>OX421883.1:60461932-61711932 GCA_949128085.1 Cetonia aurata | reverse complement strand
ACACCAGAAACCATGCAGAACAGACGAAACGAAAACGTCTGATCAAAAGACTGCCATAGCTCAAACTAAAAATAGAGGTATTAAAACGGCTCCTGCATTTATTGTCTAGAGAAAAAATCGCCAAAACAACTAATTCTCCTAAATCCTCCTCGTGTTCATACGCAATGCCTTCTTCATTGCTACGTATTTTATATGTACCTATTTCATTTGCAGGCACTAATAAAATTTATATTTACATTTATTTATTTATTTATTTATTCCTCACTTGTTCAATATTTTTCGTTATTTTTAGTTAAAAATCAATAAATTAAAAAAATAATAATACATAACTAGGAATTATGAGTTTGTGACTTTCTTGTTCCATATCCCGCTTTTTTAATGGAATGTACGTTTTGTGTTCTATATCCAGATTGGGCTAAATTAATATCTACAATTAGAAATAAAAGTTAGTAAGTATGCCTTTTATATGCAACACCAAAGATAAAAAATTCACTTGACTTCACAATGACATGCTTTTTGTTGTCATAATTTACGAAATAATATGCTATATTCAATTTTAGATATTCAATGTCGATTTTCCAAAAGTGACGTTTTTGGATATTGAACACTCTAATCCTCACCCGACGAACTGATAACAAACAACTCTCAGTTGTTCCGGAACATATCAAATATTTAATAAATCTACTTAGAAATAAACTGCAAACTACTTTGCTCTTATGTTCCTTACTGACTAAGTTTCTTGTTTTCGTTTACGAGTGTACATTTCATTAGCATTCACTAAGAAAGCTTCATCTGAAAGTACATAATTAAGTTTGTAGAAACTTATACATCACTTCCAGTCAGAATTAGAAGGAATAACAGTAAACTTAAATGCGAAGTGTGTGAGCAATTGTTATAACTTTTGTCTGATTCATATTCGGACGGTAGCAACATAATAACAACATATGTATGTAAATCTCAAGTCCTGTGTGACGTTTGCAGTATACATTAATCGTGGCCTACATGTTTGGAACGGATAAGAATGTATCTTAGTGTATTATAGTATAAGTAAGTACAATAACAAATATACATTTAATTAAACCAATTAGTTATTATATCTTATGAATTTGTATGTCTAGTTCTAGACAACAAAAATATATCTTAGATAAATCAGAAACGTAAGCGGGGAATAGCAGCAACCCCTATTTGGCAAGCAAAAGCCCAGCTAAACTACTAGCATTATCTGAATATGAAATAAGTAAGGGATATGTTTTCTTTTTCTTCTTGTAAGTCTGTAGCTTAGATTTACATGATTTATTGCAACGAACTGACAAGAGTTTCTTTGTTATCCCACACAAACACAAGACATGGCGACATCCTCGAATAACATTGTCCTAATTTATTCAGAATTGCGTGTGAACACTGTCTATTTGGAATCACGAACGGTAATATTTGCTAGTATTTACGCTTTATACAAAAATACCTGCAGAGAAAAGTACTTTAAATATTTAATAATTAATATAATAAGATTGGAATTATTGATTGGTGTTAACGATTAACTATTGAATAAATTGCATAAATTTAAACACGTTTTAGGAGTGATTTAAATAAACAAAGATTACGCTTTTAATTAATTTATTGACAAGTCTGGTATATAGATCGCATCATGGGTGCTTTGTATAAATAAAGTATGTTTGTTAAAAGCTTTTGTAACGACCTATCAATATTTGATTAAACTGGAATAATTGTGAGAATAAATATAGAAAATTAACTAAAATTGTCGAATTTATTCATGTAATTAGTGCTTGTAATGTTTAAACAAGAATGAAAATTTATATATAGGTAATTTTATGTTATTAATACTGTTATGACCTGTTTGGAAACTGCATTATTATCATAACAATTACAATTTCATACTATCAATATTTTTCTGATTATCCTATTGGTCAAATTATTTTACAATCGATTTTATTTGAACAATTATTTATTTAAACAAACACAAACTATACAGTTTACAAAATGTATGTATATACACAAAAAAAAATTGCAACACGTATAGCAAGCGTTGATATGCACTGTTTTTCCGCCATCATTCTTCATCCGAGCGTACGAGATGGTGCACTCTTCTCGAACTAACGGTTCCGAAGGCATCGTTGGTTTGGTCCTTCCTACATGTTCTACTGCCTCTGTCTGTTTTGGTAGTTTATTGTATGTTTTCATTGCATCAGGTGTTGGAAATTTTTCATATTTGTAACTTCTGTTTTTTTCTGTTCTTAGGTGTGAATGTCTTCGTGTTTTGTGTGTATGTATTTCTGTATTAGGTGTGAATTTGCAATCAGTTTTCATTAATTTGTTGTCGATTTTATGTATTGTAAGGAGATCTCTGAATGCTATTAATTGTTGTAAATTTAGTTCTTGCGTCTTCTCGTAAACGTCCTTTGATGGTGTCCATTTGTCCATGTTGTACAGGGTGGACCAAATTCGACACTTTTAATAGGAAACTTATATTTCTAAAGGAATTAGAAAAAATCTGATCTATGCTTTTGGAGCTCGATTTTAAAAAAAAATCGATTGGTGAAGTCCGTATTTTTATATCTTCCGTAATATAAGAGATACAGAGCGTTTTCGGAAAATATGCAATTTTTAAAAACCCTTGTAACTTTTTAATTTGTGAAAATGCTTGATTTACATAAGAACTTTATTAGGGCACTTTTTGACGTAGAATTCAATGCTCTAATTTCTTTTTTTTTAATTCGTTTTTTTTTTGAGATATTATCAGGACTTGTGTTTTTGTATATGGAACACCCTATATATTTCCAAGGCCTACTTGCTTTACAACAAGAAAAAAAAATATGTCGTAGTATATTCCATTACATTTTTTATTGAATCCTAACTATATTTTTTTTATTCCATTCTTATCGAATTTAAAATATCACTTTTAGTTTGCCTTTTAGAAAATATTTGCTAAATCTTTATCTATCTCCTGTCGGTCATAGGTAAATAAAT
Organism: Cetonia aurata; assembly: GCA_949128085.1. NCBI lineage: Eukaryota > Metazoa > Arthropoda > Insecta > Coleoptera > Scarabaeidae > Cetonia > Cetonia aurata. The sequence goes on along the minus strand of OX421883.1, from coordinate 61,708,947 downwards.
AAATAAATAAATAAATAAATAAATCTAACGGAGACGTAGAAATTGCCATCGTAGATTGTAAAATGGAGGTCAAATATTTGACCCCTATTTTGTATAATAAACTTCTATGGAATAAGCACAAGCTTCAAGTAACCAAAATTGCAAAAAGAACCAGATAGTGTGCCGAAAATTTACCAGAGATGAAGTGGGAAACAACCTAAAAGTACTGTTTTCGATGTACACAGCAACAGTGACATCAGTCTTCGTCACCACTTATGAATGAATGACACTTTGATTATTGTAAGGTGCAAGGACAACTCCGTCAATGCCCATCCCATCTCAAATCAGAATAATAAACGAGGAGAGGAGGAATATCAACTTGGTTGAAAACAAGTTTTATCTGGCCTTGATGAAAATCAACCTATAAAATGGCTCTAACTAGAGCTACAGGTATGCTTTTGCGGTTTACTCTTCTATGGGTTTGAGGACACACAAGAATGGAAAGAAGTGAAGTAACAGATAATCTCGCTAAGGAAAGAGACTGGTGCAGTACATTTAAGCCCTTCAAGTAGCTGCAAGGAAAAGTAGAGAAGATATAATTCAAAATTGAAAAAATCTCGAAGGAAAATCCTATAAGTTGCCAATTCTTATTCGCTGAGCAAAAACTCATATTGGGCAATTCCTTTTGTTGTCCACTAAACACACAATAAAGTTTGCGCGCAAGGAAACTTAGGGAGTGTGTAATAGCGAATCCAATGGTACGAACGCATAAAATTCGAGTACAACATCCATTTTTCGTCGCAGATTAACAAGCGAGCAACAATTGGTTTATTAACGCTGTGTGAAATGTTTGCCGGACAAATGGTAGAACGTAATCATTAAATCGTTATCATTTGACAATTCATGTGACACCCAATTGCTTAACTTCCACCTCTTACCTAGCCGATGAAGATGTACGAGTTGCTTCATCACTCATATTGAAAATTGTGTTGTATTGGAATTTCCTCCACGACCTGTTGAATATCCTCGTTGTTAATATCTTTCGGTCCCTCAGAGCGTCAAACTAAGATCTCCCGAAGACATTTTTTTGAATCACTTCTGTGCTGTTCGATATCACTTACGATATCATCTCCGAATGCGATACATATCTTTAGCTTAACCGCTGCAGCTTTAGTAACAAGTTTGTACTTATACAGTAAATAACTTCGAATTATAGTTTTATTTGTTGCCGTTTTCAATTATTTAAAACTAGGAATTAAACAAACAAAAGAGGGATTCATGCTAAAGTCTGATAGCAAATAAGTGCTTGATTGATCAACCACTTAAAAAGAAATATTCATGGCACTCTAATTTATATATAAAAAGAAAACCGCATACACTTATTTGGTTAACTGATAATATTGCATTTATTCGTCGAATCATACATTGTTTATTTATTTAAATTGATTATAAAGTTAGAATTGATATATATGTGTCAATGTGATAACTTATAAGTCACATATAATATATTTGGCGCCCAACGAGGGACAACGAAAACGATATATTTTTGGTTCGAATTTCTACTAGACTACCTAAACAATAGCCACGGCAGTCACAGTTCTATAGACACATGGATTTTGTCTAAGGAACCACAACATATGCTTGGGTTATGTTACTAAACTCGTGGGATTTTCCGACCCATGTAAACGCCTAAACATACGTTATTCATTATTATATCATGCCCGTTCTACTTCACCGTACGCAAGGCGTACACACTTTCAGAAATCCTCGTTCTGACTGCGCCTACATATGTCGTTCTTAGCCCAGACCCTGTACGCGACCGAAACATCTCTCATCTCCCGCTTCCGGATAAATGTGCAAAGACAAATTATTTACTCAATTTTACGCCACCAAATATTTGCGGCATTCAAATTCCGTGCCGTTGCGATCTGCGTGCGTCTGTATATTTATGTAAACGTTCCTGTATGATTGTTATTTATACATAGACGATCTAGATCATCAAAACGAAGCTTTGTATGTTTGGTATTTAGAAGACGCTATGCGTCGAGTGCGGGAGAATATATATGAGGGCGCGCTGATGTCTGTGAGCGTATACATTACATGGGAAATATGTTTAATTATATCGTCGTGAAGACAATCTTATTCGCAGGTTCTCCGCTGTAATTTGCATGATGGCGGTGCTTTTACGCTGATGTATAAATAATAGCGTTCAGAATATTTCATTTTGTGTGAGAAAAGAATAAACGGTGAGGATTTGACAGTAATTTTTATCAACGTGTGTATCACAAGAGATATGTAATCTAAATCATTTTCCTAAATAATATTCTTTAGTAGCAAAAAACTGAGAGGAAGTGATATGGAGGAAATATAAATCTTATTTAGAAGCAAAAAGAACAGCAAGACATTCCAAAAAGGAAGTAACAAAGTTTATGGGTACGTTAAATGGATTGGTCCAAATATTAAATGTATAATTTTGCATTCACACGTAGGCTTTGGAGAGTAGATGCGTGAAAGTATCCTTACTTAAGAAAAATAATATTGTTATAACAAAAATCGCCTAAGAATCCCTAATAAATTATTAAACAGTGCAGTAAATCTACTTTTAGAACGGGTTGTATAATGCTTCACCGTTAAAGGTCAACGCGTTTCGGACACAGCTGATAACGACGAAAACATAAATAAGCAGATGTTTATTCTTTGTGTTTACTACAGGTCTGTTCGTACTCTGCCCGTACTCTGGCTAATGGTGCAAGCGCTTTCACCCGAATATTATCCTGCACGGGTATGGTTTCGCTAGTGACTTCAACTATGTAATGTTTTTAACCTTAACTCAAAAAACATGTAGTATGATATAATGCACTGATTTTGTGGTGACAGGTGTTTCCGAAGCGCGTTGACCTTTCCGGTATACAGCCCGGTATAAAACATTTACTGCAATATTTAATAATATCTTCTTTAGGGTTTGCTGGCGACTTTTATTATAATAATATTATACTTCTGAAGCAAAGGTACTTTCACGCATCTTTTCCCCAAAACCTACGGGTGAATGCAAAACCATCCTGTATAAACGATTTTCGGTAACGGACCGACAATGCCCAAGACCGGTCCCCGCGTGCCGGCGAGAAGGATCGGATTATGTAATACTGTCTGTGATCGGCAGGTAGTCGTGTACCGAACATCAAAACCTCGAAACCTTGAACGACGACGAATTTGGCGTGAAATAAGCACAACGGGGATCGAAGAAAACATTATTAATTAACATTATAATTCTAAAGCAGATAAAAATTTTGTGTTTTCTTCGATTGTTTTGGTGTTACAACGGAAAATAGTGATGATACAGTATGTGTAATTTCTAATTAAGAAAAATGGATATACAGGGTGTACCGACGATCCCAAGCCAATCACAGGTGTAGGACGGGAGTTAGCGGAGAGTGGTGCGATATAGGTGGTCTGCTGAGGTGGGTCGTAATGGGCATCAAACCAACGACTGCGAGTCTTTTTACAAGTGGGAGGGGTTTAGCGGGTCTTCTGAGATGGGTCGTAACCCGTTATCAAATCAACGACTGCGAGACGCGAATCGTCGAGTCTTTTTACATGTGAGAGGCAGGAATTAAAAAAAAGGAATATGCAAGGTGTACCGACCATCTCAAACCACAGGTGTGTACGAGGCTTAGTGGAGGGTGGTGCGGTTTTACGGACGTAATCCGTCATCAAACGACTACTTAATTGGCTGGGTGAATCTTCATGCTTATTTATATCTAAAGTTCTAATTAATTCTCTTTGATTGATTCGTTACTTTGTATAAGGAGACTTGTCATATATATTGTTGCCTACTCAAATAATGTAAATGAATACACAATTTTATATTTTCTATTTGCTTTTATATATTTCTCGGAGATTCCTTTTCTTTCGTCACATGTGTAGACACGTACCAACTAGATAAATATAGAAATCTCCCCACAATGTAATGTATTGAGAACATTCTGGAAAAAATAAAATAAAACGAATGCGGTCGGCTTAGCAGCAATTTTTTCTTCTTCCTAGTGTCACATCGGCCTGTTTTTCAAGAAAAATTGCTACATTTGAAAGACTTCCCTCTGTCCTCGGTTCCCTATTGAAAAAGTCATACTTTTATGAACGGTTTGTTTTAGCTGACGTTCGCTTGATGGGCGACCATTCTTTTTTCTGCCGATCCTCCGTCGGTTCTCCTTTGTAAGTCTACCGATGCATGGGTGGGCGTGCGTACGTGTCTGGAGAGCGAGTTACTTTTTCCCAGTTAATGCCCTTCCATTTTTATTCTTACGTACAATAACAGGACAACGCGCTTCAAATTGTAACGGCGAATACAAAAGGAAAAAGATGATTTCGCGACAGATTCATTGTTGAAAGTATTCCCTATGAGAATACACAAACGTAATTGCTTCCGACAAATACGAAATCGGAATGGAATTGTCCTTTACATATATTTTTGAGTCTGATGGATGTGTTTTCAAATACTTGTCGTCAGATCTAGTGATAGTGTTCAAGTTAAAAGAAGCGCAAATGCATTCGAATTAAGATTTGGCTTTTGCATGGGTGAAACTCTTTCAAAAACTACGACTTCTGGCACAAGATTTGTTGGATTCCGGGACCCTAAGAAAATGTTTTAGCGGAAATGTCTGATAATCTATTCTTGATATCTTACAGAAGCACTTCAAGGGGCCCTACTGCCTTCTACTAAAGCGAAGACCAAAACTGAACTCGTTGTTTTGTTTTTGGATTTCTAATGTCTGCGTACATATTAGAATACAGAACCAATCAATAACAGTTTCTAACATTAACATACACGTCACTATACTTCCACTTCAAATATTCAATCTATTTATGAATGTATCTGGGTTAGAACCCAGACGGTTGTAGGATTCACATCCTCTTAAAACTACTACGTATCGATCTTGAGAATGATCCAAATTCACTTTAAATAGATGTTATCCAAAAAAAGATATTCAACTGTCACCTTTAATGTATTATTATCAATTGCTTGTTTTGTTACAGCCCCAGCAATTTTAATTACAACAAATGGAACTGTTCTGTTTATTTCAGCTTAAACGTATTCGTCAAAACGCGATTCCATCAAAATCAGTTATTTTCTGCGACTGTATTTTTTTTTGTAATCGACAAAAAATACTTGCCGTTCACGTTTTGTAAATATAGGAATTAAACGATAATTAAAAGTTGCCATGCGGCGATATTTGGGTTTGTTTAATGTCAACGCCAATAATTTAAAGCGATTATTTTTTTTTACAAAACCTAGTGTAGAAGCAAACATTTTTTTAATATGAAATTCTACCACAAAAACATCGAAAAGTCGCCCACAATTTTTCCAATACCAGGGGAAGTTCAATAAACCGTAAAACTGCTGTCGATGGGATTGGAAAGATGAAAATTAAAATATCAGATTTTTCTAGGAAAAAACATTTTGAAACCTTATTCAATAATTAAGCAATATATAATGTTCAGTGGTTTGAAAGCCGTATGTACATTTTCCCTTAAACCGGCTTAGTGCTACAATACTTCTCAATCTACGATTTTATAGAAATTCTTTGCACTAGACACAAAATAAGTTGTCTGAACTTTGATTCAAACCTACCACAAATGTCAAGTTTACCAACGCTTGTCATTATTGCAATAATATGTGGAGCAAAATCCCCACGTTATGCAATGGAATGCATGGTTGATTCTAATGATCTAATGATGAAATATCCAACACTTTGTAAAAAGTGACCAAGTCCAAGACGACTATAAAAAAAAAGAACAGTATTCATAAGATGGAAGTATGGTACACTAAAGCTTCAAAGAAACGATATAAAGCTTATCAAGGAAGTAAAACGCCTTGACAAGAAACTCACTTGGAATCAATAACTTCAAGGGATTAAAACCAAAGAAGATCTCATGGAAAAACAAACAAACCATGGTTTATATAAAGAATATTACTAAGTTTTGGTGTGTAGTAAAGTTTAGAAAGAAACATCTTTGCATTGTTGTAGGGCTTAGGGAACACCTATAGAAAACTGGGATCTCCATTGCTATGTAGCAGAATGAGAGGGACCGCAGACCAAATTAGAAGGTCTGGAAGTGAAAAGATCGACAACTTTTGAAAAAAAAAGTAAATCCAAAAGGTTGCATCGAGCAGTCAGTCAGAGACTTGTAGAGACCCATGCTTAGAAATCAAATAGTTTTACTTTTTCTGCAGACTCTTACACCTGAAAAGAAAACTGTTAAAGAAAGTGCTGCAGTAGTGTGCAGTGCCCAATGAAACTGATTGTCTTCGTAGATATTCACTATGGAGTGTGTCAGCTATACAGCCCTATTATTCTAATAAAGTTTTGAAAAGGTGGCAGCAATGGGAGGTCAAAATTGTGGCGAGCAAATACACTCCACCAAAAAAGTATCGCATAAACTAAAAAAGGGCATTTATGAACCAAGATATTTTTATAAGTTCACAAAAAGTTTGCCTCGTGTATGTGAACTATAAAAACACTAACAAAATAATGGAACTTAGCGTTTTTACTTTATTTTTTTCCTAAAAGAACACATTTAGAAAAATGCATATGTGTAAGGTTTGCTCAGTTGTTTATTGAAAGTTTTCCTATACGGACAAATTTTAAAGTGCGAAGTCAGAGTTCTGTACCAACGCTTTTAAAACTAAAATGAGCAATTCAACTTCAGAACAAGTGGCTGCTATAGTTGCTTTAATCGAAGATGGACGCTCTCAAGCATACGTTGCTAATTTGATGAACATCAATCAGTCAAGTGTTTCTAGAGCCGTAGCCAGATATAGGGAAACAGGCACTTACAGTAAAAGACCTGTACCAGGTCGTCCAAGATGTTCTACTCGCCAAGATGACCGCTATTTACTACTACAAGCATTACGTCGAAGACATGTAACTGCGAGACAATTGCAGAACGACTTGGCTAGAGTCAGAAATACTCGTGTGAGTACTCAAACTATTCGGAATAGGTTACGACAGAGTGGATTAAGAGCTAGAGTAGCTGTAACAGCCCTTCGTCTCACTAGGAACCACCGAGTGGCTCGCTTAAGGTTTGCCAGAGAACATGTAAATTGGAACATTAATGACTGGGCCAATATACTCTTCACAGATGAGTCAAGATTTGGTCTTTACACCTCAGATAGGCGTATCTCAGTGTACAGACGAGACGGTGAGCGCTATTCGCAGTGTAATATCAGACCTAGACCTAATTTCGTTGGTGGCTCTATTATGGTTTGGGGAGGCATCTGTTTAACAGGTCGTACAGAGTTAGCACCAGTAGACAGAGGTACACTGACTGCCCACAGGTATATAACGGACATTTTAGAAGAACATGTAGTACCATATGCGCCAATTATAGGAAACGAATTCATGTTAATGCACGATAATGCACGACCGCATGTTGCAATAATCGTCCAGGAATACCTTAACGATGTTGGTATTCCAGTTTTACATTGGCCTGCGGTAAGTCCGGACATGAACCCTATCGAGCACGTGTGGGACCTCCTTCACAGACGGATACGAACCCAAAATGTTGCCCCAGCGGACCTGCATGGACTAGCAAATGCTCTCCGTGACGAGTGGGAGAATTTGGATTAGGCTTATATACGGAGGTTAATCGAATCTCTGCCAAACCGTATGCGAGCGGTCATAAGAGCCAGAGGTGGCAATACTCAGTATTAAAAGCTATTGTTATGACATTTTTCTTTCCAAAATTATAATTTCTTGTTTTAATAAAAATTTCAATGAGTTCTTGTTTTTATTTGGCCTGTATTTTATTTAAACAATCATAGAAATTATATCTTAGAGCGCATTAAAGTATATTTACAACTTTATGCTACAAACAAAGATACTTTTATGATTCAAAACTAAATTATGCGATACTTTTTTGGCGGAGTGTATATGGATTGTAGCAATACCTTTTTCTGGTGAGTGTTGGAAATCCCAGCGCTGGACCACCTCTTCAATCGGAGGATTCATATTCATCCACGCTGTGGATGCGGGGTAATAGAAAACGTCTCTCAACGCCTATTGATGATATGTTCATTCTTCTCGTCAATTTATTTGACAAATAAGTGTAATTCCTCACCCACGTGGATTCCAGTTTGGTGGAAGCCTAAAGGCAGGTGTTGGAATTTTCATCGTCGCGAATAATAGGCCTTATTATGCGTTGGTTGAAGAATATACTAGTCTTCACATCGTTTCTATTCTCAGGTTCATTATTTAATAACTACACCTCACAGTATATCTCCATTGAAGATTGCGACGTTAATTTATTCATATACGAGCCGCACGGACCTGTTTGACAATGATTTCTATAGAAGCGTTAATTTGTGACGTGGAACCACGGATTCAATTACATGATTAGTCAACTGGTCCGGCGTTGCCGGCAACTGCGGTGCCCCAAAGTTACAACACCAATATCGCTTGGCGCTTATTAAGTGTATCATATATTAATACCTGTTGGACAATAAGCCGATGACAAGGGTTTGAGATGATTATTTATTGGGTGGGCCCCTCGGTGGTAACGTCGCCGACGTCGTGCAGGTACGTAGTACATTCCTACCGGAGGAATATTGATCCGGTCTGAATCTCAAGACCGCAGTCCGTGCGGTCACCTGCAGGTATATTGCTTTCATGATTTATTATCGCTATTAAAGACGTATCGGTTCTCGAGCGCGCCCTAGAGGGAGAGAAACGCTGTCCGGAAGTCAAAGAAGGACGCTGAATAATAGAGGAAACGGAAGAGACGTGCATCGGAACGTTCTCCTTGCTATTCTCCTTCGTTTTACTTATTTTCGGAGAGTGGCGCGATATTTATGAAGAATACAAACTCTTAGGAAATATTGGACGTAGGCAATGGCTTTATTTGGCGTATCTCGTGCGATAATATATATTGTGAAGTAATAAGTGCCACTATAGTAGGTATATTATAATAAAGATTTCTTTCAAAAGCTATAGTACCATTTAGATAAAGCATCTTTTATCTCAAGCAATACAAAATCGTTGAATAACTAAATAAATATTGGGATTATATGTGCAAATTCAAAACAGAATGTGGAAGACGAAGAACACATACTAGCAATGATATGCAAAACCAAACTTGAATTAAGGATTAAAGACTCTTCTTAGATAGGCTGCAATATCAAGAAAGAGGAATAAACTGCCATACCAAAGCAACGAAATAAGTTATGATATTAAAGAAAATGAATAGACGACAAGAGAAAAAAAAGATAAATTATTATAACTCATCAATTGTTATTTCATTGTACACACATTTACACAGTGCATAATATTTTGGGTGGAAACATGTTTCAATACTAATTTTCACTTTTATCATTTAACGATAAAATTTAATAATTATATTTATACAATTGTGTAAATTATATTTTTGGTATATACACTCCGCCAAAAAAGTATCGCATAATCTTTGTTTGTAGCATAAAGTTGTAAATATACTTTAATGCGCTCTAAGATATAATTTCTATGATTGTTTAAATAAAATACAGGCCAAATAAAAACAAGAACTCATACTTGAGATTTTTATTAAAACAAGAAATTATAATTTTGGAAAGAAAAATGTCATAACAGTAGCTTTTAATACTGAGTATTGCCACCTCTGGCTCTTATGACCGCTCGCATACGGTTTGGCAGAGATTCGATTAACCTCCGTATATAAGCCTGATCCAAATTCTCCCACTCGTCACGGAGAGCATTTGCTAGTCCATGCAGGTCCGCTGGGGCAACATTTTGGGTTCGTATCCGTCTGTGAAGGAGGTCCCACACGTGCTCGATAGGGTTCATGTCCGGACTTACCGCAGGCCAATCTAAAACTGGAATACCAACATCGTTAAGGTATTCCTAGACGATTATTGCAACATGCGGTCGTGCATTATCGTGCATTAACATGAATTCGTTTCCTATAATTGGCGCATATGGTACTACATGTTCTTCTAAAATGTCCGTTATATACCTGTGGGCAGTCAGTGTACCTCTGTCTACTGGTACTAACTCTGTACGACCTGTTAAACAGATGCCTCCTCAAACCATAATAGAGCCACCAGCGAAATTAGGTCTAGGTCTGATATTACACTGCGAATAGCGCTCACCGTCTCGTCTGTACACTGAGATACGCCTATCTGAGGTGTAAAGACCAAATCTTGACTCATCTGTGAAGAGTATATTGGCCCAGTCATTAATGTTCCAATTTACATGTTCTCTGGCAAACCTTAAGCGAGCCACTCGGTGGTTCCTAGTGAGACGAGGGGCTGCTACAGCTACTCTAGCTCTTAATCCACTCTGTCATAACCTATTCCGAATAGTTTGAGTACTCATACGAGTATTTCTGACTCTAGCCAAGTCGTTCTGCAATTGTCTCGCAGTTACATGTCTTCGACGTAATGCTTGTAGTAGTAAATAGCGGTCATCTTGGCGAGTAGAACATCTTGGACGACCTGGTACAGGTCTTCTACTGTAAATGCCTGTTTCCCTATATCTGGCTACGGCTCTAGAAACACTTGACTGATTGATGTTCATCAAATTAGCAACGTATGCTTGAGATCGTCCATCTTCGATTAAAGCAACTATAGCAGCCACTTGTTCTGAAGTTAAATTGCTCATTTTAGTTTTAAAAGCGTTGGTACAGAACTCTGACTTCGCACTTTAAAATTTGTCCGTATAGGAAGACTTTCAATAAACAACTGAGCAAACCTTACACATATGCATTTTTCTAAATGTGTTCTTTTAGGAAAAAAATAAAGTAAAAACGCTAAGTTCCATTATTTTGTTAGTGTTTTTATAGTTCACATACACGAGGCAAACTTTTTGTGAACGTATAAAAATATCTTGGTTCAATTACCAAATCATTTATCTGATGTTGATGCCTTGAATGATTATTTTGCGGGGGCTGTTCCGGGTTTTGCTGCTGATCCAGATCTTCATGATTTCTATAGTCAAAATACGCTCACGGAGAGTACGTTTTCGTTTGTGCTGGCATCGGAGACTGAGGTTGAACAGGTTATTCGCTCATTAAAGTCTAATGCGCGTGGCGGTGATGATATAACTTTGAAAATGTTAAGGCTCGGTTGTCCGTATTTAATTCCAATTATTACGCATATCGTTAATACCTGCTTATTAGAAAATGTCTATCCAGATTGTTGGAAAGATAGTATTGTAATACCTTTACCTAAAGTCAATGATCCTGCCACAATGAACGATTTGAGACCCATTTCCATTTTACCTACGCTTTCTAAAGTGCTGGAACGTATAATTGATCGCCAAATTAGACTGTATTTGGAAAGCAATAATATTTTACCTTCTGAACAATCAGGATTTAGATCGGGGCACGGCTGTGCTTCTGCTTTAGCTCACATTTCTGATGATGTTTTAAGGTCTATTGACAATAATGAAATCACTGTTCTCGTTATTCTTGATTATAGTAAGGCGTTTGATACAATTGAACATTCCCTTTTACTATCCATATTACATTATATTGGTTTTACTCAGGACACTATTAATTTTTTTCCATTCTTACCTAGCCGACAGAACTCGTAGGGTATCTTACGATGGCCGGGTGTCTGCGACGTCGGCAGTCTTGTCGGGTGTTCCACAAGGTAGCATCTTGGGGCCACTGCTTTATTCTATATATTCCGCTAACATCATCAAATGCTTAAATTACTGTAAATATCACATGTATGCTGATGATACGCAATTGTATTACTCGTTTTCTTCTAATGCCATTGCGGCTGCTGTCCAGAATATAAATGATGACCTGACGCGAATTGCTGTGGAGTCTTTACGACACTCGCTGCGTCTTAATCCCCAAAAGTCTAGTGCCCTGGTGTTTGGCAGGGCTAAAACTAAATCTAAAGTTATTGACCAAATAAGAATTTTCGTTAACAGCGAGGCACTAACTATCTCAGATTGCGCCAGGAATTTGGGGTTGCTTCTGGATACTAAGCTTCGGTTTAAAGAGCACGTTTCTTGTCTTGTAAGACGTGCATTTTATAGTTTGAAGGTTCTGTATGGCAGTAGGGACTGCTTGGATGTGAATTTAAGGAAGTTGTTGTGTGAGACACTGGTGTTGTCGCATTTTAACTTTTGTATTAATGTATATTTTCCTTGTCTTGACAGTTCTGATAGATTAAGGGTACAGAGAGTGCAGAACGCGTGCCTGCGTTTTATATATGGCATTCGTCGCTATGACCATATTTCGCATACTTTTGAATTAGCTAAGTGGTTAAACATGTCTCGCAGGGCTGATTTTCTTGCAACTGTATTTTATTTTAGAATCATTGTTTACAAAAAACCCAGCTATCTCTATCGAAAGATTACTTTCAGAGCGGATGTCCATGCAGTCAACATTAGATTTAGGGGACGGCTTACACCGCCCCGGCACCACCTGGAAATATTCAAAAGGTCATTCTCTTACAATATCGCGCGATTGTATAATGGTACTCCGTCTGATCTGCGTTCGTTGCATCCGATGTCCTTCGCCTGTCGGCTACCTCAATATTATTGTGAATCATATGGTTATAATTAATTCTGGCTTGCATATATATACCCTCATATTTGCTATTACTGTATAATTGATTGGTACTGTGGTTAGTTCTGGTTCTGATAGCGTTTTTTTTCTTTTTCTTTTCTTTTTTCGGGAAGGTTTGAGAGGTAGACCAGTTGCTTCGAATAAGTCGCTGATCTCGAACCGTTTGGCGTCGGGGAGTGAACAATTGTGACTTTGTCTCCTGTGTATGGCTCGCACATGTCATTAGGGGTTACTTGTATGTGTGTGTATGTACGTATGTATGTATGTGTGTACTTAGCATAGTTTTGTTATGCTCTGTAAATGAACTGTTTGTAAACTCTCTGATGCCAATAAACACCTATTATTATTATTATTATTATTATTATAAATGCCCTTTTTTAGTTTATGCGATACTTTTTTGGCGGAGTGTATTAGGTAACCAAATCAGTTCCTGCGGTTTTTGATGGTAAAATTTAGCGATTAAGAAACAATAATACACTATTATTCATAGAAGTAATTAACATCACACTCAATAAGCTTTTGCCAACGTAACACCTTTTTTCTTATGGCGGTATTGTAGAAGTCTAGGAAATTTTTAATCAAAAGAATTGGTGCATTTTTTTGATTAAAAATTTCCTCGAGCTTTGAACTATCTATACTTACCCGCTGACAATGAGTAAGCATAGACAGCTAAATGCCGTGATCGCTGCCCCATCATCCATTGAAGGACAGGTGCTTTTTCTTGTAATCCACTGAGCTAGTGCATCACATATCGCAGCCTGGGTTATCACCCAGGTCTGGTTCAGGTCTAGTAAATATTGTTTCAGATTCCTTTCTTGCAACTTGTTTGGTAATTTGTTGCCTGGTATGCCCTTATGCCCAGGCACCCACACCAACTTTATTATTCTTCGATTTGGTATAGTTTAACATAATAGGATTTCTGAATATCTAGTAACTTCATCTCTCATATGTTGATTTACGCAATTACAGACAGAGTGCGTTTTATTATTGTGCATATTCGCGAGAAATTTAAGATTATTAACGTATTATATAACTAAATTTTCAATTGAATAGTTCTGGACATACTTGCATATAATTATTTATCATAATATTTGAAACTGCGTTTGAGTAAAAAAGAATCTAACTTACATAAACGTTATACTCTATGAAATGCTCTACTACTTGGTTAGCAAGTGGTCATCTACTATTTCTACGAAATTCGGCATTGATTTCTTGTGCGTGAAAAACTCAGGTATTCAAATGCACAATGCACCACTAAGGTGTGGTAGGACCAGGAAGTAGGTACTGCGATGAAAACTTCATCGATTAAGCGGTGTATCTTCACCTGGTCTCCCAAACTTGGCGACAATGCTTACGAGATAGCGCATAGATTTTACTTCTGGCGGTGAGTAAACCTGGGGCATATCTAGGACGATATGCTAAAAAGTTTATGAAAGAATTTACCAAAAATCTTAGCAGCAAAAGCGAGTCAAAACATTCTTTTGAAACTCAACAAAAATACTACCAAATACTACACGGATAGTTCCAAAACGGCAGAAGCTAATATTTCCAAAGCTTGGGCACGTACCCTTTATTTTCCAGGCGGAAATACACGGTACTGAAAGATGCGTCTAGTTCAACCTCGACAGAAACTATCAAAAGCGAGAAGTTATCATAATTACTGATGGATAGTTAAGCAGCCATCAAGGAGCTGAGCTCAAAAATAATGATCTCCAAGATGGCTTAAAAGTACCTAGCAAAACTAAACGAGTTACGCAAAAGCAACGAGGTAACCCTTCTGTGGATTTCGGGACAAACTGAAGTGGAAGAAAATGAAATAATGGATAATCACGCTAAGGTAGGAGGTATATATCATTGGTAGTGTCTGAATAGCAGTGGAATGTTGGATAAATTTAAAAGTGAAGTAGAGCAGAGATAATCCAAATTATAGGAGCATCTCCAGAGAATGACGCAAGCTAAAACACTTGTGGGAACTTCTAATTCTATAAAATTCTAAGTGAAAATAATATTCGAATATTGACAGGGTTCCTATCAGGTCATTGTAAACTGAAAAAATATCTGAGCAAGCTTAGTATAGCAGAGGAAGCTGAATGTAGATTTTAGGTAGAACAGAATGAAATATCTATGCACCTCATCTCAAGTTGCGCTGCACTGTGAAACTCGAGGGCCCTGTACCTCAGAGCACACAATATATCTTTCAGGTTGCAGTGAGTCATTACCCTGGCTTTACATGCTTACCCAATCGCAAATTGCGGCTCAGCTCCTGAGGTCATCTATGACAATTTCAAAGACCTCCAAAGAACTTTGCCGTAACTAAGTCCATTAAACGAATAGGTCGTTAAATAAGGATCACCTGTATATTGAAAAGCGTTTCAAAACAAAGTTTGTATATTGCATCTTTTACAAATTTCCACCATCCTTAAAAGTTTTAATTAACATCGGAACACAACAAATTATGCCTCAAGTGACAAACACTTGCACTTTTCCTTTTATTTTATCTCTATTTCACTTTATTAACTTTTAAATTTTAGTAATTTTAACTCATTTATTTATGTCGTTAACATCTTGTCTTCTATACCTTTAATCGCACATGGCATAGGTAAAAGTTAGTATTTTCACCACGTATTTTTGTTTGAAGTTCGTCTGGGTAGCTTCTTTCTGCAACGTTTACCGTATCTCCGGCGCAATAGAATTTATGTTCGTTTGAAAACGATAGATGTGTCTGTAACGTTAAACCGGATAACTTTACGCTGACCGGGAGCGAATAACAAAAATTAATAAAAAAAGGGCTAAGCGAAACAAGCAAATCGTAAATCATTACTTTTAAAACGTTATTTCAAACCGTCCCTTTCAGTAGTGCAAAAAAACCGACGATACTTTTTGATAAGGTGGGCTTACGTCTTGTTGCGTAGATTTATTACGGTAAAGATAATGCGGGCAAACTGCACAAGCAACAAATATAATATTAAAATGCCGCATTTAGATAAATCCCAACTTAAGAAGTTCGGTAAAATATAAAATTTATATGTGCAAAACATTTTTAATATGTTAATAAATTAAAACATTAGCATGTGGAGTTTTAGGATAAACTTTTTTGATCTATATTTACCTAATTTATTTTACTCCCTACAATATTTTTGTTGCAAAAGTTTTTTTCTAAAATTAAAAACAGACGTGTAATCATAGATCAAGCGTTTGCTAGGATATCCCAAACTTATTTGAAGTTCCTGCACGGATATTTCGATAAACTTCATCGCCAGTTCCGTCAACAATAATTTATATTTCACGTTTACTAGTCGTCTTCATGATGTTGGGTATCGGGCTCTTCGCTCATCTACTTCCAAGCCACGACAACGGACATCAAGTTTCCGCTGCTTTAATTAATGCAAACAAAGTTTGACGACACAACTGAAAGTCATCATTAATAAAAGGTTTGCGCTTGCAAATTGAACAATAAATAATGCAGCCCGTGCCGATCTTGCTAAAAACATTAATTAATTAATACTATCTGAAATGTGCCTGTTTTCATTAAATGCCCACTTACTTTGTCTTAATATTTGTTTCAGTAGGTAATCCATTGGCGAGAGTTTCAACGCCATATTGATTTTATTTTCGTGTCCGTTTCTCTGTTTAATATTTTAATTAAATTAATGGTTTTGCTAGTTTGTATTTGGTGTGACTGCTATGAATGATAACGAACTCTTCTAAAAACTATTCTTCTTTCTTAAAATAATTAATTAGTTGTCTAGTTTCTAGTTGTGTATTAAGCTATATTTTGAAATTCTGCTACAAATTCATATGAATGCAAAGTAGAAATCAAGGTAAATTCTTCATCATACATAATTTAATATTTTCATCGACTTTTTCTTTTAGGCCAATAAAATTAATTGTACTAATTAGTTCGAAACAAGGAAGCCACAATGAACACTGCGATTTTCTAACCCGTCTCTCATGAATTCTACCATAACTATATAAACAGGTTTCGAAATGCTGTTCACGATGCTTGATGGCAGCGTCAGCAACACATTGTCTGGTACCAATTCTGCCGTACTTATTCGCGGTATTACACCCAGTGTGGTGAATTTGGAAAATGTTACCACTAGACCACCAAACACTGCTCATTATCACTTCGGTTAATTCACTTCGCATTCATGGATAAGGTCTTTTGAGTATTTGTTGTCCATAGTATAAGAGAGTTAGAGGAGCTAAAAACAAAAAAAAGTCTTTGACGTGAATAACAAGCAAATATAAGCGGACTTTAAGTTCAAAATGAGATTGCTGGTAGATAAACTACAAGAAGGATATACTTAGATCATACTTAGACATTAATATCGCCAAAAGCTTGG
The DNA here is from genome assembly GCA_949128085.1 of Cetonia aurata. Lineage (NCBI taxonomy): Eukaryota > Metazoa > Arthropoda > Insecta > Coleoptera > Scarabaeidae > Cetonia > Cetonia aurata. The sequence continues at coordinate 61,692,049 of OX421883.1, read as the reverse complement.
AAATAGACCAATAGTTTCTCATATACAGAACTCTTTTTACAAATTATCACATTATTTAGGAAATTGCCTTAAAAACACTGCTTTAAAAAATGACCACTATATAAAAGATTCATTGCAATTCAAATAATTTATTCAAGTATGAATAAATGATGTAATAAAGGCCACCAAACCTCACGAACGTTTATTTATTAAAATTTTAAAACAATTGGCCAGGAAAAAAGCAAATATAAAATATAACAATAAAAAAATTCATGTTTTTTACTGGAATCGATGCAGGTTTATATTAATAAACTAAATTAAAATAGTATATGTTGTTCATTCCACTCTAAATTTATTATTTGTCGGTCGCGTAAACCGAAATATGTAATTTTGAAGATTTTTACAAATAAATTTAGAATATAATGAACAACATATAACAATTTAATTTAGTTCATTAATAAATAATAGAATTTATAAATGCAATAGAACTAACAGTAACTCAAACATTTCCAATACAAAAATAAACTTTACAAGCAAATTTTTGGATGTACATGTTCACCAATTTCTAGCATTATGGGAAAAATTGTTCTAGAATATATAGAAGATGAAATTTTAAATAAAATAAATTTTAAAATGTTTTTTCTTTATTTATTCGAAAGACACGTAGATGACTGCATAACAGCACTAGAAGGAAAAAATAGCAGCATTACATTTTTAGACAGTCAATTCAAAAACAAAATAATGAAATTTTAACTAAATGATATATCATACCTATTATGCAGGTATGATATATCATTTAGATTAGACATTATCGAAATTTTCACCATTTGTCATCACAAAAAATTAGTGTTATTATTAATTTAGCTGACAGAGCTACAACTTTAACAAATCCATTTTTTGGTCCAATACTATTAATAAATCAAAGCCTATTCCAGAACAAAAAATATAGAAATTCCTTACGTATTTATCCTAAAAAAATAAATCAAATTTTTAAACCTTATACTATAAAATAGCAAATCAAAATAATAATAAACTACAAAACCAAATCTACACAAAATGACACATTTGATTTTAACAATAGATATGTATAAATTTTTAGTAAAGAACAAAATTTTAAAGGATACAGTGTACCTACTTGAAATAATTCAAATTTATAAACATAAAGACTCAGTTAACGACAAAACAGACACAAAATTTAAAATGCGGTTGGAATTGATAGGTTTTGGGCAAAGTTCAATTCAATATTTTGTCATCGTTATTATTAACTACAACATCAAGAAATGCTAGTTGTTGGTTAATTTGTACGACCAAGGTAAAACTTAAGTCTCGTATTTTTTAGGATTAATTTAATTGTTATTTTTCAATATCTTCAAGCTCCTAACAGCGTTTTCTTTTACTTTAGGTAAAATATATCTCTAATTGAAGATGAAAAGCGTGCAACGCCATCTACCTGTGATGGTAGATGTCTGGCAGCCTTCACATCAAAAATAACAAAGCTATTAAGCAGTAGCGGAGTACAGGCACAACCATCGCACACCAGAGTATACCAGCACATTAATAAATGTGAAATTTAATAAACAAAAGAGAAGAATGCCTGTGTCATGCTGAGAACCACAGATAACATATCCTATAGATGGGCATCTCTTTAAGCCTTTATGTGGACGATATATGCTACGTAGTTGTCACTAGTCCCGCCGAACGCGTTGAAGTATGCCGGCGGATATTTCAAAAGCAAATTCCATATAAATTTTGGAAATACATGAAGGTCGTTTTGCACTGCGCTATTTACTGGTGAATTTTAGTGCATTTCAAATATTCACGTAAATAATACTTCGCATATATAATTTATAAGGTATATGCAAAGTATTATTGACCTAAATTATTGAAATACACAAATAATTTACCAATAAATAGCGTAGTGCAAAACGACCTTTACAATTACGTGAAAAGTAAGGAATAAACGAATAAATGAATGAAAGTTTGATTTATTGGTCGTAAAAAACTCCCTCGAAATACTATTTCTTCAATAACAAAATAATGGAAAGATATATTTTCACATCTTTATTGCTGTATGTGCAAGTTGATATACGACAATAGAAAACCATCTTGAAATCAAAATGCAATTCAAATTCCACAAAACAAAAGACAAAGATATAAACACTCGTGTTATCTGTCAGACTCGCAAAGTTGCACAAGATCACTGAACCGATAAATCCACACAATCGACTGCCAATGAGTCGCACTCGATAACCACAGAATTTATATTTTAAGCGTCTGGTGGTTGGGCGATCTGAGAAACGGCAGCGTGAGCGGGACTAGTGTGAACTAAAAACAAAGAGCGTGTGAAAGGGGGAGACCCAGTGAAACGGGCATGGTTAGAACAGCAAATGAACTCAAAACAGTACTGTCCATGTCTGGACCTTCACGAATAGATGGCGTTGCACGTTTTTCATCTTCATCCTTTTGTCAGCAGTGCATTTAGCTTCATGGTGGAGTGTTGTTGATTGTGTCTCGCCTGTGGCATGCTAATGAGGGCTAATAAGCTCGAAACAGTACTGTCCATGTCTGGCGTGGCGCATCCGACAATCACTCTAACTTTCTCTTTCATTTGTGTTTGTAATTATCGTCCCTTAGATTTTAGCGTTGTCTATTGACATCTCATTTTTAAAAATAGTGCTGCGGAGTTTTTTGCAACTGGTGGTTTTTCTTCTCACTGCGCAGCTGTTTTTATCAAAAAATTATTTATACTTGTTCTGTTTTAGAAAAACTAAACTTTTTCCATGTGCATTTCGTAAGCTAGTTTTAACATTTTTTCTCTTCCCGGTAGATTTAAAACTTAATTACCTTTTTTCGAGTGTCAGTTTATATTTTAAAAGTTTACCATTTTGTTAAAATATTGAGAGGTAATTTTAAAAAACACTTCATATTCTTAGAATTAATGATGATGTGTTTAATTTTTTATACTTTTCATCGTTGAAGGTGGTTTATAGCTTGAGAAAGGCCGACGTTCGACGGAAACGTCCTTGGAAAAGATAATGTAACAGATTGGAAATAAGAAATTTTGCTCAGTTAGCCGAAGTTGATTTTCTTTGTAATTCTCTTAATTTTGTCCAATTTCTTCTATAATACAATGCCAACTATTTTGGTAAAGATGTCATAGACGAGGGAGAAATACCCTCCTTGAAACCATCACAGCTATTGCAATTTATTAAAGTTCTTAGACTGGATGGGGAGCTATAAGTGCGGGCAAACCCCAGCAGCTTACAGCTGATGTAAGGGGGCACAATAGATCAATAGGTCGCGGTGCAAGGTTACCCCAATTAGATCTAATCTATAATACAAAGAGCACTGTGCACTGGTTCGAATCTCGCTCTGGTCAATTGTAATGATCTGATTTTTCCGGGATCATGACGATGAAGATGATTAGGAAGGCGATGATTATAAATGCTTAGGGTTTATGGAAAATTCCTCAAAAGGCAACCACGAAAATCTCTGCATACACATGTCTCACATTTATTTAGACAGTTAAAGTTGCTTGTTGGAAACCATCTCAATCATTCTTTGGGTTTCCTGGTTTTAGTGTAAAATGGAATGGAAATATACTTCTGATGATCACCCATCCAGTTTTCGACAGATAACAACGATGAAGACATGTTGGAAAGAGGAATTTCACATGTGAAAATGCAACTTCCATATTTTTGGTTAAGCCTACGAACAAATTAGACCTGATCCAATGTCAAAGTTGTTTCATGATTTGCTCTTTCTGGAAAATATGCATATCTTTGTATAACTGCCAATAAATAGATGTTATTATTATTTATTCAATATCCAATATTTATAAAAGAAAATAGTTACTTCGAAGAAAGCATTTTATTTTAAGACATCATTTCAAATTTTTACCTCTTCTCCATTGTATCGTCGATGCAGCCAGGATCGCGAGGAATTTCCCGGCCGTACATATATATTTTCACGCTAGAGGCAAACAATATTCGACTTCCTGGTAACGCTCTCGATTCCAAAGTCGAATTACAAACGTCCGCGCCGTATAAAAATCGAAATACAAAGGCAAAGCGTGCGGATTTTATTATTATTGATAGATGGAGCGGCAGAAATTGCACCGGAATCGAAGGACCGGTCCCACCCTTCACGGTTGTCTCCGAATTTCTTTCTAGTGCCATTCACTCGCGATCGGGTAAAAATGGAATTGCTACATTTCATTTATCAGGACACCGCATTCGCAGGCGTAGATACGTATACGAAGTGCGCTCGCCGCTCACTGGTGCGCGGTATACATTTCACTCAACAACGTCGAAATTCAATTCCGGCACACATACGCGACATGTGCATATATGCGTTGCTATCGCCTCGTTCGCTTTTGAATCCTTTCGGTGTGACTGTCGAATTTAACGCTCCCTGATGCGTGGGCGAAAATGTCGTTGTACTACTACATTATAATGCACCGATGTTCGCGAACGATTACACTCGAATAAGACTTTTGTGTAACGATGGGGCGTATCCGATACCATGACACGGTATTACAATTCATCTCTGAAAAGTAACACTTAGGATAAGACCGACGAAATCGAAATTGCAATGGAATTGGGATTATTTCGTTTATTATTATCGACTGCTTTTGTGTGCAGGCATCCGTATAGACGAATATAACGGAAGAAGTATATTCTGATATAGATTCTATTAGTTAAAACTGAATTCCGATATGTCCAGCGGTTTCCGATGTATCTGCAGCTTTATTCGTTTATTTTTATTGGTATGTATTGTATTGGGTGGGGGTTCTAACCTTGCTCTAACCTAACTCTTCTTGATTGAAAATGTAAACCCCTTAAATAAAACTCTTTAACATAAAAAACTCTTTATTTAAAATAACCGGTTCTAATTGGCGTGATTTCAGTGACGTCACATGTAGTGTATATAAACCGCGCACTTGACGATAAGAGAAGCATTCTCTCTCAGCTATGTCTGGTAGTTGGCGTCGGCACAGCATTCTGACAAAACGCAAGCATTCTATCAGCTTTCCTCGCTCTAGTAATCATGTCGGCACAACTTTTCTGATACACACAGGAATTCCCAGTTACTCTCGATCTGGCAGTTGGTATCGGCACAGCATTCTGACACAACGCAGGAATTCTACCAGCCTTCCGCGCTTTCACAGTCGTGTCTGTTATGTATGGGTGAAGTACGACATCTATTGTAAATTTTGCACAATGCTTAGTTAAAAATATAAACACATCATTATTATGTAGTACGCATGTTCAGATGGACACATTCATTTTATAGTGTGAATGTATCCAGAAGTAAGTACAATGGAAGTAAGAAAGTAGTGTACTTAAGAAAGTTAATTAAAGTAGTTGGTGAACTATTAGTGTAGTAATTTACTTAAAAGAAATATGAGACACAACAGTGTCGGCATAGCTCTCTGATACACGCAGAGACTTATTCCTAGTCATTTTTGTTCTGTAAGGTCGATGCCGGCACAGCTTTCTGGTCCGACATAGCACCGTACAAGTTCGGTGCTATGTCGGGCCGTCCACGTATTTTTTGTCTGGCCTTGGTATATAGATTTTGATTTCACATTATCACCAGAATTAAACCGTTAAAATTCTCCGTCTAAATTCAAAAGCGCTCCGAAGTCCCGCAAATATTTGTTTAATTTACGAGTGCATATACATCTGTTTTTGTTGCTCGCCTGTTTTTGTCATTGTACATACTTGACACCTATTCTGTGGTAATAAATTATTGTAAAAACACGCATACACTGTTTAATTTGTTGCGCGCACCCCGATCGTAACCCTAGATACCCCGCTCTCACATCAACAGCTACCACTCTGGCGTAGAAATGTTATTGTAACGAGGAATTAAGACGCAACACCAGCCGATCAAATCTACACGCGACATTCCGTTTGACACCAGTCCTGCACAACCAGCGCCACTGTACGGTCACGAGGAGATTTAGACATACAGGGGTCAACGTAAAAGTAATCTAAGCTTTAGAAAAGTAAGTTAGTAAATAAAAAGCACGTAAGTAAGAGGGAAAGCAGATAGTTGTACGAAGTAAGTAGATTAGATTAGATTAGATCTAATTAGGGTAACATTACACCGCGACCTATCGATCTATTGTGCCCCCCTACATCAGCTGTAAGCTGCTAGGGTTTGCCCGCACTTACAGCTCCCCATCCAGTCCAAGAACTTTAATAAATTGCAGTACCTGTGATGGTTTCAAGGAGGGTATTTCTCCCTCGTCTATGACGTCCTTGCCAAAATAGTTGGTACGAGTTTCTGTGATGGCAGTGCAGTCGGATATTAGGTGTTCCGGACTTTCACCTTCCGCTCCACAAAACCTGCAATCACTATTCTGTTTCAGACCTATCCTTGTCATATGTTCCCCCAGATGACAATGCCCTGTCAGAAAACCTGCAAGGATGCGTAGTCTGTTTCTGCTTAGTTCTAGAAGGGTCTTTGCTCTTTCCTTACTGTAATTTCCAAGGAATATCTTGGAGTGTCTCAGACCAGGGAGATTTTCCCAGAGGGAAGCTCTGAGCGTCTCCTCCCTGTCTTTGAGTTCTTTTTTGTAGGTGCTAATCCCTATGCCGCAGAACGGTTCTGGTCCCACAAACGAAGTTGTGGCGGCCCTTCTCGCTAGTAGATTAGCTACCTCGTTGCCGCTGATTCCAGTGTGTCCTGGTTACGAAGTAAGTAACCACAATAGTAGTAGTAAACGCCATTACAAATTCTATCCAGCTATATTTAATATTATTAAAAGAAATGGGAACCCAGGATATACATTCAATACTTCAGACTTTAGAGTATACCCTTTAGATCCAAACAAATATATACTACTTCTGGGCAACGCTGGACTTGAAAGAGGTGAGGTTCAAGCAAGATATTTTATTTAAAGCTGTATCATTTCCACAATTATATAGAAGAAGGTAAGTTACAATGTTTCGTGTTATGTACACACGTTATGTCAACTTTAATTGAAATAAATATATTTACTTTTTTCCAGTTACGTTAAACATACATGGAGGCAGACAAATGTATTCCGTTCGTTGTTAAGCACTTGTTTGTGAGTCGATCCGTTGTGACTAAACACTACGGGATACCGTTTAATTACCTGCTGTAGGGATTATTTGTGTTTTTCACATTCACGTTAATAGGTAGCCAACATAAAATAAAACAGAAAATACGAGGAGGAATCTCTTTAACATGCGTTAGTGCGATAATGGTAATAAATCCACTGCGATCACTCATCAATAGCCGATTTGTATGGACCCGAGTTAAATCTTAGATAAAGAATTGGAGTTTAATACTGGCGATATCGAAGGCCGAGAACTTTTAATAATAATTAGCTCTTCAGCGTGATACATTGCCTGTCCGAATGCCGGCTCATTTCCCTCACCCAGATTTCCGCCGACTGCCCCCGACGGCCCTGATTTACGATCATTTTAATTTGTTTCAGATCATTGATATAATTTATGTGAGTTATAATATTGGAGAAGGTTCGACGGATTCGCTATGCTGTTGTAACATGGTACTAGAAAACTATTTGGAAAGTAATGATTATTGAATATCAACGGGAAGAGTCTTCAACAAGGGAATGTTTGGAAGATAAACGCATTTGAAAGTGTTCGTCCAGCGGGGTCACAATATTTAAGATCATATTCTAAATTATATAATTCAAAGTTGTTATGAAATGTAGTTAGAATACGAATTTGTGATCTCTTAGATTAGAACATCTAAGCATTCAATTAGCGACGACGACAGTTGTTTGTGGCTTTCCAGGTTTTCTGGTTCGGTGCTAATGGTATTTACCGATTATTCTTTATAGCTTTGCTTATGGGTTTTCGATTATTTACTTGCCTTTAAAATGTTCATTACTTGTGCGCCGCTCCTCGTAAGTGTAAACCCTAAACTGGTAGCAACGAGTCGAAGAAAGTTCAGGGTTCGGACTACGCAACAAAACAATGAAGGTGCATTATAAATCAAACATTTATTTCTATATAACAAGTGTAACAACACAAGGAATATATACAGCAAAAGGAGAGGTATATGAATAAAACATGTACACTCGCAAGCGTGTAAAAATATGTACCGTGATGAACTTAAAATATTTACGGGGCTTCGGTTTGAAATCTTAATGCGCTATCTAAGAGTTTCAGTTAGTAACGTAGGGCGACAATCTATATACGGGGGCCGGTCAATAAGTACGCGATCGGTTTTCGCGGAGTACAACGGTTAGATATCGGTGACGGTACTAAATTTGGCAGTACGGTAATGACTGTAATTAACACACATGCCGATGCAAGGGCCAGAGTGGAGGAAGATCGACAAGATACCTGCGCTACGCCAGTGGGCTCTGCCAGCGCTACAATCAGACCCCGGATTGAGAGGGGTATCAAAAGCTATGCCGACACTCCAATCAGAGCAGACGGGAAAGATGTCTGTGTTCCGTCAGTGAGCTTTGCTAGCGCTACAATCAAACCGGGAATAAGAAGCTCGACGGGTATCAGAAGCTATGCCGACACGCCAATCGGAGCGGAGTGGGATGGACTCGGCGATCGGACTGGACTCTTTGTATTAAGCGCACGGCTTAAATATACTTGCGGTTCCCCCCACGCGGTCGCTATGGTTGTCTGATGGTGTCTGGTATTTCTTTTTGCCGGTGTTTGATTTCTATATAATATCCCTAAATCTACAAAACATCATTCCATGCATTTCAAGCGATAAGACCTCTTTGCCATATGCAAAATTCATGTTCCCTCGAAATTTTTATTTCTGTTTCTTATGTTATTGTTAGAAATTTTTCTTTGAGAGGTTTATATCTAAGAAAATAAGAGAAATACTGTAATAACTGGGGTTAATAAATTGATACGATACTATCTTGTAATTAATCTGGCACACAAATACTATGATGAGACAAAACTACGCTTCGCTAATGTAATACAATTTACTCAATCATTTGTGTTAAAACAAAATATTTCTGTTTACTTCGTAACTTCTCTAATTAAATGATTGCTTTGCACTACAGTAATATCGCAATTATTTTCTTGCATGATTCAACAATTTCAATACAAGGTCGTATAACCTTTCGAATGCCTCACCCCTCCCTCGCCCTGCCAATTCGAACAATTCCACTTATTATCCCCATATTTACAAAGCGGAAAAGGTAAACAGATTTATCTACCTGCTTCATTTCGCTTTCTCGCCGTGCTCCCTCGCCCGAAATGGCCATTAGGGATACGAGCTGCAGGGGAAAAAGCCGTTAAAAACAGTTACGGAAATGTCATAATCTAATCGGCAGGGGGTGCCGGCGTTTTTTCCGGACGTGCACTGAAATATCGCCCCGTGGAAAAGTGTTGTTGCCTCGGTGGACCGTGAACGGGCTGGGAAAATTTGGGCTTGTTGCCACCGCAAACTATGGCCCTTCTGGGATTACTTGGATTCCATGGACCGCGTCAGGATTCAATCGAGATTCTGTGTAGGGAGGATGCCGTTAGCGACGTGGGGCGAAGAGCTATCATTCATAACACGTCGGTTAATACGCTGTTAATTTTGCGGTACGATGATTAAGGACTTTAATTATGATCAGCGATATTACGCAATAAAGGGAAATTGCACTGTTTATACTCCCCATTTATTTCCCATATTCTACAAGCATATTTGTATTAATTTTTCCTCTTTGTGAGATGATTCGCCAACAGTGTAAAGGGAATATAAAACGTACCTTGATGGAGTATGTATCTTAACAGAATCAGTAACTTTTGCAAAAGGTTGAAGCTATTAGGAGGCTCAAAGTGCAACTAATTAAATCTTATTTTGTGAGGTGTCTTTTCTCTTACACTGTACTTGCTCTCTGTCTTTGAGTTCTTTTTTTGTAGCTGCTCATCCCTATACCGCAACAGCTCTGGTTCCACAAACGAAGTTGCCGGGGCCCTCCTTGCTAATAAATTAGCTTCCTCCTTACCGCTGATTCCCGTATGTCCTACTACCCACCATAGTGCAACTTTGCTTTCTTTGCCTAGATCCTTGACTGAGTGTAATAAGTGGTTACTTTTGAATTGGTAGTCAAAAATAGTAATTTAGAATATACTTTAGAAATAAGACAATGTAGGTAACAATTAATATTTTGTCATTGCTCCATTAGCTGCTAAAACCTGATTTAACCCTGCAGATACTTATTATATAAAGTTTCGGCAATATCATATATTTAGTTTACGCATTGAGTGAACACTTTCGTATGCTATTGCCCTAGATATAACTTTTCGATTTGCGTATCCGCCTGTGCGATGGTTTGTCCCCCGTCAATATCACATTTGTAATTAGGCGCATCGCGAAAGTTGTGCAGTAAATTAAACTGCCTCAATTGGTGTCAATGAAATTAACTGCGATTAATACAATCGAAGCCTTCGGTGCTGCAAATGTTTTAGAATTATAACACAAAGCATTTAATCCGGTTGATAAATTATTAATCGAGGCACAAGAAATTATAGTATCCGATTCATGTGTATTACGTTCAATTATACTGTCGTACTGATGTAAAATATATAGTTTGGTAGGCGTCAAATTTCTAATTAATCTCCATACTAAAACTATATCATCAGTTTTATGAATAATAAAATAATAGATAAGTGGGTACTATCTTTTTTCTAATTGGATGTTGCAATAAAGCTAAAACAAACGACGACGGAGTGTTGATATGAATATTACAGCATACTGTGTGGGGGACTCTTGCCGGAACGTAATATAGGCGATTGATGTGCAAATTAGACAAAATACTGTACGAAACGTGTGCCACAATGCCTTGTAATGCTCGTACCTTGAATCTCTCGCCGATACGCGGCTCAAGATTCAAACTTGTAGTCGCATTACATAAACGTCATTGTGATACTTATGTTTTAGAATACTATTATGTACCTACTCTACGATATTTTATGCATATAGTTTTCGGGATTACTAAATGTTTTTAATAATTTAGTTTAAAGAGTTTATTGAATTGTTTTCTAAAAGTCCTCTTTTCTTTGTTTATGTTTCCTTAGAACAAGCACTTGTCTTATACAGTGTACCTACCTAGATTAAAGCACCTGTAGGCAACTATATCAAAACCTTGGAGCGGGTGCCGTCGCATTATTACGCTTGCGCTGCATTAGCGGACCTGACAAATAAAATTCAAGATGCATTGACATCATGCGGTCATTTTTAGACGCGACATATCGAATACCGGTAGTTGGGTGGGGGGATTATTAGGCGCCTGATAGGGATGGGACGGTCTTGAGGGGCAGGTGGGAGAGGAGGTAGAGGAGCAGAGGAGTGGGGAGAGAAGACCGAGGTTCGGAGTTACCTATTTAGCCGATTTTAAGACCTAATACCCGATTTCGAGTACCAGACAACGGTCCTGGAACCAAATACTTAATTTTAAGCACCTGGTTTTAGGTAAGTACTCGATTTTGGTATTCGTTTCCACAATCGGATACTGAATTAATCATTATCCAACTCCAATGATTTGCTTTGCAAAAAAAAATCCAAAATATTCCAACGAGTACTTGAAAATTTAAATTTACCAATATCCGAAGGAGCAGTAAAATTTCTCGGATTAGTTTTCAGTCACACAAAGTAAAAGTATTGTCTTCCACATAAGAAACCTTTTTTCTTCTTCTAATCTCTTTAAACACGATTTAATAGGCCTTGTTGATACAATAATGTACAAGAAACCGAATTTCCACATTTATTTCTGTACTTGCGGCGAATTCCTGAATAGTTTACTATTGTACCCACATCAAAATATCAGGGCGATCTAGTTTGACAATGCCTGAATCACACCGCTATTACAGCATAGCTGAATAATACATCTACCTTCACTTATGTTCCAGGCTACGCAAATAGGTCAGCGGGTTCTATACTTGATTTTTTGTTTTTTATTATTCAACTCTCCTTTCTTATTAACAGGCTCAAATCAATACTATATACTGCAGATTGTGTAATACTAGATGATCTAAGAATATATGCTAAGTAACTACATAGTCTCATAAGTTTAAACAAATAATTATTCTAACATAAACGGTCTCCGAAAACAATACTGTCTCTTGGCATGTTGCACACCTCTAATTCTTGCTACCCATTAAATAATATTAGCTATCCCAATATTCTGGTACCTAGTACTAATCTGTACACGTCTCTGTCTGGTTGGCCGAATAATCCTCTGGATTCATTTCTCGTTTGCCAAAAATGTTCATCCCATAACACGGTTTGCAATGGGTACCTTTCTCTAGTACTTTTTTTTTAATGGAACAGATAAATCCTAAGCAATTGATGCTTGTCATGTACCCCCGCTGAGCCAAATCTCCTTTCTAATCATTGCGACCCCAGAAAAAACCGCCTACTCAATTGACCAGAATGATATTTGAACCCGCAACCCAAATGACCGATAGCCAAGCGCGCAAACCACTATCGGACTATTGATTCCAAATTTTCTGTGGATAAAGAGCAGTTTATCTCAATATCCTATTAAGAGACCTGCTATTGCGTAAAGATGATGCTTCCACAGCTTTAGTAGTTCTCCGCTCTTCGTCTTTGATGGTTCTTAAAAAAAGCTGTTTCCATGAATTTTCCTGATTGCATTGTCCCAGTGTTCTTTGTGTTTCTCTTGAACCCAACTCGTTGCTTGTCCTCATGCAATCTTTCTGCACAGTCCTAGGATCGATTCTGAGTCTACATGTGGAGCCAATCATCCTTTTCTTGGCACAGAAAACTAACTTGATTTAATTTTCGACTTTATTCCCTAACCAGTCTTGATTGCATGTTATTGTTAGTGTCTACCTGGCTGCCTGTTGCAATACCAGTCCTCTCTCTCCATTTATATTGCACAGTGCAATATTGCATATGCTTCTGCTTGGAAGACAATTGCATATTTTTCATTTCTCACATCACTATAAATTCCAGCTCCAGTCTTGTACTTAGTTTTTGATCCGTCAATTCACCAAGCCTGTCTACATAGTTGGAATGATTCCAACAATATATCGCTTTCAGTGAATTATTACACAAAAGAAATTATGTTCTTGATTTTGTAACAGAACGCTTTGTTACTATTGAAAAGAATTATTTCTTTAACGCAATGCATATTCCTTTGATTTAAAAAAACCTCTCTCTGTGTGTAGATATTGAGCTGGATGTTAACTCATTCGTATAAATTTAACTTCGCTTAAAAAAAAAAACGCAGCTGTTCTTCCTTACATGTTAAATAAAACACTGGAATAAATAGCCTTCGCGCAAACAGATAGGCAATTCCTGTTTACGGTAAGGTGAATAAGCTCGTCTGCTGGCAACCCTATGGCGCTCCCGTATTTTCCGTTGTGCTGACTAAGTATTTTTACCGAAATGGAAAAGGTCAGGTGTAAATCTAGCAGGCAGGAAGGGACGACCACAATAATTTGCTTGTACTGACTGTGACTGATGAGCCTTTCTCTGCGAAACTTCCTCCGCAGTTCTACGTCCAGCGTTCCCGCGAGGTCCAGCATCCAGATTAGAAAATCCGGATTTAGGAAATACCTTGGGAAGTAGGTCCGACATTATTGCATACGGTTACTCCGCCGGACCTACGCTGTAAAGTCCCCGCAATGGATGTCTTTGTTTGTTGTTGTCGAAAGGTCGAAGGGAATGTTATATATGCCGGTTCGTATACAAGAGGGATAACTTGTTACCACTCTACGCGGTTTATCTAACAACGGTTCCCTCTACAACTGTGTTAAGATAAAGCAAGGCCAATTTATTTACCGTAGGAAGAGTCAAATAAAACTCCACTCTTTTACGCGCGAAATATCTTCCCATTCATATAATTTATGAAGGCGTCAAATAGAAAATGTCAACAGGCAGGAAAAATATTTACATACTCAAGCGAACGTGAAATGGAAGTGCCAAGAATGTCGACTGCAATGGACGTGAATGACACTATGGCAGGTGTTCTAACTCACGTCTACACATGTCGCCGGCGTAGATCTAAGTGTGAAGAAGGGGAGAGAAACAAAACTGATGAAACTGGAATAATAAAAAAAGAAAAATTCAGATGGTTAGATGCGTTTCCCTTTCGGGGCTTTTCAAGTGCAAACGTTTCCGTGATAAATCATGTCTCTACGGGATGCGAAAATGTATAAAGGGCGGAAGTTCCACAACTACACGGTTAAATTAATAACCCCAAATAGAATTAATGCACCCGCTGTGAATAACGGTCTTCTGTGTATAAATTCTTTTCGGCTCCCCCTTTCCTGTTCGCAGTAGCAATTTGTGACTTACTTATTTGTTATGTCCGCTTGATTAATTCAGTTAGATAAGGTGCCACGGAAATATTCTTTTGCAGATTTTTGATGAAGCAGGACTTGGAAAATTAAGCATAGGGGTAATTGATAATATAAAATAACGTAAAAACATTCAATTGACAGATATATCAAAAAAGAGCATTCAAAGTTTAATACTTTTTTGTTGAAAGCGTTACGATTCATTTCTATCTGATCCATTTTGATAAGGATGATAAAAATACAAAAGAATAATACTTTTATCAATCGCAAAAATATTTTTAAAAGGATGATGTTGTCATTGGTAACTCGGCAGCTTAACAATTTTTTGGGAAAAGCATAAACTAAGTATTATAAAATTTTGTGTGTAATGTGCATAGTTGCCCATGATTATGTGTATTATATATTATAAAATTCTTTTATTATGTTAGTTATCCATATGTTCACATGCAGAAGTATGAAAACATTTGCAACATTTTATGATCTTATTGAATTTAGATCTTTTAATAAATAAAATTATGCCCAAATCGTGCCAAAAGCTTTTGAAAAGTCAACATAAGTAATGTCTACCCGCTGACGTTTATTTCTATTAAATTGGTTGTAGGTTGACCTGCCAACGATAAAACCTGCCTCGAGAACTCGGAGGCTATGACAATGGTCAAACTTCTTCGTATAACTTCGTAACACAGAACATATAGAAATGTATTTGGCGAGAGCATACGAAAAACTACGATCATTGTCATAGCCTCCGAGTGACATAAGCACCGACCGCCGCTGGTATCAAGTGTAACTGTATATACAATTCAACCCGTTATTGAGGAAACTATATAAATATATTGTCGTATATTCTCACTTGCCTTGCTTAATTTCCTAGTTGCCCCATAAAAACCTAAATAAAAGAAGTAAATATAAAAAAGGGCAACAAGAAATGGAATATCTACGTTTCTATTTTCGATCGTGAAAATCCTGTTTATTATTCAAATCATTTCCACTCTCCTTCATCGCAGGGGTAAAATATTCAAGGAAATATCGGAAGAGAGAATAATTAAAAATTTCCATTATTTCATGATTATTTACAGAAAATTTCGTTATCCCAAGATGCGGTGCTTTTATTGGGAATTCGATTCACGCGGCCATCACAACATAAGTATCAGATTCTCGCCAAGGGAAATGAATGCAAATAGGCGGAATCGTATTCCGATATCGTTATAGATTTCTTAAGATATTGTTCAATGTTGTTCTATTACGAACGCTGGTATTTGTAAAAATGCAAATTACAGATTTATATCGGTAAAGTTTCCATAACCATTCCCATAACTTTAACCCATAGTAAACAGTTAATCAAATAATTTGTTTGCAATTTCAACCAGGCAGACAATTTTTTTCTGAGTGATGATCGAATGATTAAAGATATCAGTTAGAAGAGTATGTTGAGAATTAAAGACAGAAACCCCATTAAAATCGGGAAGATGCTATGCCACGTTTTACCATAATATTGTGTGAGCAACATTTTATTAAAAATAATACTGCGTTAAACCTTAAAAATTGTTGTACATATAATATTTGTAAAATGATGCACTTTCAATCAAACGCTAATTTGTCTAAGAAATATTAATTTGCGACAGACATCAATTGACAACTACGTAAATGGTTGTTGTTTTTCAAAGGTTGCTATGATTAATTTTTTTTTTATTTCGATACTGAATAATTTCCGGACACTAGTTTATTGCTAAAAAAATATTTATTTAAGTCTCTCGATCATTTCTGAAAATTAGGAATAGTTATTCTGTGAAACAGTGTGTTGTGTGCATGTTACGAAATATTAGAGCTTTGCACTATTGCACTCCTTGTAAAGCGCATTAACCCTCAGTAACAATTCTAACATTAAAGGGATCATAATATTCCAATTAATTTAAAGGCTATCTTATTCCAAGTTAGCATTTATTATCCTAAATAAGACAGGACTCATCGACTTCAGATTTCATCGGAAGAAGTTCAACAATAAGCCGAAATAGCTCAGTTGGGAGAGCGTTAGACTGAAGATCTAAAGGTCCCCGGTTCAATCCCGGGTTTCGGCAGTATTTTTTTTTTTAATTTGATTAAACTAAGTAAAAGCTTTTATGTTTACCACGAACTGTTTCAATAAAAATTCCTGTTATACAGACAAGAAATTTAATTCAAGTTATTCCAACTATATATAGCTAACGTTTACCAGTTTTATAGATATATATACAATCCCCAATAATTAAATCAATAAAATTAAGATTGCAACTTAACGGGTTAATCTTCTTTATCTGACCATAGTACTGCACTTCTGGGTGTGACCTCACGTTCTTTTGCGACAGGGTTTTTAACTCTGCAGTAATAAAAATCTAAACAAATCGCAAACATTTTAAAATGCCATTATCTGGATGTTCAGCATTTACTCGTCAAAATAATGCGATTACATCGAATAAAGATAGGATTAATGACCCAACGCGCTTATAACAATACGCAAAAAATTATCTACTGAACCCAAAATCATGAAATCTATGTATATAGGTAAATAAAATCGTAGCTTGTTTCGTGCCTGTGTTCACATGATACAAAAACTAGCGAAAATATCTTTTTTCTTTAATCTGCTTTGTAATAGTTCGGTAATAATTATGCTTGAGATTTCAGTCCCATTTGATCGTCCACCGTACGAAATTTTATTACTCCCCAGTGACGTCATCGTTAACAAATTCAATCGACATGGAAATTATCAGCTTGTAATACCAGAAAAGAAGGACTGAGGACAAGGCCCTCCAGAAAGGGTGGATTCATATTGGCATACAGACGGTTCTAAAACTGATGGCGTGGAGAGATGCCCAAAAATGCCCTCTCGATAAGCTTCAGCAAGGACACGACGGTATTCCAGCCTGAGATTACTGCAATTTGTCGGTGTATCACAGATGTAGAAAGATGGACCAACTTAGGTAAAAGTGTCTCTATTTTCTCTGACAGCTAGGCAATATTTAAAGCGATCAGTTCCGTAGCTAGTTTGGGTCTGGGTAAGTGCTCTGAATGGGGTCGGCACCTAAGGGAAGCTAACAGGCCTAGGTCCCCAGCCGCAAGGGCATGAAGAGAAATCAGGCGGGTGATGACGTCGCTAGACGGGGTTCGTCAAGGTCACTCTTTGGAGCTGATCCTTCCTTCGGCATTACCACAGCGCAAATGAAAAAGTTCATCAACGAATGCACACGTAATAAATCGAAGGAATGGTGGCAAAAGTCACTAGGGCAAAGACAGGCACAGGAGGTCTTAAGAGAGCAGAGGGCTTAATTTACTAAAGATCAAATGAATAAAGTCTCTTAATTAAACCGAATTAGTACAGTTGCAAGAATATAATATAATAATAATAATAATAATAATACGGTTTATTGGCATCTACATTAACTATAACACAAAACATAATACATATTCATTATTAAATAGTTATGCCAAATAGAACTATATCGCCTTCCTTATTGTGACACAATAAGTTTGGCGTTCTACCTATAGTCTATAAAGAAGAAAGAAAAAAAAAAAAAATGAAAACACAACAGGTAATAACATAAATCATTATGGCGGTGAACTCCGCGAACAGATCCACAAACTTACAAATCAAGCAAAATCTAAATTATATCATAAAGTAGACGTATGTCCTGAAGCAATGCCTAAGCACCATATCCGAGGCAACTATTGTATAGTAAACAAATAATTTCTGAGTCTACTCTTCAATAAACTTAAAGTTGCAGGTTTATCGGTGCTCAGAAACACATGCTTACTCAACACCTTTGCCACGTTATAAGAAAAACTGCGTTTATAGACCTCTTGCCTATGTTTAGGAATATTTAGTGAGTTTTTACTACGAATACTAATGTTGTGTAAATGAGAACGAAAGCATAGTCTATTAAATAAATATGTCGGCACTCTATTTCTATAAATATTCCAATAAAAAGTAACACAATGCAGTAAACGCCTATTTGTCATATTCAGTATGCGAGCCTGCTTGAGAACATATGACCACACCGTCTAGGAATACCAAATACAAGTCTAGCACACGAGTTCTGAACACGCTGTATTCTTTTAGAATCCGCTTGCGTAAGGCAATGTGTATAAATTACATCATTGTAGTTAAAATGTGAGAGAACTAAGGTCTCACAAAGAAGATTCAATGTGTCACTGCCAAATAACCGTCGATGAGGGTAAATAGACTTAAGGGAAAGAAATGCCTTTCTAACGAGATGAGAAGTATTCCGCTGAAATCGCAACTTAAAATCCATATAGACGCCCAAATTTTTTACATAGTCAACAGTGGGAATACGCTCAGACGAGATACGAAGATCGAGGAGTTCCTTGATATTAGTACGTGCATTCCTAGGTCCAAATACTATTACCTGGGTCTTCGCTGGGTTGATTTGCAGTTGGTGCAAATTAGAAAAGGCACATAATCTATTAATATCTTCCATAATGAGCTGTTGCGAGACGACAAGGTTGGACGGAGGAAAAGACATATAGAGTTGAGTATCGTCCGCATATAAGTGGTACTTACAATTTTTAATAACGCTAGGTAATCTTGCAGTGTAAAGAGAGAATAGCAGTGGACTCAGAATAGCTCCCTGAGGAACCCCGCAAAGAACAGGCAGACTGTCAGAACTCACTCCCCCCAAGAAGACGCTCTGAAACCTATCAGATAAATAGGCTCTAAGTAGAGAGAGAGCAGGATCACTCAGACCCATGGACGATAATATAGAGAATAATATATTATGGTTGATGGTATCAAATGCTTTACTGTAGTCCAAGAGAAGTAAAACAGTCACCATACCACCATCGGTGGCCTCCAAGATGTCATCCGTAATACTAATATAAAAAATATCTTCGCGCAATACTTTTGTTTCTTTTTTTAACCTATTGATTACTTAACATACTCATTAACATATATTTATGGCAGTACGTAATGAACGAAACAAGAAATAATTAAAAGCCAAAATTAATTCAAGTTTGGAAAGCATCACTATAAAATGTTATATTATACTTTGGTATACCATTGATTTGACAAAGAATACCAGATACATATTCTTTCAAAATGAAGAGGAAGTTTTAGTTCATGTTTTGTGGTACTGTTCTAACCTATTATTGGCAAAGGTAAGGTTTTTCTGGACGTATAGGTCACTTTATGAGGTGCTTCCCAGTTCTTTCGTAACAATACATTGAATGTTAAAACTGTGATCAAAAAGTATTCGTCAGGTACAAGGTATATTTACAGATTTATTACAGAAAATTTTAGAAAATCTTTTTGCCATATAATAAGACCATAAACCATATAGCTTAATTGATGAAAGTAATATAATTTGGTACATCTTCTTTACCTTCTACCAACAAGGAGAAGCTTTAGATATTAACTTCTGCATGAAATTACATATTAGTGGTAAAAGGACAACCGCAAAAGTGAGTAGGGATCTCACAAAACGCAACAATATAATAGATAATTAGAATTAAATACATAAAAGAGGCCTAATAGGCATTCTGTTCTCGGGTGTGTCATGTGGACAATTATTAGAATCAACCTCATTTCTGCACAATTACTCCGAAAATTGCTGTTGTTCACATCGTAGAAAACCCGAACCCCTTAATAAAATGCCACTCCCATGTTACGTCCAAACGCTTTTCGGCTAAATCTAATTATGTAACACTATCTCTGTTAAATGGGATACCCAAGATGCTGTGACGCGAAAACATTTCGATACGTCAGCCAAGATCTAAATTGCATCCAATATCCGAGGCAACGTTAAGTTGGTACGTAAATTTATATTCCTGCTTCTTCGGACGATGTTATGAAGGCGGAAGAAAAATTTTATTTCAGCAGGTGGCTCCGTATTTTGTCAACATAATTGCTAAACTTTTTCAATTTAACGTTGTAATGCGACTTTTTCATATTCTGATTTGTAAATGCATTTAAAATGGAACTTACGGGACTGCACTGGTTTCTGAGAATAATTAAAGCTTAAACTGAAGCTTCATGGCGAAATTAATTATAGATATTGTGTCACTTATAAACACTTATTTATTCACGTATGCCATTTATACAAGAACTGCAAAAAAAATGTTGCAAATATTTTTTTTATTGTTTGTTTCGCTTTGCTGGCAGTGTGTCTGATATGGAAATCGTTTTAACTCGATTCCACTGAAATGTATATAATTTTGTTACCTAAATGGAATTCGGATGTTTAATTAAACACGGAGTTGCTGGAAAAATCGCCACTGAAAACCCAGCTGAAGCTAATTATTTCGGAAACGTTAATTGACATAAATTCATTATAACAAAGACGTTCATTAGCTTTGTAGACTGCGCGGATACCCTATTAATTTGGATGAGCGCCAAAGGTTAGAGCAATGACGTCGTCATGAAATTAAAACGTAAAATAAAAGAAAAAAAAACGGTTTAGCGTGTATTTTGGTTAGTGTCAATTCATATATGTCAGTAGTATTATATAAATGCACTTCGGCATTCTATAAACAAAGAGTTATTATTGATGATTACCATTCTAAAATATATGAAGTCACAAGGGGTGTCGCACAGAGGTTAGTCGTTGGTCCTACATTGTTTTTAATTTACATAAATGACGGTAATCGCCTTTTATCACTTATATTAGCCAGGACTTTTTCCAACTTTAGATGGCTAGGGCTCGGTTACTCGATGTTCAATATGGTTCAAAATTAACAATTATTAGCTTTTTATCTGTTTCCCGGTTCTAAAACATTAACCAACCTACTGCGTATGCATATATATTATCGAGTTTCTACAATTACATCATTTTAGATATTAATCCATGCATATTAGTGAAATTGTATATTTTCAAAATTGAACAAATATCATCCACACATTACGGGCACAATTATCTATATGTATGCATGTGTATCCCTGCTGAATTTACCTTGGTTACCGTATATACTTGAATAACTAAGCTAATTAATTTATAGTCACGGTACTGAGTATGTTTATGTCAGAGGCAAATACGCAAACGTGGTTATATAAACATGTCGGGATGCATATATGTGCATTGTTATTGTGTTCCTAGCTCTTATATTTAGCTGCCTATTTTGGTATAGGCGTATAATAAGATTAAAGTTAATGATTGTAATTCGGCGTGGGAATATAAAGAGCTCAAAAGAATACTATATAATGGGAAAGGAACAAAGCAGGTTTAATCTTTAAAACTCATTAAAAATCAAAAATGGAATTTAAATAATCACATAGATGTTGCTATTAAACTCGTAGACAATATTCGTTAAATTTAATTAAATTTTTCAGGATTTCAATAACTGTTGAGATTAACTAAATACCACCCAGAGTCAACTGTGATACTCTTTAACAAATTCACTAATAAATCAAACTTCAATTTGCACCTCTCTATTGATTTTGCCCTCCTACTAAGGAAAATTTAGTAATGTACAGGATGTAGGATGGGATGCATGGCAGTGAATTTTGCTGCCTATAAACACAAATTAAATATTCATTAACATTCAATGAAATGGTATTGTGATTCTTCGGTTATCGTTAAGTGATATATTTCTAACTTTTTATCAAAATAAAACCAAATTCCTTGTGAGTTACAATTTTATTCATACAAATGCAACTCTAATGAAGATGTGACAGTAGAAATAGTTTTTTAACAAATGATCTCAGGTGAGTAGGTTCATTTACTATATAAAATAAATTCATAAATTCAACATTTCAAATTAAATTAAGCAATACGGCAACCTATGAAAACTCAAATCGCTAATAAGAAAAACATTATAAATTATAGGAATACCAAAGAATTGATACCAACTTCAATCAAATATAACAAATATTTAACTTTCAAATCAAAATACTTACAAGGGTACGTATTTTGATTTGAAACGATTGAATTGAATTCTAATCTGAATAAAGATAAAAGAAATATTTGTAGCAATTAATTTTATATAGTAAATGAACCTACTCACCTACATTCAACAAAATATAAAATAGCAATATATTTATTCAAACTTAATTAACTTCCTTGACTTTTTCTTCTTCATACAACATAGCCCGGATCTGCGGTACAATTATCCAATCTCAATCATCCTTTGCAAAATGAGGAAGATGTTAATATCAAATTTAATATGTTAATCACTGGGGAAGCTTTACTTTTATTTTTCTTGAAAATTTTTACTCGCTCGTATAATTTGAGTTTAATGTCCGTACGAGAAACAAAAAGAAAACAAAGACAAAACCGAAACGAGATCCCCCATTACAACATAATACTAATTTCACCTCTTACACTCGGTAAATATTACGTCGTTCGAGGACCACACGAACGGCCTCAAAGCCAGCTGGTTTTCCCGTAGGTATATCATGAAAAACTCGTTTGCGTCCCGCCTAACGATGATATCTGCAGAAAAGCGTATTTAAATTGGAATAAAAGACCCATTTTCCGCTGCTCCGTTGGCGGGGAAGCCCGGAGTGGCAGTTCCGAGGCCGAATAATCACGGCTCGGCACGTTCTAATTTGGCGCGATTAGAGCTGGTGCATAACAAGTGAATTAATGCGCGCAGTAAGGGCATACATTCTCACTTTCCATTTCCTAGTTTTCCCCATTTCTGGACGTTAACGTCAGATTAATAGACTGGAATATCGTTGGCGTTGGTCTAGATGATGTTCCGACCATTTTTCATCCCTTAATTGACCCGCTTCTTTGTACAGACGCGAACATTGTTAGTGAAAGCACGCAGGCGATTTATAGGAACACGTATGTGCGCGATTAATATCAATTTGAGTTAAAATAGTCGAGGAATCTAAGGGGAAAACTTGCTTACATTTATATACACAATTGTATTTAATCCTATTTGTGACACCCTTATTTTAATCCCATTTTTTGTTTCTATTTAGAAAGAGGTTGTGCAGAATTGTTTGGCTTTTACTGTTAGACAATTTAATGTTTATAGATATTACGAATTCTTAAGCCAAAGTCTAAACACTTCTGATTTTACAAGGGAAATTTCCATCTGCACTTATGTGGAATACATGCATTGATACAATTCGAACCGAAAAATGCTGCTTTTGTTTACCATCTATTGTTGGAGTTGCCATACCAGAAAAAGCAGTGATAGCATTAGAAACGGATTTGAGCTTCTGCCTACCAGGAGTCGTCAGCGTCACTCCCAGTACAAACCTACTTTGATTGAATCTCAAGCTTTGTACACCATCGCCTGTTAGGGAATCAAGAGTTTAGATGTGCCCTCCAAGAGGACACAAGCCAACCTCTCAACCCACGAGATGACCGCAGAATAAACCGGTAATGCAGTCACAGATGCAGTTCTGAAATTCCCACCATCTTATGTGAGACTCTGTCCATTTAAGAAAAAAGAAATTTTATTTGGGCAATTCCACCATTAGAATCATTGTTACAAAAAAATATTTTTGGCTTGTACTAGTATATAGGGTAAACCCGACAATTATTGGGCAGTGACAGTCATTGAACAAATTGCATTTCTTTTCTGTGTTTTACCACGCTGGTAACAGCTTTGGTGCGTTGTAGTTCATCGATTTGTTGTAAGATGTCGCTGCAACAAATGAAGACAACTGCAGTGTATAGGGTGACATTTCACTCGATTCAATTTGCGCGCGTGCTTGCTTAAAATTTTGTTGAATATTATGGTGACAGCCATCAAGTTTGAAGGGACAAATCAAAATTGATTAAATTAATTTTAAACATCGAATTGAGACATATAGGTAAACATAAAGAAAGGAAAGGACTAACGAAACGAAAATGTAAACTAAGTTTTAGGATTATGGGAATTCAAATAATAATGAATATGGTTTTCTCTATCTAGCAACAGTCTCTAAACTCGCTTTGCGATATTTATTGGAAGCTGTCTTACTTCTAACGAGAGCTGATTATATAATTTGAGTCCCCAATAGTACATACATAGATCTTTGTGTCAGCCCTTAGGTCATCGCGGTTTCTTGTGGCATGTTGATGATGACAACCACTTTATTTTTGGGTATATAACTGACGACGAATCAAATGTACTGTGACGGCAGCGTAAGTATATTATGTGTTTTAAAATGTGATCAGCTTTCTTTATATTACAGGTTACAAAGAATCTTAACAGCTCTTTTTGCAGAACAAACACTCTAGCTACCTCCATCGCCATTTCTTAAATACGATGCCATAAGAGAGAAGGGAATGAGAATGGAGCCCAGGATGGAAATCAGCAAGGTAAGATTTGTGTCAGATGCATTTTTCCTTATGCCCTAGTACTCTAGCTTCTCTTGTAGAATATCGTGATTTACCGAATCAAAAGCTTTCGGTAGGTCTAAAAATGTCAGTCCACTTAGAATATTTTATTGTCATTGTTCAAAGAACATGGACATTGTCAATGGATATAATATAAAACATAATTGTTATGGTTAAACAAAATACACAAAACACACAAGTCAAATAACAATAAACATATAAATAATCAGTTAAATTCTGCATTCCAGGTACTCCGCAACAGAATAACAATTTTTGTCATGTAAATAGTGTTTTAGTTTCTTTTTAAATTCAAGAATACATGTTGCTCTTTTCATATTCTCAGGAAGTTGATTATAAAAAATAATCCCGCTATACCCTGGGCATTGTTCGAACGCTTTTGTATTATGAGCCGGTATAGTTTTATTTAGGCAAATACGGGTATAGTCATATTAGTATAAATATCGCTGTTTTTTGTAAAGCGATCTTCATTGATCTTTAAGAAAGCCAACACGTCATATATATACAGAGAGACAAGACGTAGAATACTGAATTCCTTAAACATTGGACGACACGAAGAAGATGAAGGCATACACAGCATGCAACGGATGATTTTCTTTTGCAATACAAAAATAGTTCTCGCTCCGTGCACCGCACCCCAAAATACAATTCCGTAGCGTAAACGTGCCTCCACATAAGCAAAGTAGAAAAGCCTAAGTGACTTCACACCGACGCTACCCCTCAAGGACCGAATACCATAAAATGCCGCACCAAGCTTCCTCCCCAATAGGTTACAGTGGTCCGCGAATTTCAGCCTCCGATCGACTGTCAAACCCAAGAAGCCAATGCTGGTGCTCTCCGGCACCGACTTACCACCGAACCGCACGTACAAACTACTGCCACCACCAACGAAAACCTCAACAATCCCGTTTTGGCTGTGGTAAAGGGCAACCCGTTGCTGCTGCACCAGTCAGCCATATCACAAATTAGTTCTGTTGTTGCATTGGATGCACTCTCAAGTGATGCCGCTGGCGCTGTTACAATGCAGCTGGTGTCATCCGCATACTGCGCCAGTGTACAGTTGTTCAAACTACAGATCGTTCACATAAATTAAAAACAACGTGGGACCTAAAATTGATCCTTGAGGTATACCACAGGTTATGTCAACTGCCGAAGAATTGTGTGTCTGAATTGTATTTGCATTGTCCGCCTTAATACTAACTACAGCCTTTCTATCAAGATACGAAGATAAAAGATCATAAGCCACGCCAAATATTTCTAGCGATTGTAATTTCTTAAACAAGCATAATGATCCACCACATCAAAGGCCCTAGACTTCTTTTATCTAGTGCTTCATAAACCTTACTCAGGGCATGTTCAATTGCACTACAGGTATTTTTGCAACGTATAAATCCAAATTGAGCAGGTGATAGTAGATTATTGCTAGTTAAGAAGTCGACTAATCTTTTATTAATGATCTTCTCAAAAATTTTGGCAAAACCTGATGGTAGAGATATAGGTCTATAATTTGTGACGTCAAGTGTATTAGCTTTCTTATGTATAGGTACTAGTTTACTAGTTTGTAATCTACCCCGATAGTCACCCTCGCTCAAGCACCGATCGATTAAATATTCCAAAGGTTCTAACAAACAGTGCGCAACATGCATTATTAAGAAACATGGTATACCATCAATGCCAGCCGAATGTTTTAAAGACACTTGTTGACAAATATACCTAAAAAAACAGGTTTTTCCTGAAAAATACAGTCACTTTATTTTGAGTTTTGTATCCTCGATTAGTTACTAGCTTTAGTTATTGTCATTGTTACATTTGAATTTGATTGTGTTTATTTCATTTTATGAAAAAGTAACTATCAAAAACTACATTGTAATTATCAATAACGACATCTAACGCCACTTTAAAAACAGAAGATTTAGACCGCATACAAACGCATATCGCGGTTCCTCTCTGAACGAGAAAATTTCTTTCGTTGCACCCTTCACATCAAAATAGTCTCATGCACTCAGGAAATTAGCTACCGTTGGTTTTCTTTGAATAAACTGGTTTTCATGCATTTTCCTTTTCCAAATACAATTCATTCAGATTTATTATTAATTATAATATCCCATACCCGTAACATAATAGCAGGGTCAGTGACTCACAGTAAGCTCACATTCCTCGCGGTAAAAATTTAAATTTACACACCTGTGTCATGACCCAAATAACCTTGGTCAATACTTAATATCGGGTTGGACGCCGAGTGTCTCCCCACCCCCTCACCCGACATACACACGGAGACACTTAGAAACGAAAGGAAATTATGAACGACGTGACGATTCGGGTGCGTAGAACGGAAAAGGAGAGTCCGGCAGGAACGAGAGAGAGAGACGGAGAAAAGACGGAGGTAATGTTCCGCTTTAGGGTAGCAATTATACAAAATCCATTAAATTACCCATTAGCCGGTAACGTATGTATGTGTGCGCGCACGGTGAATGTGTGTGAATTTCGGTCGCAGACTTTGGCCAAAATGAACTACCCCCTAAACCGGGCTCTCTAGC
This sequence comes from Cetonia aurata, assembly GCA_949128085.1. Taxonomy (NCBI): domain Eukaryota; kingdom Metazoa; phylum Arthropoda; class Insecta; order Coleoptera; family Scarabaeidae; genus Cetonia; species Cetonia aurata. The sequence goes on along the minus strand of OX421883.1, from coordinate 61,664,953 downwards.
GTCCTTTATATTTAAAGCTGTGGCGTAGCGAACGTGACGCTCCTGATTCGGTAATTACAAGATGATGATCTAAAAGCTTTGTAGTGACAAACAGCCGGGCTATTAAGGTAGATTTAATGTATTCAGATTTATTGAGATACCGGAACATTTATACGGTATTATTGCGTCGTATCGTGATGGCGCGGTGCAGCACGTTTTCACAAGACGAATGGATATTGCTCTCAACGTATGCAGCTGCATTTTTGCTTTAGAAAAAAAAAAGGCAGTCCTTGCAAACTATAGCAATTATACTATATTGCGAATATGATTACACGAATTTGAATACGGTAATACAAATGTTCTAGTAATCGTACTTGTAATTATAATTGAGTATTTTTTCTTTATTTTAACTTCAATATCAATGAATGAACCTGTGTCAAATCCAAATCACGATTAGTACAGTGGTAATTTTACACTATAAAATTTAAATTAGAAGAAAACACCAACAGTAAGAAAGATCACTCGAAATGTAAAAAGTGGATAAAAAGTTGATTAAATTCAGGTAAAGGATACACATAGGTTTATCCCAGCGCTCGCCAAGGTGGTACCCCGTAAAGGCCACTTGTTTACATTCTCCCGCCGAACTAAACCTAACGCGACGGAAAAACGATTGGAGCGTTTTTATAAGTTTCTCTGCGAGAACATGCATACGATACGGAGCATACAGTCATATATTATAAATGCAGAGAGATTGTGTGGTAGGAATAAAAACGAAGTACATGCTAATACTACAAATGAAAGGATCTACTTCGAAGTAACTGCTCCATCATCAAGCATTTGATCGGTTCCGGTAGTATTTGTCGAAGTATTTACTACACTGCTTGTGGTATCTACTTTTAGTTCGTAGTATATGCTTCAACATGTGTAGCATCTATCCCACTCCCTTTGCTTGGTAGCAGATTATGACAAGTTTATTAGATTTTCTGTTTCATCATTGTTGTTAAACAAAATTGTCAAGACAGCTTCGAATATCATTTGGTATTTTTCTTGGTTGTCAGTTAAATTGTTACAAGTATTACAGTAGTACTGTATTCGTGGTTGAGTGATATTGTTTTCAGATGAAGAAATAGCCCATGAAGAGGAGTCCCAAACGGAATTCATATAATTAGCATTTGTTATTATGCTAAAACATTACACGATACTTCTGGATAAAAAAATGACACCTGCCATCAAGTCTGCAAATGACAAAGCCTTTAAAGAATTAATCGATAGTTATAACAAAATAAAACTTAGATAGTAAACAAGTATTAAAAAAAATAATATGAAAAGCAAAATAAAGAAAATTGCGGATATGGAAAGAACAGGAAGTAAGAAAATTAAATTACATGAGCGGCAACAAAAATTGTATGACCTATGGAACGAAAATGAGAATCTAGTCAATTTCATTTCAAGTCTTTTATTTATATTTTTAGTAGTGTTGGGCAAAGTATAGGAAAATAACTATCATTAGCGAGGACTAGATAGACTCGTATTTAGTCAACTCTTTAGTCAGAACCGATATATAACAGTTTGAAACAGTTATTTTTTGAACCTTTTTAATCCCTGTATTACACAGACATTCCGTATGTGCGATTCAAATGTGGTCACTCGATAATATACGAATCCTACAGGGCAGAGTACTATGCAGCTGTTAGAGTAAAAGTTTTTTCTTGGATGACCATACTTGCATCTCACGTATGTACGATATATCGATCTATTTACTTATCCTGAAGTATACCCATTGAAACGTGCATGGATTATTAGTATCTGCATCGTTTGCGCATCTTATTAAGCCAGCTGCCAACAAGTTGTTGAAATAATGATTTTGATCAGCTATAAAGCACTATACAGGTAATGTATCTACTGAAGCTGGCCGGCAATGGCAATTAGTAAATTACAATGTACAGTATTGAAGTAAACACGCACATACGTATGCATGGTTTTATGTGCAGATTATTCATATGCAGATTGCAATAAAATCGGATTCATCTGCATCGCACGATATGCGTTTCTGGAATTACAAAAGTAATTCCAGAAACTGATTCACATACAACATAATCGTTCATCCATTAGCTCGCTTTCAATAAACGCACAAATGATTGTAAGAGCTTCATTCTGAAATATGTAAATCTTATACCTTTTATAATCTAGTTGTTATGGATTTACATCCGCACAAAGGGAAACAACGTATGTATGGAAATGTAGTGGAAAAGAAGCCAACCAAACTAATGCGGATATAGCAGCATTGAATCCTACGCTAGCTGTAATAGCATTTAATACAAACAATGGACGAAATATCAAAACATATGTAAAGAAACCTTACTGGACTATGATGAAAATACCATAAGAACATGCAAACAAGAGAAACAAAATTAAAAAAGAAACACCAGCGAATTTCCTTCACCAGAATGCAGTTTGATGTGATTTATGGCACTAATCTAGATCTATTATACTTTATACTTTACACGTACTATAGATTTATTTATTTTCGTATTCGAATCTTAAATAATCTAGCACCATGTAAGAATTACTAAAATCGGAGAAATGCTATCAAATAAATGTTATGTTCATAGAAAGTTAGTTTTGACTTGACTTTCCTTGTCTGTTTAATGAATCAGGTATTGTTGATTGCACACCCAACATCATTATTTATGTAAGAGTTCATTTTGATTAATGGTGCTTGTGAAACAATAAAGTTATCATCGAATACAAGCAGCAGGGTTTTTACTATACAAATAAAAACTACAGTATTAGGACACCTACTTTAGTAAGAACTTTAAATGGTTTATGTAAATATTAATATTATAAGTTATGTAGATTGTGGACACAAAAAGATGTGTTTTAATTTTAAGCAAAAATATAGTCTTGGGCTTATTTCTCTAAATGAAACCAATTATTCTCTTGGTACAAGTACAGGTATTTATTTTAATTAAGAAAATAGGATAGTTGGTGCTAAGAAAATTATTCTTTAACAACGATAACTAATTTCCACCTGATGTGCAAAGTGTATTTGATATTCAATGAGATATAATACTCTACAACATGTTAAATGTAACAAATTCAGGAGCCAATATGGATTTATATGAGCATCCTATTGCTTTTCCACTTACACCAGCTCTCTTCGCCTGACAAGCGGTAGTCATGTTGCGGTTTTTCATTTGTTGAGGTAAAACGTAGGCATTACATCTCTTTTCATATTATCTATACTATTTGAATTTTTTCAAATGGCTACGGCATAATAGGTAGTGAGCCTCTTTATCAATGCGTCAGTCAATTTAAATTTAGCACCAAGTTTCTGCGTTTTTTTTTTTACGTTTCGAAGTCGAGTGCCCATTCTCTTCTGGACATGTCCAACACACTCACTTTTGATAACGGGCATTTCGTCACCATATGGATTTATATCTAATATAGCCTTATACATTTTGGAGTCTTCATCTCCGATATAACTTCCGTACTTTACATAGAATTTCCCCTCGGATCTTAAAAACATTTCTTTGATTACATCGACTTCGATCTTACCCGCAGAGTCCTCATGATTTCTCGTGCATTCCTCCTGGTGTTCTGCATACCATTCTTCATAATTTGGATTGCCTCTTTTATTTTTCCAAAGTGTACATGCATGACAGTAATTGCTTTTAACTGTTAAATCAATAACTTTACCGGTATAGTAGCCTAAAAATGTAGTAACCCCGCTTTTAGGATGTAATGATTTGAAGCCGCGTTTCTTCCAAGAACCATCACGGATACTTCTAAATTCAGAATGAGCCGCCCATGTCGTTCATTAATTTTTCTTTCTTCCTCCACAGCTCTGCCTGATACCCATGCTGAATCAATTTTCTTCCTGATCATCATTATCATGCCCGATAGATCCAGTTACCGCAATTGACTAGAGCAAGATTCGAACCCATGGCTTCTGGAAATACTCGAGATCCTAAGCGAACGTTACCAGGAGAGCCTCTAATCTAAAGTATAAAAAAGCTAGATACCTAATGTTTATTTTAAGTTTTTTTCTACTGACTGATTTTAAAATGGCCCGAAACAAATTCTTTTTTGATTAATATTTTCTGGGGAAATATTTCATGTTATCAACTTATAAAACCCACCCATTATACACATACTAAAGGTAGCATAAACGAAAGAAAATAATAAAAGGATTAATAGGATATATAGCATAATCCCTTCTTAACTTGTCTTTCTACACGTGTTTGGCAGAGCTGGTACAAGTAACAGACGGTCCAATAATGATGTAGTAAAACCTTTCACCAATACACGCGTCGTTTTGTTTTATATCCCAATATATCCGGTTTATTATTAAGGAAACATATCTACAATTCGATTACAGTTTCTCATTTTCCGCGAGTCCATTATTGTCACGGGAGATTTTCAATGAAAGCCGCGCATCCCGGACATCAACTTTCCTGTCTTTCCTTCCTTCACTATTCTTCTTTCCTTTCTCTCCCTTTTTTTTTTTTTGTTGAGATCATAAACACAAGCGTTCAGAGCTCTATTTTATTACCATTGTGTCTTCTGTGCGGGAGATTTTATTTTGGCCGAACATCCATGGCCAGGTTGGAGAAATTTTAACGACCTATTCCGTCAGTTAATGGGTTTCCTTTTTTATCGCCGCGCCAGTAGTTAAGGAGAACACCAGGAGGAGCCGGTTGTATTGTGAATAATGCAACAGAGCTGATTTCGGGGCAAAATGTCGACGTCAGCTGTATTCATTAATGAAATTATTTTTAATTGAACCAGTCCTCCGTTTTTATTCGTTCTGTCGAGTGTAAAAATGTTAGAGTCCGCTGTGGGAATCGTGGCACAAACTCGCAAGGTCACGGACCAATATTGAACTCGAGAATTGAAAATTACTTCCAATCTCGGCGGATGAGAGTAAAAATAATATGTACCTGCACACACAAAAAGTGCGGACATTGCTTATTTATATACAGATACCCATCAGCAAAACCATATTAAGAATAGGACCATAGACAAGGTAACACAACAATTTTGAAAAATATTGAGTGTTACTTAATTTTTTAATATGACAGCATTTGATGTTTTAGAAAGCCGTTGTAATAATGGATTTTGCATAGACCTTTGGAGATTCTCTTATTTCGTCACCCACCAAGATTTGTAAAATTTAGTTTTTTGATCAATATTAAAATCCTAAATGGAAAATTCCATTTTTTATTGCAGATTCGGATTCTGCGTATCTGAATACGAAAGTTTTCCCTAAACCATTTTCCCCGATTCTTGATAGATGGCGTTGAAATTCACAAGAAATAATTTATGTGAAGTTCGGAAGAGTCAAAACAGTCAAAATGTCGATTAGAAAAACTAACTAATGATACTTGAAGCGATGCTGAATCTTATTGAAACCAAAGATGGTTCCAAACTATCTCCAGCAATTTCTGTTATTACTGGAACTATTTCATCTCGAAGTATGTCTGCACATCTTTCAGCATTTATGAGAAATGGCCCTATCCGATGATCATTTAGTATTCCAGCTTAAACATTTAATTTTTGAGGACACTAATCTCGCACTCAAAAAAAGATTTTTATCGGCCCAATACCTACAATTATGTCGATACTTTGCTGCGTTTAATTGGAATGATACCACGTCTGAGAAAGCAATGTTAAATGGTCTATTTTGTTCGTCATATCCTCACTAAATTCTAAACGTCAATCAAGGTCATCTTCATTTATCTCATGAAGGAGTTCCACTTTGTAGTGGTATAATTTATTGCTGTTCAGTATTGCATGAATGGACGATTTGCTTTTATGAAATGCAGCAGATCTCCAAAAAGCACTGTGAGGATTTTCTGTGACTGATAATAAAACATTTAACGATTGCTCCTTATTTGTGGTTGTACTTGGTCTTCCTGATTTTTAACTTTACCTGTATCTTGAAATGTACAATAGTTCTTTCTATTGTTGACTAATCATCAACTAATCCAGCTCTAAAGTTTTCGTTGAAAGGACCTCTTACGTCCTAAGTAAACATCATGGAAAGAGATATTCTTTCTCGTTCAGTAAGTGTTGCCAGTACCAGTAGTAATATTTGTATATTAAATAATAACTACTGTAAAAAAAAGATAACGAAATAAGGTGGGTCCGCTTTAAGAGGCAAGCCGTGATGTGTCTGGTTCAAGAGGTGAACCGTGAATGAATTTACTCAAACGTCCCGAAGTATCCCACAATGAATAAGGTATTTTTACTTCAATAGGTGAACCGTAAATGACTTTACACAAATAGCCCAAAATTCTCTTTACACAACTTACTTCAGGGAAAATAATAAATACAGCAGTTGAAGTGCTGTATCCATTTAACACGTCTGACCAAGTAGTAAATCTTTCAGTTGACCTTAATTCATTTCAATAATTATTAAGTACTTTGTTGTTACACTTAATTATACATCTTAAGAAATGTGAATTCTTTAGTTTTAAATTTGTGTCAAATCTTCATATATTTTAATATCTTGACCTGAAGATGCGCAATCTATGTGGGAAACCGATTGTTCTTAAATTTAATAAAAGATATTTGTAGATTGTAGATTTCCTCAATTAAGCATCCACACCACGTCGTAACAAAATATTTAAAAATAATTTTTTTCCGAATTACAGCGCCATCTATCAGGAATCGAAAAAAATGTTTGAGACAAAACGTCGTATTCTGATACGTAGAATCCGAATATATAATAAAAAATTGGGTTTTGTATTGTCGATCGTTCCACCCCCTGGGAGTGGGAGTGAAGGGTAGTATTTGATGTCCTTGGGCAGATCTTTTAAAATGATTATATTCGTGTTTTCTTTTTTTTTTATTTTTCGATTCGATGTGTATTTCTTGAGATATCTGACTCAGAATTTTTGGGACACCCAAGCTAAAAAAAAAAAAAAACTAAAAAGATTTATTATGTTCAGAAATGTTTACAACAGCAACATTGGTGAAGTAATACTTATATGCAATGGTGTAATTTACCTATACTAACCTAAGTATTTAAAAAATTACAATTCATTTGTCTGTGTATAGTTGGGTGCAGTAATAGGTGGCGCGCATACCCTGGAAATAAAGAGCATATGCGCGTTGTTGTCCTTCATATGCGGTGGATGACGTGCAGTGTCATCGTAAGTGGGTCTGGAGGAAAAAGTTCAAAAACCTCCTGTCGTGTGTGGTCTAAAGCGTGGCCAAAGTTGGAGCGGTCTCCAATCAGCCCGATAGTGCGTCACTGGATTAGCAGATGCTGGTAGGGGTAGTGATGCTTGTGCTGGGTATCTCTGATCTGTGTAATACCTCTAATGAGGGCGTTGTCGTCGGGACACCCAAGCTAAATTTGGAGTCTAATCTTAATGTCATAATTTTGTATTAATTGAAATCTATATTTATATCCGACACGTAAGAATTTATCTGAATGAGTATACTTCTGCAGTTTTTCCTCTTTTGGATTTTGATTATTAGCTTATTTTTAAATCTGCTTCTACAAAAAGTTTTGTCATAGTTCGTTGATGTTAGGAGTGTTCTTTTATTATCCATTGTAGTGCGCTGGTAGTTCTAGAATTATGAAATAATATATAAATTACATGATTATAAAATTATGAGACGGCTATCAAAGCATATTTGATCGTTTTGCTCGATCTCGCAATAGGATTCAGTAGTAAAATAAATATTGCTTAACCTTATCTATTTTATTATTTAATTTTTTAACATATCCAGTTTTGAAAAAAAAAATACTTATCACATGTTAACATTAAAGTATAAATACAGCTTCATATTGGAATGGAAGTATTACCCACCCAAAAGAGATTTGGGTGGGTAATACTTCGCAAGAGGTCAAAAAAACATGCAGCATGGTGTGAGCAAGTCTTAATCAGGTAAAATAAAACAGCTTCATGCCATTGTTGCATTATGGGCGTTCGACAAAATATTTTTTCGTTTAATTTATTAAATCTTTCACAATATAACCATAAAGCCTAGTTGATGAAAGCTTTACTTGAGGTCTCAACTACCAATGGTTACCAGTTTTGTTGCTCAGGATAACTGGAGTTTCATCTGAGATTATGATGATGTTTAAAAATAAAGACCAAATCGGCCTATAACACACCTAACAAGCATATATTGCCTTATCAGTCCTTTTCAAAAACAAAAAAAAAAAAATAGCTTTGCATGTATCTGAGTTGTCCTTTGCAGTTGTTTTGCTACTGATTCATTTTATGAATTCTCCTATCATTTTGGACAAATTCTGTGCTCAATTTGGAAATGTTTAATTTAGAAAAAGAAAAAACATTTCCATAAATATTTAATGGTTTTAATCTCGAGGAGAAATAAAAACTTTAAGTTGATACAGTCTTTTATTTTTTATTACATACAACTGCAATACAGACGAAAAATATATAATTTTTTTGCCCGTTTCTAAAATCCCACTATATTATTCGAAATAATTGCACGGAGATTCCTCCTAACCCATTTTTAATTTAATGTCTGGGTTTATCTCATATTATAGCGGCAATAAAAAACGGGTTATAAAATGCGAATGTTTCCCATGTCGACCGTAGATCACTATTCCGCTGAGATTGCGATCATTATAAGCTAGTAGCCTGTAGGAATTTAGGTTTCAACCGGGGATATGCCCGGTATATAAAGCTCGCCGAAAGCACGGAGGTATCTGGGGTTACCGGTCTAGGATACGATATTTAAAATGCATTCTCCGTGTTCATTACCAAGTTAGAGTAGATTTCGTCCTTGTTTTCGACGAGTTTAGTTTTCAATTTTCCTCTAGGTCCCGGTGTCGGCGACTTCGCACTGGATTTGCGTTTAAATTACAGTTTGCCGTTTCATAACAAGTTCTGGAATCCCACTACTGCGAACGTTCCGCTAGTGGTTTGTCTTCCCCTTTGTAGCTCTAAGGGTATATATACATATATATATAGGGAATAATTTGGTCCAGATTACATTTTGTACAGTACAAATATTTATATCATTTATACGTTCCCTGTAGACGGATGTACCCGTACTTGAATGAAGAACCGCGAAATGAAGTCACTTACATACAAACAGAGAACGTGCGGTGAGCTGTGTTGATTTCTGTGTGAAATTTCCACAAATATGCGACTCCGCTCTGCACATATTCGGCGGGAATGTAACTGTAATAAATTTGCCGTATTCGTTTTGGAGACAGAAGAACAATAGTGTTCACGATATTTAGCCTTTAGGGACGAGAAACTGTTTCAGTTATGTCAAAATTTCTCCAACATCTGTTGTACATGTTGTACATATGTAGAATGAGGCGAGTTCTGTGCAAACCACTTACAAATTACTGCGAATTTGGAATGTACAAGTCATTGTGGAACGTGAACCGTAACTAAAAGGTTTACAAGCTAATTTGTTTGGCCATAACAGTTTAACGATTACACACTGAAGTTATATTAAATCATTACACCATTTCTAACACAATAAAATAATTATTTTCCGTTTTATTATTAATAAAACAAAACAGTATGCAAGGTATGAGTTCGAAATTCTATTTAAGGCAAACAGAATGCAACAGAACCCTACAGAAACCAAACGATTAAAGATACCATCACGTAATCATTATTAAAAATGTAGAAATTGTGCATGAAAAAAAACTAAATCCTTTAAGATATAGTTCGACCAAGGATTTTAATAAAAAACACATATCCAGATAACAACCAATAAGGCTATCATCGCCTTGGGCATTTGTACGTAGTCGGCTGCAAGAAACTGGAATCTCAGTTGCAAGATTGCTCCTTTGTAGGTAGTTATACATAACGGTAATTAAACCCATTTTAACCAAAGCACGGACGAAGAAGTTAGTGGCCCAATTGCACAATTGAATTGTGTAATAATTCCAATAACTATCACACTGACCAAAGGCAATGCTAGATTTTCCACTATCACCAAACAACAATGCACAATCTCTCGACGCGCGTTTCGCTAACCAAGTTAGCATCATCAGGAGATGATTACCACTGTTAATCATCTCCTGATGATGCTAACTTGGTTAGCGAAACGCGCGTCGAGAGATTGTGCATTGTTGTTTGGTGATAGTGGAAAAACCTAGCATTGACTTTTGTCAGTGTGATAGTTATTGTTACACCAAAGGTTCCAAAACCCAATTACTGGATAATAATTCCAAGCCAAGCACTGGACAGATATCGAGGCGAACGTACTGCAGTCGAAATTTTGCAGTAGCGTTCGACGAACAAACCACGCTGATGCATTCCGTGTTACCCAGAGCTTGGCCTTGCCCCATCTTTTTGCGCTGCTAGAGAACTGGCTATCTTGCCCGTGCTTTGATGATAACACATACATTAGTATGATTACCAAACGGACAACAGGCTTGGGCGGCCAACGCGCAAAAGCATATGCAAAACCTGGGTTTTTTCTGTACCATAATAATGTAAACTCCTGCAACCACAGTTGAAGAAATTCTAAACTTGCTATCGCTTCACATTTGCACATAATGGGATTGCCTAGGCCTGCATGCTATGACTTATGTACACTGAAGTGTCGATAAGCAAATCGACCGACTATCAAAAGTTACTAAGCGAATCAAAGATGGCAAAGCCAAAATTCCTAAGGGATCTACTCACTGGTAGTACTGAGAGAAGAACTAGAGAAAGGCTACTAAAATGATAATAGGACTGTAGACTAATCAACTGGCAGAGGAGGCTAATTGCAGATTCTACCAAGCGAAAGAAGAAACACCAGTGCTAACTCTTTGTAGATACGAAGACTTGGCAAAGAGATGGTTTCTGCTACTGGGCCAAAGAACCGCTTTGCAGGACGATAAATCTGATTAACAAGACAAAACTAGAGAATAACTGGGATTACAATAGACTTTCGCGATGAATAAGGCCCTATATAACTACTTCAATCTTAGTTTCATTTAACTTTTCACCTAATATCATTCCTGTGACTTATTAGAAATTTAAGAATATATTATCAAGAACTGAAGGCAAAGAAGATCAATATTACTGTGGTGTTCCACGAAATTGTTAAGTAGGTTTTCATGCTAAACGCAAGCATATCTCTAATAATTACTATAAAACAATCTTCTATCTAGAGTCTTTCTCCAAATAAGCCACATATCGCCAAAATTCTTCTAGTACTTGAAAAAGTCGGGTTCCGTTCTCTAGCATATAATCATTTTTAATACAGCTTGGATTCCAAACGATAAGATTTATTCTAATGAACGAGTTATAAAAGAATTGTAGAGCGGCATTACTCAGTCCAGCATCTATGAGCATTTCATCAGATCTCTTCAACATGTGGATTAAAGGTAAATTTTAAATCAAAAATCACACCCAGATCCTTAATAGAACATCACTGCTCAAAAGGAGAATCAAATAAAGTGTGTGTTCTACAGGATGTTGCTTCCTTGTGAAACTCATCGTCTTGTATTCTCTCATATTCAGAAGTAAGCCATTCTCTAAACTTCATTTCTCAATATTCATTAAGTGACTCTGCAGAGTTAGGCAATCCTTCAACTATTCAACCCTGTGGATAATTTTAATGTCATCCGCATATAGTCAATAGTAATCATCATTAATAAATATAACGAATCACAACGGCCCCAAAACAGAACGTTATGGTACACCAGTTTCTGAAATGTACGTATTTGACTTGAAACCACTGTATTCAACATAGATTAAACGATTCGACAGGTAAGATCTGAGTACCTCCACCAAATCTGCTGGCAGTCCAAATGCATCCAGTTTCAGTAATACCTGCTGCACAATATAAAATGCTGTAGAAGAATTACCACAGATAGTATCAACTTGATCCTGATTATCAAGAACACCAGAAACAACAACGTGTTATCCTCTTGCTCCGTAAACTCTGCAGATAAAGCACACCTGAGAAATTCACAATAATACTATTAACATGTGGGATACCACACGGGTCCACAATGGGGCCATTATTGTTTTGTTGTATAAAGAAATAACCTAGAAATCAATATTCCTAAAAGCATTGTTTGCCAAAATTTTTAATAAAATGGATGGAAATCTCATGCTTGCCAAAAGGCAAATTAGGAAATAAATAACAATGATGTTTATGCAATTTTATACAATGGGTCAGTATCTGTATTGTTGCTATCCTTAGTATTTTAATGTTTGTTCCGCCTGTATTCACATTCACTTTATAAATATATGTATGCATCCACGTTCAATGCAGAATTATTTTTTTTTTTTTGAAGATAAACTAGACCTGAAAAATTAGATTTTTCTATTATCCTAAATCTTATAATAGATTACAATTGCGTATGCACGTAGTATATTACTACAGTGACAAATTTTGTTTGGGAATTATACAATGCACAGCAGAAAATCCAGCAGTCACGTCGCGACAAAGCGTTTCTGAAAAATTGTGACGGTAGCTGGCAAGTTGTTGGCATTGGGTCGACTCCTGTTTTTGCCATTAACCCATTTAGAGCGCTGGTGTCTCTCCCTAGTCACCGTGACAAATTGAATTTCAGCTGAAAAGCTTAAAAATGCATCTTGTTGTTTCTGTTCCCTCACGAAGAAGGACGGGAAAAATAGAAAATTGCCAGCGACAAAAACGACGAGAAAATTAATGGCCACCTCAGAGTATTTATGCTGGAACGTTTTTTATTCGTACTAGATAGAAAACTTGCTTAAAATTAATTTTTACGATTCATACTGTGATATAATTAACTCACAGGTTATTACAAACAAATTCAACAAATACAATGTTATATTTATATATAGGTAATACAAAACCTATATTAATAACGGAATCGGCCTAACAGATATCTTAATAACTGGATTTTTCAGAGCCGTTTAAAAAAATAAATTCATTGCAATAACACTATGCTCCGTAAAAGTCATCGTCGAAATGTCTTCCATTAAAAAAGAAATACTAATTCAGAAATTATAGTCACTGTTAAACTATCAAGGACAAACTACAACATCAAAAGGTACAGTTATCTAGAAATTACCTGAAATGTAAACAAAATAAAACATTAACTTGGTAACTTCATTAAGAAATGTTGGGCCGCTATAATATCTAAACCAATTAAGCTAAATACGTAAACATTACCTAAAGTAGCACAGTCCAATATGGCGGTTTAGGTCAAAGGCATTACCAAAGAAGAAGGGTGGGCCTATATACTAAATCCATGTTTACAGATAACAGAATTATACCCGCTTGTTAGAGAGGCGAAAGTAAAAGAAACCAGACGAACGTTTGAGTAGAGCACGAAGGCATGATCAATAAACTATCTAGTTCTTGTATCTGGTCTGGTTTTTATGCCTGAAAAAGGGAATATGTACTGAAGGGCATTGTTCGATAGTGGCTGTAACCTTGGTCTACTGTATCGAAGCGGTGGATAGATTTATCGAAGGTTTCATCCTGAACTTTGTATAAGCTACCCGTTTTAAAACACAATAGGTCATGAGCGGCTATTAGAACAGTATGTATTTCGTGTAACTGATTTAGGTCAAGCCACTTAAGATCACGATATTCGAAGTTTTCCTTAAACTCGGAAAATATATTAACCACAAATATGATGTTGAACTTTTGTTATGCAAATACGTTTCGTACTCTGTTACGCATATATGTTATCAAAACATTGCATTCTGTACTCCTACTGGAGAATTATTATATGTGAGGTTACATCTACTTTTTTAATATTTACATTGACAAAGTTATCGTTTTGAATTGATTAAAATCTGCTTTATTATAATTCAACGTTACGTGAAATGAAACTACACATGTGACATTGCTATCAAAGTTTGTTCATTGTTAAAGAGAATGGACATAAGCAATGTCAAATAAAGAAAGCTTAAGATTAAAATGTAAATCTGGAACCTAAATTTCTTGAATTTAATACGATCTTCCATACGAATTTCATTTTTCAATTATTCCCCTCCAAGGAGTACCTATTGTGTTTTTCGGGGCTTCTTGTTGTTGTACAAATATAGAAAAGAGAACGTTTTGGGCAAAGGTTCACTCTGACTCCTATATATAATGAATACTATCTAGTACAGCGGTTTCCAACCTGGTGGTAAAATAGAACTTTTCGAGAGGTAAAGATAAGGACAAAGATTAGATCATCGTTCAGTCACAAAACAAAATTATTAACAAAATCTAGTGTATCAAAGCCTACAAAAGAGCTTTTCTACAATGAGGTTTTACCCAGTTTGTTGATTCAAATGTTGAGAAGCTCCAATGTGTTACGTGCAACAAAGTGCTCACGGCAGCGAGTATTAAGCCAAGTAAATTAAAAGATCACTTTGAAAGAAGTCATTCTTAGTTCGTAGGAAAAATTAAATTCTTTAAACGTAAAGAAGCTGCAATAAAAAGTTAACTGAAGCTGGTCCTAAAACTTCGTACCACATCGCTCTTCGATTCGCCGAAAATAAGAAACCACATACAATAGAAGACGAACTCATAAAACCTTATAATAAGATATCGCTTTCTAACAACAACGACAAAAGTCGTACCGAGAACATGACGAAGAATATTTTGGAGACGGTGCTCAATGAAATAAGGCACAGTCCTTAATTTTCACTACAGTTAAGTGACCGACGTTGCATCTTGTTCCGTGCTATTTGCTTATGTTCGGTACATAAAAAGCGACGTCTTCAAAGAGGAATACTTGTTCTCAGAATTACTGAGCACCACTACAAGTCGCTAAGATGTGTTTCGGACAGTGAAAAATTGTGTCGAGGGAAATAGGTTGCAGTTGGTCGAAGTTGGTGGGTGTCTGTATAGACGGCGCACCATCCATTTTGGGCTTTCATTCCGAATTCCAAACATTAGTCAAAGAATTCGCACCGCACGCCTACGTTCAGTCACTGCATTACTGCACATCACTATGCTTTGGCAGTGAAAACTGTTCCACCTGATTTGCTGGATGCATTCACCAAGGCAGTAAAAATTGTAAACCTCATCCAAGGTAGTGCGACAAGTACAAGAGTTTCCAAAGAGTTGTGCAATGAAGTTGAATGCGAATTTCGACGTGCTGTTATTTCACATAGAAGTGCATTGGTGGCTCTCATAGGGCAGAGTGTTGCAGCGAAAGCATTGTTACTTTCTGGAAAGGAGACAACAGGATAAGGAAAAAGAGTTACACACCAAAATAACAGATTGAGAGATGTATTTATTTCCAAACGGGCATATAAATACCCTTTATCTCAGTTTGCAAAGAAATATGACGAATATTTTAACAGCTCAAGATAAGATTGTGAGTTTTCATTGCTAATTGCAGCTCTACCAACGCTGGAGTTGAGGACGTTTCGATATTCCCACCACTAACAATGATGCTCGATGCAGAAAATGAAAACTGCTCATACACAGATCAAATAACTTTTCACTTGGCATCAGGAATAGATACATTCCATCAGTAAATATTTTCCTGATTTGGAAAATATTTACTGATGGAATTAATTTTTTTTTTCCTAATTTAATAACAAAATTCAGTAGCTAATTTCTTTTTTAGACTAAACTTTTTCGTGGTATTTGCTAATATCTAAACCACTTTACGGGTAATTGATTCAAAAAGGTTGGGAGCCACTGTTCTAGTAGGTGCTGAACAGCTTTTGTTGAATTGGGCCCGGACTCAATAAATTTTCTACGTGCCTACCGAAACTTTTTTATTTGACAATGAAATGCTTTTAGAGGATATATTGCTATTTTATATATTGCATTTTTATAGTTAACGGTATTGGTTCTTATAATTTTTGTATACTCATATCAAGAGCATAGTAAGCTCAATAAAAACAAAACGTAACGGCCATTCATTCGGGAAAAATAAACCAAAAAATAAATAGCGTAGATATATAATTACCAGGAATTTTCTATTTCAAAAGAAATTTATGGATTCAATGCTTTTAATATGAAAGAAACAACCACGCAGAAACACTCAGAGAACATTGCAGCTTAGGAAATGAATAGAGAAGCTCTTAATGAGCAAGGTAAACGTGCCGTACAACAAAGTCGGTGTATGCTTACCTATACACCGATGGAACGTAACGATGGTCTAAAACGATTCAAAGGAACATTAAAATGAGGAAAAAGCATAACCAATAGAATATATTTACAGGAAAACATAGAAAGATTTAAAGAAGGAAACAAAAGGAAAAATGTTGTTAAGAAGATTAACCAGCGAATTTAGTTCCGCCGATTCAAATCTTCGACCACACTTAAATGAGATGGCGTTTTGTTTAACTCCTTTGAAATAAATGAGACCAACTTTTCTTCTTGATAATTGTGAAGTGGGCTCTTTTTCGCTATTCTGTCCGATGTTACGTTTAGGGATCTTCATCACTCTCATGGACACCTATCTTACTTTCAC
Source organism: Cetonia aurata (assembly GCA_949128085.1). Lineage (NCBI taxonomy): Eukaryota > Metazoa > Arthropoda > Insecta > Coleoptera > Scarabaeidae > Cetonia > Cetonia aurata. The sequence continues at coordinate 61,648,602 of OX421883.1, read as the reverse complement.
TGTTATTTTTCTTGTTGTTTTCGTTTCCATTGGTTTCATAGTATTTTTTTATTGTAAGTTTACATTTTGGTGGGGTTCACCTGCACCCTAAAATAAACACAGAGGCAGGACATCATCTGGAGTTTGACATAAATTGTTGTAAATGGTAGTAAACTCTGTTCAAGTATGGCATCATAGGCAAAACAGTTTCATTTTTCTTATATGCATACACCTTTGAATATGATTAGTGATAGTAGAGCTTTCCCATCCGCAGATACCCATGAGTACGGATATCCGGAACCAAAACCATCCGCCTATTCGAATCGTAGGACCATTTATAAGATTAACTTGTATCGTGGAGCATTATATGTTATTTAACAAAAGCTGTGCTACTTTATGCGTATTACGTACAATGCTCTACTCTCTTCCGGATTTTTTTTCTCGTGCTCAATCACGCCTCCGTGATATTCCTCGCACATACGGGCATTCATGTGCATATAGGCTGTAAAGAATAATAACGCACAACTACAGGAATAATATGTGGAAAAATACCGACATCGTCACGTATTATTATCGCGACGACGGAATTGAATATCTCTACCAGGGGGCGCTGACGTCGTTCGAGAAAGTCGATAAAAATTTGTATAGGATATTTACAACCTAGCTAGCAGCTCTCGCCCTGCTACCGACCGAGGAAATATGTCGTCCTCGCGCAATAGGACCTCCATCGCCTCCGCGAGACGACAGTACGTGCCATCATCTCTGGTAGGAAAAGTATCGTCGTAAACTACCGACGAGCCCTGTCATACTTTGTTACATCGCTTTCCCATGCATGCATCTATTTTAGGAACTGTGTCGGTGATGGAGGTTCCCGGTGCAATCTCGACGAACCGAGGACGACTGCCACCCGCGGCAATCTTCACGAATTGAAGGGTTTGATGTAATTTACCGGTTCGGCTGCTTTGTCTGAAGTCGATAGTGGTGAACTTGGCCTCCATCTCGCTATAGATATCTTTATTGTGTTACGGACCGCCTTGGTAACGTTACGGTTCGTTTGTTCGGCAGAAATTGATGAGTGTGTCGAATTTCGGTGAAAGTGGAGCAAAGAAGTTCGTATTAGTGAACTTGTATAATTGTTCTGTAACTATAATAGAAGACAAAAGGAGTTCGGATAATTCTGCTATGTGCCGAAACGGAATCATAGTTATCAAAAGATATATATATATATTTATATATATATTGTTGTTTGTCAGGATGGTTAAGACCTTTAAAATAAAATGTGCAGAACCAATAACATCGACAAAATAAGATGTCGATCTTATTCTCCTATAATAAATCTTAAAAATGTCGGTCATAAACAATAATAATAATAGAAAAGAAACGATGATTGGCTAAGGATAAAAAAGTATTGGTCTCTACACATCAACGGAAAATATCGCTGTTCTACAAGACATGAATGTTGGGTTAACACCAATATTTTTTGCTTGCTTTTCACCCATGAACAAAGAAGCAGATGCTCCTCAACTCCTCACTGTGATTCATTGACTGTTTTACTACGACTTCAAAAATGGACGAGAACAAAGTTGCTATTGATATATTCCCCTGTTAACTTCAACTGGGAACATAGAATGACTAGTTTTAAATACCCAAGGGGGTGGAAAAGTCATTTTCAGGTGCGGACACCCGCGGAATGCCTTCTTAGTTTATATTCTTTGGTAAGATAAATCTTAGTGACGCACAAATTCAATTTGTTATGAATAGCATCTCCTTACGTAGGTACATACAGTTTGTTGTGAGTTCGGATTTTCATGAACAAAATATTTAACAAATACGGACATATACCGGGTGTCCACACTTAAGTGTGCACTATTGATAACTTTGTTATCTTTGGAGGTACAGAATCGGCCAAATGGACAAAGTAATAGTATTTTTTATGGCGCTAACAATTGTGAAAACAGAAAAACAATTGAGCGTTGCGTTCTCTAGATATACGTACAAAATTATTTTTTTTTAATGGGACGCCCTGTATATTTTTTTTTGCAATTTAAAAGAAAATTCCAAACTGAACAAAAAAGTCTTAGTACACTATTATAAAAAAATATCAAATAAAATAGTTATTGAGAAATCTTTATCTTTGTTTTGTTTGCATGAAATCGATATACCCATGGAAAATTAAAGCGTCACATTGTTTAGTAGCTGTCAATTTATTTATATTTGTTGTTGGTAAAGTTACTGTGCGGAAAAAGTACTGTTTTTACAATTTTTTCAACCGTAACAATGGCATTTACTCATTTGGAAAAGTGTGATATGTTGGAGTTGTACTTGCTGTTTAACAAAAAATTCAGATAGAGCGCTAGAACGTTACATTCAGCAATTTCCTGACCGTGATGTACCAGACCGTCGCTATTTTTTAAAACTTTATCGAAGATGAAGAAGCAACGAAACAATTTTTATAAAGAAGAGGAAAAAAAATGATTTTATATTATCACAAGAGATAGAAATAAATGTGTTGGCATATTTTCAGGTACATGCAAATAATTCTGTAAGGGCTTTGTCCAGAGAATCAGGTATTTCTCGTAGCACGATCCATAAAATTCTGGAAAAATATAAATATGTTCCCTTTAAATATCAGCCTGTTCAAACTCTACTTTTGGGCGATTATCAAAGACGATTAACTTTTGCTCAATGGTTTATCAATGCTTTTGAAGAAAATCACAATTTCTTTAGACACATTTTATGGAGTGATGAATCTAACTTCTCTAATCGCGGGATGTTCAATAAAAAAAATAATCATTGCTGGCGTCGTGAAAACCCATTTGCTGTTTATCCTTGTAATCCCCAACACCGATTTAGTTTAAATGTTTGGTGTGGTATAATCGGATCCCGAATTGTTTAGAATTACAAACTTTGTTTTTAATCCATTGAGCTTTACACTTATAATAAAAAATATGTTTTTGCATCAAATTTCACTATAATTATAATCATTTCATTTAGTTTTACTTTACTTTTCGATCGGGAAACACGTTCTATTTTTAATAAATTCACAATGAGTGTTTTTAACGTTTCTTACCAGGAACTAGTGAACGTTTTATTAGAATGTGACCGTATTGTAGATAAATGTTTAGAATCCATTTTTGCGAATAATTTTTACTTAACACCAGCCAACTTGGATTGCATTCCAAAGGACCTGACCAAAACATTTATACCACATTTTCATAAAAGGTGGAAACAAAAATCAAAAACGCTCGATTTACAGGATGATGTTAAAAAACCATTATTTTAAGTTATATTTGTCCTTTTACATTTAATTATTGACAAAAATTATCTGGACTGTTTCTTAATCAAAACGGGTTTGCTGCATATCACTCGTATTGAGAAATTTTCTAAAATATATTCAAATATATTGAGAAATTTGGTAATATGAATGTCTATATAGAGCCTATAAACGTATGAAAGGACAAAATATCGAGATTTGTTGTAGGTTTTAATCGCAAGTAGTTTTTTCCGCATTTGGCGAGTTCTGAACTAGTGTGCGTCGTATTTTATATTTAATCTTTTTCTCTTTTATGTAATCCAAATCCCCTATATTTAATCTCATTACACTGAAAAAAGCATTTAAAAATTCCAATTCTACAAAAAGTTACAGGTTTTTTTCCGCAAAAGCGCGATTCTAGACTATTATGCGGCGCAGAAGGAATATCTTTTTTTTATTAAATTTATATTTTTTATAACACCTCAAGGAAAGAAATCATAAAATAGGGTTAAAAGATTAAAATGTTATTACTTAAAACATTTTAAAAGTTTCTTTTCCCAGAGATTTTATAAAAAAACATAAATGCAATATATTGTACCATGCCACAGACGGTAACCAAACAGCAAATCGTTGTCTGAACGAATCAAAAAATGCTCTAACTTTGGAGTAATTGTCCTGGCTTTGTTTTAATGAAAATTGAACTAGTGTATGAACGGATATTGAGTTTGGGTATGTTAGATTATGAGAAAGGGAGTATAATAACATTAGAAAATACCATACCACAAAATAACAAGCACAAAACTTAATTATAATAGCTTATCGCAATAAAAGTGCGACAATTTCAAAAAAAATCCCTTGAATTTCTGAGTTTTGTTCATAAAAATATGCCAGTCAGCCATTAAACCTACCTGCCTGTATCAAAAAATTGGTTCCTTTGGAGACAACCACAAACCATGTTTAATAAATTCTGACTAATTTTACATTGTACTCAAATGCCTAAAGCAATACCCGATGGATATAACTTGATCGAATGTCCACAATTTTCAAAGTAAATAATAAACGCTTTTATTTATATTGTATAAGCAACCTTTATGTTTGCACTTTAAAGTCAATTCAACTGTGTACATTCTTAGAATAACGTCAATCGTAACTTGTTGAGTGGTGTATCTAGTCGTCTTTCCAAGGACTTCGGTTTATAGCTATTGAATGGAAGCTGGTTACCACTCTAATTTTATATCATTGGAAATACGTTTGAGACCTTTGAAGTCAAATTATTTTATTTTTACCACGCTATAACTTTGTAACGGCGCCTTGAAACTGTTCTACTGGAGATTCTATTTTACCAAAACCGAAATATAAGTAGGTACGTATGATATCTGAAAAATATTACTAGAATTCTTATACAACCACGGAATTGTAGCACCGAAGTGTGTTTAATGCACTGAGAAAAATACTAGTCGTCATATCAATAAATTTAAATTTATTGAGTGAAATTTCATTGACAGAACGAAATATTTTAGTCTTATTGTAAAATATTATTTAGATTAAGTAATAACAAGATTCATCAATGAAATAAATACTTTATCATTACTTTATCATTTATCATTGATATAATAATCAATGATAATAATAATATAATTAAATCATAATAATAGGTAATAATTGTTTGGTGGCATTTTTCAGTTCCCATTTTATTTAGGCATTTTTTCTTTGATGTTTATCCAAGCTAGATCTGTGACTGCATTACCAGCTAAGCTGGTGAATCTTTTTCATTGTTTTAGGGCTCATTTTTTGGTTCAGCGTACTGATCTTTCATCATTGTTATTGTCCTAAAGCACTTTTAAAATAATCAAATATCCAATATTAGATTCATACATTGACTTGCTATTGCTAACATAAAACAATATCAAATGCCAGTTTAAGATTTATAATCAAGTAAATTGTCTCACTTTATTAAGACGGGAATTCCATAAGCGAAAAACCTATAATATAACACTACCAATTTGGAATGGAAAAACCTTTTCCAGTTAAAAATTATAATAAAACCTTTACAAATAAAAATCTTCATTAGAATTGTCAATGTCATATTGTCAAAAAGTTCTTTTGTTGATATACTAGCAGTAATCCACTGAAAGGGATTGTTCCTAGCGCGAATATATTACGGCACATGCTGTTCAAAGGATCGTCCTGTACAGATATGTCACTCGCGTATTGTTTGATCCAACAATAATGTACAGGCGGTAATTGTTTAGAGTAATTAACAGGTAACAAATATATCTATCAACGAATAAATCTATTGAAGACAATTGTGTGATGTTATCATAACACTAATAGCAACACTAAGTAATTGATAGTAATGCATCCGTATAATTAAGTGAAATCCTGACCATATAATATGAAACTATCAGACTTTAGATTAAACAAATAAATTCTTCAGGCAACCATAGTGGGTGGCTAGTGAATTAGAATACCATTATTGAAAGTAATAGAGTATACTTGAATAGATCTCTTCTAATGGGATGTTACAATAAAGCTAAAATAAACGACGACGCAGTGCTGAAATGATTATCACCCCACATTGGGCTGTAATGAGATATTAACGCACTAGTGGGACTCTTACCGGAATGTAATATGGGCGATTAATGTACATTTTAGGAGAAATACTGCAAAAAACAGTGACTTGTAACATAATAAACGTCATTGTTAGTCGTGTTCTTATAGTATTTTAAAACACAAGTGTTACAATGACGTTTATATAATGCGAGTATAAGTTTGAATCACGAGCGGCGTAGCGGCGAGTGATTTAATGTACGAGCATTACAAGTCACTGTGACACGAGTTTTTACAGTATTTTTTTCTAATTTGCACATTAATCAGACATATTACATTCCGGCAACAGTCCCATCAGTGCGCTTTTAGCTTTATTGTAACATCCAATTAGAAAAAATACTATTTCAGCATGTAATCATATTAAGAACAGTGCTGAAGAATCTGCTTTGTTAATACAAGACATACTTTTTCTTCAGTTGATTTAGAGGTAATTAAGTTAATAAGTATTGTCTGGGAAGCCATTTATATGAAAAAACATATGAAGTTATTTTTTTTTTGTTACCTAGGATACACCTATAATAATGTACAGGGCGAGTCAACGATAGAGTAAAGTTCATTATCTCGTTTGTTTCGGGATATACCGAAACAACATGAGATACATAGGTAAGTTGTAGATAGTGTTAAGGTGCACAGTTTAAAATTATTTTTGAGTATACAGGTTTGTTCAAAAAAGCGTGGCAAATATAGCATAATATTTTTATAATAAAACACCCTATTTTTCAATTTATTTTTAGATTCTACGTGCAATTATATAACTTTTTTGTTAATGATGTTATATACCTAAACCTAGTAGTTTTTCTAATGTTTTATTATTTTTTTCTTTTAGAAAAATATTTGTTTTTACTCTTATAAAAAATTGACAGTTCCGGCATTGTTTGTGAAGGTGGAATACTCATATTTGGTACAAACCTTCTATAGGGACGATAAAAAAAAATATATGAAAATAAATTTGAGTGAGATGCTGCAGGGCTTTTGAAATAAATATATATAGCTACACTATTTTAAATTGTCAAGTATTTTTAACACCCTGTACATTATTATTTTTCCGAGAGATATCACAAAACAAAACTTCCATTAAGTGTGTTACATACGTACTTTTAATAGTTTTTTTTTTCATTTTTATACTTACGCCATTAAAATTAAAATAATAATTTTTCTACTAACTAGCTTTTAATTATTTTGACGTAATAAATGTTAAAAAATATGCCCGTTTATACTTGAATACACATGTTTAGCTTTTTTACTATATTTTTACACACGTCTTAACATAAAAGGTGTTATTGTCCTGATGACGGAATGCTATTTCCAAATCTTCTCGTGTTGTAGAAGGATTCGCATAAACACGATCTTTAATATAACCCCACATAAAGAAATCTAAAGGTGTTCAATCGCATGAACGAGGGCGCCACCCTAACGATCCATTTTTGTGGGTAATTTTGTTTAAAAATTCTCGAAGACCTGAGAAAGACCTCATTCTGAAAGATTCTGAGCTACCCTATAGGCCCGAACTTTTTGGATGAACTTTAAAGATAACATCCGCTCTACAATGCACCCTCTAGCGGCCGCGGTGGATATGGTGGATGCTATCCTCTTTCGATACTCGATACTCAATATAGTTTCTCAGACCGCACGTTACCAGTTAAGCGTAAATATCCATTTAATCTTTAAAAACATCGCGTCAAAAACATAGCTGGAAGATGCCCAATCCCAGTTTCGTTCTCAAGCGCGGTAATTATTAAAACACTTAAGCGGGGGTGTCAGAGCCAAAATCGCGGCAAATTTTTCAGGCTTTGCAGCCTTTTGTCTAAATCTACTAATTACGCACCCCGGTGAGATGAGATGTCTCTTAACAAATGTCGTGTCAGACTCTCCCCTTCTGGCGAACTCCTCCGCCTTTAAATGCGTTATTACCCTCGGCAACAATGCGTTTCGTCTCGCTGTTTCTTTAAGCGATCTCTTTAGCGCCACCCGGCTTACAATAACAAAAAAAAAGAAAAGTATCCGAGCCTCTTACTTTCAATTTAAAAAGTACAAAGGAGTGATGAAGTAATTTTCTCGGTCGTTAGGCCAAGATTAGAATAAAATCTAGGCGTTTATGGTATTTGCGTAAATGGTTATTAACATAATTCGTTTCATTAACCGGAAGGTATGCAAAATCATATTAAAAATATACAAAGTCAATGAAAGAACAAAAAAGGAGATTATGGAATGCAGTGGCGGCTCGTGACTCCTTGTGTAGGGGAGGCTACTGTAACCTAACCCACCAATAAATTATATTTTTATACCTATTACTGTATCATTAGTAGTGTAGAATATGATAAAAGAAAGAGATCAAAATGAAATATAAGATAAAAAAGTAACAAACTAACAGTAACTAATAATAAATAACAAATATAATAGTAACTCATAAAATTCTACGGTAAATAAAAAATAAGTTATTGATAAACAATAACAAAGAACTAACATTTTAAAAACTAAAAATTCATATCTCAATATTTTTATGAAACACGAACAACTGTATTGCTTGCTCTTTTCGATAAATGAGAGGGCGAATTCCTCTAATTTCTATGTACTAACTGTACTAATATTAAGGATAAACTGCTTAATCTATTTTGATTCATAGTGTTGCAGCTGTAGTACTTAATTCTTTTTAGTGTTGAAGTACTCCTCGCTACTGAAACAGTTATGCTTATAATTTTACTCGTTGTCAGTTCCGGCATACATTCACATAAATCGTCTTTATTGATAAAATTTAACATCTCATCTGGTGCTTTACATTCTCCGAACATTTGACGATCATGATACAATACAGATAATTATTTTTTTATTCGAATTTCATCAAAACAAGAGCATTACTGTAAAAGGTTTTCTAATAAATTTTGCGGAAAGTTTTTTGAATATATAAATGCATGTATGGCATGACGGCAACAGTTCTAAAACGCAGACATCACTAAATTATGCAATAAATACAGTTACAATTGAAAGTAAGCATAAATTACCAATTATTGGTTCTTACTACATATAAGGCAAGTCATGTAACAGTAGGTAACATGTATTTTACGAAATGACCACAGCACGAGAAGAAAAACACGAGTCCTACACTGATTTCAATCACCCTGGAGAAGGTTAAACCTTCATTATAGATTGAAATTTGCAGCCGCACCCTTTGCCATCTGCTTATGTGAAGAGGCACGGATATAGACATTTATGTATGTATATGCTCGTAAATCAAATGCATTTTTATATACTATATAGATGTGTGTATGTACTGCAATCCCAGAAAAGGTTATTCCTAGAAAATGGAGGTATAAATTCACTTTGCTAGTCCTATAAATCCCGTCCTACCGATAAGTAGGTATTTACATGCTTACGGTCGATCTATCGCTTCAAATATAAATAATTTATCACCGTCATGCGGAAGAAGATTGAAGCAATTTAAATCGATACAGCCCCATGCATAAATACAATGAGCTATCCTTCATTGAGGAGCTCCGCAAAGCAATAGGAATACATTGAAGAACCCTGTAGATTATGCAAATTCTATCGGATGTATGATATCTTAATGATCTGCCTTACCGCATCAGATACTTTTTTTTTGTTTTAAATAAAGTTATTAGGCTATATCTATATTACTACAAACCAAATTAATGCATATAAATCAGTTGATTTATTCACATTGTAAGCTTAGAAACGTTTATATTTAATTGGAAAAAGGATTTCTTTGTTGCTACAACTAAAAGATGTTTTTATTGATAATGAAGGTTATTTCAACATGGTTTCTGCTAGATCAGTTTCATGTATACAACGAGAAAAAATAACATAAAATAAAAGTTTCGGCAAAACGGCAAAACAGAAACTTATCTTTAAAACTTTGGGTCGTCGTTTATGCGATGATTTGCGCTGTAGAATTCATGTGGATAGTTTCAGAAATACAGAGGTTTAAGACTTCACCAACTTTAAAATGTTTCACCCCAGAGCACCTAATGCTATTTTGATATATGTGGGCTTGTAGGCCCATGCTGTCCACATACATAAAGCATTCTTGAACCAAAAAAAATTAGAACTATATTTGTAAATCTTCTTGGTATTTAACAGTCGGAGTTAAACACTATTTCAATAAGTAAAACGTTTCGGTTTATTTGTAAACCTTAATCATTTACAGTTGTTTAAAAAAATTAAAGATGTATAAAATAAAATTTTTTGTATAAGGAAAAATTAGAACTTTGAGTAAAGTTACATCTACTTGACAGGAATTATCAGACGGAGAGCATTGCAATTTTCTCCGATGGCCAAGCCGCTGAGCTCTAATACCATCAGTTCGAACTTAATCTGGGAATGTCTTGTTAGATTAATAACGTGGGCAAAGAAAACAAAGTTGCACTATGCTGGGCACCAGGACATACTGGAATCAGCGGCACTGAGGAAGCTAATCTTCGTTTGTTGGAGCAGAGGCGTTCTTCGACATAGGGATGAGCACTTACAAAAGAGAACTCAAAGACCGGGAGGAGAGATTCAGAACTTCCATCTGGGAGAATCTCCCTGGTCTGAGACATTCCAAGACATTCCTTGGAAATTACAATAAGAAAAGAGCGAAGACCATGTTAGAACTAAGCAGAAACAGACTACGTATCCTTACAGATTTTCTTACAGGGCATTGTCACCTTGGGAATATGAACTACTGCATAAACTTGCCATAATTTCGTCTTTAGATTCCAAATATGTCATTATGTACAGGTTGTTCAATTTAAAAAAAAAAGGTAACTTTGTTATGGATCTTTTTTCTCGAACATCCTGTATAATTCAAAATAATTTTAAATTGTACATACATAATGATCTAGCACTCAACTAAATAAAAAGGATTTCAAAGAATCCTACGCTTTTCCATATGAGATGGCCCATCCTGTGTAGTTGAATTATTTTCTTTCTGAATGCTAAATAAATCTAATTGGTTTTCTTTTTAACTATTCATTAATATTACAGAATGTGATAAATTTTATATATAAAAGTAAGATTCAACTTAAAAATAGATAAAATGACTCCATATTCTTTACAAAAATAATTTATTGTACTTACAAGAGATTACATTTAACACAAATTCATATTATCTGTTAATCTAGCACACATACATTATATCAAGTTTCTATTTACATCCTAAATTTAAAATATTTTCAGCTAGTTTATCTATATGTATATATTTACATTAAATGAATGTCTTCATTTATACCAATGCAATTAAAATTGCGACCAAATTAAGTATTCTAGAAGATTCTACAATTATGGTGATTCTAGAAAATTAGTGAATGCAAATGAAATCAGAGTGAATGAATAATAATATAAAGTTAATTAGCAAGTAATAGAAGAATGAATTAATAGCTGCAGCTACATGGAAATTGCATGCTTTGGCAAATTTATCTTTATTAATGTAAACAATAATTTAATTTCAATGAGCAGTTTAATGAAATATGGTTTTTTGATTCCAAACGCATTTTCGTTAGCACCTAAGGCTTTCCAGTCAAATCATTTTTTACAATTATCGACAGACTCAGTTACATCGTACTGAGTTAAAATAGTCACAGGGTCTCCCGTCTTCAACCATCTTTCCTTAATCATATCACTTCCTTTCTCTGCAATCATAATAGTGGGAGCGTTAGTGTTTCCTCTGGGTATTATTGGCATGATTGACGAATCAATAACCCTTAGGTTAGTAATACCATACACCCTCAATGCTGCATCCACTACGGCATTGTCGTCATTCCTAGGACCCATCTTGCATGTACCAACTGGATGGAATATCGTTGTTGTATATTCCATGGAAATACAACCCCAATAATCGTCAGAACCAAATGGTAAGTGTACGCAAGCAGGAAGAGGCGTATTTACTAATTGCACGCCAACTGTTTGTAGGGCATTCGTTCTGAGGAGATTCAAACTTTGCTTAATACCTTCAACCATAGTCAGTAAATCTACCCTTTCCTTAAAAGTATTCGCATATATTAAGGGATCGCCAAATATGGGATCTGTCGTGTTCAGCATAACGACCCCTCTACTTTTTGGATTCAACAGGATGGGTCGTACCATCAACCCATCGTAATAGGCAAGAGGTGTGACTCTAGTCTCACTCGTTAGTATAGGATCGGTAATGAAGTTGTTGACGTTGGATCCTTCGATAGAGTATTGAATGTCAGGTCGAATAGCTCCAGCATATTTAGTTTGCACCATTGCGTTAACTTGAAGGGCACCAGTGGCTGCTAAAGGTCCACTTCTAGTACTCCTATAGAGTTCAACGTCTTCCCTCTGCCGAATATCGTCTGCTGTCGTGGCGGTTTGGTTAGTCAGAGCGAATAGAACGCCATCTATTGTAGTGTGGTCGTGCAAATTATATCCGACAGACAGGTCTCGCAAAACACTAATGCCAAGCGATTGAAGTTGCTCGGCCGGACCAATACCACTAACCATGAGAATCTTTGGGGAATTTATGCTACCAGCTGATAATATCACTTCCTTTCTGGCGTAGGCGCTTTCGATTTTGCCATTTCGAAGATACTCAACACCGTACGCAACGTTTGTCTTAGGATCAATTAAGATTCTAGTTACTATCGAATTTTCCCTTATCTCCAAGTTATTTCTCTTATTCCTGATGGGCCTGATAAATGCTCCGTTGGTAGTTAATCTTTCACCGCTCCTGCTGGTATGTTGCAGCAACATAGTACCGATCTGTCTATCGCCACTCATATCGAATTCCTGCAAACCTAATTCCCTATATCCTTGAAGGAGTATATTCACGTTGGCGTCCTGATACGGAAACTGCTCGACGGTTTGATAGCCACCGGTGCCGTGGAAGCGTGGATCTATATATTCCGGATTTCGATTGTCTTCTGATTTGATGAAATACGGTAGGACGTCTTCGTATTTCCAACCTGGGTTACCTTGCCCGGCCCATTCGTCGTAATCTAGCGGCGATCCTCTCAGGTAGATCATGTAATTCAACGCTGAGGAACCGCCCATCACCCTTCCTCTGGTCCATGCACATCTGCCGCCTCTTCGAGCCCTGCAACTCTGTGGAGAGGGTTGCGTTTGGTAACCCCAGTCTACGCTGGAAGTCTGAAGCAAGGGTGCGAATGAAGGGACGTCCACAACTTCCGGTTCTTCACCTCCAGCTTCAAGCAGGAGCACCTGTAATGAAGAAAATGCTTTATGAAGGACTAGCTATGTGATATAGAACGCTAAGAATGTTACGGTGGCTACTGTACGTTTACTATACTTTAGTATTTATAAAGAAAGCGATGTACAAGTATTTTATAAGTAAATGGCACGCCATAAAAAGTCTTTCGATTTTAACAAAATTTCGGCAGCATTCCATTGAGGTTATGGACTATGAATTAGTCTAATTTTATATTTCTAACGAGTACAAAACCGAATTCGAGGACAATACAACTTTTATTATTCTACTAAATTCAACCACAGCTGTTCATCCTTTTCATTCTCATGTTCTTTTCTCTGTTCTTCATCTGGGCATATTATCAATACTCGCATATCTGTATCAAGTTTAGAAACATTGTTCGTAAAAAGTCAACTTAAAAGTGATAAAAAATATACATCTAATGTCAGACCTTTTTTTTTGCTAGCATTGACAGATATTAAATAAACAAACCGAATTGTTATTTCATAGCTAGGTTGCTTTGTTTTTACTTAAACTAAAATACTGAGTTAATATAAAATGTCATAACAACTTATTTATTTTTTATTTTCTCGTGTTGTATTAACTAATTAAATTTTCAATCAAATTGCACTGAAATATATAGACTGTTTCATTTAAAAAAAAAGGTAATTTTAGTGAATATCTTGAAAACGCAATACTTAATTGTTTTTCTGTTTTCACCACTACGATCGCCACATAAAATCCCATAAATATGCCCATCTAACCGACTCTGTATCTCCAATAATAACGATGTAGGTTTTTTGTGAATATAAATATACAATGTCCCAATTTAAATATATGTTTAGTTAACAACAGACAGTATTTACAATTGCAGCTTGATTTACATATAATTTGTGTGTTAACTAATCTATTGCGCAGCAATTTACCTTCGCGCTTTTAATTATTTATTTTAAACTCTGATAATAAACAATTATTACCGTAGTTATTTATGATATTTCGTCCGTTGTTAAAGCAAACATTCGGTTAAAATAAATTTTCGATCAATATGTACGCAGGAAACAAAATTCGACAGTAGCATAATGTCATACATCAATTATTAGATTGGTAATAAAATTGACAATTTCAATTTAAATTGATTAGGTATATATACTGACTTCCAGAAAAATTGCAACACCTAGAAGCTGTTTAACGATTTTATTGAAATTTTCAGAAAACGTCTATTTCTATGAAACAAAGTTATGATTAAGTTTTAAAAACAAAAGAACAAAAGCTTTAAAAGTTTTTTCAATAATGAGTTGCTCCGCCACGATTTGTAATGCACTCATCTAGACGCCTTGGCATGCTATTAATCAAGTGATCTATAGCTGCTTGTGGTATATCGTCCCAAGCTTCTTGAATCCGTTGTTGAAGATCGTGTAAATTATCTGGAGGGTGCGGTAAATTACCTATTCGCCTACCAATCATATCCCATACATGTTCAATGGGCGACAAATCAGGCGACCGAGCAGGCCATGGGAGGATGACAATGTTAGATTCTTCCAAAAACCGTGTTGTAGCCCTTGCCGTATGAGGGCGCGCATTATCCTGCTGGAAAATGGGATTTTGCAGCCCCTGAAGATATGGAAGGCCAACTGGTTGTAGCACATTAGCAATGTAACCAGCTGCGTTAAGGTTGCCGTCAATAAAGACCAAGGGTGATCTGCTACCATAACATATTGCACCCCATATCATAACTCCTTGAGTGAGGGCTGTGTTGCGTTCCACAAAAAATGTTGGATTTTTACGTTCTCCACGCATCCGTCTGACTCTCCTACGACCATCGTGGGCCCACAAGCAAAATTGGGACTCGTCACTAAACACAATTTGATGCCATTCCTGCGCCCAATTAACCCTTAAGTTGCTCCACTCTAGTCTGCGTAGACGGTGAAGTGGTGTAAGAGGAAGACATAAAAATGGACGATATGAACGCAATCCATAAGATCTTATCCGGTGATAAACAGTTGACATTGACATTCTGAGTCCTGTACCTCTCATCCAATCATTTGCAATTGATCGAGTTGTTGAAAATCTATCTCTTGTGGCCAAAAGTCTTAAGCGACGTTCTTCGCGATCTGTAGTCCTTCGAGGACGTCCAGATCCACGGCGACGATGTTGAACCCCTTCCTCGGACCATTTGGACCAACACCTCAATACCGTTGAAACATTTCGGTTTACACGACGAGCAATTTCTCTTAGCGAAAGTCCGGCCTCTCTCATACCAATAATACGGCCACGTTCAAAATCACTTAATTGGACAAAATGTTGATGCTGACGTACTCTCGGCATTGTTATCAAGTGCAGAATGAAATTGTGACGTAACAACAACAATTTGTAAACTTGACAGTTACTAAATGGTCTAATACTTCAAATTTATAGTTACTATGTGCTATGGAAACAACCTGCAAAAAAAAAACCACTGGCTAGATTTTATTCAAATTTTAATCAACAATTTGTTTAATGAAAATAAACGTTTCCTGAAAATTTCAATAAAATCATTCGACAACTTCTAGGTGTTGCAATTTTTCTGGAAGTCAGTAATGTTATCCGTGTAACAACTATTTTTCAATATATCGGCATAATAACCATAACTATAGATTTTTTAAATTAGTAAAACCTTCAAAATAATCTCCGCGAGTTTAACTTAAATGGAACATTCAATTTATTTCTATTGAAGTATATTAGATAATATTAGCTGCAATTTCACCGGATAGATTGCAACAGGTTCGTTCTAAAAGAGTGGCGCATATTTTCTGTTAGAGCGTGTATTGTTTTTTACACATATCGAGCGTCTAATTAGAACATAACCGTAGGTACTCGTTATATTATGCGCATACACATGTACTTTCGAAAGTGTTCTTGTTAAAGTGGTGCAGAATCTACTGCATTGGTGTCGATCAGATAAATAGGAATTTTGTTGCCATAGCATATAGGCAAGTGCGCCTCTTACTTTGCAGTTGGACCGGATATTTGAAACGTAACAGCGCTAGATTCAAACGCTGATAATGTACATACATACATTCACATGCTGTTTCAAAAACTGGGCTTTTTCACAAAGCACGTAAGCCCATTTGTTATAGCTTATTTGACCGTCGAATAATAGGTTTGTAACTGATTGAAAATAGAATGTAATATATCGCATGTACATACATGCAATTTTAATTACGTGTTACACGCCCCAAATGTATAATATAATAAGGGTACCTTTTACGTTTAATGCTAATGTTCATATACAGCACCATTTGTGATATCGATAAATTATTTAAAATAAGCCTGTTAAATTTACAAATCGGAACGAATATAGAGAGATTGTCTCCATATAAATATTATAAAAGAACGATTTATAAAAGTATTTTATAATTTTAATTCAGCAAATGTATTATATACCTATATATGTATATAGATGATAAGCAAAGAATGCAGAAAAATTTATGTTTCGCTCTACCACAGCTCATCAGTGTCACTCGACGACATGTTTAATTTTACGCTCAAAGCGTATATGTATATTCTTTCGCACTATGATTGGATGATGGTAAATGATATATGATAGATGATAGACAGCAGATGACAGATGCTAGATAATAGACGGCATATGACAGATCACAGATGATAGGCGACATATGACAGACGCCATGACATATGATGGCAGATGATAATCGACGTGTGACAGATGACAGACGACATATCACAGATGACAGATGACAAATGACAGATGATAGATAATAGAGGGTGATCAGAGGTGATGGGTGATGGATGACAGATAACAGATGACAGACGACAGACGACAGACGACAGATGAAAGATAACAGATGAGAGATGGCCTATGACAGATGACAGATGATAGACGACATATGACATACGACAGACGGCATGACGTATGACAGACGACATATGACAGATGAGAAATGACAAATGATAAATAATAGGTGGTGACCAGAGGTAATGGGTGGTGGATGACAGGTGATAGATGATAGGAGAGGTGATGCTTGATGGGTGATGGATGACAGATGACAGATCACAGATGACAAACGACATATCACAGATGACAGATCACAAATAACATATGATAAATGATAGGTGGTGACCAGAGTTGATGGATGACAGAGGACAGACGACATATAACAGACGGCATATGACAGATGAGAAACGACAGATGACAGACGGCATGACGTATGACGTAAGACAGACGGCATGACGTATGACAGGCGACGGATGACAGATGACAGATGATAAATGATAGGTAGTGACCAGAGGTGATGGTTGATGGGTGATGGATGACATGTCGTCTGGATGACAGATGGATGACAGATAACAGATGACAGAACACAGATGACAAACGACATACCACAGATGACACATGACAGACGACATATACCAGATGACAGACGACATGACAGATGACAAATGGCAGATGACAGATGGCAGACGACATATAACAGATG
Organism: Cetonia aurata; assembly: GCA_949128085.1. Lineage (NCBI taxonomy): Eukaryota > Metazoa > Arthropoda > Insecta > Coleoptera > Scarabaeidae > Cetonia > Cetonia aurata. Next base: position 61,631,123 of record OX421883.1, on the reverse strand, counting down.
ACAAATGACAGACGACATAACATATGACAAATGACAGATGATAGATGGATGATAGATGGATGACAGATCACACATGACAGACGACATATCAAAGATAACACAGGACAGACGACAAATGATAGACGACAGATGACAGATCACAAATGACAGACGATATATGACAGACGACATACGACAGATGACAGACGACAAATGACAAATGATAGATGATAGGTGGTGATGGATGACAGATGACAGGTCACAGATGATAGACGACAGATAACAGATCACAAATGACAGATGACAGATGACAGACAACAAATGACAGATGATAGATGATAGGTGGTGACCAGAGATGATTGATGATGAGTGATGGGTGATGGGTGATTGGTGATTGGTGATGGGTGATAGGTGATAGGTAATATATGGTAGAGAATAGATGAAAGAGGATATGCGATAGACGACGGATGAGAGAAGAAAGACGAAAGACGATAAACGATAGATGGTAGACGACAGACGATATATGATAGACGATAGACGAGAAAATAAACTGCAGATAGATTTTATGAGTGTACTCCCACAATACATAACTCTAATGGCTTGCTTCTAAAATTAACGATATCTATTTGAAAATTTAGACTAATTTAGTGTAATGTAGTTTACTGTTTTAAATTCTTTCCTATAATTTTTAAATTATATATTAATTTATCGGGTAAACAGTGCAATCATCTGATATTTGCTATTTTGATGTTTAATTTGTGAATTACGCTTCTGTACTAGCTTATATCACCACTACTTGTACTGTAGTAATACCTACTAATAACTTAACACACCTAGTTTTTTTTTTTTTAATAATTCACCAACTAGACAGAAGACGAAAGAACAAGTAAGTGCACATGTGCATGCTCTGACCAAATAAATTCAATTGCAAGATGATATTGTCATAATGAGGGTCCTCTCGTATTTCATAGTACAAAAATAAGAAATGTACAAAACATGGTTCGCTTCGTTAGGTAACAGTCTCCAATTTCACTACTAAGTAATTTATGCATACATGAAAACAATACCACTCAACCTCGAAGGATGTATCAGGTTATAGAGGAAACGTAATGGCTCACCCTCGCCAATCTAAACATAGCTACATAGTAATGTAACGCAAAACGCCAATTACATAAGAATATAGGCATATACATGTATATATATGTAGATGCATTAATTTCTGGTAGAGTAAGAATAATTCTTCTGATATCTTTCCAAGTGAACGGTTATTAAATAGGAAATGTATTAGAATTTATTTGTGGCGAGAAAATAGAAAAGAAAATACCTACATCATTGTAGTCAACCACGGGAATCGCATGTTTATAGATACTATCTTTATTATGATAGAATAAAAAACATTATTTAAAAAGGCTGTATGTATGAACCGCACATATGGATGGTTTAAAAAAGTTCTATGCCTTTTTATCGTTTTATGCTCGAAGATAAAAGTCAAGTACATGACAGCACGTATATGATTTCTCTTTCTAAGTATTTTCAGTTTGTTTAAGTATCCATTGCAATGCAAATATAAGTAGCAGTAACGTATTGTATAATAGCATTTCAACATTATTTTTACGATCTTTTACCTTAAAGCCACATTAAGATCTCTTATATTCAATGGACCCAAGAATTTACAATATATCCCGCAAACATTAAAGTGCATCCCGCAAAAATTAGATAGACTTTCCCTTTACTAGTAAGCACCGGGGATAATTCTTTCTCTTGGTGTACTATCATCCATATACATGATAAAACACCACGCGCAAGTTTCATAATAGTTTCTGTAACCTCTGTCCCAAAAAATTTCGAAAGCTATTAATTCTGCGTATCGGCAGTATTAAACACAAAGTATTATTGTCAAACAATTGCTGAAAGTCAATCTGTTATATAATTAATGTTAAATGTCTACAGGCAAATATAATAAATTAAGCAATATGATACACTTAACTGAAGCCATAAAATTCCAAAATTCAAAACGGCTTGGAGATCATTCTTGGAATCAGATTACATTCGTATATATTTATTTGCACAATGATTTTAAGCAATGCAATGAAACAGAATGAACGAACAATAACTGTACTACTATACAATACACTAGAAATTCTACTGGGCATGGTTTAATAAACTTTTATAGTACGGCTTATAGTGGGGTTTGTATTGGTTTCGTATTGGTAAATACATAAATACTACACAACCGCTGTGCTGAACAATTTTACATCGCATTGATATAACACTATATCACTGCCAATAATTAACAGAGGTAGATTAGATACACAATGGGTGGTATAAACTAACCCCTGATATTTCCCAAATTTCTATTTGAGATAGGATTTAGCCTGCAGTTGAATTAAAATGCTTCAACTCTAAGAAAAAAGTACTTATGTATATTATTGTCTAACATTAAGTTTGGCGCTTGATTCTGGGTAAAACAGTCGTACATCTAAAGACTAACAAAAAGAAAATGTTCTGCTTAAAAAAATTCTCTGTGTTTGTAGAATAGTTGGAGTACAATACTACGCTTTCGAATTTATGTCTATTTTATATAATCAATACAAACGATATAATAGAAAAAAGTACAAATCTATTTCAAATAGTCCTGATGAATATAATCAGCATAATAACAAATGCACAAACTTTTTTTGTATTATTACATCTTTAATGAACCAAACTGATAGTCCTCCAAAAATGCTAAATACCTATATGCACCAATAAGTGTTATGAAGATCTCATTGGGAATAACTAACTAAATTCTCAGAAAACCCTGTATTTCAAGTGGTAATTTCACCCTCTAAAACCATTCGTCAACTGAAACGAAAACAGCCCTTTATAGTCTGCAAACCAAACATTAAATTCTGAAAGAGCAGATTGGGTACTTTTCTTTGTAACACAACGTTTACACAATGTTTTCCTGGATTGACGAGAATATTTTATCAAAATTTTATTCACCTATTACGTATTTATAGGTTTACTATTTCAGTCCCACATATACGAAATTTCTGGACTATCCATGCTTAGAGGATTTCCTTTTTACCCGTCTATCACTCGAAGGAGAGTTGCTGACGGGAATTAGTGAGAAAGCAGGAAAAGGTTGTGCACATTCCACCGTAACGCGGCTATAAACTGTTCACATAATGCGCAACAAAGAACGCAGCGTGTATCGCAACCTCGGAGGGCGTATCAGGTTATATATCAGGTGCGAACGTGAATGTAATGCCGCGAAAGGGTGCTTTACGAGCCTGCCTACAGTAGGAAACAATGAGAACAACAATTGACATATAACGTTTTATGAGAATGTAATAGATTTAACTGCATTGCGATTGGCACGAAAACAAATACTGTGGAAGTTAGAGTAAATACCAATGATTATTTATACGTTCTTAATACAAAGGCTTTCCAATAAGAAGTATTAATATTATTCAATGTTAACTAATATTTTACTTGTGCGAGGTTAAGTAACACATAAGAAAACCTTGCATTATTAATTTTCCGCAGAAAAAGTTAGTTGTTATGAAAATTCTGCATAATTAAAATAAACATTCACAGTTATCATGTAAGAAGTTTATTTACAAAAGTCAAAATTTTGCACTCTAGAGTTATAAATTAATGTTAGCATGAGATCTATCCTTCCGTATAATTTTCAATCCTGATACCGATGTTAGTTCCATAATAAAAGCTGACGTAGTAACGGCAGAAATCCACAAAAATGTATTTTCAATAAGTCCTCGTTTAACTAATCAGAAGAAAATAATTCAGTAACATTTTTCTTCGACCCCAAACTACCAATTCAAGAGATGTACCCCTCCAAAGTACATATTACCATGTTTGCGTTGTTAATGTTCCGACAAAAAATAGAAATTTCTTTGTCTCGATCGATGATATTGGTTGTCGCGGTACAAATGATATTGGTTCTGTATTTTTCCACCTCCTCAAAAACTTTGTGTCATCAATGTTGGACTTTTTGTGATGACTGTTGTGAATACCCATATTTCACACGTGTTGGTATAACTTACGCCCTGAAAGATATTCTTGGGATCCTGCCTACTTATCCTGTAAGAGGTCACTCGTATCTGCTAGCAGATCGTAGATGTATTTGATAGGGTATGAAATGAATCCCGCCAACATGATCCGGATTCGTCTCCCAAGGGAATACACTGATATTTACATGAAATTTGGCGAAGTTCATGACCTAGACAAGAGCTGGTGTCTGTACAATTTCAAAGATTGGCTTGGTGTATTCATAAGCGTAACCAGAGAATCTTTATAGGAGGACTAGAGGAGGCAGGGCCTTTGTTACACTTATAATATGTATTTTTCCTAGGGCCTCCATGGCTATCTTGGAGGGGAGCGGGTTTCCTCTCGCTAGTTACGCCTATGAGTCTATTGAAAAAATATGATTGATGGTATTACTGAATAGAAATGAGTGACAATTACAAGAAGTACAACCAAGCACAAGGTTGAGGTATTTGTCAATTCTCATAGAAAACGAACTTAACGTTCCTCAAAAGAGGCCGGACACTGACAAATCTTAGACTGTTGGAGATTAAAGAAAACCCTAAGTTATCTGTTGATAAAACAACAGCCGTAAATAAATTGTTGATTACTGTTCTCCGAGAAGATTACTTCAAACTATTGAGCTATGATTTGACGAAGAGAAGCCACATGAAAAACCAGAACTCATCAACTAAGTCTTCCTTCTTCTAATAAAGTCCTCGCTATCACCATTTATCCATTCAAATAGAAAATATGAATTGAGATAATATTTCAGTTTGGATTATTTTCTGAAAAACAAACTGTAAAACGAAATAAAAAAGGAACCTTCTTTTTTCTTCAAATTGACAAATTAACAACATAACTCCAAAGCAAAAATTGATATAGATATGCCAAAACTAAAATCAGTTTATGAAAGTTACGTAAATAACAACCAACAGTATGTATCAGAAAAACACACAAAGGTATCAGAAGGGGTAAAAAAACGCATAGACAGAAGCTGAATATCGTTATTGTGCTATTCCCCAAATTTGTGATAAATAGACTTGTACCGATGTTAATATTAGTTTCCCATATATTATGTTTTTAGTCCTATAGGAGACTTTTTCAAAACTATGAATTTTGCATCATAAGTAATATACTAGCTATATTTCAAGCAATATCGAAAATTGGTACAATAACAAACTACTACTGTTATTAGCATATTAGCATATTAGCATACTCCTGCCATCTATCGTTCAAAATGATGAATAGGTATATTTCATTTAATTGAATTACCTAGATTAGAGAAATGATCGATCGCCTACTTTAGACTAGGTCACTATAGTTTAATCCATCAAGGCCAGATAAGTATCAGATATTTCTTTAGTTTGTGATGCTTTCAAACACTACAAATGATTTACATATATGAAAGGTTTGATTAGTTCATGTTTCAAAATTATAGAGTTACTAATTTATTTCTTAATTTTGACGGTGGAATTCCCAATTTTACATTTAGAATGAAAATTAACATTTTATAATATTATATTCTGTCGGGGATTCATAAGTTTCCATGATAATCTAACTACTTATTATTTGATGTACATCCGTCTAATAAACTCCGCCAAAAAAGTATCGCATAAACTAAAAAAGAGCATTTATGAACCAAGATATTTTTATACGTTCACAAAAAGTTTGCCTCGTGTATGTGAACTATAAAAACACTAACAAAATAATGGAACTTGGCGTTTTTACTTTTTTTTTTCCTAAAAGAACACATTTAGAAAAATGCATATGTGTAAGGTTTGTTCAGTTGTTTATTGAAAGTCTTCCTATACGGACAAATTTTAAAGTGCGAAGTCAGAGTTCTGTACCAACGCTTTTAAAACTAAAATGAGCAATTTAACTTCAGAACAAGTGGCTGCTATAGTTGCTTTAATCGAAGATGGACGATCTCAAGCATACGTTGCTAATTTGATGAACATCAATCAGTCAAGTGTTTCTAGAGCCGTAGCCAGATATAGGGAAACAGGCATTTACAGTAGAAGACCTGTACCAGGTCGTACAAGATGTTCTACTCGCCAAGATGACCGCTATTTACTACTACAAGCATTACGTCGAAGACATGTAACTGCGAGACAATTGCAGAACGACTTGGCTAGAGTCAGAAATACTCGTGTGAGTACTCAAACTATTCGGAATAGGTTACGACAGAGTGGATTAAGAGCTAGAGTAGCTGTAACAGCCCCTCGTCTCACTAGGAACCACCGAGTGGCTCGCTTAAGGTTTGCCAGAGAACATGTAAATTGGAACATTAATGACTGGGCCAATATACTCTTCACAGATGAGTCAAGATTTGGTCTTTACACCTCAGATAGGCGTATCTCAGTGTACAGACGAAACGGTGAGCGCTATTCGCAGTGTAATATCAGACCTAGACCTAATTTCGCTGGTGGCTCTATTATGGTTTGGGGAGGCATCTGTTTAACAGGTCGTACAGAGTTAGTACCAGTAGACAGAGGTACAGTGACTGCCCACAGGTATATAACGGACATTTTAGAAGAACATGTAGTACCATATGCGCCAATTATAGGAAACGAATTCATGTTAATGCACGATAATGCACGACCGCATGTTGCAATAATCGTCCAGGAATACCTTAACGATGTTGGTATTCCAGTTTTAGATTGGCCTGCGGTAAGTCCGGACATGAACCCTATCGAGCACGTGTGGGACCTCCTTCACAGACGGATACGAACCCAAAATGTTGCCCCAGCGGACCTGCATGGACTAGCAAATGCTCTCCGTGACGAGTGGGAGAATTTGGATCATGCTTATATACGGAGGTTAATCGAATCTCTGCCAAACCGTATGCGAGCGGTCATAAGAGCCAGAGGTGGCAATACTCAGTATTAAAAGCTACTGTTATGACATTTTTCTTTCCAAAATTATAATTTCTTGTTTTAATAAAAATCTCAAGTATGAGTTCTTGTTTTTATTTGGCCTGTATTTTATTTAAACAATCATAGAAATTATATCTTAGAGCGCATTAAAGTATATTTACAACTTTATGCTACAAACAAAGATTATGCGATACTTTTATGATTCAAAACTAAATTATGCGATACTTTTTTGGCGGAGTGTATAATATTTTAATATTACTCTCGTGTTCTCTTAATTCAATTACGTTCTTGATTACTTAATAATTAAATACAAAAAACGGCTATTTTTAGTCGCTATATCGCAAAATTTATGCAGGTATGTTTCGACCTAAATTGCCCCAATGTTTTTGTTTGTTGTCTTCAATATTAATTACTCTCGTGTGCTTGGTTTGGATTTTTTTTGTGTAGTTATTGAATTTCATTTTATTAAATAATTACACAGAGTTTATGATAATGTTTAAGTTTTATTTCGCAATCATATATTTTATGGCAGCAGCAATAATAATATGCTGGTGTGTCAGTCGCAGAGGACATTGGGTTTGAGTTTTGATGCGGAATTGCGGTGGGGTGTTCACATAGACGATTTATGTAAGAAAATTAGACAAAACTGTTATGCGCTAAAATGTATTTCCCAGCAATGTAGCAAGGAAGTGTTGATGATAGTTTATCACTCCACAATAGAAAGCCTCATTAGATATGGCATCATGAATTGGGGAAACAGCACGCACGCTTTTAGAGTGTTTTTATTATAAAAATATGCAGTAAGAATAATTGAAAAATTAAATAGAATGCAGTCATGTAGATCAGCATTTCAAGATTTGCGTTTGCTGACTGTGGCGGGTTTATATATTTTTGTTACCTGCTGCTATGTACATAAGAATTTAAATATTTTTTTATCTACGCAAATCAATCATGGCTATGATACTACACGGACGCTTGCTGCAGCCAGCGAGCCATCGCACTACTCTATATCAAAAAAGTTTTATTTTTCAAGGCTGCAAATTATACAATAATCTGTCTGCACAGATTAGGGACTCTCCCAACCAATATCGGTTCAAACAAAAACTTAAGGCGTTTCTTCTGGAGAGGAACTGTTATTCAATTGAGGAATTTTTTATGTAGTATTATTTTATATGTTACATGTATGTACATATTTTGACTATGTTGATGCTATGCAGCTTCCAACAAATAAATATTACTATTACTATTACTATATAAATAAAACTCAAAACTCATCGATATGTATAACAAAAGAATTAGATTTTAAATCCTCGTTATACTTGCTTATATTTATTTACAATATTATTATTATTATGAAATAACGTAATTGCCACTATTAATTTTGGTTATTTAATTCAAACACATCGAAAAACAAAAATAATATCATATCATTAACTAAAATCATTACATGAAATAAAAAAAAAAACATTTGCCGAAACCCGGGATTGAACCGGGGACCTTTAGATCTTCAGTCTAACGCTCTCCCAACTGAGCTATTTCGGCTTGATGCAATAAACTTCCTTCAAATGCTAAATAAGCTTAGATATCGTTCTTTACTTAGAATTTGACACATTAATAAAACATATATTTTAAACCAGTTCTTATTAAAATAACTATTTCATCAAAAGATAATCCATCAACTTAACTAACAATAAGTAAATAGTGTTATGTTCCATACATTTTCATAGTAATTGTACAATGATTACGACAAATGCTTGTATTAATTCTATATTAAGAAGTGTGGATTAATACCAAGTAATTACAAACCATTCGGCACGATTTTCAATAATAAACATTACTGGAGCGACGGCGTTCTCAATAACTAGCCTTCAGTACAGCGCTTGCGAGAAATTAAACAAACTTTGTGTTCAAATAATTTACATTAATTTATATTTAAAAAGTTTTAGCCGTACCTGAGTTGTGTGACATTGCTATAAATTCCCAAGGACTTGGCAATTATAATTTCACAAATCCTTTAATAACATTCAATTCGCATTAGCGCTAAACTTAACATACACTCTGTAGGTACCGCAAAAAAACGTAATCAAGTTAATGTCAATGTTTTACTTTCAATAAATTGCAATGCAAATTTCTATGTAGAGGTTAGAGACAAATCATTTGATTAATGTACGTAAAATAATTGACAGTCTGCGGAGAATAATAGCATATTCTCCTCAACTTTTGCTCCAAGTTTGTAGCAAGGTTAATAACAGCAGAAGGTCGATTTCTAGAGAAAAATATTATTGTACATAGGGCTACATTTTGCAGTAAAAAAAGTGTGTTGGTAGATTATTCGAGCGTTGTGTAGAATATTTATGGCTGTAGTCATCGTGACAGCGACTTCAACGGCACCAATGTGGACCCTGATCCTTGATCGTTTTCTAGTCACAATACCTTCTGCATTTATGATATTATTGCATCACAAATATATTGTACAAGTGACTAAGCTCCAAATGTAAGTAATATCTTAGCCAGTGAATCAATAGACAAATGTAACATATATTTAATGTTAATAAAAGGTGACTTCCATGACTAGAAATGAATATATGTTTATTTCAAATCGGAAAACACATGGTTATACTTCTCCATAGCAATATTGCAATTGATTAACAATTATTCAATACATATAACTGTAAGAATGGTTCCGAATTAAAAAGAATGTCACTTCTTTTATCGACAGAAAAATAAGCTTATGATTATTAATGCATTTCTTACAAATGTAAGAAAATGAGAAAAGTTTTGTTAAATGTGTTGTATTCTCACTCATTATAGTATCATAATGCACAGACATAGGATACATATATTATATTTAAGGGGAAAATGAATTCAAGCTCTATTGTAAGCACTGAGTTAATAAATAATTGTGTCCTATATAATTCAGACAGTATATAGTACTTACCTATCAGTAAATGCATCGTTTCATTTAAATAAAACACGCAAACAAGTATTTTAGGTAGAATGAATTCTTCTATTAACAATAAGTTTCCGGCTTTCGTACATAACCTAACTTTACTTTAACACTTTGTTATTGTGGTTTCATTATAGTACCAACAATACAGAAATAAGGAAAAGTTTAAACATCCATTACTTGTTGCCTGAATAAGAAACACCAAAATAATGGAATGTTTTGGAAATTATTATTTGGAATAACCTAAAACTAAACTACTCGAACAAAAATATAGATAATAGCACATGAATAGTATAATGTAAGGTTTTTCGGTAATAATAATAACAATGATAATAAATTCATTTTTATTTCCTAATGCATAAAAGGCATAGGATATGTTAAATTAACAATATAAGAGAAACACAAAGCACAAACAATATGCAGACACAATATACAAAAATCACAAAGATTTTACTTAAATAAAATGAAAAGTAAACAAGAAATTAAAAAATATTAGGTACTTTGATTGTCCATACAGGTAACTTTTTAAAGTTACTTTAAACTGCTTGGTTGACATTTGTTTTAAATTCTGAGGCTAAATTTTAATATACTGCCACACTACCTGTTTTTGCACCTGCGTCAAATGCGTCTGAGGTAGAAGTAACTGACGTTTTCCTCGATCATATTTATAAAACAGTTCAAGGCAATTGTTTTTAAGAAGAAACAGCACATTTTAAAGTATATAGCGGTGTTAAAATTAGTATGTTGTGTTCATTAAACACTACCCTACATGAATCTCTTTACCTTAATTTAAATACTGCTCTGATGCAAGTTTCTTGTATCAGATTCTGCTGAGATCCACAGAGTTACCCCAAACAATGATTCCATATTGGAGATGGGACTGGACACACGAGTAGTGGACTTTCAAAGCAGCTTGAGAGTCCACATTTCGCGAAATCACTCACAGGCTGTAGTAGAAGCTTCCCAGCTTTGCCGTCAATTTATCAATGTGGGATTTCCATGATAAGTCACTATGTAATACCACTCCAAGAAAACGCGCAAATCACCACACAGTAGTTGTTTATTACATTTAATGGTACATAAGTTCTTCCGGATTTGAATTGAAAACAAGAATATTAGTTTTTTTAGCGTTCAATTTTAAGTTGTTATTAACAAATCATCCCTGTATGGATTTGAAATTAGCTTCAAGTCTAATTTTAATTTTTTCACAGGTTCGCTCCCGTACTATGCAGGTTGAGGTGGTGTCATCTGCATATAAAACAGTAATGACTTCAGGCAAGACATTAATATATAACAGTATATAACAGACGCGGTCCTAACGTGGAGCCCTGAGGTAGATAGAAGTGGCGGGTTTAATTAAATCGTTATTGGGGATCAAAAAAATAACACATACCATATATTAAAGGCATTTGATTTATTTACAAAATTAAATAAGGTCAAAAGAAAACACTTAAACAAAATAACCAAATTAAATACTAATCGCTAATAACCACTTAAATAATTAACCACTTATTTATATTCACTACTTATTTGCACTTGACTTTCACCTTGTATAACTCTCCAATTTGATCGGTTCCGCTATCACGTATTCACTATTCGTCTCTCCGGTCGGCATTGATTTCAAATCTTCCCGCACTATTTCTAGAAGTTTCTTGGGCCACTGCGATGTTCTCTATAGAGAGCACAATGTCGCCCTCTGATGTTTCTTATCTGAACTTCGTTATGTACAATTCGCGCCCTCTAACAACGCCCATCGAAAACACAATTTCAAACTAGCGCGCGTAACAGTAAAATCCAGAGTCTGAAAAACACGAGGTCAAATTTAAAAAAACGAGCTATTCTAATAAAGAGAGAGATTCTCATCTCTTTTTTTTTTATTTTATTCTATTTTTTTTTTTTTGTATTAAGTGTATTTTTTAGTATGAAGTGAAGAAATTTCATTCGGTGGTTATAATGTTTATGAGTTTTAATTTTTATTTAATTGTTTAAATGAATATACGGTTCACTAATTCGTTTTATTTATGGCTATCTGATGTAACACTATATTAGTTAACAGTCAAATTAGTGTTAACCTCAAATTGTTACTTAAATGTTCATAGAATACGATTAGAAGAACATTGATGTTTTTAATAATTTAGTCCAAATTTTGCCAGGTTAACTTAATCTTGATTGCAATCGTATTTTAATGGTGTTTATATGATACGAGGAGCATTTATAAATATATACAATTCCTAGTTCCACGATGCAAACATTTTCGATTGCTGTTTGTATATATTTCGCTGTAACCCGTAGAAGTAACCAATATTTCACAACGAGGTTTCAATCAGAAATGGATTTGACCGACTGGGACGATAAGAATGAGATAAACAGACTTACTCGACCGAAGAACACGTGTAGTTGAAATACATCGGCGTACCGATAAAATTACTATTTTACATCGTAGTGGATGGTAACGCGCGCGCCTTTCCGAACGAATAGCTTATGAACTGGGCATGAATAATTCCAGATTTTGCCCAAACATCTAAACCACGCTTTCCTCTAGTAATCACTCATGCAATGTGGAAATTACATATATAACTTCAATTTTGTTACCTCCCGATATATAATTAAAACAGAAACCCTAAACACCAACTTTGTTTATTAATCACATTCTGAGGCAACAGTTTTTTATTTTCGTTTCTATTTCAAGTGTTTCACTTTCACGTAATTTTACTACCTACACATAACAAATAGGCGTACATTCGTTCAATTTAGGATAATAAAAATGGATTAAATTTTTTTATTAATTAGAAAACACCTGAGAATATCATCATTTGCAACGTTTGGTAATACCATTTTTTTATGGTTTGTCTCGCTCTAATGGAAATAATAACACTATCGGTGCTATTCCATTGCAAGCACGACCGTAGCAAAATAGCTTGTTCAGGGAACGTTAATTTCAAATATCTCGTCCACTACTGTATTCCACTATTGCATGTTCGTACAATAAAGCAAAATATATGATTAGGACCACAACGTTATTCTGTTATTTACGATAGTTCGCCCATACAAGAAAAAAAGGACATAGCTCAGCAATCCAAATGGAGGCATTAACTTTATGTTCGCAAAGTGCTACCGCTAATTTAAACGTAAACATACATAAATAAACAACGGATCATTACTCCGGAGTTTCATTGTATCGATTTCACATTATATCGTTATTCGTTACCATTTACTGCTCAGCGATTTCAAGTAAATTCTCCAAGTAATATCTCTTTTTATATTGTGGCGTCTTTTCGTATGACGACTGGTTTATGTCTGAATTAGTCAGGTCACTATGTGTCTTTTTAAAATAAAGTTTATATTGAAGAAGTAATCGTTATCATAAATATTTGAAACACGTAAGGTATCCGGTCAGTCCATTCATTCGCTTTTAAAAAACCGAATCTATAAGCAATTTGAATTGTATTTTGTTAAGGAGAAAGAGATATTTGGCGAAAGTTCTGAAACAGCCTGTGCCTTTGTATCTAAGTAGAATTTTCATATCACTTTTTTAGTTTATGGTCATTAAATAATATCTATTTTATATTCTCAAAGTTTGAATAAATAGATACTACATCTTGTATATTGGAAATACTAGACGCGCTATTAAATATTTGAATTACAGTAGTACCCTGTTATCCGCTGACTCCGTATCCGCGGTTTCAGTCATCCGCGATTTACCTATGATGAGGAGAAAAGGCGTTATATCAATAAGTACAGAAACAAATAAAGACATTCGAGCCTTATTAAAAGTTATAGGAGCATTTGTCGATATATCGTCGTATATATGAGTCATCCCCTGAATTCGGCGCTCTCTTATGATAAGTTAAACAAGTTGGAACGTGCTTAAGGTGCCACTCGCTTTTACTTGTACATATAAACGCTCCTGTTAACTATGAGTTTAGTACTATTCGAATTGTAGAACAAGACAGTGCTAGCAATAGTTTTTAAATAAAGCAAGTAAATTTGAAAATCATTTTAAAATGGCTTCTAAACCAAAAAGAAAACGTGAAATGCTCACTATTAGTGAAAAAATAAAAATCATTAATATGATTGAAATAGAAAAAAAATCTATTGCAACTGTTGCTAAAATGAAGTGTTAAAGAACAAAGATAAGATTCGAGCTAGTTTTTCTAGTGCACCCCAAACTGCAAACGTTGCAACCACAATACGTAATAAAGTGTTACTTAAGGTAGAAAATGTCTTAAATTTATGGGTGGAAGATATGACAAGAAAACATATTCCTATCGATGGCAAAGTGCTACAACAAAAGGCGTTGGTTTTATATGAAGATATGCAGACCCAAGATTATACTGAAGAGGAAGGAAAATCATTCACAGCAAGTAGGGGGTGGCTGCATAGATTTACAACTCGGTTTAATCTAAAAAATATAAAAATGACAGGGGAATCTGCGTCGGCTGATCATGTAGCTGCTGCCCTGTTTCCAGAAAAATTTAAACAAATTATTGCAGAAAAGAATTGTCATCCTAAGCAAGTTTTTAACTGCGATGAGACTGGTCTTATGTGGAAAAAAATACCTCAACGGACTTATATTCATAAGACTGCAAAGAGTGCACCAGGCTTTAAAGCAATTAAGGATAGACTTACCTCGATATTTTGTACAAATGCAGCTGGTCATATGATTAAACCTGGACTTGTTTACCGATCACAGAATCCACGTGCTCTCAAATACAAAGATAAAGCTTGCCTGCCTGTGTTTTGGCAATCAAATCGAAAGACGTAGTTTACGGCTGTTCTATTTACACAATGGTTTCATCAATGCTTTATTGCGGAAGTGGAAAGATATTTGGAAAAGGAAGAATTACCATTTAAAGTGCTGCTGATACTAGATATTGCTCCTGGGCATCCTGTGTCACTAGGCACAGAAAATAAAAATGTTGAAATAGTTTTTTTACCACCTAACATGACCTCATTGCTTCAGCCCCTTGATCAAGGTGTCATTAGATGCTTTAAAGCCATATATATTCGACAGGTTTTCGAAATGCTGTATACAATGGCTAACGAATGCTCTGATATAGGGCTCATGGAATGCTGGAAGTCATTTACAATTGCTGACGCAATTCTATTTATCAAAGGAGCGATGGAGGAATTAAAGTCAGAAACGATAATAGCATGTTGGAAAAATCTGTGGAATGACATCGTTCTTAGTTCTGAAGACACACATGATATTAATTCACATCTAACAACGATATTTAACATAGCGCAGAAAATAGATGGAGAAGGATTTAACGATATAACCAAAGAGGAACTCGGTGATTACATAAACGAAGAGGATCAAGTATTCACCAACGAGGAATTGGTAGACCTTGTGAAATCTTCTCCAGAAGCGAGTGACGATAAGGATGAGGGTCAACAAGAACCGCCAGCATGGACGCTTGAAAAATTTTCAGCGATATTTCGAACTGCTCAAAAATTAAAAGAACAGATAGTAGAATATGATCCAATAATGAAACGCAGTATGAAAATTACTGGCACTATAACAGACGCCTTGAAACCTTTGGAGGATTTGTTTATTGAAATGAAAAGACAAAAACGACAACTACCAATAACAATGTTCTTTGAAAAAGTCGACAAAACTATCGATAATGCACAGCCATCAACATCGTTTGCTTCGGATCTAAGTAAACAATCGACTGCTAACTTGGACTTGGAGGAAGATGAATGAATATGTAGCTCACGATGATAAAGTTTTTCTTGTTGTATATTTTCTTGTTGTGTATGTAAATATGTACTATATGTACATATGTATGAACTTATATATTTATTAAACTTAAATTCTATTTGTGCCACAGCACAAGAATATTTATTTATTTTAAATAAATATTATATAACTTATTTTTTCTTGTTTCATTGCTTTAACTTTGCTTCATATTTCATATTGTATTCTGAAATAAAAGCGTTCGCTACTATCCGCGGTTTTCAGTATCCGCGGAAGAGCACAGAACCAAACCCCCGCGGATATGGGGGTACTACTGTATTTAATTAAGATCGAGAAGTATTTGACGATATTTGTTGCTGAAATATACATATTTTGGCAACAAATATCATCTTGTCTTACGCCTTCCGGTTATTAGGAATTATATAAACTAACTTGGAGCTAGATGGTCACGTTCAAAGAAAAGTACATTTCTACAGTTGTGTAGAGTGAAGCCGAAAAGTGTTCTAGGAGCAGACAATCTCGTTTCCGCATAGAACTTTTATCTAAGTACAGGATTTTTATTACGTTCAGCTTCGGCGGATGTAATTTCATACGACCCAACTTTATTCCAGTTGAAATGCAATATTATTCCGTTGACGATAAAATTGTAGATTATACATCTCTACCTTATACAAGATACGTACACGTGTCATCGCTTACCTTAGAAGAATTTACATTTTCATCTTTATGGCAGCAGGTGACTTTTTTATTTTCAAATCCGGTAGGGCTTTGTTGCATTTTCACTTAATGTTGTCGAGACACGGCACACCGAGATTTCACATATTCCTCGGCGTTTCCGTGGCAAAAGGACAAGAACTTAAGAGATGACGACGAAATAGGGACCGGAGGTTTTCCGACAAACTTCAGGCCGGGGGCCAACAGCGTAAATATGAAACAAAGGATTATTGTTATAGCCGTTTTGTTGTATCGCCCGCGTATGAGTTTTAGGTATACAGATAAATTCTGGTGTAAACGTTTGTGTTTGCTAGAACGTATTCAAACATAAATTATGCTTATTACGGTCGGATTACGCAGTGATATAAAGTGGAAAGCGCAGGTGGTTCGGAATTTATAAGTACGTTTGTTTTATATTTTATTTTTCAAAGGGCTGTTGTAACAGAGGGTTTGTACGGTGGTGCCGCTTAATACAAAGGAGTACATAATAATGTACTCAATGGTCGTTACAAAGTCTTGAAAATCTTAAAATATTCTTTATGTATAATTTTATTTATAGTGTAGGCGTTTTACCAACGGGAAATTATATAAAACGTGATGTGAACATGATCATTATATATTAGTATTTTTACTATACGGTGTGGTAACCACTTATGGAATAAGTTTTATGGTCGTCGATTTTGAATTTTACAGATACGCCTTCTGACTCCTTAAAACGTACAATAATCATACCTATCCATAAAAAAGGCAACAAGATAAAGAGAGAAAATTATGGACCAATACGTCTACTTTCCACATTAAACAAAATATTAGAAAAAAGCATACAAATACAACTAACAATAAGTGAATATCTATCATGTAATAACATCATACATAAAAATCAATATGCTTTTCAAAAAAAAACTCGGGAATCAAAACAAAGAACAGAGAAAAACAAGACGGTGGTAGTACTTTTTCTAGATATGAAGAAAGCGTTTGACACTATCTCCTAAACGAAATTAGTCGAAAAAATTGATGCTCTGGGAATAAAGAACGCAAATAGAAACATAATATTTAAAGACATATCTATTTATCAAATAGTGAACAAACAATAGTCAACAAAATAGAAAGTCTACATCTGCAAGCAGAATATGGAATCCCCCAAGGAGGGAATATACCACCGATATTGTACATAGCCTATACAAATGACATTTTTAATTTGAAGATCCACGGAGACATATACACAGTAAAAAATTTCTCCGTGTAAAGCTCAAAAAGTAAGTGGTAAAAAGTTTGGGTGTTAAAATTAAAACACCTAATTTGGTTAAAGTTGCATTTTGTTACCAAAATCAATTAGGTAAAGACATATTTGCCCAATATTTGAAATATCTACACCTGAGGGTGTAAAAAGTTGACTTCGAAAAGAGAGGGGCGTACATACGCCTGCGCATGAACAATTTCTATCAGGTACATGTAATAAAGAGAGATAAACTTACAGACTACTAACGGAAAATTGACACGTTATCGGATTCGTATTGAAACATGAATCCTGTGCCTCTGCTTTTAAGATGTTTATAGTTCATACGTAATACATATTGTACGTTTTTTGCAACCACGATGTTAATATGAATTAAATGCAAAAGTATGATTAAATGGCTGAGTATTAGTGATTCGCCTATCCCGTCGGCATATAAACATTGTATATCAAACGGTAAGTAACCAATTACACCATTTTGAACAATAGTTAGATATGTAGGTAGGTACATAATACGTATCGTTAACAACCTATATTTTTTGTTGCTGTATTTCGTAAAATATTTGTCAGTTCTAAAAGATTTTTATGACATATTGTTAGGTTATGTATATATGACTAATCGTGTGGAATGTAATTCCCTGTTTAGTCTATTCCCGCCATTCCGGTGGTTAACTCCATATTCCTTAACCTAACTGGTAGCGAGAAGTTTGAATTTTAAAATATATATATATTTCTGTTAATATTAACTGTACTATAATATTGCCGTGCTGTGCAATAGGTTTTCTTTTATTGCATAACTTCTTTATTTAACCTTAATTATTATTAGTAATATTATTGATATATTGTTCCAAGGCATATTTTTGTTTAATCATTAGTGTTCGTATTCGTTTACATATATTATAGTGCATGTCGTTTAAACGTTTTTCTGTACAGTGTGCATTTTGCGAGAAAGCAAATGTTTAAATTCTGTTTTATACAAAAAGATATTCGCAAATAAATTTTTATTAGCAAATTGAAGTTTCTTTTGGATCACTTCACCACTTTACGTTTATTAGAGTGCTTAGGGTATATATACTGTACGATATACATTTACAGCTAAAAGCACCTTAAGTACACTTACGTTATTCAGTGTAAAAGCTACACCCATGTAGTGTACCTCTAACTAACAACCAAAGGTGTACATCATCTCTTGGTAGTTTACACTGGCAAGTGTCTTACACTACACGTTTTAAAGTGTAGGATTTACCAAATTTCACAGTGTAAAATTTACCAAAAATAGTGTGGACTTATATAGACCACTTTTAGTGTTAATTTCTACACGCAATTTTTTACTGTGTGTGCATACGCAGATGATGTATGCACCGTTTGCTCAAGCAAGAACGACGAACAGCAACAAATGGTGTTTTTACCCTACTTATCTACCGACACCGCGCGTTTGAAATGTATATACAATTAATGCTGCAGAAAATTATAACTGTTAGTTCATTTTACTCCCAATAAGGCTATGCAGTATCTACGGTATTGTTTAACTATAGTGCACTTATAGATGGGATAACTAACGTTAATTCCGTTTCTAGCTTACTAGAGCGGAAATCCAATTATCAATTTTAATTAAACATTTTCCACACTGAAGTTAGCGTATCAATGCAATGTTGTCTGATGTAAATAATAATTAATTGAAATTCAATATGTTTAACTAAACCTGTTTTGGTCTATTATCGTTGGTGTGTTCCCAAGATATAATTAACAACCAGTAACTACCTATATTAGTAAAATTTATAATTTGTATATTATTAGTCTATAAAGGATATGCCAATAAAAAGAAACCTATTTTTTTTTTAGTCAAATCGCTATGATTGCATAATAGAGAATACCTAGTTTTTAATTCTACTTGATCTAAATTTACCAGCCAACCCCGTGGTTACCGCAAAACTGAGGATTTTCTTTGGTGTTGCCATTATTACTACTTCGCAAGATAGTGCTCCTGTTCATAATGCAACAGTCTTTGCGGTGCCAGACCATTGTAATATCAGATACAATCCCTGGCCATATTATTAGATGCCCTTGAACTTTTTTTAAGTTATTTCGACTGTTGACTTTATAACAATCATTAGTTTGTTATAAAAATGTGTTATTGCAATCTTAGTAGCTAAACAAACAGAAAAAAACTGATTTAAACAGTAAAATATATATAGGTATATATTTTAAGGAAAAACTTCATTCGTATAAATTTTAGAAGAAAATCAATACATGTCTAGAATCGTCACCCACGTATGCAGACGTTCAGAACTGCATTAGTAGCATGTCACTGCGAATTGAAACGTTAATCGCCGCTGGAGGTGGCTCCACGCCAGATATTGATTTTCTTCTAAAATTTGTACGAATGAAGTTTTTCCTTAAAATATATATATATTACGGTTTAAATCAGTTCTATTCTATTTGTTTAGCTACTAAGATTGCAAATTCAACCTCTTGTTTCATCTTGGATTATAATTATAACACGCCTACACCTCATTTATCCCGACTTGGAATTAATATTTTGAATTGTTGCCCAAAGTTTAGTTTAACGGGAATAATATCCATTGGCATTTATAGTGATCTTACTTCTGATTTGAGATCGTGTAAGGCTGCGAGGTGCCCTATAACGTCACCATCATTACAGTTGTGTGTCAACTCTAGCCTATATGCACTGAAAAGGGCCAACTTATTAACATGCAGATAAAGGGGTGTGATGCCTAGTATCACTTTCATAGTTGCTGTTGGACAGGTGCGCATTACCCCTGTAATCCCCAAGCAGGCCATCCTCTGTAGTTTTTGCAGTTTAACCTGTGCGTTTCCCCGCAGAAGCGTAGGTGACCATAGGTGCTATAACGGCCTGTTATCGCCATTATATCATTTTTAACTGTAGACCAAAGTTTTCCCAAAGAGCCTGTTTTGGCAGGACCAATATCCCATTATTGCTCTATGGGCGATTCTTTCTAATTGTTTATTCAAATTCAATCTCTGGTCGACTATAAGCCCCCGATATTTGATTTCGTTAAAAAAAGATACTTTATCTAAAAATTTCTTTATGTTGTTAAATAATACAACTATAGTTTTGATAGCGTTCATTTGAAGCTCATACTCCAAGCACCATGCGCTAATAATTTTGAAGCCCTTCTGCATGCCATTTGATAAGATTTTACGGTACCTGCCTCTAATTACAATGACCAGGTCACCTGCATAATCCTGGACATTCCAGTAGGGGAATACGGATGTCTAGGTAACAACGACACATTACTATTCAGAAATCCACAGGGAAACCATCGGAATTTTTAAGCACCCGCATAATTTCAACAAAAAAAAAAAAGACGGACCAAAATTAAATAGTACTTAGACTCCAACTCTAACTCCAACAGAATGGAAAATGGCGACCATACACAATTGCTGCCGTTAGTCATCCGATACGACCAATCACAGCATCCCACACCACACTACTCAGACTATAAAAAGCAAAGCATCAGTCGACCTGTCAGCCGACGGTTGTATGTACCTTTCAGACGAGACAACTGCGACCTCCACTACACCGCCTTTGAGAATACCAGTGACAGTTGCCGAAACAACGTCAGGTTTAAGATCAACTATTGACTACGGCCAACAAACCCGGAAAACGCCATTGATTTATTCGTTCCCCACAATATTGTAATTTTTTTTAAGTTTAATTAATTTAAGCACTCCCACTGAACTGTTTTAACTTCTCACACTTCATGCATCTAGCATTTATAGCGCGATTAGCATTTAACATAAAACATCTAAAATGTGATAAGATTGAGAAATTTGAATTTAAGTTTTGTAGCGCAAAAAAAAAACCTCAACTAGCGCTTCCACTATACATCGCGCAATGCATCGCACCTCAAACGGTTCTGCGCCAGATAGTAATGTTGATAGATCGCATCATTAGACCTAAATAGTTGCTGGAAGGTGTGTTCCGCGGTGCCGACTTTGAAGATTCGGTCCCGCCCTCGTTAATGTCGAATACAGCGTCGAAGCGCTGGAATTAGGTGTTATCATAAATCCTCTAGCGCGGTTGTTGCACCGTATACTCGCGAGCCGTGTCACGGAACAATGCTACATTCCACTCATTGTTCCGAGCGTATCATTGCGCGGGATTGAAGGCTTTTTGTTCCGCGGGGAATTCAATCAGTTTAATGCATAATACCGGTAAATCTACGTTACGTAATATATACGCATTAGATATTCTGCTTGAAGAGCGTTTGCATGCCTGCAGTTGCGGTTCATTGTTAATAATCTATTACAGGTACTTAACTGCGTAGAAGATTTGTTTCATTCGCCAGGAATGTTTATAAAAAGTTTAATTAACAGTTGACATTGCTTTTTATAATTTACTAGTTGTTGTTCACAAATTTGCCTAGTTCGAAAAACAGTGAAACACGGAGGAGCAAGTGTTATGGTATGGCGCTCAATGTCATGCCGTGGTGTGGGGCCAATACTCAAAATTAAAAAAAAAATGGATTACGACGATTATTGCAACATGCGGTCGTGCATTATCGTGCATTAACATGAATTCGTTTCCTATAATTGGCGCATATGGTACTACATGTTCTTCTAAAATGTCCGTTATATACCTGTGGGCAGTCAGTGTACCTCTGTCTACTGGTACTAACTCTGTACGACCTGTTAAACAGATGCATCCCTCATCTGTGAAGAGTATATTGGCCCAGTCATTAATGTTCCAATTTACATGTTCTCTGGCAAACCTTAAGCGAGCCACTCGGTGGTTCCTAGTGAGACGAGGGGCTGTTACAGCTACTCTAGCTCTTAATCCACTCTGTCGTAACCTATTCCGAATAGTTTGAGTACTCACACGAGTATTTCTGACTCTAGCCAAGTCGTTCTGCAATTGTCTCGCAGTTACATGTCTTCGACGTAATGCTTGTAGTAGTAAATAGCGGTCATCTTGGCGAGTAGAACATCTTGGACGACCTGGTACAGGTCTTCTACTGTAAATGCCTCTTGTTCTGAAGTTAAATTGCTCATTTAAGTTTTAAAAGCGTTGGTACAGAACTCTGACTTCGCACCTTAAAATTTGTCCGTATAGGAAGACTTTCAATAAACAACTGAACAAACCTTACACATATGCATTTTTCTAAATGTGTTCTTTTAGAAAAAAAAAAAGTAAAAACGCTAAGTTCCATTATTTTGTTAGTGTTTTTATAGTTCACATACACGAGGCAAACTTTTTGTGAACGTATAAAAATATCTTGGTTCATAAATGCCCTTTTTTAGTTTATGCGATACTTTTTTGGCGGAGAGTATTTTAGAAAACGTGATGGAGCCGTATGCCGATGAATCGCTTCCACTAACCTGGACTTTAATGCACGATAACGATCCGAAGAATACGGCAAGGACCGTAAAACAGTTGCTACAGGAGAAACAGATTAGTGTATTAGAATTGCCTGCACAAAGCCTCGATTGAAGCCCCATAGAGAATCTATGGAGTGATGTTGTGGCTATTATAAAGTCTAAATCGCCATCTCCAGACGAATTATGGAGTACTATTGAAGAAGCCTGGTATCAAATTCCTGCAGAGAGATGTAAAAAGTTAGTTGAAGGTTTACCAAGAAGATGTGCTGCAGTGTTAGCTTGTAAAGGCTTTGCAACGAAATATTGAACGCAAAAGCAAATAAGACTTAAAAAAAAAAGAATTTAGCATTTCGTTCTCAAGTGGGCTATTTATATGCCCACTAAAAATATTTATATTTATTATAAACTACATTCTATTTGCTACACTTTTGTTACATTAAATTAAATATATCACTTGTTAATATTTAGATATTTGTCAATTCATCCGTATCAGTTTACCTGTGCTATTTATATGGCCGCCACTGTATATCTAGTTAGAAGCGATTATGAATATCATAACCAGCAGGTATGCAGCGTACTTTCAATAACTTTTTTCATTAGTGTTTTATACATTCTTTTTATAGATTAGAATGTTGTTTGTGTGGGTAGTATTAAACAAGTGGAACTTTTTATATATTATAATCTATTTATTGTACAGTAAATGCAATTGTTCTTGCATCTTGTTGTACTTACATATATTAAGTAGAATATTATTTCGCCCTTATAAAAATAGTGGGCTATAATAAGTTAAAACTGCTAAATTCAAATTTGGTTTATTATTTTAACTTATTAATATTCTATAAAAAAGTATTTCCTTATGTTTTCTCTTATGCCATCCAAATTTGGTTAGCCAAATTTAAATTCCAATTTAAAGAAATTATATACAAACTCAATAATTTGTTTGATTAAATTACATATTCCGTCAACAAAAACGGTGTAATTTAATATAAAGGAATAGTCGAAGGAGAAATTTTTGTTTAATACGAGAATATTCGAAGCGAGTCGAACTGTCTAGAGAACTGCCACGAAATTATTATTTTTAATATTTTAAGTAGTTTTAAGTAATATGTATTATTGTAAGGAATTGTGTGAGCTCGCCGATTTACGTCCACTCAGCGAAGACGCTGGGTTAAAAGTGGGGAGGAGTGGACGTAAATCAGAAGAAGAGAAGAAGAGTGGTAGTAGCGAGTGCGGGTGCAAGTAGTTAGAGGCACAGAATAAAGAGTTTACAGAAAAGAAAAAACCCTCTAAATTTATATCATTTTAATTGCTTTACTAGTAATAAGCGAGTCACCCCCAGCTACCCCCCAGTTACGGAGGTTATATTTACCCTCGTGACATAGTGGTGGAGGCGCCGGGCACCGATCCCGGTACCTCTCGCATGGGGATTGCAACATTTTACAATTGTAACTGACCATCACTCCTTGTGTCGGCTAAGATCTATAAAAGATCACACTAGTCGTCTGGCAAGGTGGTCTCTTAAATTAATGGAATACAATTATTCTGTAGCACACAAAAGAGGCGCATATAATAAAGATGCCGACGCACTCTCTCATTACCCGTGTCAATTGGCAACCACCTCTGATGAAATAAACGCTCTCATCGTTCCTAGTTTCATCGCTACACCGGTAAACATCGCTCAATTACAACAATCTAACCCGGAAATACAACAAATCATTACAGCAATTAATGATCCCCTATTTGGCACCCCTGCTCTACAGAGAGCTGCAAAGAATTTTAAATTAGTTGATAACGTTTTGTATAAAAAGAACATAAAGGGTGATGCCGATCTCTTAGTTGTACCACTAAATCTCCGCGCAGAAATATTATTTTCATATCACAACGAACCTATCGCAGGTCATTTAGGTTATACAAAAACTCTTGACAAAATTCAAAAGCGCTACTTTTGGTATGGTTTAGCTAAGGACGTAAAAAAATATATTCGAGGTTGCCAGGACTGCCAAGTACGTAAAGGTCCTACAAATGTTAAACCGGCGGGTTTACTACACCCCATCCCTGTCGGAGTCCCATTCGAAATGGTGGGAATAGATCTTTTGTAGATATAATGGAAGTTTTGATTGGTGGAATTGTGATAATAAAATAAATTTAAAGTTCTTTCCAATCAAATATTTATTTTTAAATTAATTGTATCGACCGGTTTCGGCTTGCGTGTCCAGATGATGGCGCAAGCCGAAACCGGTCGTGTCCAGATGATGGCGCAAGCCGAAACCGGTCGATACAATTAATTTAAAAATAAATATTTGATTGGAAAGAACTTTAAATTTATTTTATTATAGATCTTTTGGGTCCATTCAGAAGGTCGAGTTCAGGGAAAACCATGATAGTAGTGGCTACCGACTATGCTACGCGGTGGGCAGAGGCAAAAGCTCTTCCTAATGGCAAAGCCGAAGCCGTAGCGAGGTTTTTGTTAGAAAATATCATATGTAGACACCGTTCCCCGAAACAAATTTTAAGTGATAGAGGCGCTGTCTTCCAATCACAATTAGTGACAGAGTTGTTACGCTTAATGGGTACTAATAGTCTGTTCACTACCAGTTATAAACCATCTACTAACGGTTTAACAGAACGGTTAAATAAAACAATTAAAATGATATAAATTTAGAGGGTACCTACCTTTATCGACCCTGATTGGATGGGAACGACTAACTGATATACAACTATTTTTCTTTTCTGTAAACTCTTTATTCTGTGCCTCTAACTACTTGCACCCGCACTCGCTACTACTACTCTTCTTCTCTTCTTCTGATTTACGTCCACTCCTCCCCACTTTTAACCTAGCGTCTTTGCTGAGTGGACGTAAATCGGCGAGCTCACACAATTCCTTACAATAATACATATTACTTAAAACTACTTAAAATATTAAAAATAATAATTTCGTGGCAATACGTATACTTTTGGGGTATTAAAATTAAGTTTTTTTTTTGCTTCCTTTCGTTTAATAATACAGCTGCTAAACATTTATAAAACTTCTTGGCCTTATTTCACTGCTTTTACATTCCTTTTTTAAAGTTTGCACCTCTACCTTGCAATATTAAAAAAAAAAAACTAATTTTCTTTTTTTTGCTTTGAGATACTACATCAAGCTTCTAGCGAGTACTAAAGCCCCAATCTCATGGAGAGCCTACATACATAATTCAAATACATTTACGCTTCGCAGATGTAACAATTTCACCCATCTACGAATATGAGCGCGAGTCAGCTTATAGGTAAGCGTTTTAAAGAGGAACTATATTTCCAGCGCCGAACTCGAACCACTTATAGCATACAAACGCGCTATTTTGAAATTATCCAAAGAGATTCGTACCTACTGTCGAACAAGAAAACTCTGAACAGCTACATTAAACTATGGTTTTGATCGTTTTGGCGTGGATTCAAATTATAAACTTGTCAGTAGTTAGTACTTGACGCTACCAGCGTCATCGAAGAGAGAGCACGAATCCCTTATACAGGCTGTTCAAAGTTATCGGCACACTATTGCAAATTGCAAATTATCAAAGATGTAAGACTTTCTTACGCTAATTACAATCGTGCAATCAGAAAAACAATTGAAGATCCCGTTTACGAGATATAATAGATAACTTAGTTTTTTTAAATGGATCGTCCTATATATTTTGTCACCAGTTGAAAGGAAACCACAGAATATTGTTGTAACAGTATGATCTTAGCGTAAGAAACCCTACATTTATGATCTAGCCGAATACTTTAACGCACCGCAGCGGTGATCTTACTTTTATATAGTGAGTTGCTAATGTAATATTTTATATTGTTTGTTGTCTTTAGTTTTATACAATTATGTGTATTTGACTCCCTCCCCCTTTTTTGACAATTCCTTTAAAAGTATTGTAATTTTTATACAGGAAATATATATTATTATTATTATTATTATTATTACATCTTCGATAATTTAACCAACATCGTAGCTGTAATATTAACAAAGTTAGCAATAGTGTACCGGGAACTTAGATCAGCATATGTGTATGAGTCTCTCTCTTTAACGTGTATGATTCAAATTCTATGGCATACATCTAAGTGTCACGGGGTCGATCTCCTTACGATCCAAGTCGACGCTTCATATGTGTATGTACACCTTCACAGTTTCCCCAACAACCCAACCGTACTCGTGGTAATCTAATTGTCACCTGCGACGCCTTCGTCCTTGCAGATTATCGCTCCCACAGTACGTACTTTATGTGGAAGAGGACGCACACACTGCCGAAGACATCGGTTCCGTTTCCTATCGCACTTCTTTCCGTCACATTCTACATTTAAATTGAGATGAATGCCGAGCGATCGCCGGATATGGCAAAGATGCGAAGCAATAGACTGACGTATTGGCATGTTGAATTGGATAACGTCGATGTAAAAACGTAAATAATTCATATCTTTATGGTAATTCGTTGTATATTCATGATAATAATACTTCTAACGCGGTTCACTTGTCCGGTATTTCTCAGGAAATTAGAGATAAGTTTTTGGGCATTTTATTTCAAAATTACGGTCAACTAAAATAAAAATATTGCAGGATACATCGTTGGATTTGATAATTTAAAACAAGAATTGAAGTTTTGAAACTTAAACAAAATCGTCACTAAATTTGGAAAACGACAGAAACACGTCTCGTGAAAATCAAAAATAACAGTTATTCTCAAAGCAAACTACGTTCGATTGTTTGACTTATTAAACAAGAATGAGATGCCCCGAAGATTGCCATAGTTACTAACTAGTTCTCTTAAATATAGAATAAATATTAGTCCTATTATCTGAAATGGCTTATTCAATTTAAATTTAAAATACTCATTTTGATAGTGAGGGTATACAACCCAAAATCCATCCCTGATCTGGGCTTACACTCACTGATGGAAAACGCCAAATCAATCACAACATGCAAATGAAATAGAAATTAGGCAACCCCCTAAAATCCTTCATTTACCAATGCTTTTATGTTGTTTTGTTATATTTTATTGTCTCTAAAAAAATGAATAGATTGTACAAGGTGTCCAGAAAGGGAGGTGGGGATATTTGTAAATTCAATAAGAAAACACTACAAATCAGGAAAATGTAATTTTTATTTTTAATCTGTAGACAAAGTTTTAGAAAATTAAATGTCAAAGATTATGTTGTGCAAATGTTGACCCTCGCGCTGCTAGCACTCCTGTATCCGAACACGGTCAACACACATCTCTATGGAAATGGCGGCCATTTCAGTGCGGATATTGTACTTCAATTGCAGAAAAGTTTGTGATCTGTTTGCGTACACTTTCTCTTCAAGGTATCCCCATAAGAAATAATGAAGAAGTGTAAGATCGAGGCTTCTCGAGAGCCAATTGACGGTGCCTCGACTAGATATCACATTTTCCGGGAAAAGTTGATCGGCAACCTCAAGTGATTGGGTTGAGGTGTGGCAAGTGGCCCCATCTTGTTGAAACCATGTTTCCTCGTTAAAACCTTCAAACTCCTGCGGATGTGGAACCATAATGTTTCTTAACATATCGCAATACCGTTGACTGTTTACCGTAAGTGCTCACCCCCGCCGGTCTTTAAAAAAGTAAGACCCAATGATGCCTTCAGCAGAAATGGCAACCCACACAATAACTTTCGGACTATGTAATGGTCCTTCATGTTTCTGTCTTGGATTCTCGTTGGCCCAATAGCGGCAGTTGTGTTTGTTTACGTGAGCGTTTAAATGAAAGTTCACTTCATCACTAAACATGTTTTCGAACGTTGGGAAAAGTTGAAGCATTTCATTTGCAAAATTCAGCCGCAGAGGATAGTCGGTAACCTTCAGGTTTTGAACAAACTGAATTTTGTAAGGCTTTATCTTGCTTCAGAATGTTATGCAACGGCGATTTTCTAATGTTAAGTTGTTGACTGCGTTGGCGAACTGATTGAGACGGATTTTTACGTACTGACACTCTCACTTCTTTAATCTAATTCTCTAGCTAATCTACTTTCTGAGGGTGTCGTCCGTCGGTGCATTCTGTACGTTCAATTCTGCACGATATAAACGTTGAGCTGTGACTATCAAATCAACATTGCAATAATAGGCGCGTATGCAAAAAGCGCGATGATCTTCCGGATACACTTCAATGGCTACTAAATTTCCAGAGAGCAGTGCAACAACGTATCCTTACTGCGCATCCACAAACCGCACCGTTACATGGATGCTGCAGATACAAATACCCCCTACCCCTGTGGACTCATTGTAGATTGTAGGTATCCCCGTACATTCACATAGGAACAGAATATCCATCCTCCCTCGCAAGAATAATTGCATTAATAAAACAGATTTTTTCTACAGTACATGTGATAACAAATAAATGCTCTCCACGAGATTTTTTTAAAATATCTTTGTAGGTACCTAATCCTCACTTTTCCTAACGCCATTCGGTATATAAAAAAATCTATTCTTTCTACTATAAATATGATCACAAATAACATTAAGTCGTTTAATTAATAGTAAAAGAAAGCCTTTCCCAAATTCGTAAATCTTTAATAAACTTTAGCAGAAAGATCTGTTAATATTTTAACGGAGATGAGTCCGCTGATAGGTAGATAGCGGAAGTAAAGCTCATGCATATTTATACAGACATTACGGTGACATAACCAAAACCGAAGGCAAATCTGAAATTTTACGACATTTCATCTAAAATCATTTCAGCGTTTAATTAGCGCCGCCCAGCGGAAAACGCAAGATGAAAGTTTGAGTATCTCGCAGTTTTACGAATGTTTTTTTGTATTTTTTTTTTTTCGCTTTTCCATGACGTGAATTTTAATTAGATTACATGAACTGCTTGCGGAAACATACTGCTAGATGAAAACTGCGATAACTAATTTAGTTTTTAATTTTTTATCAGTGAAAAATGCGTAGCGAATTTTCATGTAGGGTTCGGGATAAAAAAAAATCGCTAATGATTAGATTTGCAATGCAAATATTAATACCTGTAACCGTACTAATACCACGCAAACTTTTCACCGATCCGCACAACTGCAATTTTAGTCGAAAACAGAAATAAAAATCATTGCATAGAATATCCTATTCTAGCTTCCTATAAAATTAATAAAGGACAAAAATAAAAATGAGTTACGCAAGAGTAATTAAAAGAAACCTAGTTTTGAACAATTAAGTTGGGAACTCACCTATTTAGCAAATTGCAGTTGTTGCATAAGTTACTAAATGGCGCAAAAACCTCATTTTTGTTTGTTCTCTCCATTGCGTTTTTTCTTTAGTTTCTGTTTTTACTGAACGCGGTCGACCGAAAGCAATGAACGTGTCCCTCTGTCTGTACGGAAGTAATGATTACGAGTTTGCTATGAAATACAAACGCAGTTATAGTAACCTTACGTTGTTATTTCAAAACTAGTTTATTTATGTTTCGGTAACGGCTAAAAAAAAAATTAAACGTAGTGTGTCTGTAGCCAGGTTTAATGCAGCATAAAGTATTTTACCGCCCAGAGAAAGTATAGCATCACATACGTTTATACGAATTCACTTGTAAATGTAAATTTATATGTATGTAGTTATATATTTCCTAAATGTTTTATTTGCCATTACGTAAAAGTATCTATTACAAAATACGAAAATGAAATAAGTAGTGCAACAAGTCCAGTTAAATAAAACTAACGCAATCTAACTTACATACAGGCTGTTCCAGAATCAAGTTGCCAAATATGTATGTACAGGATAGAAGCGGAACCCTCCCGCGGGCAGTAAATGTGTGCCAAGCTACAGTGCATCAAATTTTAAAAAGGAATTTACTTCATCCGTATCATATTCAACGCGTGCAACGATTAACGGACTTAGATTATGATGTACTTAGATGTACATTTACCAATGTTAGTATCTTAAATTATCACAACATTCTGGGCGTATGAAAACCCTCATGATATTAACCAAGGCTCCTCTCAAGTTAGGATATCCGTCAATGTTTGGGCAGGGCTAGTAAGCGATCAACTACTTGGACCACATGTACTCCCAGCACGGTTAAATGCAAAATCTTATTTACTGTTTCTTCAAAATGAATTGCCTGAATATTTGGACGACATACGATTAGCGACACTCCTACAATTATGGTTCATATACGATGGAGCACCCACGCACAGTAGTAGGGTTGTTCAACAATTTTTAAACCAAACATTCCCATATTGAATTGGACGTGGAAGTCACATTAAACTTCTTTCCGTGTGGATACATGAAAAGTATGATCGTCGCCCTGACATAGTAAATGCTGAAGATCTGCGAAACCGTGTTTTCGTAATAGCTCAACGCATTCGCGAGGAAATGTAAAATTTTACCAGCGTACGTAATAACTTTCGTCGCCGAATTGATGCTTGCATTCGAGCTGATGGCGGACATTTTGAACAGTTTTTATGAAACACATATTTTGTCCTGTTTCACCTGCATCAGTACTTTTCAGGACTACCACAAATTTCGTAAAATACTTTATAAATGGAATTGCCCAGATCTCTAGTTTGAAACTCTGTTTTGTAATATTTCAAAATCACCACTATCCATCTTTTCAATTAGGTTGTAGCATTTATATTACGAAGTCCAACACAGGTATGCATGTTTGTGGGACGCTTTTCTTATTTTTGTTATTAATTACCTTGATACAATAAGTTTTTATATTTGTGTGATTTTATTTGAACAATATTGTGGTTAAACTCATACCCATAAATACGTTTGTTAAATCATAGTTTAGTTTCATTTATTTCTAACTAATTTCCTCTGTTACAAATTACATTTGTTTTTCATGTTTGTATTCCTACAGTATATAGTTATTTATTGCTACATATTTGATTTGATTATAAATTAATTTTGTTACTTCTACATTTTTTGTTTTTCGATAATTTGGTTTTATCAGAATAATCATATTTCCATTTCGAACAAAATACTTGATTGGTTTAGCTTATTTTGTATATTACTATACGTCCTGCTGTGTTAGCTGAACAAAGGCAGGGCTTTCAAAGCAAAACCACCATCCAAAAACAAGTTTGTCCATTAATTTATTTAGTTAGAACTGCACTGAAAATAACACTGGGTATAAATCTTTCTACACCTGATATAACTGTTACATTTCCTTGGAAGCAGGTAACATCTAGTAATGAATGGCTAGATAAAGCAACGCTCTACAATACATATGTATGTTACTATGAGTGTACTTCCTTTGTAGGCCGCAAAATCAATAAATTTGTACAAGCAGTCGTCACCCTTCACGTTTTATGTGATGGTAGTCGATTGCAGGTAGTAATCTGGATAAGCTAGTATCCTACAGCTGTCGTGCATCTAGATTAACTTGATTAAAAGCTACGAGATAAATATTTTCTTTGCAAAGATAGACCAAGTAGAATAAAGTTCATTTAAAATCATTGATATTTTTGTCTCGAGAGATTAAATTGTCGGCAAGGCAAAATGTTATCATTGCAATAGCACAGAATAGAAAATATACAGAAGTTTCACACCGGTGATTAAATACAGATATCTATCCTTTTTTAATCAAATTCTGACGTCTCATTTGAATCATTGCACATTATAATTTTTCTGGAACGTTTTGGAGTCTTATAAACAAAGTAAAAATATAGACAAGGAATAAAATCGTGACCATAGGGTATAAACATTGGAGCATTAATTTCTTTATATTCTCTATTATGTGGCAATAGTGACAAAATATATTCGATCGGTAAATTTGGTTAAGATTTACTCAATAATTTGACCACAATCCACAACAAATTTCAATAAAATTTCACTCGCAAATAAGCAGGCATCATTCACGAGATTGCATCGGATATTTATTGTTTAATTATTGAAACAGTCATCTGAAACGCAGTTGCATTATTGAATTAGCTTTCAAGTATTTCCCAATTTTGTAATAATTGCTTTTCTAGTGTAATACAATGACGCAAAAATGCAACCCAAAAACAAATTCTCTCCGTTATTTGGATTTTATAGGGCTATAAAATAAATATATATTTCATTAAATAAGCAGATTTTAAATAAAACCAAATGCCCAAACTACAATGTATGAATTGGCCGTAGCAAAACGGTTTTCCTGTAAGAAGCTGCATTTAAATTTTAAAAGAAACATTAATTTATTCTTAACTAGCGTAAAAAAGCACCATCATCAATCTCAAAAGAGTAAGATCCGATGACTCCGTCGATCCAAAAGTTACATCAAACAGTAATTCATTGGGGATAAACATATTTCTCTATTGTTCTTCAATTGTCGGCATTTCAGATGCAGCTGTTCTGTTTCTATTGACGAACCCACTAAGATGGAAGTGGGTGGAGCTCCATCGTGCATGTACCACATATCTCTCCGAAGTTGTAGAGGTAAATCGTCTAACAAATCTGGCAATGTATTTTGTAAAAATTGCAAGTAGATGTCTCCCGTTAATCTTTGTGGAAGAATAACAGGACCAACAATAAAATTGCCAATTATTCCAATCCATACATTAAGTTCAAATTCGTGTTGAAAATGATTTATCTTTATGGCATGCGGGTTTTCAACTGCATAAACGTGTTCGTTATGGAAATTAGTTACCCCTCTTCTTGTGAAGCAAGCTTCAGGAGTAAACAAAATAGTGTTGCGAAAGATTAAATCTGCTTCTCTTTGCCCATTAACAAAGCGACAAAAACCCAGGCGCATTTCGGGATCATGTTCTAAAAGATCTTGAACTGCTATTTTATGGTATGGATATAGCAACTGTTCTCTAATTACTGCGTGAACGACATCTTTACATACTCCTACTTCCCTACCTATTCGTCTAGTACTTATTTCTTTATCTTCTTCAACACGTTCTAAAATTGCTTCTTCAACTTCAGAAACCCTTACAAAACGCTGCCTTCCATAATCAGCTGTTGCAGGAGCAAAGCGACCGGTCTCCTGAAGACGTCGCTCAACAGCAGCAAACGTTGGGTGAGTTGGTATTCGACGATTTGGAAATCTTTCAGAATACACCCTAACACACTCTCGAGTATTTCCTTCACAAAATCCAAATACCAATAGCATATCGGTATATTCCGCATTGGTGTATTGTAAGGCCATGATAAATCACGAAAAGTTAAGCTTTAAGGTATTCCAGATTTGACACTATTATTATTTAGCCCATGCGAAATTCATTTGTTTATGATAGAAATCATAGGCGACTGGATTACTTTTTGCTTTTTTCGAACGCACGACCATAAGCACTCTTTTTCCTTTTTCTCGAAAACGAATAAAAATAAGAAAATTTTACAAGAGACATAATTTGATCGCTTTTAAATACTCTATCGAATAAAAATTATTTCGTGTCTCTACTATAGACAGCAAAAAAATTATGTTAGTTTCCATAATGGTCATGCGTGTTTCATTCACTTCCGGTGTTAGTATTTTCTTGAAATTTTCTCAAAACATTCGTCCGATAATACTAACTGACCATGCCAAATCTTATTAAAATCGCATAAGCCGTTTTGAATTTATAATAAAAATACGATTTAAAAATTTTAACTTCAAGGCCGCATAGCGCCCAAACTAAGCGACTTTGGACTAAAGTAAGTTTACTTATATCGGCTTATTTTGGTCTAAGGAATATGTGGTAGGCGTGCGTAAAGATCTATTACAGACACCTTGTATATATATTGTGACTTTACTTCTTGTCCTTTTTTTTTAACACTGGGAAATCGCAGAAGAAACACTCTTTTTAAAGATTGCGCCCAATATGTTCTCTAACGATTTTTTTTTTTGTGAAACTCCTTCTCTGTATTTTAAGGAAAGCACCTAGGTTTTATCAGACAGATTTTGCGAAACTGTTTCATCAGAATTATATTTACCTGTTTCAGTATTGCTTTCCATTGGCAACTAGCAATTAATACATTTTGCAATTTATCAAAATAAAAAGAACAAATCACGATACACCATAAATACAATATTATTGTAGGACACAGTGTGCCTTTCTAGAATCAACGCTTACCATAAATCTAATCAGCTATCGTAATAAATCTGTTAACCGTATCAACAATTAACCATAAATCTGCTTTACAAAACGCATAAAATACATACAAACGCCTACTACCCTTTTACCACAACAGACGAACGCTTTTACAACGTAAAACTTACATTCCATTCCAAAATTTCCGTCAATCTATTTGCGAGGACGCATCCAGCACTGCCACCGCCAATAATGATGAAGTCAAAATTCTTGCTACTGCGAAGATCGACACGTTTTTTGAAATAAGAGACTGGGCACTGATTTAGCTTCGCGAAGCTCCCGTATATGTAATTATACCGAGGTCTACCGAATAAAAGTGTTACCAAATGCAAAAATAAGAACGACGAAGTGGAGCAGGTAGTAATTGTCGTATGGACCGTACAGGCTTGATACAAATTCGGCGGAATATAGACCATTTTATTCCAAGAACAAGCGAAGAAAGGTGTCGGTGAAAATTGTTCTTTAAGTCGCGGCTTGCGGTAAGATACTGAACGGAAATGCATTTCTCCTCGGTCAATTTTTCCCAGATCCTTATTCTTTATGGCAATTACGACATAAGTTCGCCCCACACATAACAAGGGGACCGTTGGCGATAAATTTGCTGGAGCGTAAGCGGGCAGCCAGATTTTTTCGTCGAAGTGAAACGCACCATTTACTCTGCTATTCAGTGCCAGTTGCAATAAATAGTGTTTAGTCTAGATTACTTTCGAATGCGAATGAATGCAACTGCATAGAGATCGCAAGTGAGCATAATTTAAATTTAATTGTATTACGAGAAAACGGCATTAGTTTTTAGGACTTCATACAAGCAAATACTAACGCTCAACAGTTGCACACCAATACTGGCATTATCAATCGCAGGCTTAAATTGTTAAAAATTATAAACAGTACGTGTTAGTATGTGGTCTGTAATTAAATGTAAAATTAAACTAGAAACCATCGTTCAAATATTGTATATCTTAATGTTATTTTTATTTATTTTACCACTAAGGTCATTCAACAGCTCAAACTATCCAGTAAAACCCAAAATATTGCGCCCAAATCAAACAAAAGTCAACTGGGGCTGCACCTTTTAATAGCTTAGAATGTATATCCGATGATATCTGACATATTAATACCACAGCAGAACAAGGTACTAAAGACACTGTATAACATGGACAAATGGACACCATCAAAGGACGTTTACGAGAAGACGCAAGAACTAAATTTACAACAATTAATAACATTCAGAAATCTCCTTACAATACACAAAATCGACAACAAATTAATGAAAACTTATTGCAAATTCACACCTGATACAGAAATACACACAAACAAAACACGAAGACATTCACACCTAAGAACAGAAAAAAACACAAATTACAAATATGAAAAATTTCCAACACCTGATGCGATCAAAACATACAATAAACTACCAAACACACAAAGACACTAAAACACGTTAAATTTAAAAGCAATATAAGGATGGAGGTATACCGGCAGTACAACATGTAGGAAGGACCAAACGACGAAACCAACGACGCCTTCGATACCGTTAGTTCGAGAAGAGTGCACCATCTCGTATGCTCGGATGAAGAATGAAGGCGAAAAAACAGTGCATGGTAATGCTTGCTATACGTGTTGCAATTTTTTTTGTGTATATACATACATTTTGTAAACTGTATAGTTTGTGTTTGTTTAATACATTTAAATAAACCCAGCGAATCTATTCACTGGGGAACAGCTGTTTTGGTGCCGAGGGTTTTTGAACTGATTCTATATCAGTTTGATGTCCTGAATTCAAATATCGTATTAATTTTTCCCTATCAGCTCCAGTTTTTAAGATATACAATTTGAGAGAAATATGAGTTCTATGATTTCAACTTAAATCTCAAGTGTAATAAACATAAGTGGATTCGAATATTTTATTTTATTTATACCAAATACAATCTTAAGTCAAACTTACAAACAAAAAAAACATTAAAGAAATCAAATATAGTCACTCGACACTTCTAAAACTTCTTTTCCGCGACACTCTTGAATGTTTTTTCAAACAGTCCCTCTTTAAACTCCAGCAGTAATCTGCCATCATGTGGATGTCCCATCTTCCTTGGTAGCGGTCCTCCATAATTTTTATATCTTGGTGAAATCTTTCACCTTGTTCCTCACTCATGTTTCCTAAATTTTCTGGAAACCGGTCCAAGTGGCTGTCTAAATAGTGTACTTTTATACTCATATTGCACCCTAATGATTTAAAGCTGTTCAGCATCTTATTAACAATTTCAACATAGTTTTCAGCTTTATGTTTGCCTAGAAACTTTTCTACAACTGCAACAAATGATGTCCAAGCTTCTCGTTCAACTTCATTCATTGAATTTATGAAGGCAGGATCTTTAATTAATTGTCTTATTTGTGGGCCATCAAATATCCCTGCTTTGAGTTTTTCTTTGCTCAACTGAGGCATTTTTACCCCTATATATTTAAAACAAGGCCCATCCTTATCAAGAGCTTTTACAAATTGCTTCATTAAGCCCAACTTTATGTGTAACGGAGGAAGAATGATTTTTTCTATTTCAACCAAAGCGTCGTTAATGACATTCTTTTCCCCAACGTTCATGTTTTCTCTCAGAGGCCAATCTTTTGTAACCCAGTGGTGTGTTTTGTCCCTACTGTCCCAAAGGCACAAGAAACACGGATATTTTGTGTAACCACTTTGCTGCCCGAGAAGAAAGTTCACCATTTTTAAGTCTACACATATCAACCATTGATGTTCGTGATACTTTATCTTCTGCAAGACTAAAGCTATTGTGTTATATTCTTCTTTCAGTTTCGTTGAGTGAGCTATCGGTATTGAACCATATTTATTCCCATTATGTAGAAGGACACATTTTAAACTTCGCTTTGAACTGTCAATAAATAGGCGCCAATCATCTTCAATATACTCAGAAAGTCCCATTTCTTTCATGAGTCCCCTAATTTCGTGACAAAATACAAGATTGTCTTCTTGAGAAAAGAATGGTAGCAGATCTTTTTCTCTTGTACGGTAAAAGGTAATTTTGGTTCCTTGTTCCAGTAAATGTTTGTCGTTTAACCTAGAAGCCAGTACTTCAGCAGCTTTTTTCGATAAATAGAGATCCCTGGTGAGATCATTTAATTCGTTTTGATTGAAGCGTTGAGGAACTGAAGACGTCCACTCATCGTCACTGTTACTTTCATTAGCATCGGAAGAGCGATCAGAGGGACAATGTTCGTTATCAGAGATATCTGGTAGCTCATGAAATGTTGGAATCGGTATTTCATCTGAGTGCGGGATAGGGCGTATTGCCGAGTCTAAATTGGGATAGGTCCATTTATGGCGGTTATTTCGATTGATTCCATTAATATTTGCTAAACAGAAATAGCAATCATCGAAGTGGTTTTTTGGTTCTCTCCACACCATTGCTACGCCGAATTTCAAACATTTTCTTTTGCCGGTAGTCCACTGCCGTAATTGCTCTGTGCAAGTTTTACATACGAGATGCGGGGCCCACGTTTTGTCCTGATCACCAACCTTAACTCCAAAGTATGCCAAATATGCTTGCTTCACAAACTCAGTAATAGCTTGTCTGTTTTGTTGGAACATGTATTCTCCGCATATATAACAAAACACATCAGGTTGATTGACACAACTTCTTCTTGAACTGGACGCTGAACTCATTTTAATTCTGTTCAACACTATTTTCTTAACAGAAAATAACACGCCGAATTCGATCTACTCTCTTTAGCAAGACGGCACAAACTGACGAGACTTACCTGAGTTAGGGGTATAAAAGGGTCAGCTCAGGTACCTGGGCGGCAATGGTTCCACTATTTATAGATTTACCTGGAATTTACTCATTTACAGACTGACAATAACACAATTGCACCTACATTAATGATTATAAAATAATTTTAGAACTGTCAGAAACCAATAAACTGCATAGAAACCAGATGTGTAGATAAATTTATGTATCTAAAAAAGTAGAGCTGATAGAGAAAAACGGATTGCACCTATAGATTTAGCTTCCCAAATATAGTTAAAATCAAGTCTAAAATCTTAGGCACCAAAAAAAAATTTTTTTTTTGTTCCCCTGTGAATTATTTCCCAAGGACTTTTTTTATTATTCAAACTCTCCAGTAAAACACAAAATATTGCACCCAAATCAAACAAAAGTCAACTGGGACTGCACCGTTTAATAGCTTAGAATGTATATGCGAAGATTTAGATTCAAACGCTTAAGTAGCTGGCATTTTCTTTGATCTAACACGTACGTTTGATTGTGTTGATAGACATTTAAGGGCAGAAACTTTATGTAGTATGAGATTTAGAGGGCTTCCTTTAGATTGATTATTATCATTTTTTGGAATGCAGAAAATTAGCTGTTCAGTTAGAAAGCGAACAGTCACCTGAATACGATATTGACTTAGATGTTGTCCTAGGCTTACTTTTTGGTCCATTATAGTTTATACTATATATTAATGATTTGCCGGAAAGAATAACTTGCGGAAGCCCAATTTTATTTGCTGACGATATTTCTGTAATCATAAAAGCTAAAACAATAGATAACATCATATGGTGCACTTCTTACAGTGTGAAATGATTAAATAAATGCTTTTCTACCAATAAGCATTTATTTAATAAATAACATCAATTACAAAAGGTCATAACAGACCTGACGAACTGGTGCAGTAAAAATAGATTAACTTTAAATAACCAAAAAGAAATAATTGTTGCATTTTCTCTGCGTTATTATATACAAAGGAGTAACCTACATTAAGTAGCATACATTGCATTCACATCACACAATACCAGAATTCATTTTTTTGATAATTCCACAACATAAGTTGACATTAACAAAAAACATCACGGGTTTTAAACAAGTTTGAAACTATCTATAAATACCCTTCCATGCGAGTTACGGGCAGATGATTGTTCTAAACCACGCGTAAAGCATTTTTATTAGAAAAATGTTCTATAGCATGAAGGAATACATAAACGGATAGAGTTTTGTGCATACCTATGTATTGTTGTCATTTTTTTCTATTTATCTTAGTTTTTATTTTTATAAGTATTGTGTTTTTATATGTTATTGTTTTACATTATTTGTTATACATTTATTTTTATATTTTCTAACGTTTCAAACCAGTATCAAGCGAGAACCGAACGTAACTAATTGCATTTGAAAGAAAAAGAAAAAGATGTAAGTTAATGCAACTATGATCAGTGTGTAACGACAACAAAATGCGAATAGCACAAATTGTGAACTCAAACTCATTATTAATTCTCTCTCTTTCGTATCGCTGCATTATAAAAGAAACTCCAATTTATAGATTCCTTCTCAGTTCACTAGTAAAAAGAAATGACATCAAAGTGCAACTAGAAGCAAAAACCTTGTAAGTTGCGGAAGGAAATACTCAATTCTTCACATATTCCTGACTAATTAGTATACAAAGTATTTGTTATAATAATCAGGTAAATTGCAGCGAAAGTGTTTCTATAACCACGTAATAATTGCAGTACAATTATATCTGCTGTATATAATAAATAAATTACACAAATTTGTAAGGATCAAAGCTGCAATATTAACATCGTTGTAATGATTCATACTATGAAGGTCAATTTGAATATTTTAAAACAAGGAGAGAAATTATATTTTACCTACATTAGAATTCATTACGCGAAATATATTGTTACAGTGTGTCCGTGCGCTTCCAATTAAAATAACGACCCATGCATAAATAATTCCCTATACTATTTAGTTTACTGACAATTTTATTGAAACAAATTAGTGGATTTTGTATTGGTATGCTGAACAGGCCCAAAGCTTTTAGAAGATGTATAAATTCAATATGACAGATTAACTCAGGTGTAGTTTGTCTATTAATGGCTTCATGGCAAATTGTTAATTAGTTTAATAGTGTTTGAATCGTCTATATCCATTATTTCAATCTATTTTTGTGTGATATATAGCTAGGTTTTCGAAAAATAAATATTAATTAATTTATCAAAGAAACGATGATCCAATACTTTTCTCAAAATTATCATTAGTTATACTATAGTTTCTTAATATAATTCAAGTCATTGGAATCACGCGCGATGAGAGAAAAATATAGCACTTTCACTAAAACCGCCGAAAAAATAACCTAATCGTTAATCATTGGAAGTTTAGAAGAGTTGTATAATTACGGAATAAGCACGATTTGTAATATTTATTATAGGATACCACGGAAGTTTGCTGGTTGTTATATCAAGAAAATCTGAATAAATAAAAAATAAAAAAGTTCTCACTTTGAAACAATGTGTGAAGAATCTTCCTGGTAATTAATTATTTCCGTTTTAATAACTTTCAACTTAGTTATATTGATATGTTGACAATCACTGCGCAACGTAGTAATTACAATATTTCCTATCATGGTAAATTCTATTATGCAAATATGTCATGGCAGGTCTACTTCACCAGAACAAAAAAGATGCTCTCACACATGAACTTGTTTGCCTTTCATCTTGAATATTTCCTTACAGCGGTACGCTGATCTTTAGCTTGTAATATATGCCCACGGCCTGCAAGATAGCACACTTTTTCAACGAAGTTTGAAGACAATTTCTTCCCAGCCAGTTCCATTCGTCAACCTAGCATCGTTTTTCATAATTTATATGACTGTTTACTTAAAAGAGTAGTAAATAAAAATAAACTGATTAAAAATAAATATTAATATTTATGGGTGTCGTGTTCAAATTTATCTTAAAACGTGAAGTGTTTACCCTGAAGTTACTAACAGGGAGAGGTCGCCACATGTTGAGCTCAGTTTTGATCCAGGCTTTGCCAATTTAATTAATCGTTTTAAATTACCCATTTTGAAGTTATAAAATGTAGTAACTAAATTTAATTTCTTTCATTATATTATTATCCTATACGCAATGAGGGGTCAAGTATTAAAGAGCGCTCCGGGCCTCCTAGGGAGTTCGTCTGTCACTGCATTGACGCTTAGGTTTTTTTGTCAGTCATTGAATATAAACTTTGCTAACAAGAAAAGTATTAATTTAAAACCGGTTGGAAACAACAATACTACATTCAGAAAGAACATGATAAGGATGCCTTAAAAAAAAATGGGTTTCAATCTGTTAAAGAAAATTTCTCACTATTTCCTGTTATGACATAACACAGATCTATGCAGACGAATTTACACAAATTCCATGTCAAATAACTCTCACTTCTTATGAAGTTATTAATATAATTCATTTCAAATAACGTATACCAAACGCATGGGTTTTTAAATCATATAGTTTGCATGTTTTAATATTACAATATAAAAGCAGGCATTGCCCATTTAAGATCATAAAAGCGTGAAAGTTCCGACTCCATGAATATTTGTTACAGTAGATGCATATCTAATTTTTTTTTCGCACTAGGTATTGCATATAAGTATATAGTGGTTTTGTAAAAGAAAATGCTTTTTACCCAGGAAAAAAGCAAGTTTATGCAAGAAAATCACCGCATACTACAAATTATAGTATATAAATTTTTGAATTTTTCTTAATTTTTCGTTTTTTTGTGTTTATTCTTATTTTATTATTTTTTTTTTTTTAATTTTTATTTTTCCTTTTTTTCAAACGCGTCTCACTTTAACAAAGAGTTGACGCTGCACTTCTCGCTGTAGTTAAACTCGACGTTATGCAAAATTGTAATTTCTTAATTTTTTAATTTTTCTTAACTTTTCGTTTTTCTTTGATTTTTTCTTTTTTCACACATGCCTCACTTTAACAAAGACTCGACGCTCCGCATCTCGTTGAAGCAAATTGTAGTTTCTTAATTTTCGAATTGTTCTTAATTTTTCTGTTTTGTGTTTATTTTAATTTTTTTTTTTTTAATTTTTATTTTTTCTTCTTTTTTAAAGGCGTTTCACTTTAACAAAAATTTGATGCTGCGCCTGTCGCTGTGGT
Source organism: Cetonia aurata (assembly GCA_949128085.1). NCBI lineage: Eukaryota > Metazoa > Arthropoda > Insecta > Coleoptera > Scarabaeidae > Cetonia > Cetonia aurata. The sequence continues at coordinate 61,588,313 of OX421883.1, read as the reverse complement.
TAAACACGATGTTATGCGAAATTGTAATTTCTTAATTTTTTAATTTTTCTTAACTTTTCGTTTTTCTTTGATTTTTTTCTTTTTTCACACATGCCTCACTTTAACAATGATTCGACGTTGCGCGTCTCGTTAACGCAAATTATAGTTTTTTAATTTTTCTTAATTTTTCGTTTTCTTTTTAGTTATTTTTAGTTTTCTTTAATTCTTATTTTTTCCTTTTTCAGACACATCTCATCTTAACAAAGGCTCGATGCTGCGCGAGACGTTTTGAGAGCATATCCGCAGCGAGACGCTGCGGATATGCTCTCAAAACGTCACAATTTAATATAAACATTTTCTTTTTGTTTTTCATATAAAAGTATCGCCTAAATTGCCGAATTTTCCGGCGTTGCGTCTTAATATATTATTTGAATAGGTGCATCTTCACAAATTTGATTCGTTATTTTGACGAAGAAAGAAGTGAATTTTACAAATTTATGAGGCAAAATTTACCAATTATTTTTGCTAAATTGCTACCCTATAACAAAGTATAAAGTTGTTGGTAACAATTTTGAGTCGTTCTTACATTAACAGTTTCTAGTGCACTTTCTGAAACAACACAATTTGTTAAATTTTGGTTAATTTTAACATAAATTATTATTATTGTGTATATCTAATCTAACGTTCAATATATGTTCTTTAAATACATAGATTATACTCTGCCATGACTACTTTGACAGTTCCCAAATTAAAATCCTAGAAGTCCTCCCAAAAATTCTATGTAAAGAGTCAATTCTGTGAGACGCCTGTATATATTCACGTTAAGTATTGCTTTTGTTTTGCAAAAATCCATTTCGAGCTTCCAGTATATACTTATATTGGATTTGAACATTTCAACTTTGAATCGTATGCTTCATATTTTGACGGTTATTCCTTCGCAGCAGGATAAAGCAGGGGATTTATTTGAAATAAATAGCAAGCAACTTACGCTCCATTCAGCAATCTCGGATAACCTATTCGCAACGACACAGCCCGCACTGCCGGCTCCGACCACGATAAAATCGTATTCCTTCCCCGCGTTTATGTTATTATGGTTGGACGTCGAGGTGGAAGTGGTAGTTAGCTGTTCGGGATAAGCTGGAGTCCTTTGCGCCGTGTTAACGTCACGGGATTGACCGAAAACCGTCGCTACCAACCGCAGGAACAATAGAGACGCGGGCGAACAACTCGTTACCGTCGTGTACACAGCACAGGTTTGCGATAAATCTGGTGGTATCCAAGACATAGTAACCGGCAATAATCTTTAGTATATAATTACACGTTTTAAGTAGTTAAACAATCGACACGTCCGTAACTATTAAAGAAATCCGCACGGCTCCTCTATAAGATTATGCTCGGCTAGCTCGTGCTTTTCTTCGACAACAAAGTGAAGCACATGCATTTCTGCTATCCGTTGTCATCTAACGATGCCGTTCACTTACCACTACCGCTTCAGGATCCACCCCACGCTCAAGGACTCTTCGCGGTAAGACACACGCGACGCTCTAGGTGAACCTTGTGCTTTAAGATCTCTCACCTGATTGCAACGCTCTCGACACTACGATGATGCGGTACTTCTGTGAGTGTTCAGTCGGCAGTGGCGTTGATCGAAGACGCTCTTCGCTACACATCAGGAAATACGATCGTGTTAATTAATCTAATTTACGTTTTCGCTGCGGTCCGGATGTGATACGAATGCCTGAACATCTCTACTAGCTCTCATAATGGGGTGTTGTAAAATTGCAGAGTAAATTCATTGAAACAATCATGCATTTCGTAGAAATGCTCCAAAGAGGCGATTTTATTTGTTTTCTAAATAAACGGTTTTGCATTAATTTGCCCCACTTCTGATTTTCATTTAATGATATATTTTTTTTAATGACAACAATTAATTTAACATTGATTTTTTTAACAGAAATATAGAGTATAGTTAAAGGTATATTATTGAAAAAATCCAGTAAAAATACTATGAAGTGTACCATGTATAAGTGACTTAAAACCAATATTAGATTATTGTTTAATCTATAGTGACCTCATTATTCCTATCGTCATTTTAACAGTAAGATTACTGACTGAAGCAAGGCATTGTGCTAGGAATATTATTCTTGTATTGTGTAGGATACTGTGTGCCCCTAACTACAACATTAAATGGTTAAAAAGTTTCAAAATAATATTATTCAGTTAATTAAACTGCCAGGCAAATCTAGTATCAGTTATGCAAATCTGGTATGGTCAATTACACTGGGCAATAAAATAGTCATTTCTTAATGAATTCAATGTGCTGAACACGAAAATGACTAAGAAAAAGCTGAATTGGCTACGGGTTTTCTGTAATATGTACGCATATTTCAGAAAAAGTGTACTTATGTCAATATTATTATACATGGTAAGAAAACATTTACGCATATTTCAGAAAAAGTGTACTTATGTCAATATTATAATACATGTTAAGAAAACATTTACGCATATTTCAGAAAAAGTGTACTTATGTCAATATTATAATACATGGTAAGAAAACATTAGTCTGCTTCTAACTTTCGACTTCTTTTGGCCTGCCGTTTGTAGTGGACTTGTGGAGCATCTCTACTGATTGTCCAACAATAGTCAGCTTGCATTGACGTAGACCATTTGCCTTGGTACCGTTGCTCCATGGTGGCAATGTCCTGATGAAAGCGTTCGCCGTGCTCATCGCTGACCTGCCCGCAGTTATCAGGAAAGAAATCTAAGTGGGAATCAAGAAAGTGGATCTTTAAGGACATATTGCAGCCGAATTCATGAAACAAAGCCAACATATCCTCAACCAGACACTTTTCTAAATTGCATTACATTATGCAATAGCATCTATACAATGGACAAAACGTCAATATCTCTGGAACGTGAGCCAATCAACTTTTTTCAATGTGATATTCGTGTTCAGCACGTTGAATTCATTCAGGATTGGGTACTTTCACCTAAGAAGCAATTTCACTGTTGACCAGTGTTATTAAGATTCAGCAGTAAACTTTTACACCTAAAGAAAATTTCAGAAATAACAGGAGCAATGAGTACCACTCTTGCAGCAAAAATGGAATGCCTCCTAAACCATCTTCGTCTCCGTTTGGTAATAATGGCGAAGCCAAAGATGGAGTATCTTAGATTGCAAAAAACTCTAAGATACAGCTGAGTCGTATGCAAAATTAGAACACAACAATGTTAGACATATTATTGAAGGCAAAATCACATGATTCGGACATACCGAGGTGAAAATCACAAACCGGACAAATTAGAATTAATCCCAACTACAAAAAACAAGCCGGATAAATTGTTCTTGTTTACAAGCGCATCGAAAACAAACAAATATTGCATTATGTAACAGAAATCATCAAAAGGACTTTTGAAAACTATCTGATCCGTATTATAATACAGAGTAGGGTTGGGCAAAATTTATTCAGATTCATAATAAAAATAAATGAATAACGTCGTTATTCTTATTCAGAAATAATAACGAACGGTAACATTCACTTCATTCATTATTCAAATAATTATTTGGTTTTTATTATTATTTTTATGAGTTTAAGAGAGTAGCAAAAAAAAAGACCGATGAGTTACCAAGAAGCATTCTCATATATATCAAAGACAGCGAGGTAGCTGATGAGCTGATGAACTGGCCAAGCGAAGCCCCAAGGGTCGCCTCTGTGGACCAAAACCCGCTCTAGATATTACCAAAACCCAGATTAGAACTTTAACAAGGAGAAGAGCATAAGAAAGCGGAGATGAACCTCAGGACAGCTCGTAGCTAAGTAATAACAAAACCCGTTCACACTAAGCAAATCGAAACTACGGCTACTTATTGGCCTGCTCACCGGACATTGTTCTCTGAGATAACATCTCAAAAAAATAAAAGGATAAAGCCGAAACAGGCATGCGTCGGTTTTGCGAAAGCAAAACTGTGGCGACACATGCTTTGCAAACGCTGTTACATCACGAATAGGAAACAACTTTTCCGGAATTGATCAAAATGGCAGCCCCAAAAAAAAAACCCTGGTATTTGCGTTAAGCACGGAGGTAGATTGGTGAATCTAGATCAGGATCCTTCACAATAGATCGCTTCAATCGCGGTGAGCAGAAGGTTCTGAACCTCAACCCTGGTAGAATACAATGCAACACAATAGCAAGAAAAGCATTATTGGCTTCATATTTAGTTCCAGAACATGTCCTAGGAGTGGTAAAAAAAAAAACAGCCCGAGGGCAGGTAAAGAGTTGGGTCCAAGAAAAACATAAAAAAATCAAATTCATGAAAAGTTCTTTGCTATCGGACTACTAAAAAGTCCAGCGAAAACTACTAAAGCATATACAATAGTAGGTCTCTTAGCAGCACCTTATGCACTCAAAATTCACTTACAAAAAATTAGGTTCAAAATTGGAGATACTTACCATAGATGAGTAACGAATTCACAGATTCCCCACACCTCATCCTGTTCAAATGAGAGGACGCAAATAAAAAAACATGTAATTTTATTTGACAAGCCAAAGGTGAATAGGTAAATAAATCCAAATTTCAATAGACTAGCCAGAGACCTGTACAGATTAGACATTAGAGTAGCCCATATGATGTACCTAATCGATAAAATGGAATGAAAATTTTCTGTTTTGATGAATTTACCATTACTTAGATTCGATATATTTATTTTCCTCAGCCAGTCGTTATAAAAGAAAATACTAAGAGCTATAAATGGAATTGGGAATTATCGTTACCAATTCCAAGTTTTCTTACAAAAAAATAAAAAACAAAGCATTTTGGTATGAACTAACTTTCATATCCAAAGATACATTCCCAATTTTTATAGAAAAGCCATAAAAATGAATACCTAATTTGTTGAAGCTTGAAAGTTTTACAACACTCATCTTTTCTACTCTATTTGTACTATTAATATTTCGTTTATACACCATGAAATTGCTTATAAAGACTTACTCCAAACAAATGTTCTTTTTTATCTGAAAATAACTCTTTTGTTTAGAAAGAACCCTTTTTTACATTATTCAGCAAACAATCGCGACCTTCCTGTTATTGTTGATAGAAACAATGTAGAACATCTTGGATTTATATAGGTACTAACCAAGAATGAATTGAAACAAAGTAATAATACAAAAAAAACACGTTTGAAATACAAGAGACCGGAACATTCTAATACTAAACTGCATACTGTCGGTGTTTTGAATACAATACAAAGCGGTTATTTGTTGTTATTTATTCAGTTTTTAATTAAATTTCGTGATAGGTTACGACAAACTTAAATTCATTGGCTTAGACCCTTGTCGTTTCATTATAGATAAATTTATGTTCACCAACTCGTGGGGTTTCATATGTCAGTAGATTACCTTTTATATTTAACGTAATTGCCGTGTTATCATACTCATCATGTTGTGGTTGTGTTCATTGTAAAAAATAAAATATTCACCATTAGTGTGAATACGCTAAATGTTCATAAACGTCAATATATAATACTTCAAAAATTTCCATAGTTTGCGAGAGAGCACGGTTGTAAACTCATTTCGTTTTATTTAGATTGTCCACTAACGCATAATATTATTTATATCAGATTCCTATTGATATATTGCACCATTTTCATCCTTTATACTTTCTTTATTCTTGTAAATTCTAATAGGTTGTTGCAATAATCCAGATCTCATGTTTAATAAAATAATTAAATAATCTATACCTACTGATATCATTTTTTTTTTAATTAGTGGCCGACATGTAATATTTAATATCTTATATTATGTATCTATGTCAACATAATTTAATTGATACTGATTCTTATTATTTTTTCTATCTTTGATTACAAAATCCAATCATTTCGACAACTTTTTCATAGTTTTATCAAGTAAAAGTATGTCAATTCATTCGTTTTGCGAATATAATTTTGTGGGTAGCTCATGAACGCCCAGAAAAGAATGTGTCTTACTTTCACTACCTAATAATTTTAATATATTTGGAGCAAAAAAAAAAAGATTATGCATCTGAGCTTATATACTTCATTTGTGTCATATGCTTGCTAACTAAGAAAGAAAATAACATACAGAAGTATATATATATAAACCGGTGACATTAAAAATAGGGCTAAAAATAAATATTGGCAAAACTAAGATACTGAGAAACATGAAGGGATAGGCAAACCGAATCAAAACTGGAAATACTGAAATTGCTGAAAGATAGCCACCATTTTTGCTTACTTTGGCGACCCTGATAAGAGTGCCTTCCTGACGTGGTCTTCGAGTGAGAGGCCTTTCTGCTGTCTTCCCATTTTTCAATCGCTTGCTTTAGGTGGCTCTTTTGCAGACCACAACAGGAATCGCTGCTATTTTGGCAAGCTTATCTGCCCTTGGTTGCTTGGGATGTACTGAAGAGTAACGTAGTTATTGTGTCCCAGTTGCCTTAAATTACATACACATTCGTACATCGAGTTTCTTTACGATGCATTCGTTTATAATAGAAATATCCTTTTGGAATATGTTAGTGTAGAGTCCCATAGCCATTTTGAGGTAGCGGTTAGGCCCACTAGCCCTTATGCCTGTCAGCACTCCTGCTATTCTTGAGCCTCTTTTACGTTGAAGCTCACCGGCTGTCCGCTTACAGCTTTCGATGACTACTTTGGAAGGCTGATCAAAATTGTATTGCATAGGGATCATGTCCTTTGCAATATTCTCATCTTCAAGGATTTTAAGGTGCACTGTAATGTCTCCAGGCTTTAATCCCTTAAGTCATTGATTATATAGCCTGTTTTTGAATGCAGATGTGCAGTGGTGTGATTCCCAGCAGGACTTCTAGTGCAGCACCGGGACGGGTCCGCAGCACTCCTATGATATTTAGACAAGTAAGTCTCGGAATTTGTTTGAAGCTGTCTAAAAACATATTTTTAATTAAGAAAAGATAAATAAAAATAATTTACGCAATAGAGGGTTGAATATTGTTATGAAATTATTGAAACCAGCAATCTACTCACTATCCTTAAATGAACCTAAACCTATTTGAAATCTATAATTTCTCTCCACTAAACTTCCCTCCAATCAGGTCTTTTATGACTGCTGTTATGGAACAAATGTATGATGACAACACGCAACACAATTTGCCGCTTAAGAATGCAGACTGTGTCACGAACCATGCTTAATTCATTATCCCAATTTTCCTAATAACAGGGAAAATGAAGCATTAAAATATGTAGCCCACACACGCTATGCGGCAGAAAGATTGCTCGTGTCAACAGAAGAAAAGAAAACAAGAGAAGGAATTTAATGAAAATATATCCTCTAAAACTTTTGTGAAATCTTAATATTGCCCAATTATCTTAATTGCCACACTTAGCGTTCGCACCTCGTGCTATTAAACGGTATAATTACAAAATGCCTAGACTAAATAGCAGTAAAGTCGGTTAAAGTCCAAAAAGTCGTATAAAATACATTTTTACAGAAGGTATTCATATGGTTACAGTAAGCGTAAGTTCTACCTACAGCTCTGAATAATAAAAAAAATATACATATCAAACGAAACTGTTCACTCCCTGCTCATTTCGCAACCACTACATCTATGATTAATTTCACCGACAGCAATGTGCCCAGGTGGTGGCACACGCATTACAAGTACGTACTTAGTAGTCGGAAAAAAATGCCGGCATGCTAACTAATGTGGCTGTTTCAGACAGTCAAATTCGAGGAATTGAGGTCGTTATAGAATGCACATACACATCTCTCACTTGGGTTTAGTCTATGATTATGAATTTATGCATGTACCACCAATATTATGTATGTCAGCTGATATCCTTTTTGGCGTTTGAAACCGGTTGGTTTTACTTTAATTCAATTATATCTATGTAAATGAGATGTCACAAGTTAATGTGTTTTATTTTTTGTCCTATTTTAAATGTATATAGTATGAAAGACAAGCTGTCTCTGACTACAGTAGTTGGAAAAATATTCAGCAAAATAATCAAAATATTTTGTAGTACTCTAACAACAATTCGACTTACAGCAAAACATTCCAAGCTAAATAAATTACACACAGTAGGTAATTTACAAAATGAAATTTTTTTCATGTACATTTGATGAGAGATAGATTTCCTTATGTATTCTATTCCGCTGAATTCGAAAATCAAGGTTAAATTTTTTTTTATGGAACAGTTTTTGAGATATTGTAATTTTTTCATTTTTTCGACCTTTTTTCACTTGACAAATCATATCTCGAGCTAGAAATGTCCGATTGGTTCGTTCTTGGTACCCAAATGCAAGGTATTAAGATGACGAACAAATATGTACAATCGGATTTTTGATGGGTAAAGCGGTTCAAAATATGTCGATGAAAATAGGGCACATTTTCAAAAAAATCATATTTTACATTGATTCTGTGCCGACAAAAAAGTACAAATCGTTAAAAAAACGTCTGGTTTCTGTTCATGTACATAAAGATGATACTTCTACGTAAGAACTAAGACCAACCAGAAGAAAATCGACCGAAAAATGACAAAGTTATAAGCAATTGAGTGAATAAATCCAAATCCCATATTTTCCGAATATTTTATTTTTTTCGACAATTTATTGGGTATAAACGCTTGCAATACATTCTTGACATTTTTGTGTGTTAGAAATAGTTGTGGCTCTTGCTTTGTCTTCGGTTGCTTTTGAGATCGGTTTCTCTAGTGAGAAACCATACATAGTCTCCCAACATTGCTTCATCCCAAAATCCTTGATAGCGCCGCTCAATGGTCTTAATTTGTTGGTGAAATCTCTCGCCGTGTTCGTCACTTACGTCACCAAGATTGTCCGGAAAGAAATTCATTGTGATGCTCATATTGAATGTATTTTAGCAAACTGGCCATTGTGGCGTATGATTCTTTAGTGTTGATAGCATGAGCGATGCGGATAGAAGGTTTTTCATTTCCAATATGCAGTAGGACTGCTTTCAAACTCTCCGTACTACCATCAATGAACAAGCGCCACTCATTTGGATCATAAGGCTCTCCGAGTTGCTCAAACAATGCAGGAATATCGTTGCAGTAGCATATGTCGTTTTCCTTCTTAAAATATTGTGCGTAAGGTTTACCACGGTTTCTGTAAAATGTTCCATTTACTCCCGGAGCCAAACAGTTCCGTTGCTTCAGGCGAGATGCTCCGCTTTTTCCTTTGACAGCTCGAGATCTCTCACCAAATCATTCAGTTCAGGTTGCGTAAAATGTTGCAATTGCGACTCCTGTTGAAATTCATTATCACTGCTTGTGTCTGTCTGTTGTGTAATCAAAAACCTATTGCTATCTACCTGTGAAGGCATTTGTGTGTGAATTCACATAAAGGAAAGATAGCAGATATTAATTTTTAGTTATGGATAAAGCCGGTAATCCTTTTGTGCCTGTCGTAATGAAAATGAAAATAACAAATAATAAATTCAATATATTTGCGTGTGAACAACTGAACTCATAAATTGTCGAAAAAAATAATTTGGATTTATTCACTCAATAGCTTATAACTTTGTCATTTTTCGGTCGATTTTTTTCTGGTTGGTGTTAGTTCTTACGTAGAAGTATCATCTTTACGTACATGAACAGAAACCAGACGTTTTTTTAACGATTTGTACTTTTCTGTCGGCACAGAGTCACTGTAAAATATGATTTTTTTGAAAATGTGCCCTATTTTCATCGATATATTTTGAACCGCTTTACCAATCAAAGATCCGATTATACATATTTGTTCGTCATCTTAATACCTTGCATTTGGGTACCAAGAACGAACCAATCGGACTTTTCTAGCTCGAGATATGATTTGTCAAGTGAAAAAAGGTCGAAAAAATAAAAAAATTACAATATCTCAAAAACTGTTCCATAAAAAAAATTTTAACCTTGATTTTCGAATTCAGCGGAAGAAAATACATAAGGAAATCTATCTCTCATCAAATGTACATTTTCGGTGTAAACTAGTGTTATCAGAGAAACACAAATTCTTTCTTGCTCTTGTTTTCTTTATACTTAATTAAATGCACAAAATATGAATGATTTAAATATTCTAGGTACATTTTCTTCGTGCAAAATCGTCGACTAAGGTTTTATGGGCATTAAACACATAGCAGTTCTTAAAATTAAATTTGAAAAATGTGAATTATATTGTCGCATGCTTTGAAGTCGCCAGCACCACAGATTACTATCACCAGTTAATAAAGGCAACTTCAAGAAGTGGATTGCTCTATCAACCGCATGCACGTCACTCGTTACCAGTAATAACATAATCCGCTTCTTTCATTGTACCATGACTGATCGCATAACTGCAATCACGCAATAAAACTATTTCTGCAGATATTCCATGAGGATAATCAGTGTTGAAAAATCAAGATGAAAAAGTGCATTAAAATGTCTCGGTAGGTAATTATCATTTATACAATATGTGAGTTCCAGCTGGTAATTACAGTTCAGTTTGTTTTCCTTCCCGCTGATATTAATTGACATCAAATTAATTCTATATCTATTTCATTAATTTGCATTTTATTAGCTACAGTTAAATTTCGGCAAATAAAAATCGGTTAGTGTTTTAATAAAAAAAAGAACAATACAGGAAAACCTCGAAATCCTCCATAATTTACCGCTTTATGACCTGCACGCAGTAATTTATTTTCCTCATCCGCTTACATTCGCGCGCAATTTTTCAAATTAATTCGATAAATTAATGTAGTAATGACTGGCCTCGCCTTTCGAAATTACGTGCGCTACGGGTGATTCCGTTTTTTTTTACGGCACAATACGTTGATTTATACGGTTCAGCTTCCATGAATCTCCAAATTTGCTGTGCCGTTAATAGGTTAACATACTTCAGTCAAGTGCTGACAGGTGGATAAGCGGTAGTATATGAATTTCGTGCGCATATGCGTTCGATCGCATTTGCATATTTCGTTGATATAACAATTGAATCCTACTGTATTTTTCTCGTAAGCATATAGCAGAAATGAATATTTAAATAGAATATGGGGTCATCATAAAGTAAGGTTGTATACTTTAAAGTTTTATATAATTGTAAGAAATAATTTTTTTTTGGGAGGTGAAAATGCATTTACGCACGAGTGCTGGACTACTTCAAAACAAGACTACCAGCTAAAAACACCCCCGTCTCCTAGAGACCAGCCCGGAACCGTTAAACACATTACTTCGATGCTGGGTCCATATATTTGGCTGTATAAGGGCCACACTCCAATTAAACTCCAAGCTGATCAGCTACTCTACTCCTATGGATGTTGACCTGGATGACTCTGGTCATTTAATTGCTCTTCTGGCCTTTTCTAGTGCAGCGAGGAACATGGTGCACTTGATCGTTCCAGGAACGTGCAGTAATTTATCCTGAGGTAGCCCTGCCTCGGAGCAATCGTGGCACAAACCGGAGCTCTTGCACTCCTTAACCTTATGGTCACCGCTTCCGCACTTGAAACATAGCCCGCTTCTGTGGATACCTTTGCAGGAGGCGGCTAGGCGCCCGTACCCCAGGTATCTGAAGCACCTCCGTACCTCCGCCCTTCTGCGTACCCTAGAAAGCACCCATCCCACTTTTATACGGGTGACTTTAAGGAGCTCCCTCGCTAGTCGGTCGTCAATATGGATGACCGCCAGCTTTAAGCTCCTACTATTCTCTTTGCTGAGAGTAATCTTAACCTCAGGGTCTAGTGCCTGTAGGTGTCTCTTAATGGCTTCCTGGACTTCCTGCACCGTGGTGCAACTGTCCAGGTCGCGCATCTCTAATAATGTCTTCAGCTCGAGGCTTCGAATCGTTCCCAGTTCCCCGAGAACTTCCTTCAGCCTGCCGTCGAAAGCCAATCTATTTTTGGGATCTTTCCCAAACTCTAGGAGCACTTCCCCAGATCTAGTCTGGCGAACTGCCCTAATTTCGGTCTCGAATTGGTGAAATAAAAAATTCTGAAAAACTTTGGCGAAGTTGGATAAAATGGATTCTGCTTTTGAACCCTTTTTAAATATAGGAGAAATTCTAGCTTTTTGCCACAATTTAGGAAAAGTCGACGTTTGAATAGCTAAATTAATAATAGTTGCTACCGGTTTAGCAAGAACTCTTCTAGCGTCCCTTACTAAAAATGATGGAATTAAATCAAGCTAGTAGCAAAAAGTAAATGGAATCTAGTTGCTTTTGGATTTGGATTTTACTATGTCTATGCAAAACAAAACAGTTGTCGTGTCAACTGCTGATACAAGCGTCAAATAAATCATCGCGTCCACTGAAACGATTTAAACTTTCTGAATATGGATCTACAAATAAGAATTGGTTTAGTTCAATGTTATTACGAATGCGGTAGAAATTACACTGACGGATTACGAAGATTTCGTACGAGAATGAGGTTAGGTTTGATTAGGGCACTATCGCTCCAAGGAAATTTATTGAAAGGTCTTGGAGTAAAAACATAAAAACGAATTTTTCTTTGAAAATTTTTATCTCGCGATAGGGTTGCCCGATCGGAAGGTGAAAAAAAGTATGGAGTTTTATAATGACTATCAGAATTTTTTTTTTTTTTGACAAAGTAGCCGTTTTGATACAGCCACCAACATTTTTGTAAAGCTTTTCAAACCACTCCCCTACTACCTCAATTTTTTTTCTAGATGATTTAAGTGGCACGCTACAGTAAACAAAAAAATTAAGCTGTGAGTGTTGCAACAACTTTAAAGTTTACAAAAAATTTGGTAATTGTACCAAAACGGCTACTGCACAAAAAAAAAACATGACAAAAAAATTTGAGTGCTTGATCCATCAACACTGAATTATTATATTTTTTTTGTACCCTCCAAAAAACTGAATATTTTCTTTTTTTTGTTTTTTATTACGTTTCGATCGGACAGTCCCATCGTGCTATGGAAATTTTTAAATAATAATTGATTATTATATTTTTACTCAAAGTCGTTTATTCAGAGCTGTGAATTTAGCTGCGGATTACTTCTAAGGGGGCCAAATATATGCTCAGTTTTCAGCCAAAAATCCACTGGGGCAATTTCGACGACGACTGTGACCGAGCCGTGAACATACTGCGAGCGACTAATCATTTTAGGTGACGATGATGGTACATGGAATTTGGTCCAGCCTGTGCTTCAAATACGATATATTCAATGTTATTGTCCTGAAAATGATAAAAAAAAAACTCACATGCTGTCGAAAGTTGCAGTTTTTTGACCATAAACATACGACTTTGGTAGCCCTCAGTTTTTAATATCAGCAATAATATATTACTAAGTATTAAATTTAGCGCAAACGATTCGTCAGCGCACAAGGCATTGGTACATTACAAAATCCACATAATATATATATAGTATGACATAGTATATCGCTTGTGCCTATTACATTTATTTAAAAAAGGCAACAAATTACATATTCTGCTAACTTTCAAAGCCAATAATATCGGAAATATTTTCTCGTAAGCTAACCGCAATCAGGTCAGCTTCTACATTGTAAATTAAATAGCGGGTATACTAGTTCGTATTTATTATGTTCGTAATCTAATAATTTCACATTACTCCACCTTAATATCGTGCATATAGGAGAATTTCAATGTAACGATTTAAATGCAAAATTTCTGTAAGGGTCCACCTCGTACGAATTCCGTTCAAAGAGCATTAAAACCGCAACATGGTTTTAATACCAACAAAATAAACTACAACAACACAACTAACTATAAGTTTCTTATAGTCTAAATTATACGATTTGCTACATTCAAGGATTATTACACTATTACATTTAAAGGAGTTCACGTATATTGTCAAGGTCAAGAAAAACGATGAACTCTGAATCTATCTTCGGGGAATATATTTATAAACATTTAGTTATTTTTTATGAATATATGTAATTGCATCTATATATACTGTTGTTCGATAATGATCAAACATACCGGTAATATGAAGTAGAGTATAAGGGAAGCACGCTGTACAAGTATCTATGCAACGTTATTACTTATTTTCCTTGTATTACATTTTACAAAATTACAATTGACACAATTTTTTGACAATTGTCATATACAATTGATGTTTACAAAAACACTATGTTTTTTAACTGTATATAATTGCATAGACTTGACGACGTCACATTACTGACCATACCTGACCATGCCTTGAAGCAATTGCTTCAACTAAACTGAATAACACTACACAAAACAGAAACTAAATGAATGAAAAAGATTATTGATCTAAATAGTAAATCTCCAGTGTGTTTATTTAAATTAGTCTTTTAGAGGAAATGTGCACAGTTTTCAGATACTCCGTTTGAATGCTTCCTTTAAGGTTCCTGGATGCAGCTCTTCGATACGCCCAATGCAATGGGAGATGGTTCTCTTCTATTAGCAGAACTAGCATACCAGTCTTGATGTTTTTTCGCCTGAGGTACCATTTGTTACGGGTTTACAAATTGTTGGAATGAGTATCCATGACGCCATCGATCCCAGTATTGTTGACCAAAGTCGTGTAACTTGCTCACAGGGGGACTTCAATGACTTTGAAGAACATGACAAGTCAGGTTCAATAGGCTCGACCAAGATATCTCTTATGAGTGAGGACATTTAGGTCTCTCGGATCAGAGGAACAGGGTTTTAGAGGTCGTGAATTAATACAAGATTATATACCGACCATTAACGTATGTAAGAATAATCTTTTGATTGGTTCTGCAGAGAGTACGCTTCATGAATTTCATGACCGATTCCCATATTCCTCCAAAACGTGGAGATTTGGTTGGGATAAAATGCCAATCAATGCGCTGTTGGCTCAGGTATGCGGATATACTTGGTTGGTTGGTTAAATCTCATCGAACATGTATGGGATATGATAGGGAGGTGACTGTCCACTTTGCACCATCCTCTACAGATTCTGGCACGGTTAATCTACGAAGTTCAACTTGCTGGGAACGAGGTGCCACAGGTAGACATCGACCATCTCATTCTGTCGATGCCTAGACGTGAACAGGAGTGTACTCAGCTGCGGGGTCACCAAACACATTATTAATTCTTTCTGGATTACATGTTAATAAATTTCTTGCAAATGTCGTTTCATTCTTGATGTAAGATTACCAGATTACCAAAAAAATCTAGTTGAAGAAATTATTGCTTTTGGGTGTAAGACTTCTAACGTCATATTTATCCTTTAATTTAATCAGCTCTAATTCTGACATTTTTCTTAATCGAATAAGAGATCTGAAAGAAACGCTGACCATCTTGCAGAGTTTTCTCCGTATATAGCTTTACAAATACTTTTTCCAAGTTGTGTCTTTCCAATTTCTGACTTCTTCATCCAATGTTCTACTATAATTTCCCATCATTTTGTATTTCCGTTGTTTTTTTTTCCATCAGCATTTTGATAAATTAGATTATAATTTGAGTACATTTAAAATAATATTCCTTAAATGGAGGGTTGTACAATCTGTGAGCGTCCTTCTTCTTGCCCACCCCGTTTGGTTATTGCGGATAATTACGTCATATTCACATAAATACATACTGCATGATTATACAATAGTATGATCCAAGAGTGCGAGAGGAACGGAAAAATGTATTACCACAGACGTCAAATTTACGTACGGTTCTTTTACGAATGCATAAATAAAACACCATTCTAAATCCGCCTTTCCAATAAACTGGGCGCTGCTATTGGTTTAATACCGGGTCGCGGCCAGTTAAATTTGTTTTTAATAACTCTAATTCCGTTTTTATCGGCACTGCCCTGGCCTACGGAAAATTAAACCAACACTAGTGCGACCCGTAAAAATTACAGATTACCGAACCGGCAAAGTAGCAATTGTTCCGACCGGCCATCAACCCCTATATGTCGAAAACAAAATAAAAACCTCGAATCACAATAAACTGTTAACTGTATCCGCACCGGAAACAACGAAAATACGTCAACCAGAATTGCGGATTAAAAGTTTACGTATCGAACCGTTACTTCCCGCTCTATAATAGTAAAGATATGGGTGCACGTGAATAAATTCCTACGTAAACCCCATATGATTTATCCGTGAATTTTCTATGGGTTTTAATGGTCGCTTAGTGGCGGATTATATCTTTATTGATTTAACAGTTTGCCTCCTTTTTTTGCGTCTATCGACCGTTTCTCTTCCTATTCGTAACGAGGATACGTTTTTGTGTTTTCTTTCTATATACTGCAAAGGTTTGAGGCCTTTATTTATTGTTGCAATATAATAGTTTTCATAAAACCTAACGGGCTATTATACCGTCGTTTCACTATAATAAAATCTATTGTGCTTTAAATTTATTTTATTATTTCTTTTACATCGTTATACGATGACTTGTTTTCCAAAAGGAAAATCCGATGAAACGGAGAGAGAACACACTGTATTTTCTTCAGGCCCATACTATAGCGTTGGAGTTAAACAATGTATTGTAGGTCTATTGATTCCAGTACTACAAGCCAATTGAAATTATGATTATAGTCCCACCGAACGGACTCCTTAGAAATTCCAGTTGGAATTTGATTTAGAAATTTGCAAAATAGTCGTGGTCGACTATGAGCTACTTAAAAAAAATATATTTTCAACTTTATAGCCCATCTGGTATACAGAGTGTTGATATCAATACACTCTTATTTTGAATGGAATAGTTAAATCTTTATGAAGCCAATGTATTTCTTGGGCCCCAGACAGAAAAAACGCCGAAGCGTCAGTAAAACATTTCATACAGGCCGCTATGCTTATTAAATTAAACTCTATTAGCAAGCTGTATGAGCTG
Source organism: Cetonia aurata (assembly GCA_949128085.1). Classification (NCBI taxonomy): domain Eukaryota; kingdom Metazoa; phylum Arthropoda; class Insecta; order Coleoptera; family Scarabaeidae; genus Cetonia; species Cetonia aurata. The sequence goes on along the minus strand of OX421883.1, from coordinate 61,571,572 downwards.
CAAATCAGATCAAGGTTGATGAAACAAATATATATAAATGGAGGACCATCAGATAAACAGTATGGCTTCAGAAAAGGAAGGTCGACAATCCATGCGGTCGACGCAATCACCCTCGGCATACGCAACGCTTTCTATGCCGCTGACTGGAATAAAATCATGGATAGCCTCAGTAGGATAGGTGTATAGAGATACCTACTCAATATTATCTCTGAAAATCACGACTGGTGTGCCTCAGGGACTTGGCACAACATTATGGAATGTGCTCTTCGACGACATCTTCAGAATTGATCTATGTTACCTCTGAAAGATCAAAAAGTATGCGGACGATATCGCCCTATTGGTAACAGCGGACGACGAGTACAATCTGATGGCAAAAGTAAATAAAGATCTGCAAAAAATTAACGTTTGGACGAAAGATAATAACCTCGACTTAGCACCAGAAAAAAAGGAGTCCATAATAATTAAGGGCAACAGAAAGAGGGACCATGTATATTTTAACTTGACTGGAATACGCATAAATCTGGGTACTAGCCTAAAATACCTTGGCATCTAGCTGGATCGTAGACTCTACTTTGGAAAACATGCAATATATGAATGCTAAAAAGCGGAGACAAAGACGGCAAAACTCGCTCGCGTCCTCGTTGTCGAATATGTGAGCTGTTCTGTGGAGTTATGCACTCAATATCGTTATATGGTGCGCCAGTCTGGCCTGGTGATGTCTTAAAGGAAAAGGTGTATCTGGACATGTTCAAGAAACAACAGAGAAAAATACTACTTAAAGCTGCGTCGGTATTTCGAACAGTGTCAATAGAAGCACTGCAAGTAATAACAGTGAACATAGACCTCGTGGCGCGGGCAATATGGGCCACACATGTAAATGACGGATTAGAAGCACACATTAAATACACAAGTCAAATGTAGGCCTATTATTCGTCCAAAAACTATAACAATATATTATGGTACAGGCCAGAACAAATTTATCGATAGATAAAAGTATCATATCATACATACATACTGCTGTGGTCTGGCACCCCGGGTTTCTGTAAATTAAGTTTTTTTTTTGTTCATTCCGTTAAGCGTTTGTCAATGTTGCGAGAAATTTCAAATTGTTTTATTTTCAAATAAGATTTAGTTAATGTTTTGGATTGTTTAATTTGTTTATTTTATTGTTCCGTTGTTTATATTAATTTCAGTCAGGTGTACATTTTGCGTTCACTGGTATTGTATATATATTGTCTTGTTTTGCGAGTTCGTCCGTTTGCGGACAGATCTGTGTGCGTTGCATCGCACGCATCTGAGATTTTTATACTTATACGTTTGTCTAACCTTGTGAGTTCAGTTCCTTGATCAATACGAAAGTAAGTAGATATATAACGTTGTATTTCATTGCAAACTTCTCCTGGAGGAGAAGTTTGCATCATTTCCAGTACCACAGTTTGGAGAATTTTGTCATTGTATTTCATTGCTGACATTTTGTGATTATTGATTTCAAGTTTTGAATTCACGTTTCTGATTTTATTTCGTTCATCACGGAACTCATTTAATAATAATTGATATTGTATTTTTGTGTACACAATTTAAATATAAGACCTGTTATTATTTTTACGTGCAGGAAGATATTTTAAGTTTAAAGAGTTAATTTTTCTGAGTTGTAATTATTTATTAATCACCTCGGGTTTCATTTATATAAATTACTTGAGTTTTCCACGTTAAATTTAGTTGTTTTAATATTGAGACCACGTGGATTGAATTGAAAGAAAAAATTATTATCTTCCTGAACTTTTTGTTTTCTGTTGCTTTGTAAAAGGATTTTGAATTGTCTTTTTGTAATTTAAAGTCAAATGCAGTTTTGATTTAGACCAGAACCTTTTTGTCCAAGGGTTTTTTTTCTGCAAAGTTTGTAATTAATTTTTTTTTCTTTTTTTTTTAAAAAATTATTGTATTTTTATGTCATTCAAAATACTGTTCTTTTATTTTTGATTTAACCTTTTAAATTTTTGGAGTATAAAAGAAAGTCAGATTTCTTTCACCCACATTTTACTTTTCATGATAGTAGCCCTGAGTTTAATTGTTCTTTTGCGCCTTATAAAAATTGTTATCATTTGAGCTAGCTAATTTAATTTTTCATTTTTAAATTTCATCTTACATTTTTGTTGGTACATTCAGTACACAGCAATACGTAAAAGAAAACACCGTTTTTTTTTCTACGTCCAGTATAAAGCGTATTCTTGCCATTGCAGTGCTGGTGAGTCAGCGTAGTGATAAAATTGATATAACTAGAATGGTCGACTTTCGTCTGCGGGCTACGCCAGTACTAAGTTTCATAGGTGTTCGTGATAGGTGACATTAGTGTTGAACGCAAGTATATAGTACAGTATGGAGAAAGAGCAAAGCTAATTTATTAATTTAACTAGAACGCCGTTCACCCAGCCAACTAATTAGTCGTTAAATGATGGATTACGTCCCTAAAAATAGCGAACCGACTAAACCGCACCACCCTCCGCTAACACTCGTACACACCTGTCGATACATTCATGTTTCTAAATTAAAAATTACACATACTGTATATATTTTAATAATTAAACGTAAAAATTGTCAAAAAAAAATTTGTATATGTAATACTTTTAATGTGCAATATATCGCACGCATATATATATATATATATATAATTTTATCTCGAATACAACTGAGAAACACTCAATTTGGAATATCTCTGTTGTTTCTTAATTTTTTAAGTAATTATTCCTTTTTACCAAACTCACTTTAAAAGGCTCCAATCATATGCAGAAAATACAAAAAGATTAAAACAAAATGAAAAAACAATTTAAAGAAATTCCCGCTACCTTAGGATTCGAACCCCGGCACGAACTCCGTCCAATAGCTGAAATACCGGCGTTGATCTCATCGAACTATTTTGCGGCGCACGTAAGCAGACGTCTCCAACCACTCCAGATATAACTCAACAACGTATACATGGAGTTGAGCAAAGCGAACTACTTTTTGCCTATGATAAAGTAAATTAAAGTTGTGCATCATTGCGCAGCAATTTAATGGTGTACAGCTTTTACAAAATTCAGGTGCTCTCAGATATACCTATTGTTATCAATGGTATCACTATTTATTTATCCTTTACTATTATTAATCTCTGTTTTTCTCGAATGTTATTTCCTTAGAACTCTCTAATAATGAGATTTTAATAATTATTATAATAATAAGACTTGGTTTAAGCTTATGATACAGTACAAAAAAAAACCAAAAGCTAATCGCACAATCTTTTTAAAGAGTAAAAGCTACCGATTTCGTACAAATTTATTTGTAACTTTGTAGCCTTAATTGTTCGCTTTTCAAGTCCTCGTCCAAGTTGTTCTTTAATTGGATATACCAGTGAAAAATTACAGCACTGTTTAAATATCGTTAATTTTATTCTCTGTATTTCATTAATTGCATTATAAAATAACGAATTTAAAATTTTGACCTCAAAATTACAAAATCGTTCTCTATGATGCATGATACAAAATCTCATACAATATGCGATCCGATAGAGAGCGGAAATCAATGAAGAATGTTCATTTTAACACATACGTAAATAATTCCCGTTTTGGGATATTTATGAACCCGTTTTACCTCAAATCAATATGTGGTTTGTGTATACGCCGGTCTGTGAACCAGTAACATTGTAGCAATGCAATTTATAACAGTTATCGATCCATTGGTTTAAATTCCCTCTCGGAGATAATATGTTGTGAAGAATATGAAATGCGAGAAGTGCGTCACCATAAAACCACTTCGCCCAATGCAATTCTTTTTCTTACAAGATGAATATGTGACATCCACGTAAGGCCTACACAATTTATGTTGTATCAAGTATCAGTATGATTTACAAAATCGGCCTTGATCAATCTTGGTGTATAATATTTAGTTTCTCTTAAGTTACTCTTCAATGTTAAACGTGTTAACTATGTATGCGATATAATTTTCAGAATTGTTCGTAAATTTCAATACACTAAAGCTAATATTGTTACCAATTATTCTGGGTAGTCTGTCATGTAAACTGTATTTTTCTTATTTGAAGTTAATTTGTTTAAACTCAATCAATCACCCACTTTGAGGTACATGTTCATTCTATTCCAGCGCTGACCATGTGATATCAGCTGAAACGGTATCATCAACTTAAGATTGTGTCTCCTCCTATTTCTAGTAAAAAATCATTTATATATAATATAAAAAGCAACGGACCAAGCACGGTTCCCTGCGGAACATCTGTGGTAAACCACCGATAACCATGCTCATATATCCTCACTCTTCGTTGCCTATTGGACAGATAAATTTTAACCAGCTCGAGCGGGGTTCCTCTTATTCCATATTTTTTTAAGCTTATCGATTAGAATTGAGTGATTCACCGTGCCAAAGACTTCGGCAAGGTCTAAGAACGTAACAATAGTCGGCTTACTTTTATCCAATTTTTTGTATATTATATTTCAGATGTAGCTTAAAGCATTAATAGTACCTTTAGATGTTACATTTATGTGGAAATTTGTACAATCTACCATATAAAAGAAAATTTTTTTTCAAAATTTTTTGCAATATTTGAAATTAATGATCATATCTCTAGAACCCAACCTGGTACGACAGCACTGTTCAGAACCTTCGACCATAGTGCCTTTCTCAAAGATAGATTGAAAACATGTTCTTTGAGGGTTGCTATATAATCGGCCATTGCTTTTAAAGTTTTAATATTGATGAGGTCGATTCCACCAGATCCCATCAATGACCTGATGAATTTTATCCGAACTTCTCGGTTGTATAAATATCGATCTTGGATTTGAGAGGGCCTTTGCTCAGACTGCATAATCTTGTAGAGATTCTCCTTAGGCAATCTAATTTTTTTATGCTCCTTAGTTTTATTGGTTTTACGAACTGCAATATGAAAAACATTCGAATCACCTTGTTCTAAGTTAACACCTGAAAATTCGGTAAGATTAAACCAAACAGCAAGTGCCTCCTCTTCTTTCCCATTCAAGGTGCTTAAAAATTCTCGATGTAGTAAGCTCATTCGGAATTACTGTTTCTAAGTACGTCTTTAGATCATAAAATTAAACACTTTTGTAGATCAGAGTGATACGAAAACATCTTTAGAAGTAAAGTGTTGAAGTTATCCCGGCTTATAGCAGTGTTTATTACTTCAACAGTTTTGAATTTAATGAGCAATTTGTAATAACCAAATTTTATTGTATAATTGGCTTCGAACCGAATCAAATAGACAACAGATATTTTTCGCTAGATTGCTTTCAAACAAACAAACAAACAAACAAAATGTGTTGATCTTCATCAAATTAGAGCCATAAAATTTTAGAACCTATCAGACTGCTTCATGCAGGAGATGTGAAAATAATACTAGACAAACCGTCAAATGTATATTCCGATTATTACTCGGTTTTATGTTTATTTCTGTATTTCCCATAATTAAAACTCCGCAGAATAATTACGACCACACACGGACAATCTACATGTTATCGCAAAACAGAGTCCGCCACGTATTCCCACTACTGTTTCAGATAAAATAAAACTCCACGACTCTCTAACCAAGCGAGCATTCAATTTTCTTTGAAAACTCCATTATCGCCGATGGAGTTAAAACGTGAAATATTAAAGAGACTACTATAAAGTCCATAGAAGCCTGGTCGGGCTTTATATGCGTCCCTCAGTGCTTCCCTTCACTCCCTATGGTCTGTTCAACAAACGCAAAGTGACCGTATTTTTGTATAAGAGAACGTATACACACACATACCACTATGTCATACAACTCGGACGTCAGAGTGTGCGAGTCGTTGTGCATGACGTATCGCTAATGTCGAACGATCCCTTTATTATTTGAGCCGGGTACATGTGCGGGATTCGACCATAAAAGCGCGCGCCATAGCAGCGCCTACACCCGAAACGCTTTTATTATAAATTGAATATTTCATCGACGTGCGATGGGCGTATAAATTTTAATCATCTGTCAATGTTTGGATTGATTTCCGTTTAATCGTTCGCAGGCGCTCCACTTTGCGATATAGATGATGGAACGCGTCAACCGATTCTCCCATTAATCCAGTAGTGGTAGTCCTACGAGTGAGGGCTCTCGCATGATTTTCTTTTTGAAGTGTGAGATTTACAAGGTATTTTTTTTTAGCGGTACTTTCGTTTAATTTAGAAGCTAATCCACCTGGTTGATTTTGCTGCAATTTTAATATGGAACTTATTTCAATAATATTATTGTGTTACGTATAAAAGGAATATTGCCCAAACATTATTCATTGAAACCTTTATTTTGCTTTTTCAGCATTTGATTAGCAAAGTACTTCCGCTAAAATTAGATTATCTAAATAAATTCTTCTTAATATTATAGAAGCATAAGTTATGTATTGACCCTGCTAAATCTGAAGTTATTCTATTTGGTCCGCAACACTTATCTGCTGAGTTTTCAACGATTTTTTTCGTTAAAAGTAAATAACACTCAGTTACCTTTGGCCACTAAAGCTAAGAGTCTTGGACTGATATTAGACAATACTCATAGATATCGAGATTAAATTAGTAAATACTAGTGATGGGTTGTTAGGAAGCAATACGCTATTTTGTAACAACTAACGACCGTTAGCAGTTCGAAGCAGCTAATTAATATCAAAAGAAACTGCTAAATTCTGTAGCAGTTTTCTAATATACTATTAGCCAACCAAACAGTCGTCGAATACCGAAAACAATATTGTTTTGTAGCAGGTTTTGTTACCACTTTGGAGGGCTAACACTTTATATGTTTCCGTAAAAAAATATACAAGGTCTTAAATAATGGAACCTATATTTTTCGATGTTACCAGCAAATTCCTTGAAAAATTACCTTCAAATAGGTAAATCTATAAAAAGTATATATGTATTGCTGTGTACTGAATGTACCAACAAAAATGCCAAATGAAATAAAAAATGAAAAATTAAATTAGCTAGCTCAAATGATAACAATTTTTTTTATAAGGCGCAAAAGAACAATTAAACTCAGGGTTACTATCATGAAAAGTAAAATGTGGGTGAAAGAAATCTGACTTTCTTTTATACTCAAAACAAATTTTAAAAGGTTTAATTAAAAATAAAAGAACAGTATTTTGAATGACATAAAAATTCAATAATTTTATTATTAAAAAAAAAAAAAAATTAATTACAAACTTTGCAGAAAAAAAACCTTGGACAAAAAGGTCCTGGTCGAAATCAAAACTGCATTTGACTTTAAATTACAAGAGGACAATTCAAAATTATTTTACAAAGCAACAGAAAACAAAAAGTTCAGGAAGACAATAATTTTTTTTTCAATTCAATCCACGTGGTCTCAATATTAAAACAACTAAATTAAACGTGGAAGATTCAAGTAATTTATATAAATGAAAAATAAAAGCAACCACAATGCTTTTATTCACCCAACCCGAGGTGATTAATAAATCATTACAAATCAGAAAAATTTACAACGAACAAAAAAATTAACTCTTTAAACTTAAAATATCTTCCTGCACGTAAAAATAATAACAGATCTTATATCTAAATTGTGTACACAAAAATACAATATCAATTATTATTAAATGAGTTCCGTGATGAACGAAATAAAATCAGAAACGTGAATTCAAAACTTGAAATCAATAATCACAAAATGTTAGCAATGAAATACAACTTTATATATCTACTTACTTTCGTATCGATCAAGGAACTGAACTCACAAGGTTAAACAATCGTATAAGTATAACAATCTCAGATGCGTGCGATGCAACGCACACAGATCTGTCCGCAAACGGACGAACTCGCAAAACAAAACAATATATATACAATATAGTAGGGAGAAATTTTAACAACTAACAAGTCCCGAAAGTAGACAAATAATTTTAAATAAAATCAAAACCATCTTAATCAATAATAATTATCCACTACAATTTATTAACAAAATTATTAAACATCGCTTACATAAATTTTATAATACATCTAAAACTAATCATAAACTTACACTTCAAAACAACAATAAAAACTTTCTTACAATTCCTTATATTCAAAATTTATCAGAAAGAATCAGTTCTATATTTAGTCATCATCAAATAAAAGTAGCCTATACAAATATTAATAACTTAAATTCATGTTTCACTAAACTTAAACCCAAAACCCCTATTTTTCAAAATTCCAACTTAATTTATTCTATTCCATGTAATAATTGCAATAGTGTCTACATTGGACAAACCAAACAATATTTAAAAAATAGAATCGCAAATCACAAATCCTCAAATAATGTAACTGCCCTTAAAAAACACGAAACTAAATTTCAACATTGTTTTAATTTTCCCAACACTAAAATTTTAACAAAAGAAAGCAATTACTACAAACGAAACATTTTAGAAATGATTTTCATTAAAAAAAACCAAAATAGTATAAACGATCGGACTGACGTTGCATTTTTATCAAAAATTTATTCCCCCTTAATAACAACTTTAAACTAATACCTTGTATACTAACATACTTTCTTACTTCATATATTTATGGCCTTGCCCAGTTTTTTGATACCATGACCTTGTTGCACATGCTTTGTGATAGCGATTTCATTTATCATACGATTGTAAAGTTATACGTTTGTTTGTCCTATAATGTTTGTAATTTATCGTCTTTTACACTTCTTTTAACGTGTAAAAAAAATTGTTATTGTTAGTATTATGTGTTCGACCTTTGGCGATAACGTATACAATCAGGTAATAATTTTTTTAATAATTTATATATTGTCCGTAAATATTAATTACTTTATAATTGTTCTTTTCATCACAGTTTCTGATGAAGGCTTAAATAGTAAATAAAGAAGCCGAAACGTAAAATGTAAATCTTTTTATTCGATTACTAGCCACATTCCAAAAAAATAAATTTCGCCTACAATATATATACAATACCAGTGAACGCAAAATGTACACCTGACTGAAATTAATATAAACAACTGAACAATAAAATAAACAAATTAAACAATCCAAAACATTAAATAAAATCTTATTTGAAAATAAAACAATTTGAAATTTCTCGCAATTTTGACAAACGCTTAACGGAATGAACAAAAAAACTCTGAATTTACAAAAACCGGGGTGCCAGACCACAGCAGTATGTATCCTATGAAGTCTGCAATTTAGGTAGTTTTCTAGGTGGGCAAAGAAGATTTACAAGACAGGGAATTGAACGTGTTTCAAAAATATTGATCTTTTAAAGCAACAGTTTCCTTTTATTTGATAGTAAAGTATCTGATTGGAACTTTTATTCAACCTGTACAAAAGGTTAGATTATTCGACATTTATTTGCTTTAATATTTTGTTATACATATAATAATGAGCAATCACCTGAATAACTTCTCTTCGGTGTTTCGCTTAAAATACAAACGGATCCGGTACGTAACTACTTAAGACAAAAGAACCGTCCTCAGGCTCTCTGAAAAATCTGTATGCATAAAAATTTAAATAAAAAACCGACCGCACACAATAGAGGTGCAAGAATATCGGAACGAAAATAGTTTAGAATTAGAATAAAATTTAAGCTTACTGCAAATGCTAATTTAGTTTCTGGTAAGAATAAATTAATTAATTTAGTTGTAAAAAGCAAAGCTGGAAGTAAATTCTATACGTTTGGAAAAACAAGTTTTTTGCTAAAATTACATATTAATAAATACAGAAACTCTAGGACAAGAACTTATAACTGTCACTATTTATGATATTAACATATACATATTTGCTTTAGATTTCTCTCGAGATATGTTAGAAAATATAAAGTTCTCCACTACTAAACTTCTTTCCACCTTACTATTGAGGATCGATTAATGCGTTTATATTACTGCGTGTATGCAATTAATTACCATAACATCCATACAAAGTTATAGAAGGATTGTAGAGTAGTAACAGACATATCTTTTATTAATTTGGGACAATTGTTTCGGAAATGCAAAAATGTGTTTTATATACATATTGTGTGTGTATAACATTCATATTAATTTCGTATTTATTTTGTATATATTACTGATATCCAAACTAGATCAAATAACGTAACACATAATACGCCACAAAAATGTTTTTAATCTTTTCACATTTTTTTGCTGGACTCCAAAACTGCAGCAAAATTGCTGCAAAACCTGCTTATTCATGTCAAACTAAACAGGAGTTTCCGATACGACTCGATACGCTAAACAGCATTCGTTCTTCACATAAGTGCAGAAATTCCGAACGCTTTAGCAGTTTATTGTCGTATTTAGTTTGGCGATCGATATAAAAGGAATTTTTTTATATCTTTCATAAAGTCGAACTTTGGCTGGTAGGGATATCCAGGGTGTGCAAATTTATTTAATGTTTTCGTGAGTGGTTGCTTTTGAGAAAAACTCAAAGTTTAAATTTGGTTACAATTAAAATATGTTCGGTGGAACTTTAACCTAACTTTCTCTTCACCTTGCTTATCAATACAATGCAATAGTAATCAATATATGTATGCGGTTTTATTTACTCAAAACGTAGAAGTGCAGCGATCACTTATATATCTTTTATCCAACTTTATGAAACTCCGGTAAATACCTAGCTAACAAGTATTGTTCCATTTCCAAAACGTTCACATTCCCAAATTTATCAACTAAGGTATTTCTTGCTATGCCCCTGGCATTTATATCAAAAGCGAAGTTTCCAGAGGACTACCTACCAACTCGCGTATTGATTTAGTGGATTTAAATTTCATTTTTATGGGCACAGCGAGACGACAATAAATATTGATGTATAGCTTTTTCACAAAGGCGTCTCGCATTTCTTGCTTCCTGATATCCCCGTTTCTTCAAATGTAATTTGTGTTATTTTAAATTTGTAATGCAGTCGTCTGTGAATTTGCTATATGGTTCCGTTAACTTTTCTTTGATATTTTGATTTATGTTCTTCTATTTTTGTGTATTGCTCTTTTTTGTTTGTGTTTTACTTCGATGTATTATTTGTAGATGAGAAAAGATACTAGATTGCACCTACTGTTAGCTTACTTGAAGATGAGTAAATTAGATATTAAAGCAAGCATGTTAATTGAATTCAATTATTATTCATTTTTGAGCTACAGAGACCTCAAAACTAATAGAATAGTTTCAAGTCTATTAAGATTGCAGACTGCAGCATACCACAAACAGCCGTCAGATTTGATCTGGGAATAGGGTTTTGATTCTAGCAACGAATTTATGTGAATATAGTAACAGCAGTATACAGCAAACGAAAGTTTAGAATAAGAAACCACCCTAAGAATAGTGTTGTCATAGCAATAAGTATGCGTGGTAGGTTTAAGTTTGCGGGAAAAAGTCATAATCCTACACCTGCTGGCGTTCATGTTAAGCTTGTTATTCGCATATTGACAGGGATCCTTAGAGGCCATTGTACACTGAACGGGCATCTAAGCAGGCTTGGAATAGCGAAGGAAGCCGAATGTAGATTTTATGGGGAAAAGGATGAAACATCCATCCATCTACTCACAAACTGCGCTGCACTGTGCAACTCAAGGGCGCTGCACCTGCTTGGGTGCATGTGAAATCGAAGAGGGAGAGTTACCTAATCTGGGGCCTTCAGACATTCTGCACTTTTTAAAAGGAATCCGACTGGACGGCCAGCTGTAAATACAGCGAGAAGAGGGGACATAATAGATCTTTCAGGTCGCAGTGTGTCACCCTAATATCACACATTCATACATACATAAGCTTGTTAGAAGCGCACCATATACATACAATATCAGTCTGATTTTGGCGATAAATACAGGCATTAGGATATTGAATTGTAGTAAATATTTTAATGTCGCCGGCAAACAGAAGTTTCTGGCATGACAAGTCATTACAGATATCGTTAATGAAATAAGAAATAAAAGTATGCCTAGTAGTGCCTTGAGGAACTTCAGAGTTTGAACAAAAACAAGAAGATTTGTAGCACATATATCTCATATAATTATCTCTATGTTACAGATAAGAAATAAACGGAGTAACAAGTTCAGTTGAAAAACCAAAGACATTCATTTTATGTAAGAGGAGATTATGGTCAATACGATCGAAGGCTTTAGTAAAGCCCATGAAAACAACTTCGGTTTGTTTATTGTTATCAATGTTATTCGATATAAATTGAGTAAATTCAACTAATTTGGAAATAGTGGAGCGTTTACTAATGAGGCCATGCTAACTGATGCTTATAAGTGGATGTATTGAATGATAGATACTAGGATAAAAAACATATTTTTCAAAAGCCTTAGCAAAATTGTTGATAATAGCCATCGGACGATAGTTAGTAATAGCCTGTTTATCACCTTTCTTATAAACAGAGACACAACTGTGGCTCTATTTGGTGAATAGCCGCTTGAATATTGGCTTTGAGAGCTAGAACTTTTTGCAGGACATTAGTGTATAGCCAAACGTAGGCCCAAAAAAGAAGGTCTAGCGGAGTTAAAACGCACGATCTGAGTGTCCAAGTTATGTCCGCATTTTGCGAAATAACGTTTCCAGCAAATTTCTCTCGCATCACTGTGTGTGCCGCATGTGTTTCGCAGCTTATGTGGTTCGTAGTACCATCTTGTTAAATATACGAATTTTCCATTTACATATTGTCCAATATAGGTCAAAGAAAGTCAGTTAGCATTCTATATACCAGCACCATCATCATTCTAAAAGAAAGTAAGGTCCGGTAACTCCACTAATCAAAAATCCAAAGCAAACAGTAACTCGTTGGAGATAAAGAGTTTTCTCGACTATTGCTCTTGGATTTTTTGGACTCCAAATGCAGCAGTTCTGTCTTTTGACGAAGCTACTGAGGTGGAACTAGGCTTTGTTGTTAGAAATGAATTTTCTGAAGTCATGGTTTGGTCCTAAAAACAAGGAAAAACATGAATCAATATTAATGAACATTACCAACTGAAGTCACATGCCAATAGAGCTACAGACAGGCCAAAAGCAAGATGGGAGGACCAAGCTACACAAGACAAAAAGGAATAGGAAACTATGAAGTTTCAGGGAGAAGGAGTGATGAACCACCATAACTTATGAACTACCTGTCTGAAGAGCTTTTAGGAGTGGCTAGGTTTTCTTGAAGAACATAAAGCCATATATTTTAGAAAACAATACTGTTTATCGTTCCTATCTTTTGTCAATCTAGCGTGTGTTAAAGTTTTATATTTTTCAGACGGCTGGCAATTTTATACATATTTCTTCCCTTTCTATTACTTTTTTTTGAGTTTATAATATAATAAGTTCAACATTAACGATACAGAACCTCGTATACCAAGGTATTATACTAAACGAACTGGTAGCACTCAAAATATTATTTCCCTTCCTCAGCGCTTCACTACGTATTCCAACCAAAACTTCTGAAAGTCACTCTTCGATCCAGCGAAAGTTTTTTAATTTATATAATCTTCGTCATTCTCATTGCTCGCACAATACTTACGAAGAGTTACCGCTATGGATTTTCTAAAAGGTTTTTTTTAATTAAATTTGAAATGACAACAAGGTGGTCGCCGCCCGCCGAAGCCGACTACGATTAAAAACTGGACCTTCGGTAATATATGTGCAAATAAAATTCAAATTTTGGCCATTGTTTTCCGGTTATCTAACTAAATTGAAAAAAAAAAAAACAATAAAGTTGGAATCTTCGACGAGATGGTGTATTTAAAAGGAAAAAAGTAATTAAAAAGGCAAATTGTGCAATTTTTTTTATATAAAGTACTGTGCGGAAGGTTTTATTTGTATAAACAGCTTTTGTATGTATAACTGAACAACCGTTAATCCAGTAAGCTGCTGAGTAGGATATGGGATTTTGAAAATTCACGTTTATATTGGCTGTATAGAAATAAAAATAGTTATTTGGACAATTTTTCTATTCAAATAATTTCCTATGCATCAAAGCATGAGAATTGCTCCAGTATTTTCGTTTCGCCGAGAAGTTGATTTCTTGCGCAAGTGATATACACTCCGCCAAAAAAGTATCGCATAAACTAAAAAAGGGCATTTATGAACCAAGATATTTTTATACGTTCACAAAAAGTTTGCCTCGTGTATGTGAACTATAAAAACAAAATAATGGAACTTAGCGTTTTTACTTTATTTTTTTCCTAAAAGAACACATTTAGAAAAATGCATATGTGTAAGGTTTGCTCAGTTGTTTATTGAAAGTCTTCCTATACGGACAAATTTTAAAGTGCGAAGTCAGAGTTCTGTACCAACGCTTTTAAAACTAAAATGAGCAATTTAACTTCAGAACAAGTGGCTGCTATAGTTGCTTTAATCGAAGATGGACGATCTCAAGCATACGTTGCTAATTTGATGAACATCAATCAGTCAAGTGTTTCTAGAGCCGTAGCCAGATATAGGGAAACAGGCATTTACAGTAGAAGACCTGTACCAGGTCGTCCAAGATGTTCTACTCGCCAAGATGACCGCTATTTATTACTTCAAGCATTACGTCGAAGACATGTAACTGCGAGACAATTGCAGAACGACTTGGCTAGAGTCAGAAATACTCGTGTGAGTACTCAAACTATTCGGAATAGGTTACGACAGAGTGGATTAAGAGCTAGAGTAGCTGTAACAGCCCCTCGTCTCACTAGGAACCACCGAGTGGCTCGCTTAAGGTTTGCCAGAGAACATGTAAATTGGAGCATTAATGACTGGGCCAATATACTCTTCACAGATGAGTCAAGATTTGGTCTTTACACCTCAGATAGGCGTATCTCAGTGTACAGACGAGACGGTGAGCGCTATTCGCAGTGTAATATCAGACCTAGACCTAATTTCGCTGGTGGCTCTATTATGGTTTGGGGAGGCATCTGTTTAACAGGTCGTACAGAGTTAGTACCAGTAGACAGAGGTACACTGACTGCTCACAGGTATATAACGGACATTTTAGAAGAACATGTAGTACCATATGCGCCAATTATAGGAAACGAATTCATGTTAATGCACGATAATGCACGACCGCATGTTGCAATAATCGTCCAGGAATACCTTAACGATGTTGGTATTCCAGTTTTAGATTGGCCTGCGGTAAGTCCGGACATGAACCCTATCGAGCACGTGTGGGACCTCCTTCACAGACGGATACGAACCCAAAATGTTGCCCCAGCGGACCTGCATGGACTAGCAAATGCTCTCCGTGACGAGTGGGAGAATTTGGATCAGGCTTATATACGGAGGTTAATCGAATCTCTGCCAAACCGTATGCGAGCGGTCATAAGAGCCAGAGGTGGCAATACTCAGTATTAAAAGCTACTGTTATGACATTTTTCTTTCCAAAATTATAATTTCTTGTTTTAATAAAAATCTCAAGTATGAGTTCTTGTTTTTATTTGGCCTGTATTTTATTTAAACAATCATAGAAATTATATCTTAGAGCGCATTAAAGTATATTTACAACTTTATGCTACAAACAAAGATTATGCGATACTTTTATGATTCAAAACTAAATTATGCGATACTTTTTTGGCGGAGTGTAGTTACCAGTTGCAGGTTTTATTTCCTAAAATAGTGCCATAGCTCTTTCTTGTAAGTCCAGTGCCTACAATGGCAGAAAGATTTCCGTGCTTGACGGGTGTGGACACATTTCTGTAACAAGAACGTGTATTTATCTGTTCTAAAAACTTCAAAATCGATGCAGACACCACAACGGTATCAATTATTTTTATTAGCATTTCATCTAAATTACATAAGCAACCAATCTTTTTTCTTCGAGGGAACCGTGTCGTGCAACACGATAATAGGTTCGATACTTTTATGGGCAAAATGTTAATGCGCCTTAATACCTATCTAAGTTAATAGCCGAATAAATTGCCATCGTAAAACATGATACAGAAAATTCGCTTTTACCTAAACAACAAGGTAAAATAGGGAATTTCACGTAAAAAGTAGCGATATAAAACCGTCCATTTTGTGCCGTGTAGACGGTCCAGATTATAAATTAGCTATACTCCGCTACCAATGATCGTTACAAATTCTTAATAATAGTTTGTTTATGTGTCCGGACGTAGTACGTGTTTCACAGTTTAAACGAAATATGTTACCGCCGGTAGTCACTTCTACACGCCGCGTCATTATCCACGCTGTATCGAGATTGATTTTAAGCGTTTTCACACTCGGTTAGTACACATGTGGTTGAATGCAAAATCGTCCGAAAGAAATCGATACATTATTCATTATATATATAATGTGTCATACAGGGAAACGTCCTGAGGTGAATGACACCGCCTAGCTTATGGAAGAAAAAGTCTTTTGTCATTCGTAGTGGGAGGTTCTTGCGCTTTTCGGTGCTGACCTTCACGTTTCGTAGATGCGAACCGTTACCGTATTTAAATCAGATGGTGAAAGCTTGTTTGTATGTTATATAAGAAGTTTTTGTGACTTTCTTTCGGCGATTTTTATAAATTGTGTTTCTATCATCCGGAAGATGCAGTAGTATAAAAAATCGAATATAATAAAATGTGAAATGGTTTCGCATATTTAAATAAATTAAATTTATGTTCCTGTATCCTTTTTGTTAATAAATCATCTGATCTAGTGATCTAGGTGATTAAGCAGTAACTGTTTTCTATATTATTAGCTAATAACTGACTTTATATTGTATAACATTAAAGTGATAAATTTTATAAGTAGGTATTTTAAAAGTTTGTAGAATCCAACTGAATTTTGTATCATGATAATGGTTTTAGAACATTAGAAATGGCGTTTTTATTTATCTAATTTGTTATAGTGGAAAAGATAAGAAAAAAATGAACCACCTTTTGACAACGTTAAGTTGCCAAGAATATTAAAACATTATTGTTTTGCATCAACATTTATAATTGGCTGACAGAAGAAAACCGTTGTAAATAGGTATAGGGAAAGTCATAGCGAATCGATGCAGAATTAAATGCTGCAATCTGATCATCCAATAATATACAGAGTGTTCCATTTGAAAAAAAGAACTTTTTCAACTTTGAAGATTTTGTAATTGGTCATGCAGTTTTGGACACCCTGTATGCGACAAATCAATTGTCAATGTGGATTTCGAAAGTGTCATTCTTGTGCTTCCATCTACCCTAGAAGTGTTTATTACCAGTCGAAAATGGGGAAGAGATACTGTGTTGCAAATAATGCTACATCTTTCAAAATTTTCAAAGAGATCAAGATATCTAAGTAGCAGTTGAAAATAGGTATAGGGAAACCTATTAGAACTCATCATAAAATTTTCTCAGGAATTTAAAAATGAAATAATATACAGGATGTTCTATTTAAAATAAGAAAGTTTGTGGCGACTTCCGGTATAACCGGAAGTGGTAAGACCCTGAAAATATTTTAAAATGAAAGAGAATCTTGAATAGCCCCGGATTTCAAAAATTCAGAGTTCCAGGTTTTTTCTAACCTCGGAAACTTCTAACGAACGGCTACCGTGGAAAACCCTGTATTCAGTTTGAAATCATTATTCACAAATGGCGTTCAGGATAGACGAATTTTTTATTTAAATTAAAATTAATTTGATTTTATCTTTGTTTTATTTAAAAATGATTAAATTTAAATTAATAGAATATAATTATGAAATTTTAGAATATTTTATGTTTTATTTTATTATGCGGCTGATAGTCTTGTGCACCACTTAGCTATCAGTCCTGAGGTCCAGGGTTCAAATTTCACTCTGGTCAGTTACGTTAACCGACTTTTTCTTGGATCGCTCTGATGATTAGAAGGGAGATTTTGCTCTACAGCGAGCATCAATTGCTTAAACTTTATATACTCTAAATAAATCATGTTTTTCTTTGAAAAATTAATATTAATTGATTTTCACCTTTATTTTATTAATTTATCTTGTTGATAATAACATTATCATGCTAAAATTGAAATATATGTTGATCATTTCGATCACAATATATAAGATATGCTCTATTTAATTTTAAGTATGCAAATATATGTTAACATTTTCATTTGATTAATTATTAGGTTAAAATGTCTGCTACCGACTCCAAAAAAAGAAGAAAAGAAAATCTCAGTTTACATTGAATACCAATATATTTTAGAAACGTCCATACATCACGATGGAAAAACCGAAAGTTTTAATATACGCAGGTGGTCCAATTAACTTTCAGAACGGAATGTGGATTTTTGTGTGCGACACTTTCAATTTTCCGGTCGTCGCGTATATTCCATGCTGCCGTTCTGATTAACATGGGATATTGCACACACCACTGCCGCTTTCAACACTGGATTTGACGTACTGCTCCCCATATTTCCGGTAGTTATTGTGCCGAGTTCATTTAGCCGTTTATTGCGTGCACATTGTTTATGTTCATTGACTACCTGAGCGGCTAGTTTTTGATTATGCCGATAATCTTTCCAGAAAATTTGTATTCACGCGCCTTGCAATAAAGATATATAATTTCAATTGAGAACTTTACTGGAATAATATCTCATTAGAATAAGGAAGTACGCCAAAATTTATAATTTTGTGGATTCCTTATATAATTATGTAAATCACCTTTGTATATATGTTTGATAACATGGGGAGCGATTATAATTTGTTTCTGAAATTCAATCAAAGAAGCACAACATAGCTTGTTGGGTAGTTATTGTAACACCCTGTATATAGATACAATATATACCAATCGAAAGGTCTGGCTAAAAGGTGTAGGTCCACCATTGAAACTTTTTGTCTATTTTTCACCGTTTAAAAGTTATTTGGGATAAACGAAATTTGGACTGAATTTCAAAGTCAGATTTCACCCCCTAAAATTGAAGTTTGGCCGCAACAGAGGCTCTCCTTGAATAACACTCCTTGTAGTCTACTGGGCTTCCGTTGTAAGTGACAGAAAATGTATTACAAATCTTTTCTACAAGAAAAAAGAGAAAAGGGAAAAATGGTGTTAAGATTTAATAAAGCAAAACGTGAAGCTATCATCACGGAAAGTTTATTCGTCACCCTAATCGAAATAATCTCTCAACCCTCGATTTCCAAAGCAGTTACCGACAAGCGTTTATGTGTATTTAAAGGAGTTCGTCTTTGATAAACGCTGATGCATCTTTTATTGCCGAATTTAAGCTGGCGAATTATTGTTCTGTCAGTCAGTCGATGGTCCGGATCCCCGGCCATTAAGTATTGAAAAGGATTTTACTACGACCCGAAGAGCCAATTAAAACTTGGGAACCTCCGCGAATTCTACGCCTTTACGTCGAACGTTTCGCCGAGAGATTTATGCGTCAGTAACTCGCAATACATGTTTAATGACTTATTTATGTGAATGGTTCACGTATATCTTTTTTTACCTGAAAAAAATATGCAGTTGTAATTAATTTTATACTTTAGCGTGATCGAAACTATTTGTCATTCTTTATAGACAAAAAAATTTAGACGTTAAAAAATTCTCTGTATAAAAATAGAAACGATCGCATGTCCATTACTTATAAAACTTTCGAATGAAAAAGAAATATCGGAAAATATTTTATTATATGTCACTACCTCGACGGAACGACAATAAAGGATATAAACATTTCTATTATAATTATTTATTATGCTCAAATAAAATCCTCAAATATTAATTTCCACAGAAACTTTCATATCTCAAAAAATACGTATGTTAGTGGTTTCAAATTCGCCACTGTCTTAGAATATCAATCCAAGCATCTGCGTGCGAAATCAGAGTAATGAAGCTTCAAATCATATCGGGGATTCTAGTTAAAATCTTGAAAGCCCTCAAATATTAGTTTCTATAAAAAAAAAACGTTCACATTTGAAAAATTAAGTAAATAAGTGGTATAAAATTTGGAATGATGAGTGAGATACCAGCCATATTCGTCCACAGATACTGTTATCGTTGCAGAAATTTTTTATTACCCTGTTTTGATTTTATCCTGAGTTATCTCATGTTTTATTTAACTGAAAATTTCTTGGGCCGCTCTTAAACTTACAAGCCTAAATTGCCGTTTTTTTATAAATGAGAGGCAAGAATTGAGAAAAAGTAATATATAGGGTGAGCCGACGATCCCAAGTCACAGGTTTAGACGGGGGTTAGCTTAGAGTAGTGCGGTTTGGCTGGTCCGCCGAGTTGGGGCGTAAGCGGTGCGTTTTAGGTGGAGCGCGGGCTTTCTACTTTCTGCCGAGTTGGGGCGTAAGCGGTAATCGAACGATTAATTAATAGGGCGGGTGAACGGCCCCGAATATCTAGTTGTAGTAAGATGTTTGACGCCCCTGCTCCCTAAACTGAAGCCAATCTATTCCTTCCATTCTTCAATTTTATCTTCAGCGATCGTTTATTAATTTGCAAAATATTGTGTGCGCATTGATCGAATATATAATGCATTTGGATTTTATAAAATTGGAGCAACCAGAAAAGTATAAAAGATCTATTTTCAGGATTTGCCCTCGCTCGGAACGAATCCATTAAACTAAAACCAAAGTTTTCGTATGAATAGCTCACACTATTCCAGCAACAAGCTCCTTGTTATCCCAAGATAATATATTCTTTTCAAATAAGCTACTATACCTCTTTCCTTTGTTACCATCCTCAGACAGTTGCGGTTGATGACCAATAATGCCGATTACACAAGAACTGTTTTATCCACGACGGCGCCTCCGGTTCAGTTCCTAACAAGTAAACAAACTATTACAAAGTCTACACCGAGATTTCGCAGCTCTCAGCTCTATAATACTCTCTCTTTCGCCCTTCCTACGGCATTCTACTTTGTTTTCGCATTCGTTCGCCTGCAACGCATTGTTTCAAGTTAAAACTGCGGCCCAATTCGGCGGTCTTCCTTAACCCACATCCCATGAGGACGGAGTTAGTGGCGTTCGTTTGTGCGCCAAATCGATAATCGCTTACATTACGTCGTAAGTATGATGAAACGGAATGAATCGCCGTAACATTTGCATATTCCGAGCAATAAAGCGACTTTTTTACTCCGCTCCGCACCCGTGCGCTTTATTAGCGCCGATTTGAATAACGTTCCGAATAAATTTCGTGCAGATTTATAAAAACACGCGTTTAAATTTTTTAAAGCGGTCATGAGACGAATGAAAAACGGTTAATGCAGCCCTATTAATGACGGTCATTTACATATCTTATTGCTGGCTAAATGATCTGCGATAAAACACTTCTGAGTACATTAAATTCATTGCTAAACATTGGCTTTTTCTTAAGATACCTTTTTAAGTATCTGCCCATCATGCTCGATCAAAACTATGAATGTATGAGGAAAGTTATGAACTTAAATTTTGCCCTAAGCCCATTTGTCAAATTTGGTCATACTGGGAGAACAAGAAAAGCTAGAGGTCACGTGTGGAGTTCCCCAGGGCTCGGTAATAGGAGTCGTATTCTATGGAACATTTATTACGCTAAGGTATGAGGATACCGATCAGAGATGGGGTTAAACTAGTCGGATATGGCTTAGGAATACTCGACAGTCAGAAAACCGTAGACAAAATAGAGGAGGTGGCAAACGGAACCATGGCAGGTGTAATAAAATGATTAAAGGAGAAGAAGCTGAAGATAGCGCCCGAACTCGTTCTTCGGTCGTGCTCCTAGTTAGATAGAAGAAACAGAGATTTGCTTCAAGGTCAAGATGGGAACTGCCAATAACACAAGCCAGGATTTTATCAAATATCTAGGGATCCACTTCGATGCGAACATAAGGATGAACACTTAAGTCCAAAAGACTGCATTAAAAACCACTAAAACTTTGACGAACTTGGATAACATAATATAAAAAAAAAACACTCCTGGCGTAGGTGTCGCAGTCAATTATTCTGAATGGGGCTTCGGTGTAGACATACGTTTTTAAAAAGCAGGTATATAAACCTACTATGTTCGCTGTACAACGGAAAGCGGCTATTAAGATCATTGGAGCCTGCAGGACCACCTCGTTAAACACCCTAATGATGATAGCTAGTACGCCCCCAATAGATCTAATGGCGAAATACATGTGCGAGATCGAACAAGGAGGTGCTATACTGCAAAAGAACGACTGTCTAATCGATAGCAACACTTCTGGGAGCCAAGTGACAGTACTGCAGAGTTGACGAAGACTCTAATAAAAGACATTAAATCATTATACGAAATTAAGCATGGGGAGGTCTCATATTACTTGACGCAGTTGCTGACGAGACATGGTAACTTCCAAGCCTACTTGTACCATTCCGAGATAAATGACACCGAAGAGTGTCCTTACTATGGTTTGAGACACTCTGTGAAGCATACTTTCCTTCAATGCGTAAGGTGGCGCGCTGTAGGATTGATGCACAAACCAGGTGGGAACTATGGCCCCAGGAAACCTTATAAACATTACGATGTCGTCTGAGGAAGCTTGAAAATGTATTGCTGCAAAGATTCTCATACGAAATGAAGAAGAGACCCAATAAAGGAAAGCTAGTCAACCCTAGAACTTGAGTTCCTACTTGAAATAATGCCCTAGTAGCCCCTGGGAGGTGGAAAGATCGTACCGGCATAAATTAATTAAATTGTCAAATGTATTTGAACATGTTGAACGATACAATCAATCCTCTGATTACAGAAAAATTTGGACAAGATCCAGATTTTTTGAGAATGAGGCAAGATTTTTTTCAATAAGATGGGACTGCCTTCATAATTTGTGGATCAACACCTTCGCGATCGTTGGCTGGACCGAAGAGGATATTCTGTCAGATCGCCAGATCTTCGACCACTTGATCTTTTTCTCTGGGGCCATTTTATGTCTAACGTGTATGCCACGTATTCAGCTTCCTTACAAGAGTTACGTCAAAATTTTTTTGAAAAATGCCAACGAATAACTTCAGAAATATTGCGAAATGTCAGTATGAGAAACACTGGAAAAACTAACTAACTCAATTAAATATAGCAGCGCGTAAAAAAGTCATATCTTTGCAAACATTTTGGACAAGAATAGATAACTTTAGTTTATCTATCCTTTCAAAGCATAAATTCCTCTCATAAGTTTAATTACACACTATAAAGTATCCGTGGAGAAAGGCACCAGTAACGTGTATGTTGTTTGACAGAGATAAAAGGGTTTTGTCAACTAGTACTTCATTTTCCGGCACCAAGAAATTTTATCGCGCAATCAGCATGTTATTGCATATGTTTGTATGTTCTCAAACATATGTCTGGATGTGAACTCGTATTTTACGACAATTACGTTTAAAGTGCATATTCAGAGGTGGCCCCGGTTGTTTCATAAATTTACCACTCGTGCATTTCGTGCTGGTGCCATTTGGTTTATGACGCGCGGTTAGAACTTTACCCGTTATTTTCAATTTAGATAGATTGTAACGGATATGTATAAGCGTGCAATTAACTTGTCACTGAGGTATATTGCATGTGCGTGTAATACGAGAAGTTCGACGCCCATTATAGGAAATAATAAACAATATATTGCTTGCTTTCAAAATTGACATTCACCTATTGGTTCGGTTAGATCGGCACATTCATTCAAATAAGTTGCAAATCTGAATTTTAAAATTATCGGAGCCTCACACTTAGTTTTGCCTAAATTCAAAAGATATAAGAACCTATTATTTAGTAAAAATCATTTGTATAGTATTTAGATATATTGTAACATAATAAAATTGAGACTTTTGAATAATAAAAACTAATTAACGAATGAGGAAACGTATATAAAGGCGTTGATAATTACTAGTTGTACTTTGAGATTACTTGTCAAAACGGAATTATTCTGACAATTATCAAGTGTAAAATGAGAATCAACAAGGAACCTTATTCTAGCAAACAGCTAACTTGTGAACGTTTTTAACTGTGTATTCCGATAGGGTGTTTTACGGATATTTTTGTAGGTTCTAGTCTTAGTTTGTGGTCGTATGTCAATTCAATTCAATCCATTATTACTGCACCTTTATTTCTTTTAGCAAGTAATGTCCATGGTTTGACATTTCAACTCCCAGACATTTCAACTACATAATTTGCCTATTTCCTTGGATATGACTATGCGCTTTATTTTGTCGCCATTTATTTACATGTTTAATACTTTATTTTCTAATTATCTTTTTTCAATCATGAATGCAGCATTGTTAGTATACCACATCATATGAAACCATTAGTGCGCCATTAGTGTGTCGGCGAAATTTAGCACAAAAATTACTAAAGATAGGAAAGTGACCTTTTCTGTATATATATAGTTGATCAATGCGCATATGGTAAAAATATTTTTAAATATACAGGGTGTTACAAATTCCCAGAGCTACTTTCAACTTTTTTATTTTAAATGGATTGCTATATTTTTTAGTAATTATTTCGATAGCTACCTAAAACACCTTTACAGTGATATATAGTTATGCGCACTTCTGACAAGTGGTTTAGGCTATATTGCAAATTTTGTCATAATTTTGACAGTTGCGACTTCTGAGATTTTCAGTTTTATCTTTAAAACAGTTATAGTGTCGCGCGTTATTCTTTGGTTATCAATTTGGCGGCTAACGATTTATATGTTTCAAGGTGGCGCAACGTCAAAATATATACAGGGTGTTAAATATGTTATACCACATTTATCGAAATTCAAACGTTCCTTTTGATTTTTTTTAAATGGAACTTATATTTTTAAATTTCAGCAGCAAATTCCTCGTAAAATTACCTTTAAAATGGTACCAATAACGTAACACTTATTTTAAGTATTTTCGAAGATATTACATTTTTATGGAAAATATATTGACAATATTCAATATATGGGACACCAAATATGGTTAGATATCCATGATTTTCAAACAAAAGCTAAGAATATAACGAAACATCAAATCTCTGCTTAAATGTCCACATAATGTTGTTTTTTGTAGTTTATTTTTGGTGTCATAGCGTTTTACAATGTTTTATGATTTTATTATAATATTTGAATTATTTATTTGTGGATTATTAGTTATTACGTATTACTTTAATCTGGTTGTTAATTATATCGTCTTGTTCCTGCTTTTGCCTAAATCCATTTAGTAAAAATAAATTTCTCCAAGGAGGAACTCATAGTCATGATATTTGTTATTGGTGCTTGCAACAGATATCCACTATCAGCATCAAGAATGCATGCAGCGGATTATCTTACCTGTAGAGCGTCAGATAGTAAGCTTTGAGAATTTGTTGGTAAGGTTTCTTTGGTCGGGTTACGTGAATTATGATAAACATGGAAGGACAAAAACTATGGTTATAGAAAATCCGTTGTGGAAAATTCGCCAATCTCTACAAGGACAATTTCGAAACATCATGGAATTACATCCACTATCACGAGGAGAATTGTAAAGAAACATAAGTTTCACCCTTATAAAATTAATATTCACCATGGCTTGCTACACACGGATTTTGAAAAGAAACTTGTGTATCGGTGAAAATATTCTAGATTATTGTGCTTTTCACAGATGAAGCAACATTTGTCAATTCTAGAATAATAAACAGAAAAACTTCACACTACTATGATACACAAATTTTAGTATCAACACATACGGGGGAGGACATCAGGGAACACCGTTGTGGATCCATTCTTCTTTGACAATACCTTAAATTGTGAGATTTATAGAAACTTTTTTTAAAATAATTTACCAATACTGCTAGAAGGTCTCCATGGGAACTTTATGGAGAGATTGTGGTACCAATACATTGTGCATTCACACATTACAGTGCTACTGTAAAAACGCACCCTATAAGGTATTTATTAATAGACGGATTGGGATTCATTAAGTTTATCACCGCATCACCAGATTGACCCTTTGTGATTTTTTACATACACTACTATAAAAAACCATAATACGCATGACACCCGCTGCAATGGCAGACTACATGCACAAACGCGTAAGAAATGCTTCTCTTCAGTTAAATGTGGATAATATGATAATATGTATATTTGAAAATGTAAGGCAGACCATACACACGGAGCTAAATAGAGACATATTTTAGCATCTTTTGATTTAAAATTATTATATATATCTAAAAGTGTAAAAAATAAAATAATTTTGTGTCACGTACGGTTTGTTTTTGTTACGTTATAAATAATCTAAACAAAAAAGAACAAATGAATAGGGGTAAATTGCTATTATTAAACATATTTTCCATAATATCTTCGAAAATATTGAAAATAAGTATTACATTATTGGTACCATTTTGAAGGCAATTTTACAAGGAATTTGCTCATTATATTGGAAAATATAGGTTCCGTTTAAAAAAATCGAAAGAAAAGCGTTTGAATTTCGAAAAATGTTCCATGACATATTTAACACCCTGTATATATTTCTAAGTTATACCACCTTGAAACATGCTAACTGTTGGCCCCCAAACCCATAACAAAAGATTCACGCGCGACACTAAAAGAGATTTTAAGGTAAAAGTTGAAATCTCAAAAGTCGCAACTGCAAAAATTTTGACAAAATTCGCAATATAGCCTAAACTAACAGTCAGAAGCGCACATACTGTACATCACTGTAAAGGTGTTTTAGGTGGCTATCGAAATAATAACTAAAAAATATAGCAATCCATTTAAAATAAAAAAATTGAAAGTGGCTCTGGGAATTTGTAACACCCTGTATATTTAACAATAATTTTACCATATGCGCATTGTTCAACTTTCTCACTTTCCTATCTTTCGTAGTTTTCGTGCTAAATTCCGCCGACACACTAATGGCGCACCCTGTATACCTAAATCGATGGATTGCAAAATAGAGTTATGACACTTGCGAAGAAAAAATAAGAGTTCATTAGGAAATGCATGCCGACTTCACCATACCAGTTAAGGGTACCAAAAATATCTTGTAAGAAAGTAAAGAATACAGGTAACGTAATAATTCCAAAACCAGAGCAGCTTCGAAACCTGAAGATCTCCACTCCGCAAACACGCGCGTGATTTTAATCTAGCCAAGCTGCCAAAATACAAAATGGCACCCGAAAAACAAACAGGATTATCACATAAATTTAACGAAAACAGTGAAGGAGAAAATATTGTGTCGCGCAGGAGATGAGACGGCGGTCTTCCTTCCTTGCGTCTCCTGAATCGATCATAATAAAGTTGTTTGATGGAGCGGTGTGTGTGGCGCCCCTCTTCATCCATACGAAATTTATTTAGTAAATAATTCTGTAACGCCGCGTCTGCTTCGCTCATCTGTTATAACCAGAAAAGAGATTTTCATATATACAGGATACAAATAATAGATGGGTTTATGCTTCATCCGAAATTCAATTGCAAACTGTTGATGCGAATTTTAAATTTAAAAGATTGTCGTCACCATTTGTATTTAACACCGACGGTCACGTACTATATCCCATAACAAAAATCCCAAAAGGAAGGTGAAAAAATCCCTTACCACAAAATTATTTTTGTTATAATTTTGTGGTAAGGGATTTTTTCACCTTCCTTTTGGGATTTTTGTTATAGTTTTCAAGCCACAGTCTCCACCCATCACAGGATACTATATCCCAACTTAAAGTGGAAAGCAAATATAGGTACACAGCAGAGTAAACAATACTAAAACTTGTATACATCTATCCGAAACAGCATTTAGCGGTTAATCTATCTTTACTATTATCTTTATTATTAGCTCGGCTGATAGTTTAGTGGCTTGCACACTTGGCGATCAGTCGTGAGGTCCGGAGTTCAAATCTCACTGTGGTCAGTTACGATAATCGGTTTTTCCGGGGTCGTATCTAATGATGACTAGAAGGGGGATTTATTGCGGGGTTTATTTGATCCTGAGTCACTTCTGTCTAAAACAAATTTCAGTTAACCGGATAAGTTAGCCATAATAGACCGACCACAGATAAATGCCAACGCTCTGTATAACATGCAAAATTAATGGGGGTTTATCTGCTAACCATTAGAGAACTGCACATACATTTTCTCTCGATACATTGTCGATTATAATCCCTTGCAATGTATGTAGGTACCTATTGATTTGCGTCTGACTTTCGCCTTCATTATTTAGCTCTACAATCTGTGCGAAATGATCCGACAATGCAACCATTTCATTTATGCGTTCATATATGTATAAGCCATTATCCAAGATCGTAAATATGCTCCGTGAATTAGAAATGTTACACTGTGCTAGTGGTTGTATATGAAGGTTTGCATTACAAAACTGTATACAATAAAAAAAAAGAAATTACCACTATTAAACCGCACACCTTATTTAGAAACATATAAAACTGGCATTTTTGTGAACTCTTGCGACATTCTCTTTAATGCATGAATCCTCTTCGTCTGTTGCAAATACTACTCCTAATTGCAAAATATCGCTGGTTAACTTTACCATTCTCTTATTTTCAGTAACAATGAATCACGAACGGAAGAAATGCATATCTAGCAATTTAACGCGTACTCAACGCGAACATAATCCATTTTAGCCTGCGAATAAGGGGGACGTGGTATTAACCGGAATTCTGTGATGTATATACGATTCCAAGTCGAACCCTGATTGCGATCGTGAAAAATTATGTCCTACACGGCGTCCTGTCACCGTGACCCCTTTTTTTCTCCCCAGACTAATTTATATTGTCGTGAATTTTGCCACAGCGTGTATCCGCGTGCCAGTTGTTTCGTATTTAGATATTCAACAAATGCGAAGGAATGAAAGAATTAGCAAAAATTGGGAAAACGTCTAAATTTAGTGCATTTCCATATTTTTGTGTCGTTGTCTTAAATCGAGAAAATATTTTTGTTGCCACAACTGGATTCCCTTGACAAGAGACGTGAGTATTGGACTAATTTAAGGATGATGCCATGGAAAATAAACATCAATTGTTCGAACAAGTCTGAACACAGAACGTGGATTTGAAGAAAATAAATTTGTAGAGCGCCATTTTGGATTCTAATACCACCAGGGTTCCTTATTCTGATTTCATTCATGTATAACATATTACAACAGAATTAATCTGAGTTAGCGACACATACTGGCGACATATATTGGCTGACATATTACAACAGAATTAATCTGAGTTGGCGGATGCGCGAGAGCAAGACGGCGTGCTCAATGGAGTGAGACACACCCGAAGGAATAAGGTGACTCGTTATAATTCGCTTGCGAAGTGTAGGTACTCCCACTATTTCGCGATTCGTTCAAAAATCGTAAATCAGTATCTATTACACTCCGTCCATCCACTAGGATTCGCCCGCTTCTTCGAACTCGTGACATATACTGCGCGTAAACGCAGAGTTTCCATCAACTCAGATTAATTCTACTGTAAAGTTTTATCCTTTAATTGATCAAACATATTGATATTTTATGATCGAAAATAAGGTAGCCGTGGAATGTCAAAACTGTCAAACATTACAATTATCGTTAATTATTAGCGCAAATTCAAATGCCAAAATGGCGTATGAAACGAGATGTGATAACTATTTTTTTTTTAATTTGATATTACAATAATGCTAGAATAAATGACGACGCAGTATGGTAATGAGTTAGTGGTGGTAGTTTTATCAGAATGTAATATCGGCGATTAATGTGCAAATTAAAAGAAACTACTATAAAAAACACGTATCAGAATGACTTGTAATGCTAGTACATTGATTCAAAGTTGTACTCGTATTACAACGAATGTCATTGTGACATTTAATATAGGTACTATTTATTCATCGAACTGAAAAGCAACAATAGCGGAATACAAAATATTTAGAATCGTAATCAAAACAGCATCAATCTACGATTCTGAAAAATTTGATAGAAACTTTATCAAGAACGTATAATTTACCAACCTGCCATGAACCTGCCCAATAGTTATGCCAAAAGGAATTTGAATAAGAATGAACTAGGTGCAGATGGTATTACAATATTACTAAAGGTGCTGATAATCTAAAAATGAAACGCATGCATGCACGACTGATTTATTTAGGTATAAAAACAAGTGCGAAAAAAGCAATTAGCATGGCAGTATGGCAGTGAATGGGAACATTCACTTTTATTTGAATATATTAACCCAGATAATAAATTTTATTTAGATACCTCACATATGTAATACATACACATTATACAATATATAATTTCTTTGGTTCTCCTAAGTAAGGTAGAGTACCTAAGTAACTGAAATCTCTTTTATCTAAATTCCATAACAAAACAAAAAATACTGTATTCCAAATTAAGTGTTTTTCGCCGTATTTGAATTAATATAAACAGTTTTTTAACATTTAAATTTATTTTATTCAAGTAATATTGACGACTAGTGCTACCATCTAACCTCGGAATACTAATTTATTGTTTTAAGCGCTTAGAAATATTTAGTTCTGCCATCTGCCATCGAAATACTGAATTACGTCTGAAGTCAGGATTATACTAGCAGAAAGATGAAATGTGAATAATGAAATTGTTCTTAAAATTTATAGCAAATATAATATTATATGATAGTTACTTCGGTAAATATTTGACCACATGTATACTGGTTAATAATTAATTTTTACTCACATGTACTAGCTTAGCAACAAACCATACTTTCAAGGTATCTTTAAAGCAACTCCGCCTATCATTTTAGCTAGCACCATAAAGATGGCGCTCTACAATATAAAACTACGTAATATAAGCATTGTGAAACGTTGAATAAGACAAAATTCTACTAATAATAAGCGTTTTTAAATTTCATTCATATATATGCGATTAGAAAAAGAGTTAAATAAAACAAATCATCTTTTTACATATTACATTCCTTTATTGTACACATAATCATACAATATGCAACGTAACTATCCGCAGGATTTATTTGTTCTTTTAATACAGATCGGCTTCACCAAAATTCAATTTTGTTTTATTTTAAAAATACTCTAAAATTTAAAATACATACGTATCTATTTAAATATTGTAAATAAAACATATAAGTAAGTACATAACTGTCACTGTATCCAAAGTTGATTTCTCTTAATGTTTATTTATCCACATACATATACATCTATATAATATATATAATAGGTAATGTACATATTACAAAAATTCATCTTGTCTTTCCCAAAAAACGTATACATCAGAATGTTTTGTTATTATATTTTATTATTAATAATAATTACATATATAATTTTCTTTCTACTATCAAGTGGTATATCTATTCTAGAGTACATTTAATTAATATTTATTCACACTAATGATCTTAATGTTGCTCTGCTAAGAGACTCGCTTAAAATAACCTAAATCATTTTTACAATTACAGATTTAACTTTTGTTTTGCTTCGGTTTTATTTGTACAATATTATTTATTTTACATCGTATACAGAATGCACAGTTAAAGGTTTCTGCAGGAGTTACAGCAATATTTATTTTTTCATTTTTCTTTATTTAATCGGTGTTAATATATCTAGGATTTATTTTTTTTCTGTTTAATTGTTTGAGCAATTCCAGTTTAAGGTTTTATCAATACCTAATTCTTCATTGCATTATACACGGAAAAAAATCGCTTGGAAGAATTCACTACAATATTGTGACAGTAATTAACAAAATTATGTAATCTCATCGCAGATTTTTGTTAATTATTACATCTTGTTTTCACAAATAATACTTCAGAGATGTAGTTAAACTTTTGTTGCATAGTTTCACACAAATGTAACATTTTTTCCAACAACTTTTGTTTCGAGACGTGCAGGAGAACATTGTGTCAATTTCCGACACAAAATTTCTCTTTTCTTTTAATATTTTTGTTTCTAAATAACTGGCTCAATTCAAATGCACCAATGCCAAATTATGGCGGTAAAAACTAACAATGTGATAGGTAGGTGTCTACAATTATAATTGTGTGTTAATTGTTTGCCTTTTTATAACAATTTTTTTCCGTATAGGCTGTGTATTGAAGATGTCATTTAAAAATTACGAAACGTACAAAATAAGTGTATTTAATGATAGGACCTTAACCCGGCATTGCACAAACAATTAGAAATAAATGTTATAGCACTCAATATTTTCTTTTTTTTATGTGAGTAGAGTTACTTTGTGAGTGGCACCATTGATGGGTAATTCAAATCAGGATAACTGCGCTTAAAAATGGATAATTTGTATCAGTCTTTAGGTAATTTTGTACTAGAGGGTTTTTATGGGATAATATATAATATATACGTATAGAAAAATGATGTTATAAATCATTAAATTATATGTTGATTACTGTAAATAAAATATAATCTGCCTACCTATGCATTAAAAAAAGATATGATTAAAAAAATTGTACCATTGAGCCCTACATAGATGCTATCACAAAATACTTCTTTCAAACAGTATGTGCGTATAATCACCACATATTATTTGAAAATCACACGTACAAAGGACCCGATAATTGAAAATCACTTGTATATATAAACTTTTACGAGCTATATTCGTAACCATAGCGCAATAACATTTATACTGTTTATTATTGTTGTATTAAAAAGCCCTTCCTTTTGTTTGGAGTCGTCTGAATGCATTAAATGATTACAAAATATAATTGTACGCATCGAATACTCATTTTCCTGAAATTGATTGATAAGTGGGTTTGGTACCACCCAGTACAAGTACTCTTGCATATCCATATAATTTACATTATATACATTCATACATCAGTACTCGGAAATGGTAACGTATACATTTCATATTAGAACACAAGAATTATTATTAATATAGGTACTATTCCAGAACCTATGCTGCCGGATTTTCATTTTATTACCTGTCAATTCTTTCTATTTTTATTAGTTTCATGGCGCTGTAGAAATCCTATTGCGCAGCAATAGGATACACAAAGCTTAACTTAAAAATGGAAGATAGAAGTATTGCAATAATGCATTTAATTGGGTGAAATGTCGATTTTGGAAAATGAATATTGGAGACATTGGAATTGCAATTCATTATAGACGACCGACAAAAAATTAATAAAACTGGTATTTACCAGTGGAGACTTATATTAGCTACTTATCCATGAAAAAGATTAGCGACCTTGAGGACTTTTTACTGTCAAATACCTGATGCGATGTTTTGATACAAGCTTACCAAATTTCGTTCATATTCTCAAGGTTGTGCTATTTTTATACTCAAGGGTTCAACATAAAAACAATTTAACATGAATTTTTTCGAATTCAGCGGGAGAAGATCTTTAAGAAAAGCAGCCATTTATCAAATGTACATGAAAAAAAATGTCGTTTTGTAAACTAGTGCAACAAATTTGTGAGAAAATTTTGGTGGAGTTGGCTAATGATAAATATCCTTTTTTAAAGAAAATATAACTGATAATGGCACATGAATGAATGACTAGGATACACCCATGCAGAAATCCATATAGTAAAATTTACACTTCACTGTTTGGCGAAAATTGTAGTAATTGTACGAATTGTGATTTTACAACGACGCGAAGTTGCTACAGTTTCCTACACCATAGCTACAAAAGAACAATAAAATTGTTAGAAAATATTATAAGACAATCTTCTACAAAATATAGTGAAATGCTTTACAATATCTTGCAACTACAGTCCACGCACTGACTGTTGGCGGAAGCACCGCCCTCACGGGCATCTCGCGTCAGTAGCCCGAAGAGTCAGGCGGAGCTCCCTTGACGAACACCGTACAGTACTGCAGATACATAATATTGCAATAAACACTGAATTTCGTATTTTGTACAAATCGCGACAGTGGAGGTGGATATGTTATCCCGTGTGAATTATAACGTTTCTCCATATTTCTTTGAATGTGTCTCACTCCATTAAGCACGCCCTCTTGCTATCACGCATCTGTCAGGTGAAAATGCTTGGACTGTACTGTATTAAATATAATAAATTACATATGGTGAAGTGAAAGATTTTAACAAATTTTGATGCGCATTTTGTTACAAACAATGCAATAATAATTTTCGTTAACGATTTTGCAGGAAATTTTAAAATATCCTTATTTCTACTACAGCAAGTTGTTGTAAAAAACTTTACAATTGTTTTAAAGTTTATAACATTTTTTTCTGTCTCATTCAACAATATTCCATTTAATATTATAAAAATCAACGTTTTGTAAAAATGAGACTAGCACCAAGCTATTAAATAAAAAAGATTTAAGCTCTACCAAATAGGTTTCTTTTTCATGGTTAAGAAGAAAATATAAAAATCAATATCAAAATAATATTTAGTTAGGTACTAGCTTGAAAACTTTCGATTTTTAACATCACACGTATGTAAGCAACGTTACGCAACTTATATTCAATCATACAGCATTGTATGCTCAGAAAATAACTTCAATACTACATTTAATAAAAAACCTTGACCTATTTATTATCTATTATTTAAGTAGTGCCTATTTTTTTACGATGTAACTCAAATTAAATTTCTCTGACATACTGCCACTTCCACGCGTTAAAAATTTACTTGCATTTTAATTTAGCAAGACGGGTTTCCTATATACTTGTGTGTCTTTATAATATGACTAGAGAATAACATAATTCTCATTGTATTCCAACAAATCAAAACGTAAACATTCGTCACTTTTCACACTCGATATATAAAAGTTTCTCCAAAATCAACATTTTCTTCTACAGGCATTCTGTATAACTATTAATTCGTAAGCGTTTATAAATTATCAAGTAAACACTAAAATAAAATTTTAAAACAAAAATACATATTATAATTCTTAGTACGTTTTCAATCATTATACGTTCATCTTGCTTAAATATTGTACTGTAAGTTCACTCATAATCTGCCACTTTACAATTACATAGTAGCGAGTAATGTTGGAACCTTACCAATATCTGCAGCAGTAACTTATAAGGTAATTTATAATGTCTGTAAGCATCTATAATGTATTATTATAGAGTTATAGATAACCTTATAAACGATACAGATATGCGTGGGCAAAAAACATAGAATCTCATCAGAGGTTATGTGTGAACTTTGTACTTACATATATGATGCTGTTCGTGCATGTATTTGACAAAATATAACATACAAGTCAGGAGCGAGTATATTTATATAGCAGTCTAACGTAATCTTATTAGACTACAGAAACCTTGTTGTTTGCCGAGAATTGCAACTTTTCCTTCTCTAAAGAAAATGGGTATTATAGTATTGTATTCACAGCCTAATTTTTGAAAAGAAAAATCAATTTATTTTTTGTAATTAGCTCTTTTATATTTATAAGTACTTATAAACTCATTTTTATGAGTGTGGTTATGTTCATATTTAGACAATACTGAACGGATTACATTGAATAAATAACTTGGCAATCAAAATGAAATATTGAGAAATTGGCTATCAATAAATATGTTGTTATATTAAAGATATGAAAGTTCTTTCGTTCTCAGGAGAATTGCCAATAGAATTTTAAGTTCGTCTACGAAAAAATAAAGTTTATAGATATTACCAACTGCAACATAATTTTCTATATTATCAAATTATGCTCATTGCATCTTTATTGAAAAGCATATTAAAGCTAGTATTCAGAGTTCTGTGGCGGAAACACAAAACACTGATATTTTGCATGATATTGGTATATTTTCTAAAAACTTAACATAAACGGAAAATAAATGATATATTCATAAACAACAGTTGCCTATAGATGTAGTTCACATTGCAAGTAAGAAAATCAAAATTATGAAATAATGCCAAGAATATTTGTTATATGGTTTTGTTTCTGTTGGAGATTTTAGTGTTCCCAACGGCCAGCGCATAATTTTTTTAACTTTTAACAGCAGCTCAAAACTGCTGAGACACTTACAAACAAATCATAGTAAATACAAAGACAAACCTATGGCATTTTTAGGTTAGTGGAAAAAATGTATCTTCTCTAGTAGATAGCGGTGTTGACAAAAATGCATGTAATGCCCCATTTCAAGTAAGTTAGTATAGAGCTAGATGCAGGAGAAGCGCATATTATTGCCGAAACTGTTGCAAAACATGCATAATTGTTGAAATCATAATTGGCAAAAAGATAGACATAGAGATGCTGCCATTTTCAAATAATGCTGTACCTTATTAGGAGAACTTATGAAATAAGTAACGAAACAGAAAATACAGTTATTGAAAGAATAAAAGGTAGTACATAGTCGGTAAGCAATACAACTTGATGAATCAACACACATGGCATGCTTACACTATTTATATCGTTATCGTCCGGTACTTATGGGCATAACAATTCTGCAGAAGAAAAAATATTATTTTACAAATCTTTGAAGACTCCTATAACCGTAGAGAATACTTTTAACTTAATCGATTTTTATATCACTGAAAATGGAACGATTGCATTAATATTTGCAGCAACTTTTGGATTTATTGCACCTGTGAAAAATATCGTTTCAGATATTGAAAAGAGCCACTATTCATGGACAAGCTTTAGCAGTAAGAAAAAGTATTTTGGATGAAGCAGTAAGAATCCTAAGTTTCATAATGTCCTGGCCTTTAAATTCACGAATTTTCATTTAGCTGTTCTCTGTAAGGAAATAGGAGACCAGTTCAGCACCATCTTGCTTCACACAGAAGTGCGATGGTTATCTAATAATGCGCTAAATTCAAAATCGTGTATTAAAGTGACACAAAATTAAAAAAAAATAATATATACGAAGTTTGTAAGAAAATCAGTTTTACTAAACTCGCATAGCTTTTAAGTTACTCGCTCGAACTCAAAAGCTATATTCGTTTAGTAAAACTTTGCTGGTCTAAACTCATTGTTTAATATACTATTGTTCTTACAGTTGTTTTTAATCTTGTATATTTTAAAGCTATAAAAGTAGCATAATGTCGATCCTAAGGAAGTTCCTTAAGGACTTCTTCGGATTCCTTGCTCTACAGAAGGTTGAAAAACACTGATTTAAGCTAAGTTTGTTTGAAGGAAATAAATATTTATTTGCCCATATATAAACAGGCCAAAAACCTAATTTGGTCAATTAATATTTTGTTGATTGAATAAAGTTTTTTGTCCGGGTAACGTTTTATTTTAACATGTATTAAGAAATCAAATTTCTCAACCATTTTTATACACTCAAAAAAAAATGGTTTAATATGTATTTGTGAAATTTGATGCTTACTGCAAAATTTTCAATTATTCTATAATACCCAAAAATGCTCGAGTTTGAAGGAACAGGTTCCCGGTTTTTTTTTTTTATTATTTATTTATTTAATGCTTCCATTACGTTGGTACCCTTTTTGTCCGTATTTTCTACTTCAACTCCAATCACTGTAAAAATATTTTGTCAAATACATGACTGCAGCCAACTTTTTACACATATTTGAACGTATATGCACAGTTTTAGTACGAGAAATTTTGCGCCCGAAACAGTCAAACAAAAATGTTAAAAAAAAAAGAAAAACAAAACAAACAAAAACGAACATAACTAATACACGGACGCGTTGTTATGCGTGTCGTAGTTAATCTGCAAGTACGAAGGAATGGCGGCGTTCAGTTCGGACGCTCGCCGTCGCAGCGCTGCGATGCTGTGACCGCGCCACACGTCCTCTTCCTGATCATTGGGCGAACCGCCGGCCGCCACTGGTGGAGTGGCGGCGCTCGAACACGGAATCTGTGGGGGCGGTGAACTTCCTGTTCCGCCCGTATTGCCGCCGGCACCGCCAGTATTATTACAGTACGTCATCATGGTGTCGCCTGTAAGAAGAGGACAACGATATAAAATAGAATTATAACAGTTTCTGCATAGTATATGCCATTAATTTATTTCATTATTTATTTATAAAGTTGTACCTATTATATTTTCGATGAAAAAAAAACAATTTCTAAGCAATTAATTCTGTTTAGGGTGATTGATCGAGACCGTCCATTAGAAAGATTGGGCCTCCTAGTAATTATTAATTTCTGTAAAGTTGCATACGTACATAGTGTAATAAAATCTATGCCCTGAAAATATTTTCAAGATGGCGGCACTTCCGGAAACACCGCAAATTGACATCAACTTTCTTATTTCAAATGAAATGGTATAGTTTTCTTTGCACTTTTAAAATCTAAACGTTATTCTAGAGGAACGTTTACTAGCATTCCCTATACCTAAGTGCAGTCGTTTTGGAGATTCTTCGACTTTTTGAAAATTTTGGATTTACATCACGATGTTTAACATTATGTACTGTCGCGAAATTTTAATCGAGAACGCTAAAATTAAGACTATCGATGGAAGAAATCCTGACGTTTCTGTCGAAGTTTTTCGATTTGTTGCATTATCTACAGGCTGTCCAAAATTTAATTGTCCTTTAGTGCAACTGCAGACCATCAAAACTCGATTTTGACTGATTTGAAACTTGATTTGATGGAAATGAAGTCCTGAACTGGATTGTTAGGAACTCGTGATCAGAAAAAAAAATCAGTCAAAAAAATTGGCATATAAGCAAGATAAATGCTCAAACAATTATCGACCTTTTATTGCATCTTTTAGAACCTATATAATAAAGCAAACAAACCGAAATTTACCGCTAATTGGCTGGAATGAACTACTAGGATGGGATAATTGTCTATATTTGTTTGCACATTTTTAATATAAACATACCTGGTGCCAAATTACCTTCAGGAAAAATTCCAAACTTTGAAAATCACTAATTTATTTTGGCGCTTAAATAATTACCTCATGCTATATTTTTGCAACTACCTGCCGCATTTTTGTGCTCCCTCTTCAGCGACGATGTAAAGTACGCCACTTAATACAAATAAAATGAAAATAACTTTCCATTTTTTTAGGTGTGTGTACTCACGGTGCTTGAACAACTGAATCGCTGCATAATAAATGTCCCAACATTTGCTTTTGAGAGTGTTTTATTGCTCAGACAATAAATATTGCTTCTCTCCTTGCTTAAACACTGTGCGCACTAATTACCATAATATTCCTAATATGTTCACGCATGATACATATGTACTTATGCATCTTATACTGTGTATTGTATGTGCAATGCAACAACGTGAGATCAGAACTAGTAGCATATAGTAGCATATCTTCTATTTAATTTGTTAATTAACTATTTGCATTATCAGTATTCTTTTAGCATTAATCAATTTTGTTGCCTCCTAATTGCCTCTGTCAACATTTCATATTTGACGACATTCTAATAACTTGAATCTTAGCTCAATTCAAAAAATCCGGAACTTTTGTATTCACATGATTTGTTGCATGTCGAGCATTCGGTTTATGTATATTAAGACATTAGAACCGCTAAATATGGAGCTTACAAATAGTTATCATCTGCCACCCATGCACCCCTTTCAGGAAAGAAATATACCTAGAAAAGAGACCGAAATTTGAGTAGAAAAGAGTTCCCGATAGGACAACTGGTCCTCGCTTTTTAACGTTAGCTTAAAAATCAGAAATCCCAATACAACCGATAGCGTTATTTGTAGGTACTTATTACGCTAAAAAGTGTCCGTTAATGTCCCTGTATCTCGTTCGAACAGGACACAGTATTGTTGGCCACACGTTTCAATGAAATGCAGTTAGTTAACAAATAACACATGAACGCTGTTCAAACACATTAACAGTTCACGGACAAACAGTAAAATTTTAAAATAGTGCTAATTGAAATAATGCATTTGTGTGCCAGTCAGTTAATCTCAATCGCCCTGTACCTACACATATGCAGCAAGCAACTACCACACTATCACTGTTGCATATGTTAAGATATACGGTTTTATAAAAAAAAATTACCTCTAAAATTAAAATCCTTTACAGAATTGTTGTTTTAAAGAAATGCGTATTTCCTTCTGCCTATATACTCCTTAATTCTCTTTAATAAATAATAAAACACGATTGATTTAATTTAGGCAATGTTGGTATTTGTATTTTTTTTTAAGGAACCATTTCGCTTGATTTGTCAGCTTCATTGATCACATTTTAGTCACCCTTTAATAGAATTAATACCAACTATAAGTATTATTTTAGTATTTGATATGTTTCCGAGTATTCGCACTTACAGAAATCCAAGTAAATAATAATTAATAAGTTTTATTGCCCAACAGGCTCCACAGGACAATTTTCTGTACAAGAAAATGAAAATCCATGCGCACAAGATTACGTATACAAATTATGACACAACAAAGTTAATTGAGCTTATCAAAAAATATATCATTATAAATTTTGTTAGCAATGACTCATTCGGAACACAGGGGAGTTTCGCAAAATATTGATCTTTGGTGTGGGACGAGAAAATGTGTTGGAGAATCTGAATGAGGCACGAGGGACGCTGAAAGAGATACAGGAAAGGAGAAAGGAAGCACCCACTGCTGCATGGACCAACTTTCACAGAAAACTTGCACCATGAACTTCTCTGCGGGAGGAGAGAACTTCAACTCCATATCTAACCAGGGGACTGGCGTAATCCATACCCCTAGGCGGGTATATTC
The DNA here is from genome assembly GCA_949128085.1 of Cetonia aurata. Classification (NCBI taxonomy): domain Eukaryota; kingdom Metazoa; phylum Arthropoda; class Insecta; order Coleoptera; family Scarabaeidae; genus Cetonia; species Cetonia aurata. Next base: position 61,531,331 of record OX421883.1, on the reverse strand, counting down.
TATCCACACGAAAGGATAGAAATTTCAAAACACGATGCTCTAAGCGCTCAAGGTGTAGCTGGTGTATAATATAACATGGTGACCATATAATGGAGACATATACCAGTCTGGATACGACAAAGGTAAAATAGAGTGTTTTAAGGGTCGCTGGATCATTGTAGTAGCAGAAAATCCGCATTACCAAGCCCAATTTCCTCGAGGATAAAGCAGCAAGCTGGAGAATATGTGAAGGTAAGTTTAACGTCAAAAGTGACACCCACGTCTGTGAATGTTTCAGCCTAGGATAACTGCTGGTTGCCGATGACGTAAATTGCTGGCGTTCAGATTAATTTGCATGTGCACCGCATGCTTACGCATTTGCCAATGTAAAGGCGTAATCCGTTTTCAGAGCACCAACTCCAGATCATATTGATGTTTGTATGAAGGAGTTGCAGGTCCACTTCAGATGAAATCTTCAAGTCATCAGCATATGCTAGAGCTGGGCAACTCAGCGACTCAAGTAAATCGTTTATGTATAAAATGAAGAAAAGATGCCTCAAACAGGATCCTTGGGCTACACCACATCGAGACACAAAATTGTAAGAGCAAAAGTCATTGTAGCTGATGTTAGTTCGGTTGGATAGATACGATCGAAGAAGTTGAAGAAAGGGTGAGCAAAGGCCAAACCGGTTCAATTTATCCAATAATATATTAAGGTTTATCGTGTCGAACGCACTAGAAAAATCGAAATTACAACGATTTCTGAACAATTTAATTGAAATAGGACGATAGTTTTTCAGGACAGCAGTATCACCCTTCTTATAAATTTGAGAGAGAGATGTACTTTATTTTTATTGACTTTAAGGAAACTTTCAATATGATAAAGAGAGAAAAATTATATGTCGCATTACATGATTAAAGTAACACTAAATGAGATGGAATGTTATGTAGGGGTTTAGAGCGAAATACCGAAAGAAATAAGGTCTGAGGTAATGGAAGGATTTAGGCAGGGCGATCCATTGTCTTCGATATTATTTATCTAGTAAAGTAGTCGAGTATGCTGTAAGGAAACCGAATATAAATAGAACGAGACTATTAAACCACAAGAAGCATCAGTGTCTGGCTTTTTACGACAATATTGTTATAGCAACAAGAAGTAGGTAAAGACGAACCGCTACAACTAAAACAAAGTAAGAGGAAGATGGGATTGGATATAAATGAAAAGAAGACGAAATATATGGACAAATAAGCAGATTGATAAAAAGAAAAAGTTTGAAGCAATAACAAGAAAGAAACATGCTTATAGTTTTCAGGAAGTGGATTCGTTCAAGTATTTGGGGTTGGAATTCTGCAGAAAACCAAATATGAGAAAGGAGATTGAAAGCAGAATATTAAAAACGTAATAGAGATGTAAACCAACTCAGGAACGTAATCAAGAGCAAGCTGATATTCAAAGGAGCATGATTGAAGGTGTGTAAATCAATATTCAGATCCATAGTATTGTTTGGCACTCATATTTGGACAATGGATAAAAGTGTACAAAAAATACTCGCAATACGGAAGAGAAAGTGACTGTGACAAATATATAAAAGAAAATGAGTAAATGGTGGTTAGAAAAGAAGAACTAACAAATAATTCAGGTATTATACAACGAACCGGACATTCTGGGAAATACACTCCGCCAAAAAAGTATCGCATAAACTAAAAAAGGGCATTTATGAACCAAGATATTTTTATACGTTCACAAAAAGTTTGCCTCGTGTATGTGAACTATAAAAACACTAACAAAATAATGGATCTTAGCGTTTTTACTTTATTTTTTTCCTAAAAGAACACATTTAGAAAAATGCATATGTGTAAGGTTTGCTCAGTTGTTTATTGAAAGTCTTCCTATACGGACAAATTTTAAAGTGCGAAGTCAGAGTTCTGTACCAACGCTTTTAAAACTAAAATGAGCAATTTAACTTCAGAACAAGTGGCTGCTATAGTTGCTTTAATCGAAGATGGACGATCTCAAGCATACGTTGCTAATTTGATGAACATCAATCAGTCAAGTGTTTCTAGAGCCGTAGCCAGATATAGGGAAACAGGCATTTACAGTAGAAGACCTGTACCAGGTCGTCTAAGATGTTCTACTCGCCAAGATGACCGCTATTTACTACTACAAACATTACGTCGAAGACATGTAACTGCGAGACAATTGCAGAACGACTTGGCTAGAGCCAGAAATACTCGTGTGAGTACTCAAACTATTCGGAATAGGTTACTACAGAGTGGATTAAGAGCTAGAGTAGCTGTAACAGCCCCTCGTCTCACTAGGAACCACCGAGTGGCTCGCTTAAGGTTTGCCAGAGAACATGTAAATTGGAACATTAATGACTGGGCCAATATACTCTTCACAGATGAGTCAAGATTTGGTCTTTACACCTCAGATAGGCGTATCTCAGTGTACAGACGAGACGGTGAGCGCTATTCGCAGTGTAATATCAGACCTAGACCTAATTTCGCTGGTGGCTCTATTATGGTTTGGGGAGGCATCTGTTTAACAGGTTGTACAGAGTTAGTACCAGTAGACAGAGGTACACTGACTGCCCACAGGTATATAACGGACATTTTAGAAGAACATGTAGTACCATATGCGCCAATTATAGGAAACGAATTCATGTTAATGCACGATAATGCACGACCGCATGTTGCAATAATCGTCCAGGAATACCTTAACGATGTTGGTATTCCAGTTTTAGATTGGCCTGCGGTAAGTCCGGACATGAACCCTATCGAGCACGTGTGGGACCTCCTTCACAGACGGATACGAACCCAAAATGTTGCCCCAGCGGACCTGCATGGACTAGCAAATGCTCTCCGTGACGAGTGGGAGAATTTGGATCAGGCTTATATACGGAGGTTAATCGAATCTCTACCAAACCGTATGCGAGCGGTCATAAGAGCCAGAGGTGGCAATACTCAGTATTAAAAGCTACTGTTATGACATTTTTCTTTCCAAAATTATAATTTCTTGTTTTAATAAAAATCTCAAGTATGAGTTCTTGTTTTTATTTGGCCTGTATTTTATTTAAACAATCATAGAAATTATATCTTAGAGCGCATTAAAGTATATTTACAACTTTATGGTACAAACAAAGATTATGCGATACTTTTATGATTCAAAACTAAATTATGCGATACTTTTTTGGCGGAGTGTACTAGAGGACATAGGTTAAGATGGTTGGGTCACATGGAACGCATGGGGAATGGCAGGGTACCAAAAGAACTTATGGAATTCAGAGTGGAGGCAAGAGAAGAAGATGGAAGGACGAAGTGTTAGGAGACATAGATTTATTGAAAATCAAGAAGAAACATAGGAAAGAAAAGACAGATGTTCTATCAATCCATGGGTGTGCTAGATCTGCAGTGCTAGAAATAGAAAGTCTATTTCCATATTTTTCAAGCTGTATTTTCTCCTGGATTTTCATATTTATTTGTTATAGAAGCTCCTTTATTTCATGCTGGTATAATCTTCCATATGAATTCTGCATATTTCCTATGTGCTGATGTGAGCAAAGTGTTTCTCCTAATTTTATTAATGTTATAATTTCTGAGGTGGTTTTATATTTATCTTTGTGAAATTTGCTCTGTGGTTGTTTCCGACGTAGTTGTTCAGAAAATATATTATTTTTCCTGCTTCTGAGAAGTTATAGTGAACTACCAATATTATATTATGCGTGATTGTTTATAGAAAAAAATTAGTACTTCCTAATTTTATAAAAAAAAATACTATAACCGTTGTCACATTGCGACTAGGTTTTTCAAGCATTAACTCCAATTATGATGCAAGTTCCTTCAACATTTCTTAATAGAGGCACTCACGCCCACCAATCAATTATATACATATTTTTTTTGCTTCACACATAGGAATCGATAGGTATTGTCTGGGGCAAACATTAGAAGACTGATTTTCTCACATCTACATACTGGGGCATGTGTTGATAATGGAATAACCGGAAATATCATTCGGCTCTCCGTAAAGTAGAGCTGCGTTGTTTGTCCGTAGACAATGTCTTCATAGTTCATAGCTGATGGTATTATCCCCATCTTGCCTATTACATTTATAACACGGATAATTTTCTGGCCTTCCTCGCCCATACCAAACTCCGTCGAGGTGTTAATTATTTTTAATATCTTCTTTTGTTGGCTTTCGCTTCGTACATTAAAGGTTACATGTTAAAACGATGCACTACATAATGTACGGTGATGTAATATAAACCCGCTGTGGCTACTCCTTTCTTCCGTTCCCTTCACCGCGCGTTCCCTTCCTCGTCTTCGCCTAAATGCGTTTCAATCTCAGACGTCCATCCAGTATTTAAATAGTAAATTACAGAAAAACAGCGCGGCGGTGGAATGTTCTATTTGGAAATTTAGGAATACACATCATGAGTATATGTCTACGTTCACGGTTCAGTTGTGCTTTTAACAGATTTTTTTCTTTTACCTTCGAGCGGACGATGGCGTGGAAGAGAGATGGCGAGAAGAAAAAAACAACAAGTACGGGATAAAAAGGGAAAAAAGCAACGGTGGGCAGCCTGGAGCCAAAACTGACTCAGAAACAAGCGTCTATATAAAAGAAACTCAAACAAACCTACAACATTTACTTTTGACACCTCCGGTCGAAAGTAACAAGTCGGTGCGGCATTCCAGTGGCGGGTCGTTCGCGGAGGGGTACAGAGGAGCGTATATATGAAAAGGATGTGGTCAAACCTCTCGGTCGGAGACGCTTAGAAAGGATTGTACGACAGAAAGAGGCAGCACAAGGTACAATTAGCAGTGATTAGAGAGGCAACCTAGTTAACCGCTACCGAAATACGCACCAATGGTTCTAATTGTATCTCCACACACATGCTTTAACATTACAACGTTTACGTTCTGATATGGACATGCAGCCTTTTTTGAGACGCGTATATTACAATGACAGATTTAGTTCGCCGATAGGCGAGTAACGATGTTAGCGAACCGCAGATACCTCTTTATCCTATTGTGTGAACTTCCAGGTAGAGATGCAATAACAATGTAATAAGAAAGAAACGCCAAACATATATACGCGTTCGAGTTGGTACGTGATATAAATTAAATAAATTCTGAGGGAGATGAGCTTTTGTTATTTCGTCACTATCTTTTGTTAAGAGACCAAACTCGTATACCTCTCCTCTCTCTCACTCTGCGTAATTAAAATTTCTAATTATGTTGTGCTACTGGGTAATTTGAATTTTAAATTAACTTCGTCAGTGATTAAATTAATAGTAATTTTGTAAACAACGACCTGAGATCTTGCGCAGTAATCTTTACGATTTTCCACTTCCAGTGTGTTACAATGAACTTGTACACTATGCAATTTGGATAAAAACCAGTGTTTCCTCATACTACACAGTAAAAAATTTCTGCGTGTAAAGCTCAAAAAGTAAGTGGTAAAAAGTTTGCGTCTTAAAATTAACACCTAATTTAGTTAAAGTTGCATTTTGTTACCAAAATCAATTAGGTAAAGACATCTTTGCCTAATATTTGAAATATCTACACCTGGGGGTGTAAAAAGTTGACTTCGAAAAGAGAGGGGCGTACATATGTACCTACTCCTGCGCATGAACAATTTCTATCAGGTACATGTAATAAAGAGAGATAAACTTACAGACTACTAAAGGACATTTGACACGTGATCGGATTCGTATTGAAACATGAATCCTGTGCCTCTGCTTTTAAGATGTTTATAGTTTATACGTACATATTTTATGTGTTTTGCAACCATGATGTTAATATGAATCAAATGCAAAAGTATGATTAAATGGCTGAGTATTAGTGATTCGCCTATCCCGTCGGCATATAAACATTGCATATCAAACGGTAAGTAACCAATTACACTATTTTGAACAATAGTTAGATATGTAGGTAGGTACATAATACGTATCGTTTACAACCTATATTCTGTGTTGCTGTATTTCGTAAAATATTTGTCAGTTCTAAAAGATTTTTGACATATTGTAGGTTATGTGTATATGACTAATCGTGCAGGATGTAATTCCCTGTTTAGTCTATTCCCTTCATTCCGGTGGTTAACTCCATATTCCTTAACCTAACTGGTAGCGAGAAGTTTGAAATTTAAAATATACAGGCTGTCTGTAAAAGGTCTTTACACACTCCTATCACATATTCCTTAGACCAAAATAAGCCGATTTAAGTAAACTTATCTTAGTCCAAAGTCGCTTACTTTGGGCGCTATGCGCCCTTAAAGTTAAAATTTTTAAATCGTTTTTTTATTATAAATTCAAAACGGCTTATACGATTTTAATAAAATTTGGCACGGTCAGTTAGTATTATTGGACGAATGTTTTGAGAAAATCTCAAGAAAATACTAATACCGGAAGTGAATGAAACACCCATGACCATTATGAAAATTAACATAATTTTTTTTGCTGTCTATAGTAGAGACACGAAATAATTTTTATTCGATAGAGTATTCAAAAGCGATCAAATTATGTCTCTTGTAAAATTTTCTTATTTTTATTCGTTTTCGAGAAAAACGAAAAAAAGTGCTTATGGTCGTACGATCGAAAAAAGCAAAAAGTAATCCAGTCACCTATGATTTCTATCATAAACAAATGAATTTCGCATGACTAAAACTACTGCTCAAATAAAGACTACAGGTAAACGAATAGGGTTAGTAAAAGTTCACGGTTTCGAAGATTCTGGGTAACTTATTTACTACAAAAACGACACTCTTTATAAGTATTGATTACTCTAATGGTTTTTGCGAAATTTGTATTTTAATAATTCGCATCAGGTTATTTTACACAAAAATTATTAACAAAATTAAATAACTGAAACATGAACACAAATAATAAATATGTCACAAAAACTGTTGAAAGTGTTCTCCATTTACACGCATACAAAGATTTATACGACGAAGGAAATTAAACTGTACTCTTTGCAAAATTTCTCCATCACCTCTAAGGTCACTTATGGCATGTTCAATACGTTGCCATAGTTGTGGTTCATTAGCCACAGGTGTCTTGTAAACCACGGACTTAAGATGCCCCCATACAGAAAAATCAGCGGGAGTTAAGTCTGGAGAACGTGGAGGCCAATTTACAGGAGCGTCATTACCTCTACCTATCCATTTGTTTGGGTATACTTGATTTAGGTAGTTTCGAACATCTACTGAAAAATGTGGTGGAGCTCCATCGTGCATGTACCACATATCTCTCCGAAGTTGTAGAGGTAAATCGTCTAACAAATCTGGCAATGTATTTTGTAAAAATTGCAAGTAGATGTCTCCCGTTAATCTTTGTGGAAGAATAACAGGACCAACAATAAAATTGCAAATTATTCCAATCCACACATTAAGTTTAAATTCGTGTTGAAAATGATTTATCTTTATGGCATGCGGGTTTTCAACTGCATAAACGTGTTCGTTATGGAAATTAGTTACCCCTCCTCTTGTGAAACAAGCTTCATCCGTAAACAAAATAGTGTTGCCAAAGTTTAAATCTGCTTCTCTTTACCCATTAACAAAGCGACAAAAACCCAGGCGCATTTCGGGATCATGTTCTAAAAGATCTTGAACTGCTATTTTATGGTATGGATATAGCAACTGTTCTCTAATTACTGCGTGAACGACATCTTTACATACTCCTACTTCCCTACCTATTCGTCTAGTACTTATTTCTGGATCTTCTTCAACACGTTCTAAAATTGCTTCTTCAACTTCAGGAACCCTTACAAAACGCTGCCTTCCATAATCAGCGGTTGCAGGAGCAAAGCGACCGGTCTCCCGAAAAAGACGTCGCTCAACGGCAGCAAACGTTGGGTGACTTGGTATTCGACGATTTGGAAACCTTTCAGAATACACCCTAACACACTCTCGAGTATTTCCTTCACAAAATCCAAATACCAATAGCATATCGGTATATTCTGCATTGGTGTATTGTAAGGCCATGATAAATCACGAAAAGTTAAGCTTTAAGGTATTTTAGATTTGACACTATTATTATTTAGCCATGCGAAATTCATTTGTTGATGATAGAAATCATAGGCGACTGAATTACTTTAAGCTTTTTTCGAACGCACGACCATAAGCACTTTTTTTCGTTTTTCTCGAAAACGAATAAAAATAAGAAAATTTTACAAGAGACATAATTTGATCGCTTTTGAATACCCTATCGAATAAAAATTATTTCGTGTCTCTACTATAGACAGCAAAAAAAATTATGTTAATTTTCATAATGGTCATGCGTATTTCATTCACTTCCGGTATTAGTATTTTCTTGAAATTTTCTCAAAACATTCGTCCAATAATACTAACTGACCATGCCAAATCTTATTAAAATCGCATAAGCCGTTTTGAATTTATAATAAGAAAACGATTTCAAAATTTTAACTTTAAGGCCGCATAGCGCCTAAAGTAAGCGACTTTGGACTAAGATAAGTTTACTTAATTCGGTTTATTTCGGTCTAAGGAATATGTGGTAGGCGTGTGTAAAGACCTTTTACAGACACCTTATATATATATTTTTGTTAATATTAACTGTACTATAATATTGCCGTGCTGTGCAATGGTTTTTCTTTTATTGCATAACTTGTTTATTTAACCATAATTATTATTAGTAATATTATTGATTTATTGTTGCAAGGCATATTTTTGTTTAATCATTAGTGTTCGTATTCGTTTACATATATTATAGTGCATGTCGTTTAAACGTTGTTCTGTACATTGTGCGTTTTGCGAGAAAGCAAATGTTTAAATTCTGTTTTATACAAAAAGATATAAGCAAATAAATTTTTATTAGCAAATTGAAGTTTTTTTTGGATCACTTCACCACCTTACGTTTATTAGAGTGCTTAGCGTATATATACTGTACGATATACATTTACAGCTGAAAGCAGTTTAATTACACTGACGTTATTCAATGTAAAACCTACACCCATGTAGTGTACCTCTAACTAACACCCAAAGGTGTAGATCATCTCTTGGTAGTTTACACTGGCAAGTTACACTACACGTTTTAAAGTGTAGGATTTACCAAATCGTTTTGGTAAATTTTACCAAATTTTACAGTGTAAAATTTACCAAAAATAGTGTGGACTTATATAGACCACTTTTAGTGTTAATTTCTACACGCAATTTTTTACTGTGTATTATCGCCAATCTCCCAATCTACTTTTCACACTACTCTTTCGTCTTTTAAAAATGTAATATCTACGCATCCTCTTTCTTCAGAAACAAAAATCTAGCTTTGATAAATTTATTATTTCCTGAAATAAACAAGTGACACACTAGTAAAATGAGAAAACTATGCTCTTTCTGGTACAGACTCACCTGCGAACTGTATATAAAAAGGCGCTTTTAAAGTGTTCTATAGTGTATGACTGGTTGCGTGGTTTTCCCTGTTCTACTTTATCAAATTAAGCAAACAGGTGCCAAACAAAAACTTTTTTTTTACTTTAATGTAGTGCGGGTTTTTTGCACTTTTTTTTGAAACAGCAATAATTGTGTATCTCTACGATTCTTGCAAATATGGATGTGAATACAGTTAAACTTATGATCAATTTTAATGGCCTTAATAGGAATGTGTGTCTACGATCTTTTGCTGGTAGGCTAATAGCTAGCTGCAATGGTTGGTAGTGCTGCCAGAGCCCAGGAAAAGTGATTCATCATCATTATCATCAAGTGCGATATGTGACATTACAGAAAACTTGTATATTGGCATGCTTGTGCTATTTTTAATAGATGTAATAAGTGGATGTTAATTCCTTCGTATCGAAGGACCTGTCAACATAACCCCTTGTCGGATACTACAATAATTAGGTGTTTTTTGTCTATTATTATACGGAACATTTCGGTTTACGAAAAATTAGATGCTTGTACTGTTTACACGAACTTGTATTAAGCAAGAACAGAATGTAAAACATTGCATTTGGTCTGCAGGAGGTGTAAGTTCGTGCCGTTTTTCATTTGTGTAGTTACAACAAGATTCGAAGAGCACAAACTGTAAACTCAAGAATTGTTAATTCAGCTGCAATTTGTTGTTGTTCTCGGGACGTAAATGTTGCGTGCAATGCAAAAAAACACACCCAATTTTATTTCGTAAATACGGGGACCTGTGTGTTTTTCGCATGATTTTAAACTGTCAAAACGATATTGTGTATCTAATATATGTATAATAATTTAATACAATGTCGTCAAGGTCAACTATGAATCGCATCATTTGTTTTATAACCATGATTTCATACTGATGTATTTTACGGTTTTTTAATAAATAATGTGTCATTGATTTCAATACACACCAACAGTCTTAATATTCAGTTTTAGATGCATAAGTATCACTAAAATAATTTTTTATAAACCTTTGTAATAATGAAGATGAAAAATGTGCAGAATAGAAAGTGATATTCATTAATTACAACAACAAGGCTCTCTGCGCCCTCCCAAATGCATCCTGGGTGGGCTTTATTTGAAACAAAACAATTTGAACTTAAATCTATTATTACCTTGCCTCAGATTAAAAAAAAAAAGTATATATCACCCAAAAGGGTTTTATGAACTGAAAGCCAACTTAGGGAACCCATGACAGTGGACACAAACGACATCTGCACGACGATTGCTAATGCTGACTGTAAATCAACAAAATGATCTTCGGAATAGCATTATAAGATTGGCCGAAGTTGGAATGCCTACCATCGTTCTCATACGTTGAAAAATTCGAGATTCCTCGAAGATTTTCCCAACCATAAAGCAGTGGCTGGTTTATTATTATTATTTTGAAAGCCAGATCACCAGAAAATCTATAAACGTCAAAAATTGCGAGGGCATCCAAGGTAAGCAAATACATTATTATTGATTACTTTAAGAAATAAGTTAAAGATGTGATAACTGAAACAGTAGTAATTGAGAAGTCGCAATGTATATTTAACATGCATGAGAAAAGGTTGTAGACAAAACTTGCATAAACAATAGGTTGTATTTGTGAAGAAAGGCAGCAAGAATCAGCAGAAAAACATACTAAAGATGTATTATCCTCCTCTGATTTTAATGAAAAGGTTCAGAAAAAAAAAATCAGGGTGTTCTATACATTTGACCTTGACTATCGTAGGAATTTAAATTCTCTTTCGAGTTTTTCTTTGTTTCCTGGTATGGTTATACTTGTAATAACTTCGAACAATTTGCGTTTAATATATTCTATAATCCAAACATTTTTTCACGCGAGCTATATGACTATTTACATATTGTGGAGTGAAACATTGGAACACCAGATCCCTAACATAGCATTAATAACTCAAAATATCGGAAAAATTACTCCAAAATATTTTCTGAACCAATCAAAGTTAAACGGGATATGTATTTAAAATAAAAAATTTGTATAAAAACCTAAATGTTACCTAACATTAAGGATAATATATATTTTTTTTAATTTTACGTTCGGTATCTTTTATATGAAATAATAAATTTTTTATTTACTTTATCGATTCTCAGTTTTTCCTCTAGAACGCACATCTCTTTCATTCTTTTCTATCTTTTCTTTTTTGCTTAGGTACGTTGGCTTTGACGTCAGATACATTTTCTTTCATTTAATTTTATGATACCCTAATAGTGGGTGTGTTAATTGGAGCATCTTGTATACCAGCTCGTTCGATACACGTGGAAACTACAGTTAATGTCAATGCTTTAGATTTTCTCGCCAAAACAAAACATTATCAGCACGTACGGGATGCTTCAAAATCACTTACTGGTAACATTAACATATACATACTGTTCATTTTGAGCAAAACAAAATTATGGGAAACTACAAAATATTGCCAGCTCAACTGTTTCATAAACGTTTTAGACATCCTACTAGGAAAATATTTATACAGTAATATTGATTAGATTTCAAACATGAAAAAATTTGTGGTGTTAATAAAAACTAAGCTAATAAAAGTAACAATTTTACATTACCTAGTGAATTGAGGCCGTAGTGCGCCTGATAAACCGTACTAGCCGCAGCGGTGCTTATAGGTAACGCAGGACTTAATCCGGAACTTTGGTTGAGTTGACCCAAGGACTGGCCGAAGCCCCCCATGGAGACTCCGCCCTGACTCAATTGCCCCAGACCTAAAATAAACAGAAGAAACTCAAGATAATTTACACTGATGCACCTCCAAATGTTGAAAAATCTTACCCGTGGTCATTCCAGCGACACCCCATCTAGATTCAGATGTGCTGAACATGCTGGAACCACAGAGGCCATCTCCCATCGCGCCAAAAGGCGGGAGACCGTGCGACGGAAGTAACGCTCCGGGGGTTCTGAAGACATTCGTGGTCTTCTTTCTCTTCTTCCACTTCGCTCTTCTGTTTTGAAACCAAACCTTGTCAAAAGAAATCTGGTGTAAGTGGCAACATATTTTTTTAAATAAATAAGTATAGAAGAATTAAAACATTTGGCTAATCCAAGTGATTTTCAATATTCGTTAGAATATCGAGAACAATCATCACAAACGGGAGTTTAAAATAGTTTCTAGATTTAAGGGAAGCCATATAGTGTTTAAAATAGTTTTGTTCGTCTTTGATGAAATGATGAATGAAAAGCTTCAAAATGTTTGTCGATTAAACAATATTTTCGTTCGCAGGGTCTTCATAATTACGGCAGTTACCGCACTATTCTGTTCTAAAATTAAATTTCGCCAAACAACAAAAATATATTCATTTTTTGCGCGTCACGCCGCCATATTGTTGAGGTAAGTCAGCGAATTGGATGCCAACAAATGCGGACGTGCAATTTGACTCAGGTACCTCTTTGTAATTATTTGAGGATCAATGATTTAAAAAAAAACTTAAAAGAATCGAAAAATTGTAATTGAACTAAACTATAACGATTTTTTCTGGTTTATATTCCCAAAGGTTATTTCATTTCTTAAAAATGCGACATTTAGTCTAGACTTTATCTATTCCACTGTCGAAGATTCTTAATAAAGATACGACAAAAACAATATTTGAACACAATAAATTTCTGTTTTACGGTTGTTAATTTATTTACGTAGAGTGCAGACAGGCATCTGTGTATATTATGTATATTCTGTCGCAAAGGTAATAGTGATATGTGCCCGCCAGCAGGCCCCAAACACCAAAAAGGGTAAAACTGGCGGATGTCCAACTCACACGCTTGCATGCACACCAGTCGAAGTCAGAATTCCACAGATATATGTGAAAACTACCCCCTAAAAACCAAACAACGCGGCTAGAATACGAGTTTCGGATTTGGAAACAGGACGAATACGGGCATAAATAGAGAGAAAAAAGAGGTAGAAACAGTACACACAGTAGTAAAAGAAGAAACGGCCAGAAATCCATGTTTAAGCACTTTACATTAGTGGACATTTAGTCGTGATGTTATCTTATGAATAATTCACCGTTCATTAATTTATTTATACGCGTAAATGCATAAGGTTACGTGTGGTTTATAATAGTAGAAAAATTTAGCACTTTTTTTTCGTCACATTTACGCCTATATCACAAATACACATTCAAGATTTATAGTGACTCATTTGAAAACTTCACGGGACTATGGTGTATAATACTCCCTTCGCGTTTTATTTTTAGGAGATGTACACACTCTTATTATTTACGATTTGTGTCGTTGTTTATTTATAGGAGGTGACATATTATTCATGAGCTCCCACGGGAATTGCCGAAGCATCATTATCTCCACAATGCAATTCTTAACATTGGAAGTGCGAATAAATATAATGACGAATTTGACAAGTTAAAATTTCTTTGAAGTAAGCAAACAATTCTTGATAATAATATGTTGTGATGTTAATTCCTTTTTGCGTTTTAATATGTTTTGAATCTTCAACTATCACGTACCTATTGAATTTTCAATTGATTCACTTAGAAACTAACAATATTTGACGTGAAAAACCAGCAACGCTTACATGATTGATAACAATAGTTGTAATAACAAAGCAATAGAATATGCGTAGCGTAAAAAATTAGTTTTTGTATTTAAAATAGCCACGTCTATCAAATAAAGCAACAAAAACGTACATCGATCGTGTCATATGTATATCCGTAGTTCAGCTGCGTGAGAAGTATCAATACAACGACCATTATCTATTCATCGAACAAGTAATAGCAAAATCCTGTACCCTATATAGCGTGAGTTTTTTTTTTAAATCTGAAGATATAATGTTAGTATTTTTGTTCAGCTTTAAACAGAACAAACCAATGCAATCCTACAATATACAAGCCCTTAAAGCAATCTTGTAATTCATCAAAATTTTATTTTAATACTTAAAATAGTGCATTTTTTTTAAATAAATAAATAGGCAATATACACTGCTCCTCTTAATTAAAGGGACACTACTTTGGGTAGACTATGTTTCTTACAGAATGGATTTATGGGCATACATATATAAAAATAAGAAACAAGAACTCTTTATTTATTAAATGAATACAAGAATGTCGGAACTTGGTTGTATTGAGGTTAGGGTAATTCCGGTATAGATGGACCTCAATTCAAAAAAAAAAAAATGTAAATTTCATTTCCATTGATAAATAAAATGAAAAATGTTCAAAACAGATAAACTAAACTTTATTCTAACGGGATATTACAAAAGTATCAAAAAAATATTTATATTTTTTTAATAATAACTATTATAGGAAAAACTTGCATTGGTCCATCTATACCAAGGTATCCGGGTTAGATGAGCCGATAACATGTATAGGATGGACCATTACAAAATATGGCAAAAAACACTGTACTGAAGTTCAAAATATTAAATACAGTCAAATTCGGATTTCAAGCAAATTTGCCACACAAATCGCAGAAATTGGCATACTTGGTGCAAGTTTCATGAAGCCACCTCTTACATTTAATGCACTGAATCCAATCATCACTTTTAACAGTTTGCCCATAATATTCGCCGCAACCAACGCATATGTTATCGAGATTAGATTGATCCTCGTCATCATTCTCATCATGAACTGAAACTTCTGCATCCGAATCTGAAGACGAGTCAACAATTATCTTCTTAGATTTGGACAACTGCTGTTTACCTTTTGTTTTTGGCTTTTGTTTGGTTTTTGTAACCTCGGTTTTAGTTTTCTTTTCAATCTTTTTCTTTTTAGCCAACTGCTTAACTTTAAGTTCTGTGATGTTATTTGTCCCATTAAGAATTACCGCGAAATTACGAGATCTCTTCTTTAAAGTAGTCAGAGCTGAAGTTAGTGGTATGGAATAAATTTCAGTTAGAAGTTTTCCAGCACTTCTTTTTGCTGATGGTGGTGTTGTTACTTTAGAGCAGCCTGGCTGTGGTGTTTGAGGTCTATGTGGCTCAGAGGAATCTGTTTGTGGCACTGGATTAGGAGGAACGTCTTCAGATAAAAATGCGTAGTCTGGTATAGCATCTGGATTGAAAGGAATAATGCCAGTTGATCTGAAACCTGATACGGCGTTTTGATATTTTTCTGCAGAATTCCATGCCTCTCCTAACAACTTTCCAAACTGAAGTCGGTTTATCCTCTTTGTAGGATTATTCATCATAAAATTTTTACATCCATTGTAATAATAACTTTTAAGCGACTTAAAGAACGACCTGTCCAACGGTTGTAGAAAGTGTGTCGTATGACTTGGCAGGCAAAGAAGAATAATGTTTTGTTCTTCTGCGTATTCCAACATTTCGACCGAGTTGCAGTGAGAGGTGTGACCATCCAAAATTAACAAAGTTGCATGGTCCCTTGGCTTGCGAGGCACAAAGTGATATTTCAACCAGTCCAAAAATATGTCTGCATTTGCGTAAGCAGATTTTTTTGACATTTTTATAACAGTACCAGGTGGCATACCATCTTTCCATTCTTCTTTGCAATATTCCTTTCATAATGCAATACGGAGGTAAGAATGAACCCTCTGCATTACAGCACGTCACAACTGAAATAGTCTCTCCCTTTTCACCTGAAGTTATTGTTGGTACACTTTTGGAACCTTTTACAGCTATTACTTGACCTGGCTTGTTATTCAACTGAAGTCCGCTTTCGTCAACATTGTAGACGTTACTGGGCTTATCAAATAGCTGATGTTCAGTCATAATTTGTTCCAGTAGCTTAAAATAGTTTTCAACGCTCTCCTTATTGACTCCTACCGAACGATGTATTGATACTCCTTCAGATTTTCTGATTGATAAAGCAGGATTACGTCTTAAAAAAGAATTAAGCCAATCGTATCCAGCCATTTGTTTTGTGTGATCAAATGTGTGTTTAAGTTGTAGTGTTTCTGCCAGACCATATGCCATTTTACGTACAGATTCTCTCGTCGGCGTAAATCCCTTACTCTGCAACTTTCTAATGTGGAGCACGATCTTTTTTTCATTTTCTACACCCAAGACACATGAACGTCCGAAGTTTCCTTTTTCCATTTTGTTATTCTTCAGTCGTCTCTTCAGAGTTGATCTGGGGATTGAGAATGCTTTGGCTGCTGCGTTGATTCCTGTTCCATTTTGAACCGCGTTGAAGGCGCTCTCTAAGTCAACTTGACGCCACTGGCCTCTAGTACTACCGCTTTTCCTTTTATAATTAGTCGGCATTTTATACCTGTGTAATTACCACAACAAAAATATTAATTATTTTTATTAGGTTGAGTGGTCCATATACACCAAATATCATTGGGGCCATCTAACCCAAATGTACGGGTTAGATGGACCAGCTGATATTTAGCTTGGAAAATTCCAGACGTTGTAATTTTGAGGTTAAAATGAAGAAATCGCTTTCTATTGATTGATCTAGAAAAGTTTTGGTTGAAAAAAGTAACTCCCAATATGATATACTCATGTTCATTATATACACGTCCAAAATTCGACCCTACCTAAAAATAAAATATAGAAATAACTTACTTTTTTTAACCGCTCACGTACACCAAAACAATACCACTGACAACCATCATTGAAATAAACACACTAATGGACTCTTACCGCCCTCTTTCAAATAGTTTAAAAATTACAGCGCTGGCTCGTCTAACCCTGTGGTCCATCTATACCGGAATTACCCTATACAAAATTTGAAGTAACTATCTAAAGAAAGTGTATCTTTTAAGTTTAATGACGCAGAAAGGCACGTTAATTCCATTTTTGACTCGATTTAATAATGTGTATGTCCTCCTCTAGCCACAATTATCTCTTGGCATCTGCGTGGTATGGATCGCACAAGTCTGTCATGTTTTATCATTCTTCGACAAGCACCTGACCCAACTCTTAGAGCGTCTCTGGTGCATTGCCACGGTACCTAACGCATCTATCTAACATATCCCACAAGTGTTCGATAGAATTGAGGTCTGGGCTCATCGCCGGGCCATTCCACTACATCATTGTTGTTCTCCCGTAGAAATTTAGTAGTAATGTTGGCGGTATGAGGGCGAGCATTATGCATAAGAATGAAATTGGGAGCCATATCATTCGCAAAGGCACCGCACGAGACCTGTATTTATATAGGTTCTGGCATTTGAACGCCCAGGGACTATTAGAAGTCTATAGTTATCCCACCTCAACACATGACTGAGGCATCTCCAAAGCGATTCACTTCTTGTACCGTGGAGGCATAGTACCGCTCTCCGATACGTCTCCAGATACAAACTCGTTCATCGCATCGAGTCAGGGGAAACCTGGGATCGTCCATGAAGAGGAGAGATCTCCATTGGCGAAGTTGCCAGTTTACGTGGTCTATGGCAAACCTTAATCACGCTTGCTTGTGTTCCCTGGTCAGACGAGGTGCTTTCGCTTATTCAACGAAAATCATGCAGGCCAAAATGTGCGACACAAGTACGTATATTGGAATTCGTTTTAAACTTTTATAAAATATTTTACGTAGTGCAATATAGAATCTTTTGATGGTAAAATATCTTGTATAAAAGAAGTTTTAGTAAATATTTTATAAAATCTCCATGTCAAAGAACTTTTATAGTGCAATATGCGCACACAGATGTTAACCAATACTTTTCTTATTTAAAGTCTATTTTATTATACAAAACGAAGAAAATAACAAAAGAAAAAACTGCATTGAACCTGATTTTCGAAAATTTTAATAAAACTTCTCATATATTCTCTTGTATTAAATGCAGCATGCATGAACAATGGATATTATAAACGAAACCTACGAAAACACAGAATTTCAAGAACAAATATCTTACTTTCGTTGTCAGAATGTGCTCCTAAATTTATGCATACTCGCTTCGCTTCACAATCCGGTCTAAATACATATACATAGATATAGTCACATACAATGCCTGGTTGTCTCTCTGCAATCTGAATCTGTCTGTGAAGTTTTATTGTTGATGACGATCATAGTATATACACCTACATGTATAATGCATTTAACCTTGCCGGCGCATTATACACGCCCTGAGTACGTTTTGAGTGACAAACAGGCCGGTAAGTCCTGCAACTCTGACCGTTGACCTGCAAAAACAGACTTTGGCACTCTCCTTCTGGCACTGAGGGATCGTCGCCGTACTCCCACGGGAAGGTTTGACAGTGGTTATCCATCGTGCGCCGAGACGTGCGGTTGTTAAATAATCTAGAACCATTAGAGAGTCCTGGACTGGACGCGTTCAGTCCGACCCTACGAATAAATATCTCTCTCCGGAGAGATTTACAATCCCGGAATGCAACGCGTGCTCCTTTCGACGTGATCAGAGTGAACAAATGGTGGAGGTTTTGCGTAAATCTCAGTATTTGTAGTGTGTGTAGTTGTGTAGTATTTTGTTTGGTTTTTTGAAGATTTTTTAAAACTGCTTAAATTGTTAGTTTATTGTTTGCCTTTCAAAGATATACCTTTCGACAGATCTTTTGACTTTTACAATGTTTCTTTCTTACTAAAGAAATTGTCACAAAAATTTCTTTAGATAACTTTTATTCCTGAGAATCAAACTGTTGTTATACAAATTTTCTTTTATAAAAACGAATTAATTATATATCCATCATCAGCTTACAAGTATCATCTACAACATTGATTCAAGGTATAAATCTTTCTTAGTATGTAGTTATTTAGAAAAATGTAAGGTCTATTTCCAAACGATACAAAAATGTTTGCAAAACCGATACTTGTGGCATTAAAAGAAGTTTTTAAAAATTTAACTGGAATGTTTTAGAGCAGTGGGCGCTGGGATCTATACAAAATCCAGTAAGTGGGCGCTAGGCGAGAAAAGGTTGTGAACCACTGTTTTAGAGTGTAGGTACTTTCTTGAAAGCAAAAGAAAAACATTAATTGTGTTTTTATTTGAGTGTCTATAGGCTTTTTGGACGCATTTCTTTTACAATCAAATATTTAATTATACAATAGAAGTTTTTATTGTGAAAAGTATGGTTTAAGATCCCTCTTAAGAGATGAAAATGCTGTTAGAATTCGCAAATGTGGGAAGGCAAATTATTATGGGTAGAAACCACAACAACACTAAAAAATTATTGTCCGTATTTGTTATTATATCTAGGCATAAATAAATATCCCACAGACACGGCTCTCGTAAAATGATGGTAGTCGATTCTAGGAAAAAAACCAGTTTTCGATGAACCAGAGTGAGATTTGAACCCTAGACCTCACGACTGAGAGCCAGGTGTGGAAGCCACTAAGCTATCAATCGAGTTAATAATAATAGCAAGAGTGCTTCATCATGTTTTTACGTCCCCAAACAATTTGCACGGTTACAGGGGCATTAGCCAGTCATGAGTTATTGTTACGCCTGCCCTAGTGAAGCGACATAAGATGTATCTGCCTCAGCATTCGCTATATGGCGTGAGAAAAACCATATAAACCTCACTCTGAGAGCAAACCTTGGGATTCGAACTCCAGACCTAGTTATTGATACAAAATCTGCATGTCACTTTACCATCAGCTACGGCAATATCTCGGTTAATTATTAAAATAAACATTGGTTGTTATATAGAGATACGGCGCGTCGAGTCTTTTTACAAATGAGAGGCAAGAATTAAAAGAAAAAGAATACACAGGGTATATCCACGATCCCAAACCAATCGCACAAATATACGACTGCGAGACAAACCAGTCACAGGTGTAGACGGGGGTTAGCGGAGAGTGGTGCGGTCAGGCTGGTCTGCCGAGTTGGGGCGTGAGCGGTGCGTTCCAGGTGGAGCGCGGGCTTTCTACTTTCTGCCGAGTTGGGGCGGTAAGCGGTCATCAAACGACCATTTAGTAATATATTTGGAAATTATAAAGTTACTAAAATCTTTGTGCTATTTTAAATAATTTATATCAGGTACTGTCATTGCAAAAGTATGTTCGGATATACATAGAGTACCCTTCCTTGGAAATGATTTTGGATTGTCAATTACAGAAATTTCATGAATCGAGAGAAACGTACATTTTATTTGAAGATAGTTTAACGAATATCAATTCATATTCCTAGCTCTGGAACACCTTACTGTTGGACTCTGTCGATTATAAATGAAAAATTAACATATTTTTTTTTGTATTTACGTGAATAGTTGGATTAAAAAAGCCCTCATTCGCTTATATAGGTACTAGACTTATGACATTCGCAGTAAATAAATTAATTTAAATTCATTCTACGGCCAAGTATATTATCATTGAAAAAATATCCACAACTTCAATAAAATAAATACGATATTAAACAATATACGAGACCCGACACATGCGATCGAAACTTTTAATTTTTGTTTTGTATCGAAAAATCCAGCTCCCTCTTCAGCGGAGCGCCTGGCAAACATGGTTCGGTTAAATTTTCATAGAGTCCGCGTGAAAAATTCATCGCTGGCGCCGGCCGAAGTGACGCCTCGTATACGTAGGGGTGCAATTTTCCACCTGCTACACGCTGCGAGGCGATGGGGCGCAAGCGCGCGCCCCATGTTTTCCCCGTCCGTTATTGAATGACGGAGCCGTTACTGCGTGCACTCGCTTTTCCCGAAATCGTTTCAATTTACGCGAACTTTAACCGTGATGAGGCGGTTGATCGTCAAGAAGATCCGAGATTTTCATACAATTGACGTACCCGGAGAACTTTCCCAGCAGGCCGTAAAGGCTTGAATACTTTTAAATCAGTAGATAAATTGTTTCTTTATAGGAAGCAGCGTTTCTAGATATCTAATTTGTTTTGAGAGGGTTGAGTAGATGCCATCACTAAAGTTAATTTCTTAATATTTCAGTGAGATTATCATGAAACTTTTGCGTATATCTTACATAAATGTAGATTTGAGAATAGAATACCTAGATTTTGCAATGGAAATTGATATTCTCTAAATATAAACATGATTGTTTTCAACGTCCTAGTAATTCGACGGCAACCACTTTAATTAAAAATGCTTGTAATCCTATACACTAACACGATATCTACGTGGATTATCAATTGATTTTCCAAAGCGGTTTTTTTTTTTTTTAGTAAAGTGAAGAAAATAGTAACACATTGTGTTGATGAGTTATTGGACAAATTATGTAAAAGCCAAGTTCAATGTAACTACTTTATAAAGGTATAAGCTTTACATTATAACAAATGCTATCGCCTGCCGATTTTATTGGATATCAGACGTCAGTGATTAGTTGTAGGGTAAGGTGGATTAGTTTCGAACAAAAGTCAATACTTAAGTAACAAATTTATTTTAAGAAACAAAGCCACAGAGAACAAAGTTATTGCTCGGTGTGCCAAACTCAATATTCAAAACCTTAAGTGTATTTACTGGTCTAATAAGCTTTCTCCACCATTTGCGTTGGCATTTGCAGATACTTCCATATGTGACAACAAAATGATAAGATCCAATGGTTGTTTTGCCTATAGTATGCCATTCAAATGTTTAATGTATCATACACCTGCGATTTTTTTTCCAAATTTTACACACAATTCACACTGAAACACTATTTTATATAACAAAATCATTGGCCGATATTTTCATTTTACGCATGTCTTCACCTATGGCGTCAAGGATGATTTGAGCACTGGCTCCGCAATCTTTGATCCTCAATGTGGATTCAGTAAAAAAATTCGACTTCCTAAAGGATCGCCTCCTTTGGTTGACATCAGAAAAAAAACCTTTCTCTAACGGTGTCAAAATTCAATATGCTACCCATAAGAAATAAGAAAGTTGATGATGACCATAACAAAACGAAACGTCGTATAAAAATTTCAAGCACAACATTACATAGAACATTAAAAGTAGCCTTGAGAACGTGTCTTTAGTTTTTCTCTGCAAAGCCAAATAAAAGTGCTAGAGGCAAAATAAGAAAATGTGATTTTTCCGTTTTTAAAAAAAAATCTCAAACGTCATTTGTTCTAAGTCTACTTTCTTTGCGGGATCATAATAACCACAAAATTTAGCAACTTTGAGGAATTTAAACCTATCGTCTATCGTAATAATAAGCGAGATCTCAATGGCGAGGATCGAAAATGAACCAGCCTGTATATATTTTTCTTTGGGGTTTCTAGATCGCTGTTAGGAAATAGTAAACTTCCTTGGTTTGTAATTTTATTTATTACGTATCGTTACTCAATTCGTGCCCCAAAGCTCTTACTTGGGACCTCCATTTAATCTAAGGATCTCAGCCGATATTTGTACATATCTTGATACGCAAATTAAAGCTAAACTATTTAACATAAAGAAAAAATTACAGAAGCATACACACCTAAATTTCCACCACCCTAGTATTTTATTACGCGTCGCCGGTAGCCGTACAAGTAAGATAATAAATAAGTTCGTTTTTACGATCCACGGTCACCGTTCTTCGGTATAATGAAAAGCGTTAGGCGACGGCTAGGGCCGTTCAGGCGGCCAGGGCAAACAATATTGCCATTCTAACAAATGGTTAATATGTTAACGTTATTGCCGCGGTGGTAAGCCTGCGGGGAGTTAATTTCGGCGATGTTGGCATCATTAATCCCTAATGGGGCGCGGTTGATGTATGATCGCCGGTCCCTCTACGGGGTTGCCCTTACGCATATACTGCCACGAACCCTAAAGCGTACGCAACCAGGAAGACGTACCCTCCGGCGCTTAAACAATACCTTCTGCAGTCCGGCGTGATTTTTCAACCGATAAATCCTTTTACGAGGGTGGTATAAAGGAATCCGTTGACCTAGTACAAGAGCATTCCGTTTATAGATCAGATTATTTACATTTATGATCTGTTAGTTAAATATAAGTCGTGATGTGATTATTAATGTGAAGTATTTCTGGTAATCCTTTTAATACAGTTAAAATAAATGTGAATTTGAAATGAACACGCGGTAGATTCCCATCCCATCTGCACACATTAAATATAATCGATTCTTCCACATGTGCATGTGGTCATGCTGAGGCAAATTTAAATCATCTGATATTGTCATGCAACAAACACGCACATTCATAACAACAGCTATGCGATCTTCTTCTCTCGGTAGGTGTGCCTGTGCCAACTAGTTTAATAACAATACTCTGTCTAAATAACAAAAGAATCGATGACAAACTATTGAGAATCTTTTTAAAAGAATGAAAATAGTAATTTAGTTTTTCCAAATGAAGCACTCCTTCCCAAAGCATTACCGTATATGTAAACCCTTCTTACCGTTGGCCGAATTGCTGTAATGTGTGTATTTATTAGTCAATCTGTCAGCTCCAGACTGTAATGCAAGTCTCCCCGTTATATCCCAAGCAATGTTGGAAATATCTAACATAACGTTCATAATATCTGGTGGCATATGCGGACTTTGATCCCGCAGGCCAAAACAAAACTACGGAATAAAAAGGTATCTAACTAAAATCTAAATTATTTTTGATAATAATTCGGCTGATAGTCTAGTGTTTGGCTATCATTACAATAACCGATTTCTTCCGAAGTCATAATGATGATTAGGACAAAGATTTGGCTCTATGGGAATAAGCAGAAATGCTAAGGCTTCATCTATTCCCTTAAAAACAAAACAACAAAGGAAAGAGCCAACAAGCAAACATGCAATTGTCAATACTAAAGGCTTCAACAGGAAAACTATTTTTGCTTACTAAAAACAAGAAGAAAACAGTCAAAAGGGATACTGAAAATAAATATCATTAACAGTACATAACTTCTTAAGGCATAAAATTAGAAAATAGTTGAATCGCTTATTTTGTAAAGGCCGTATCTCTATATGTACCTAATAGATATGGAGACGTGACCTATAAATGTTCATATAACATAGTAATAAATATATGACGCTTTTCTTCATGTTTCCATCCTCATTTAAATGCTAATTTTCTTTGTGATATCACACTTTTCATTAATTCAAAGTTTTCTATTTTAATACTATGTCCGGTATTATTTATGTGTTGTGCCACACTCGAAGATTGAACTCTCTCATAGTGATATGCGCTATACGTTCCTTAAATCTAATTCTACTTGCATGATTCGTTTTATTATATACTATACTATTCTGCGTAGCCATAATTATTGTTAACGAGTTTTCACTGTAGCGAGACTCGGAGCGTCGAGTCTTTTTAAAAGTCAGAGGCATTTGAAAAAAATAATAATAAAGAAATTAAAAAAATAAGACAAATGCAAAAATTAAATATATTTTTCTAATTGGATGCAATAAAGCTAAAACAAACGACGAAGCAGTGTTGGTAATGCCACGGAAAGTTCCATTATGCGTTAATGCATATATAGAATTGTGCATACACGTAAATCGAAGCTTCGTTTCCTGTGTTCAAGAAAAACCTTGAGATTCAGCAATCGAAGACACAGGAAGCGAGGGCTCGAGGGAGGCGCGTATGGAACAAATCGAAGGGTTGATTGTGGGTACGTGTGGTGAACGGTGGCATGTAATTATTAATATAGTTGTTGTCTAGTAAGTTAGAGTTTTATTATTAAAAGAAGTTCCTCCCAAGTTGATATTGAAGGAGCACCAACTGAAGTAACCCCCGGTAAGTACCATTTTAATAGTACCCCTAGCAGTAAGATTAAGCAAGCGAGTACGCGACAAGAAAGGTTTATCAGCATTCTAGCTGGGGACGTCATTGGACTACCCGAGAAACACCGGACCTCCGATAAACATATTACAGCATACTGTGCTGTAATGAGATATTAACGTGGGTGGGAGGGGGGGGGAGGCTCTTGCCGGAACGTAATATAGGCGATTAATGTGCAAATTAAAAAAAATACTTTAAAAAAACGTGTGCCACAATGACTTGTAATACTCGTACTTTGAATTCAAACTTGTACTCGCATTCCATAAACGTCATTGTGACACTTGTGTTTTGTAATACTATTTCAGCGAGGAGTTTTTCAAAGTAAAACCGCGTTAAAAAACAAAACGAAAAATGAACAAAAATTCGAAAATTAAGAAATCACTATTTTCTTTAAGGAGACGCTACGTTCGAGTATAACGATAGCGAGACGCGCACTAAGAGGCCTTCGAAAAAAAAAATAAAGAAATTCAAAAATTAAGACAAATGAAAGACGAAGCTTTTTTAAGTTTAGAGGCCTTTGAAAAAAATAATAATAAAAAAATTAAAAAATTAAAATAAATGTAAAAATTAAATATATTATCAGCGAGGAGTTTTTCAAAGTCAAACCGCGTTTAAACAAAAAAAGGAAAATACACAAAAATTCGAAAATTAAAGAAAATTTTTTTAAGGAGACGCGTAGCTCGAGTATAACGATAGCAGAGTGTCGAGTCTTTTTTAAAGAGGCATTTGAAAAAAAAAATACAGAAATTAAAAAATTAAGAAAAATGGAAGACAAAGCATTTTTAAAATTAGAGGCCTTTGAAAAAAAAATAATAAAGAAATTAAAAAATCAAATATATTTTCAGCGAGGAGTTTTTCAAAGTCAAACCGCGTTTAAAAAAAAACCAAAAATTAACAAAAATTCGAAAATTAAGAAGTAATTAATTAATTTTTTTAAGGAGACGCGAAGCGTCGAGTATAACGATATAGTCTTTTTTAAAGTAAGAGGCCTTTGAAAAAAAAAATAAAGAAATTAAAAAATTAATACAAATGATAGACAAAGCTTTTTTAAAATTAGAGGCCTTTGAAAAAAAAAATAAAGAAATTAAAAAATTTAGACAAATGTAAAAGGTTTTCAAAGTTAAACCGCGTTAAAAAAAAAAGCGTAAAATTAACAAAAATTCGAAAATTAAGAAATAATTAATTATTTTTTAAGGAGACGCGTAGCGTCGAGTACAACGACAGCGTAAGAACTAGGAAAAAAGCAAAAAAAAAAAGGAATTAAAAAATTAAGACGAATGAAAGACAAAGGGTTTTCAACCTTCTATAGAGAGCGCGGGCCAAGGTGGATCGCGCGCAAGGCGTACCAACTTTTTCAATAGGGCGCATCCCGTCATTAACAAAAATCAAATTATGAGACAGACAAATGAACAAATACTAAAGCTACTACTGAAAAAGAAAAAAGAAACAGAAGAACGACTCTAAGCCCTAGAAACACCATCAAACTAAAGGAAAGCAATTTTAAACAGTTTTCTTCTTTAAATCAATAGGTACACTATTTACTTCTCACTATAGTTTTGAATCTATGCCCATAATTGTCATCCAGTTAATAAAAATTGCTTAACAATTACCAAGAGAACAACGCTAATTTTCTATTACTCACATGTATCTCATCATCATTTAGTATATTACTTTATTATCCCTTTCTTACAAAAATTACTTTCTGCCTTAATGCAACCCCTTTCACCGTTACGATTCCGTGTATTATTTAACTGCAATATTTCTGTATAAAATCCCCTGTATGATAGGAACAGTAGGAGTATTTCTGACTGAGATTACACTTTACGACTTTCGATTACTTTTATCACCGCACTAACCCTGATCATGGCCACGCATTATGTCGTAAAATATTATTATTATTCTTTCTCAATTCCTGCCTTTTGCTTCCCGCAGACCAGGATACCCAAGGTTAATACGGGAAGCAATATCACGCTTTGCAAGAAAACTAAAGAATTTATGCTTCATTTAACAATCCATTTTGTGTTTTGAATTATCCACAGTTCAAAGCAATATTTGAATTTGTTAAACAGAAGTTTGTAAAATTCAATAACTTAATTTTTTCGTAAATGAACGAAAGCATTACCCAGACCTTAATTAAAACAAATGTCAGATATTATAATAGTTATACTATAATTGTAATACAGAAAAAAGTTGCCAAAAAACAATATTTTGGTCCTTTGTTTAATAGACAAATCAAATATGTTGTGTTATTGTAAAAATTTAATTTCAATCTCTATTGTGTTAGATATCTGGGTAGATGATTCGAACATTTCCTTTTTTTATTTGCAGCGTCGTGTGATTTTACAATTACAATACGTATTTCCACAAGAAAATATATCAGCATTGCTTTCTCCTCACAATTGAGCGCATGATCGTTTCGCACCCAGGTTTTACACCGCCCAAATCCGTATTAAACGGGAACAAATCAAATCATCACTCTTCATTAAGCATTTATACAAACATTTGACTGTATAATGAAGCGCAGCTTTTTATACGGTGAGGGGGAAGGAGTGACTTCGCTCCATTTATTCCCTGCGGGGCGCTAAATAATATAGAACCTAAAAGAAGCGCCTGTCATATCGCTGCGATGGACATAAAACAGGGTGAATTTAAAAAAGTGTATACATAACTTATATTATATAAGAAATACAGTAATAGTATATTAAAACACTAGTGTCGCAATGACGTTTGTCGTAATACGAGTACAAGTTTGTTGTAATTCTCGTACATTCAATGTATGTACGAGCATTAGAACGATCTTTGTGACACGTGTTTTTTATACTACTTTTTCCATTTCGTATTAGTTTACTTTAATTTATTACTTAAAATGGGTTTACTATCCACGCAGAGAATGTCATTGTTCATCTTGGTAGTACAATCTTATCATGCGTAATTCTATGCGCCATCACAAAATTCAAAAGTCAAATTTAAAAGTAAAATTGCGTTTATTGTCAGTATTAGTGCTTAGTTAAGGTTTATAATAATATTAAATTTCTCCTTGCTTGTAATTTGCGGTTATGGGCTAGGTAATCGCTCGGCGTTTCTCAATCAACAAAAATGTGCTGAGATGTGTCAAAACACAATCTGCATTATGAACCTCTGCCAACCTCACATAATAACATGACGAAACAGTTACACAAAGTGCTCATTGTACGTGCGAAATAGAAATTACTTCGTATTAATGCCGCGTTACTCTACTATATCTTACATTTGCAGATGTAACAAAAACCAAGATAATCAATATGCTAGGCGTGTAGTAAACAGACAAGTTAGCTACCATACTTTTCAAAATTTAGCTATGCCGTCGTGTTGTGCTCGTTTTGTGCTGATTTGTGTTGTAAAGAAAAATTTTGTGCTCGTTTCGTTTCATAGATATTCATGATTAAAGGTGGAGGATCCATCTTGACGCTGCGGACACACCTTTGAATTTTCAAGATGACCGTGCCATCGTTTTGTGCTGATTTGTGCCATAAATATTTATGCCGAAAATCGACATAAAAGATCTCGTCGGCTGACCTTAGTGTAACAGTAACCATACAACCCTTAATTTCGTCTGTATTCATACTTGATTCAAATTATAATATTCTTTAGGGTCAAAAACTGGCAGCACAAAATTAAATCTTTATGATACAAATCAGTACAAAATAGTGGTCATGGTGAAATTTTGAAAATTTAAAAGTGTGGTCGCAGCGTCAAGTTCCCTTGCACATCTTTAATCGTGAATATTTCGAGCACAAAAGCACACATTTTTTTCTTTACAGAACAAAACGAGCACAAAACTATGGCATAGTTAAATTTTACAAAATCAAAACTATAGTAGAAATTATAACCATAAGGTTGTATCTATGGCAACCAACTTTGCTTTTTTTATTTGGTATGTCAAAAGTCATAAAGAATAAAGAATTTAAATAACTTATTTAAAAGACGGAATAGTAATTTTACTCTCATGAGAAAATGCAGTGTATATTAGTGACTTTTTCTCAAACGCTGCTGGTCCAATTTTATGCAAATATATTTTGACAATACTTACACCAACGTAAGCTTAACATTTAAGACAGAAAAAAATCTTCATAAATTTCGTAGATTTTAGAAAATGAGGAAAAAGCGTCAACCTGTATTTCCACCTTTGAAAAATTTATCCTCGGTGAAAACATATATTTTGTAATTTATACCCACAACAAAATTTTCGTTGATTGAAGAGGATTGAATTGAGAAGAGGCAGCATTTGTCGAAAAAAAAATTCTTTTAGGAGAAGCAAAAACGCGGTGAATCATATTTATCGCTTGTACTGGCGTTTAGCATAGATTTTTCTCACCTAAATTGATAAAATACCTCTCTGCTATTGTTTAATATGAAATTCCTTTTCTTTTAGCCAAAGAAAAAACACCATTCCTGTTACTGTTTCCTTCCATTCTGTTTGACTTCGTTGTTCTTCTGCCACACTGCTGTTTCTTTGAAAAGGCAATATACTGCTGTGTACAAACGTGCCATCTTATTTAAATTTTCGCGTGAAAAGCATTTCCAATGCATTTGTATTTATGATATTCTATTTCTTTGACGATCCTATGCATGTGAAACACTATATTACATTACACCGCACTATACAATATCACATTATGGGAAACATATCAAAATTTAAAGAAAAAGTAAGCTGGGATTTTGGTTGTGAAGGAGATGAGATAAATAAATAAACACAGTCAGTGTGGATTTGGGTTTTGTAAGGAAAAAAGGACGATTTTACGGAGATTAGAAAGAAACTAAAGTTAATATAACATCAGATAGTATATAATAAGAAGAAAGAATTTTGAAGGAGTAAAAGGAACAAGTACAATAAGAAGGAAAAATTGTTGAAGGAGTAAGTGGAACAAGAAAACATAAGAAAGAGCAGAACAGATTGGTGTCGGAAGAATTCATGGCCGAAACCCAAAGTATAAACAACGTGAGTTTGGCTCGCATTCCAAAGATCACTTTTGCAACGAAGTGTTTCCGATTTATGACATTGTTTCTACGTTCAACAGGGGGTAATATATGATGCAGAGTTCTTTATCAATTAGGTACAGCGCCATAAACCTATAGAAAAGGTTCTGTTGTAATATGAAGGAAATTAGCACAGCAGAAAAAGCCAATATAAAATTAGAAGAATTATTAGAAAGAAAAATTACAAAGAAATTGTTATGAATGTAATCCACATAAGAGTTTTTATCAACACCATGTGGTATATGATTATTTTTTTTGCCGTTTTTAATTTGAAACAGATTTTTGAGATAGTGCTGGGCGTAGTGCCACATATGCATTATTAGCGTTAATTTATTATTAATAGGTGCCATAAAACTTGTTTTGTGTCTTTTCTAAGAAGCACATGAATACCAAATTGTTTAATCATCAACCAAAAATCATATTTTACTTCAATTGGGTACTAAAATAACAGAAAAAGAATGTCATTTATCTGAATAAAGAATTAAGTGAATTTTCAAACTTTTAAGTTTTCTTAATTCCTTCAGTAAAAGAAATTTACTTTATCTGACATCGCCAATAAAGGGCATTTTCCTTTAACCAGCAAAAAGTGCTGGGTTTGAGTCAAACTTTCTTCGAATATACCGAAAAAGTATTGCGTCAAATTGATAACCTTCGCTGTTTCAAAATTAAACTTTTGTGTTAAACAATACAACATTCTACGATAAAAAAAAGGAGCCTTGCTAATTAAAATTTCAAACGTCATTAATTGTGATAATTTAAAAATATTAATATTTTCAAAGGCACAGAGGTCTATTACGTGATTATTAAAATTATGTTCATATTAAAGTACAAATATACTCTTTGGTAATTACTCCTATAATATACGTACAAGCAACTCAACAAAACAACATTCCATTTTACATTAAATATTGCTCAAATATTCCGTTTTAATAACAAATTGTAGAAGTTGCCGATGCATATTTCTGAACAAACAACTATTCTGACAAACGATTGCATTCGGTAATTTACAGCGAGGCTGCATAAATGCACCAATTAAACTGTGAAATTCAGTTAACCAGTACGTCAATTCATTACTCTTTGCTTGTACCTACACCGAATAATTAGGCAACTTTGATTTTCCGCTCCGTTCGCTTTAACAATTGGAAAATTCATAAACGAAATTTTTAATTTAAGTTCTCTCGGTGCAAAACGTCTATATAGTATTATTATTAGATCGACGTGGAAAAGTACATACGGTTTTTTTTCTATGGGAGTATATAAAGCCTAAGCATTTACTATGCTAGTCGAGCACCTCCGCGGGGCCAAATCTCCCTTCTAATCATCATTACGATCCAGGAAAAAACGGTGATCACTATTAACCAGGGTGAGATTTGAACCCTGGATCTCATGACCATTAGCCAAGTGTGCAAGCCACTAGACTATCAACCGGCTTAAGTAGTATTTTATTAGTATTTGTACATTTGTCGTAGAATACCAAATTGACTTCCTTAACCCATCGTTAGAGCCTGTTATAGCCGACTGTCTTAAGGCCTTAAGCAGGCTTATAAAGTTTATATTATGTAATATACTTTTATTTTGCTCTGATAAATAAACTTACATACCAGGCCAAACACCAACTTAATTTTAGGTTACCATGGTCACAAACGGTCACAACGGTGCTTGTAGTGATGCAGATGTAAAGTTTGAGCACTTGTTGATGCTGCCAAGGCTTCAACGTCGCAACGAGATGAACAATCAGTTCTATTTGTGCTTGCTTCTGGTACAACTTCAGTGTTATTCGGCATTGTATCATCAGGAGCTGGTCCATCCGTGACATAGCATGGAGCAAAATCTAGCTATGTGATTATTTTTCTATCAAAGAGACATATTCGGATGCAAATAAATCCAGCTACAATGTTTGATTGCGTGAGGGCAAACGGGAGAGATTGTTTAACAATACTGGGGATGTCGTAAATTATTTCTCATCCAGACCTCGCAATGTGAGTTGACAGCCTTTTCAAAAGGACCGTAAACAGATCCATCCAGCCGCTGTAGTTTCTGAGAACAGTGCGTGGGAAACGGTGACATGACAAAAGACTGTTTTCTTTACAGAAGTTTAAACGTCGTAAACGAATGTACGACTGGTGGTGATCAAGTAAAGGCAATACTTTATTATTGATTGTATCGTTCGTGTTCTTTTTAAAATGGTTGAGGTAAATTAAAAACTCATCTTCTTGCAACCACTTGCTCGCGTTTCCTGCTCCAATAGGATGTATTGAACCGTCACGGAGAAAGTGATCCTTGTATCTTAATCTTGGAAAAATAAAAATTGGAGGTATACTGTTACCGATAGCATTTACAGCTAAAGCGACGGTTACCAGGTTCCTCTTTCGCCTGATGTTAGCGCGCCTACCTGTTTGGTTCTCTTTTCTGCTACAACTTTAACCGGTTTTTGAACTGTCGTCACTCCCGTTTCATCAATGTTGTAGATGTCTTTTGGTTCAAATTGGTATCTGTCTGCCCTTGCACTTGTGGGTTAAGCGCAACGAATTGAAACCTCATGGTTGAGCTTCATGAAGGCAGAGAACCGATCCACTCCCGCCACCAAATTTTGTCTTCATGTATCAGGCATATTCA
Organism: Cetonia aurata; assembly: GCA_949128085.1. Classification (NCBI taxonomy): domain Eukaryota; kingdom Metazoa; phylum Arthropoda; class Insecta; order Coleoptera; family Scarabaeidae; genus Cetonia; species Cetonia aurata. The sequence goes on along the minus strand of OX421883.1, from coordinate 61,498,775 downwards.
GCGAATATTTCTCAACCAACTGAAAAGCCAATTTGCGATTTCCCTCAGTTGATAATCCGTAGAAAATGTGGGCTGCTTTAATTATATATCCAACAATACTTTTTTCCTGGTTTACGTCAAACACTCGTCTCGCACAATGATAACCCATACTGGGAGGAGTGGATGATCGTTTTTCAATTGCTTGCTTTTTTCTGTAATCTGAATCAATTCTGTAATGATTATTAAATTATTTTTATGAAAAATATACAAATTCCTACACCCAAACTACTTCCGATTTACGTCAAAAATTGCTTATGCTTTAAAATACCTTTATGAAAAATTACAAATATTAATTTTGTACCAAATTCATTGCTCCCGGTTAATAAATTATTCATAGGTGTATTCATCAGGTAAAGATACTTTTTATATATCGCTTTCGGATAAAGATAAAAGATAATTTTATCCGTCGCTTTCGGATAAAAATAAGACATAGCTTTCTTTTATCTGCAGCCTTCAGATAAAAATAAAAGATACTTTTTATCTACCACTTTCCGATAAAGATAAAAAATACTTTTATCTATCGCCTTCGGATAATGATAATAGTTAAATTATCTTTATTCGTTGCCTTATTTAAATAATTTTTTGCCAAACTCTGATGCTTAATACACTCTTGAGAGCTGACCAGGTCGATAAATAGTTTGATTGTCTCAAAGTGAAAAAATCGACTGACTAACCCGCCTTTACGTGTTAATTTTTTACAATTTCTACTCCTCGCTCAACCCTTCTTAATACACAAAGTACATATATGATCCGTTAATATCCCTACACCAAAATGCAACACACACACACCACGGCGTGTGAGCAAACACGGAATTAGGCGCGTGTTAGACGTCTGCAAGTCGATATATTACCGACAGATTAGCGTGAATGGATATTGCAAGTCAGAGTCCCGTCGGCACTGACCTTCGTCGTACCCCCGTGAGAGAAGGCGGCCCGTGGGGGTGTTATGAATCACGATTAAATTAAACGGAGGAGCAGATGAAACGTCCTCTTATACATTGTGCACGTATCGGTCGCTGTATTATGCATTCCGTGGGCCAGGTGGATATTCGTTATCCATCTGCTTAATTAGGGGGTACGTGCGCAGTGCTTTCTGACCGTGGTCGATCGCTGCGGGACGTGGATTAGAACTTCGGCCGCAGTGTCCGACCAAATCGCATAAACTATGTAATTCGGCTGACTGAATGAGTGAGAGGTCACTCCGAAGCCGGTAATCCTCTCGGTTTGTTTTGGGTAAATTACTCTGGAAGGTCAAAAGCGGTTCGGGCGATTTATACCCGTACGGAGTTGCCTGACCACAATATTTGTAGTTATCCAAACATTACATTTCAATTATAATAGAGCCTTGTGGTTGCGGAAAAGATCACAAACGTTATTTCTGTTAATATATGCATAAAATAGTATGCAGTTAGCGATATCATTTCCTAAAAGAAAACGAAGTTTTTACCATTATTCACAGAAGATCGTTTGTATCATAATACAGCCTCAAGCAGCGTCCATCTAAATTTCTTTCGTTACCCGAATGTTTAACATTGCCTAGAGGAAGATAAACTGGTAGCGTTCATTCTTCCGTATTAAGCGATTTAATGTAAAATAATCGAGCGGGGTTTAAATAAGTTATGTCGTTTATATCGTGAATCAAAATACATTATTAGGAGACGAGGAAATAATTGAATGGCCCCTCCACAATAAAGGCTACGTTCAGTCCAATACTAGTACATTAAAAACAGTAAAGTAAAAAGTGCGCTGCATCGTATTTAAAAAGTTCTCCTGAAATTCCTTCTGGTTAGTTGTTCAAAATGATTAATTAGGAAACATGGTTTTGCCCAGATTAAATTGTAATGTATAGAAGGAGAATTAACGTAAATAATCTGTACCCAATCAACTTTAATATTATTTGAAATTGGCTCTCATGTTTCGACTAGGGCTCTGACGATGGCCGAAACATGTAAGCCAGTTTAAAATCATATTAAAGTTGATTGAGTACAGATTATATACACAAGATGTCTCGCATCTATTTTTCCAAAAGTTGTGATAAATTCGAGTGTGATTGGGGCAACATTGTACATAAAATTATATAATACAGTAGTACCCCCATATCCGCGGGGGTTTGGTTCTGTGCTCTTCCGCGGATACTGAAAACCGCGGATAGTAGCGAACGCTTTATTTCCGAATACAATACGAAATATGAAGCAAAGTTAAAACAATGAAACAAGAAAAAATAAATTATATAATATTTATTTAAAATAAATAAACAATAAATAAATAAATATTCTTGTGCTGTGGCACAAATAGAATTTAAGTTTAATAAATATATAAGTTCATACATATGTACATATAATACATATTTACATACACAACAAGAAAATATACAAAAAGAAAAACTGTATCATCTTGAGCTACATATTCATTCATCTTCCTCCAAGTCCAAGTTAGCAGTCGATTGTTTACTTAGATCCGAAGCAAACGATGTTGATGGCCGTGCATTATCGATAGTTTTGTCGACTTTTTCAAAGAACATTGTTATTGGTAGTTGTGTTGTCGTTTTTGTCTTTTCATTTCAATAAACAAATCCTCCAAAGGTTTCAAGGCGTCTGTTATAGTGCGAGTAATTTTTATACTGCGTTCCATTATTGGATCATATTCTACTATCTGTTCTTTTAATTTTTGAGCAGTTCGAAATATCGCTGAAAATTTTTCAAGCGTCCATGCTGGCGGTTCTTGTTGACGCTCATCCTCATCGTCACTCGCTTCTGGAGAAGCTTTCACAAGGTCTACCAATTCCTCGTTGGTGAATACTTGATCCTCTTCGTTTATGTAATCACTGAGTTCCTCTTTGGTTATATCGTTAAATGCTCCTCCATCTATTTTCTGCGCTATGTTAAATATCGTTGTTAGATGTGAATTAATATCATGTGTGTCTTCAGAACTAAGAACGATGTCATTCCACAGATTTTTCCAACATGCTATTATCGTTCCTGACTTTAATTCCTCCATCGCTCCTTTGATAAATAGAATTGCGTCAGCAATTGTAAATGACTTCCAGCATTCCATGAGCCCGATATCAGAGCATTCGTTAGCCATTGTATACAGCATTTCGAAAACCTGTCGAATATATATGGCTTTAAAGCATCTAATGACACCTTAGGTCGTGTTAGGTGGTAAAAAAACCACTTCAACATTTTTATTTTCTGTGCCTAGTGACACAAGATGCCCAGGTTGTCTAGTATCTAGCACTTTAAATGGTAATTCTTCCTTTTCCAAATATCTTTCCACTTCCGCAATAAAGCATTGATGAAACCATTGTGTAAATAGAACAACCGTAACCCACGCCTTTCGATTTGATTGCCAAAACACAGGCAGGCAAGCTTTATCTTTGTATTTAAGAGCACGTGGATTCTGTGATCGGTAAACAAGTCCAGATTTAATTAATCATATGACCAGCTGCATTTGTACAAAATATTAAGGTAAGTCTATCCTTAATTGCTTTAAAGCCTGGTGCACTATTTGCAGTCTTATGAATATAAGTCCGTTGGGGCATTTTTTTCCACATAAGACCAGTCTCATCTCAGTTAAAAACTTGCTTAGGATGATAATTCTTTTCTGCAATGATTTATTTAAATGTTTCTGGAAACAGGGCAGCAGCTACATGATCAGCCGACGCAGATTCCCCTGTCATTTTTATATTTTTTAGAGTAAACCGAGTTTTAAATCTATGCAGCCACCCCCTACTTGCTGTGAATGATTTTCCTTCCTCTTCAGTATAATCTTGGGTCTGCATATCTTCATATAAAACCAACGCCTTTTGTTGTAGCACTTTGCCATCGATAGGAATGAGTTTTCTTGTCATATCTTCCACCCATAAATTTAAGGCATTTTCTACCTTAAGTAACATTTTATTACGTATTGTGGTTTCAACTTTTGCAGTTTAGGGTGCACTAGAAAAACCAGCTCGAATCTTATCTTTGTTTTTTAACACTTCCCGTATCGAAGATTCGTTTTTATTGTATATTTTAGCAACAGTTGCAATAGATTTTTTTTCTATTTCAATCATATTAATGATTTTTATTTTTTCACTAATAGTGAGCATTTCACGTTTTCTTTTTGGTTTAGAAGCCATTTTAAAATGCTTTTCAAATTTACTTGCTTTATTTAAAAACTATTGCTAGCACTGTCTTGTCCGACAATTCGAATAGTACTAAACTCATAGTTAACAGGAGCGTTTATATGTACAAGTAAAAGCGAGTGGCACCTTAAGCACGTTCCAACTTGTTTAGCTTATCATAAGAGAGCGCCGAATTCAGGGGATGACTCATATATACGACGATATATCGACAAATGCCCCTATAACTTTTAATAAGGCTCGAATGTTTTTATTTGTTTCTGTATTTATTGATATGACGCGTTTTCTGCTCATCATAGGTCAATCGCGGATGACTGAAACCGCGGATACGGAGTCAGCGGATGACGGAGTACTACTGTACTCCTAATTCCATCTATTTATGAATTTTCAGACATTTATTTCCTAAATTACTCTCTAATACACTTCCAAAAACGAAAATAGATTCAGGGAATTTTTCACCACATTACTATTATCAACGTGACAACTCAGTCAATTAGAAGATTATAAATGTCTGGATCGAAACAATAGATGTCTTTATGTCTGCAGTAAGGAGTTGGCAGATTAAACAAACTAAAAAGGTTTTTTTTTATTATTATTAACGCAACTTGCACTCAGTCAATTAGCAAATTACGATTACCTGGAATGAAATGATGGTATTTTACGAGGTTAGGTAATAGCTATGATTGGTTGAAAATTCTGTTTGTTTATATAAGCAAGTCGTATTTTCTTAATGTAAATATCATGACGTGGCATCAATTATACTAAACTTAGCGAACGTCATTTGTGATTCACAATTCTTTTACAGTAGTTTCTAAACGGGAATATTATTACGATATATGATGTGACTGTATTTCTTATAAAAAGCAAATGTTAGAGTACAGAATCTACATAAACTGCTAGCAAATCTTCAAAAAAGACTTGTCACTATTCCCAGATAAGTATAGTCAAATTTCATAAGAAAATTTAAACATATAAGCACTTTTAAAAATGTATAAGTTAGTAGAAAAGTTGCATACTATTTCTAGTATATAATTTTACTTTGCAAATTTTTAATATCGAATAAAACGTCCGCTGTAAACCTTAACCTTACAAATTAATGTTTCTCAAACTATTAACTAAAGATAAAATCTAAAAAAAAACATATATGTATGATAAACATAATAACGTCGACTAAACATTTACGTATTTTTATTTCATAAACATTGAAACAACATTAGAATAACTAAACAAATTCTATTTGTAGCGAAAATTGAAAAATATCCAAACCATGATGTATTTTGGATTTTTTTACAATCAGTTAACTTGTTCGAGTTAAAATTAAAATAGATTTTTATGTTGTTACGATGGCGGATGTCATAGTCACTTGTCAAAAATGTTGGGCCGCCGGACTAAAATAAATTCGCTGTTGGTAGTCATTTTTCATTAAACTTAGTGACGGGCTCTTCTCTGCAGGTACAAGCAAATGCATTTTTGCACGGTAATTGACATCTACATTTTAAATTGGTCAACACTTCCGATATAAATCCACTCGTAGCGTACCGAAAGCTTTTTATTTAATAGTTTGATATTTTGAAATGATTCAAAAGCTATATTGTGTATGTAATACGCATATAATGGAAAACGTTACCACTTTATAATGCAAAAGAAATATCCTATCTATATGGATCAAATTTTGAAGTTCATTTAAAAAATCAACACTCAACTATTTCGCACCAACAGGTTTTTGTTACGATACTTGATACAAGTAGAATTTTATTAGAAGTTACAACAATAATAGGAAACGTACGGAGAAGCGACCAAATTAAATTTAATTTCGCACAATAAAATGTGACAATGTTTGGGGAAAAGCTCGTTCAGCTTAGTATCCTGAGACTGTAAACCTCTTAATCCTCAAGATTGCTAGATTGTAAACTCAGTTGTAAAGTTCCTCCCCACTGCATAGACATCGTTAATTGAATAGGTACTGTATATTTCTAGATAGCTAAATTTTGTATAAAGATCGGCGTGTTGTCTGTTTTATGCAAGATATCCCATGAACAATAAATTTAAGAGCTAAGAATATATTTTTTCCAATATTAATCTTTTAGAAAAAAAATTCTTTTAGGTTTTTAAATAGGAATAAATTCGTTTTGATTATGAATTTATACCTACAATACAAACAGATAAAAAAGGTACATTGTAAAGCACAAAACAAATTGCTAACTGCTATATTGCTCAAAACGGCACAGATATTAATACAGTGAACAAAAAAAGGGACAAAGAATGATTACAACTGGCTCAGCCGGTCGCGTATTGAAGAATTAAAATTGTCCTAATAACCGCAGAATTTATTAAATGAAGTATATGCAAAATTAGTGAAAGCCTTAAGCAGCAAATTAATGTGAGCCTGAGGTAGATAAAATGTGTAAAGATTCAATTTTCCTAGCTAGTACTGTCATTCAACGATATAGTGAATCAAATTGTACAGTAATATTAAACCAGATTTCATCCTCCTACATATCCAAAGACTCCATGGCAAAAGTATCAAGCAGTATATGATGGGCAAATCCTCTAGCTACAGGGATACTCACCGAAACACGTCAACCAAAGAAATTTAAGAAAGTGCCTTTGTACTTGCTCAATGCTATTATGTACTTCATACACGGGATTCCAAACAATAAACACCTACTCCAAACGTGAATAATACAAGGTTTTCAATGTGTGGCAGTTATTAATCTGTTTACAGATGCGCAACAAAAATCCCAATATTTTGTTAGCCGATGAGACCACACTGGCAATGTACTCACTCCCTCAAAGACAAATCACTATCGAACACAACACCTAAATCTTTTATGCTGTTGCATCTACGTAGAAGGACATCAAATACCGTGTAAGAAAATAAAACAGGCGATTACTGGCGAGTGTACGGGACGACACTACACTTGGGTGAATTTAGTGTTAGCGCATTCAAAGAGCACCAATCGTAAAGTTTATTAAGATAAAGTTGCAAATCCCGACACTCAACGTAACTGAAAATCTTCACGTTCCGAGCAAATAACAAGATTTCGCAATTTTTACGATCGAATGGCATAGATTATTAATGAAAAATAAGAATAACAAGGGCCCTAGGTTCGATTTCCGATGCACACCCGATGTAATGGTACGACAAGATGACGAGACGCCGTTGTATGACATAAAAAATAAACGATCAACTAAATATGATTGAATTAACAATAGTAGATAGTTCCGGCCGAAAGTCTTGGTCAGTATTATATTACGTTTAGATGCAGCGACAAGGGAATATCAGCAACTGATGCCAAATTCCGACTTGCATGAAGCTCTTCCAGATTGAGCAAGTACCATGGCAGAAGCATTATGCATTTTTTTTCTGTCGAAACGTCGGATTTAGAAGTACAGACACTAAATATCCCCAAGTGTAGTGTCATCAGGTATACTCGCCAGTAACGTTTAATTTTCCTATACCGTATTTCATGTCCCTCAGTAGATGCAACAGCATAAAGTAGTTAGATATTATGTTCGATAATGATTTGTCTTTGAGGGAGTGAGCACATTGCCAGTATAGTCTCATCGACTAACAAAATGTTGGTTTTTAACATAAGCAGGTGTTTTTCATAGAGAATGACTTTTTTGTCTAAAATCAACAAAAGAAAGTTTTTTCTACTCCGAAGTGAAACACGGGATACACGATTCATCAAATAATAATATAATATCAGATGCATTTTAATTATATTATAAAGAAAAAAATGGTTTATTTAAATTTATCAGTTAACTGAATGCATGTTTTTTTTTTAAATAGGAGCAATGCATTTTATTGTTAAATCTACACCTAAACCGTTATTTTAACCATAAAAGTATTTAATTTAACATTTCTTTTGCATTCATTTGACCATTTAATGGTTAAATGAATGCTTAATATTTAAAACTGCAAAAATTGTTGGAATAACCTTTTTTTTCTCTCAGTGCATACCACAATTGCGGTAAAATTTGCTATGCCTCTTTATCTGTGTATATTTGGCTTCCCTGCGGTACGGGTTAATAATTATCGACTGACCTAAGTTTTTTTATGGATAAGTTGCATCCTCAAAAGCAAGAATTTAGGTGGGTTCTAGGTATATGATAATCCAAAAAATATACCTGATGTATATTCTACATTTCGAAACTTTAGTTAATAGAAAAGTTGTATCTACTGCCAAAGTCGAATTTGATTCTATTTTTAAATTTCTTGATAATTCTCCAAGATTTACCAATTATGTAGTTACAGCAAATTGTTTATGAATATTCTTTTATCACAAAATACTGTAATATCATTTTGCTTTCTCCTACACAGATATAATGTCTTCGATATTTGGTAATATTCTAACATAAGGAATTATTCAGAAGAAACTCGGTTGAACTTGGTTGGTTACCATAAAATTATTATAATATAAACGATTACCCAATTAGGTTCAAATTCCCATCTATATTTTAATATAATTTTTATTTTACAATATGTTGCGATTATTAATAATTATCTTCAGGTGAAAAATGTCAAAAAAGGAGTACGATAAAGAATCAACATGAATAAAATTATTAGTTTTAAATAATTATCGTGGTGAAAGCTGCTTTGAGATATCTTGTTTCGCAAGATTGAAAAAATCAAATATTTAGAAGATCCCAGTCGTATTACCACACCGCATTTGTTTCACCACACTACTACAATACGACATTTCCTTTCGACGTTGGTTTGTATTTGATGCCAAAATAGCTACCAACATACGTACCTGCTCTTATTGTTTGCCATGTATCCGCCTGTCAATACCGTTGCGAAGTCTTGTCGCAGCGTACGTTACGAGCCAGTAGATTTATCACATAGTTATTACATCGTGAGTAGAATGTCAAGTATCAATCACAGGGTTGCCGTCTGTCTCATATACGGTTTGCTCCTGTGAGAACGGAGAATCTCGCCTCAGATATGGCATACACACACACATTCGTGCATGAGGGAATTTAGAGATTGAATCGTACTGGGTAAATTACAGGTATATTGAAATCAATAGGTTAATTTCAATTTTGAATAGCATAGATCGCATTTAGTTGCAGTTAGAATGTGGACTTTAGTATTATTTTCCATTGTAAACAAATTCCAAATGCGAATGATTAAATTAGGTTTTTTAAACAGCTTCTTTAAATTTCTGCCTGTATTGAATCCTATGGTATTCCTGACTTCAGAGAAGCTTGTCGTTGGAACTACTCCAAAGTAAGCCATAATGGCAATTATTGTATTATAATTATCGACAATAGGTTTTCTTTTTCGGATTGTAGCTCTGACTTGGCCATTATTCTTAAAATTTTGTAGTGTACGTTTTAAAGCGGTTACCGAGGTTTCTGTGAATACCGTAGAGCGAAAGTGTCACATGTTCTTGATATTACTTTATTATATTCTCCGTAGATGATAAATAAATTTAAATAGTCTTCGTTTGTGTAGTTGAGACGCGCTGGCACTTTGGTTTAGACAATATTGACAGTTCTACTGTAATTGTCCTTATGTCATCTCGGGCATGGCTAACTTGCCATATTTTATAAAATGTAAGAAAACACTTTTTTGCGCCTCCGTCCAGAAACGCTGATTTTGCATTAGATACTATAAATCGACCGGAAACTTACCATTCTCCGGCCTAGGCCGGCAAAAAACCACTATTGGTTGGCAACACTATATTGGAATTATTGACATTTCTGCCATTAATTATAGATTCGATGACAGATGACAGAATTTTCGTTACACAATCTCTTAATTAATTCATATTCATTCCAATTCTATTTTCGGAAGATTTTACAGGTAATAAATGGTTAATAACTTCACACACAACCTCTGTAATATGAGCTGGGGTCTCCATTGTCCTTATTATTGATGAATATGTATCAAAACTATCAAGAAAATTAAAACGTCAAAACATTAAGGTATTTTAACCCTGATTTCCAATTCAAAATTTATATGTAATATGTATTGCCAACCTGTACTGTTAACTCCCTAGCGTTATTTTTTTTTTTTATTATTTACAACATTAAGATTTGTCGGCTCAAAAAATAGTGTGTAACACACGGCTAGAAACTCTTTTGCGAGTATTCGCATTTGTGGGACCTCGGCTTCGCCTCGGCCCCACAAACCGTACTCACACTCGCAAAACTATACTTTCTGGCCTAATGATACAAATAACTATTCTTTCAAATATCTCAAAAATGCTTGTTGCTGTAGGTATAGGGAATTTAATACTAAATCGACCTTATTTTTAGGGTTGAACAATAATAAAGAATGAGAAACATTAAACATTTTTGACTTTTCTGCATTTTTCGGAACTAATGTTTTAACAATTTTCATGCACGCCTTGTATAAGATACAATAATTTTATGCGCCATCTTAATGCATTTACCCAGTCCATAAGTATGCCAAGTGGATTGAAGAAAATCGGGGGCATATATGAGACACTAACGTTTTTTTTTGAGGGGCTGTAAATGTCACTTTTCTGAAAAAAATCGAAATATCTCGGAAACAAATCAATTTAGGTATAGGGATCCCTACATAAATTTTAACTAAAGTTTTAAGGGCAATTCAAAAATGTAAAAATACACAGAGTGTTGCATTTAAAATACGAAAGTTAATGTCAACACTCTGTATAATCCCACTTTTTAAAAATAGACTTTTTTTTATAGAAAATTTTGTTTGTAGTTGTTCGTAGTAACAGTAATTTCGTTTGTATTTCCATTCATTAATAATTATAGGACCTTCAAAAAATCAATCGCACCCCACTTTGAGATATCGAAAATCCGCTTTCGCAGTTCTCTTTGGAATCATCTGTAGTTGTTTGTAGTGATATTCCTTATTAGGCATTTTGAATTTAACATGAATCATTTCATGGTTACATCATTAATGCAGTATTCGGGCCTTTTATTTCAACTTTTCAAAATGACACACTGAACTATTATTTTCGATTTTTTCTATTTTATTTGTTAACGAATTCACTTATCGAAACGTTCCAATATTTCCATCGTCAATTGAGACCTACTTGACGGACGCTACTTCAACGATCGAAAACAATGACGGTAGCGAATTCGAAACAATGTCACAATTTTATTATTCCTCTTCGTGCTTCGCCCCGACGGCAGGCGTTCATCCCCTGGAATCAGGAAGTCCGCGCCGGGCGACATCTGGGTATCAATTTTTAAGCAACGACCGCGACCGTTCTCGAATAATAAAACTTTACAACACCGGAAGGGTTGTAGTTTGCAGGACGCGCCTAAACATTGACTGACGGTTGCACACCGAATCCCCACACACCCAGTCGTCCATTAACTTTACAACTATGTGTTAGTAGTTTATTCTACCTGGGCTTTTATAACGATTAAACAGAATTCGAACACGTATCGTTGCAGGCCGGTGTGTAGATACACTTTCTTCTTTTTTTTTTTTGTTGTTTCAACTGTATATTTATTGTTCTCCTCTTCCTTACCTTGATTTCGCCGGGTTTTTAGTATTGGTTATCATTCACTTGATAGTTTGTAACTACTTTGATCTTATTTAAAGTACTTGTAATGATAAACTGGCAATAAAGTATAATTTCTGGGGATATAGTAGAAGAATTTTATTAAGAAACATAAATGTATAAGAAAAATAAAGCCCAACATCATTGTAGTTTTTCAAAATAACCACTTGTACAACATACTTTCTGTTGCAACTTCCAACTGTTTCCATAAAACTATATTAAATACTATAACCAGCAAACGATAGGTGCTAAGCTAATCAAATTTTGGTCAGTTTAACATGGTTTTGCACAGTATAAAAAAAAATTAGTTGACTTGTTAAAGTTACAAGCTTTTTATGTTGAAGTGATACCCTTGCCAGGTAGAAAACTACAGGCCAATAATGCGAACAGAAACATTTTAACTGCAAATATTTGATTAACATAAAATGGCAAAAAGCACATGCTGCCGATTTGAATTTATTTAATCGTATTAAATTGAATTTAGTTAATCTAACATCCATTGTTTTCTGCTTACAATATCTACCTACTGCTTTTTTTGGTACGATTATTTTTTATCGTTCTCAGATAACGAAGACAATTATATCACATAGCCAAGCATATCAGAAACATTTATTTAATATTAGTTTATGTCTAGTGTAAAGGTAAAAATATCCTCGTTGAAATACAGTTTATCATATACCAATTATAGATCTATAATAAACCGAATTTCAATGTCTATACCGCGAATTTTTTATCTTTTATTATACCACATGCATAAACTAAAATTAAACTATTTTGCCATTATAAAAAAATGGTTATTCAAAGTTTATGAGGCGAATATTTAATGGCTCATTATATGATGCACAATGTTACTTGTCCAGCAAATTGCAACTATAATAAAAATAGCTCAAATAACTCAAAGAAAGCACTTACTTGTACTCTGGATTCCGTCAGCCCGATTCGCATGGCGATCTCTTCTCGCATAAAAATGTCCGGGTAGTGCGTTTTGGAGAAGCACCTCTCCAATTCGTTGAGCTGTGCGGGCGTGAAGCGTGTCCTATGCCGTTTCTGTTTCGACGGTTTGTCGCCGTCGTTCGAATTGCCGCTCAGCGAACTCATGGGCGGCATACCCGAGTCGCATAGGCCACTTAGGCGAGGCTGATCTACGAGCTTCAAGTCGCCCTGGTGCCTCTTCAACTCCTCCCCGCACATTTCTTTTATACCTGTAACGGGCCGAAAGGAAATATCTCAAAATAAAAATTATTAAATACATATGTGTCGATTTTTGTAAATTTTGAGGAGCTATTCTGCAAAACCAGTTAAATCCAACTACTGAGTTAGATCGTTCAACGGTGGAACAATACCATAAAAATTTGTTTGAAAATTAGTATTTTCTGACAAAGTCAAATAAATCGATTTCTAAAATAAGATTCGAATATATCTAAAAAGATTTATTAAGTGTCCACAGCTCTCATATATTTAATTTGCTTGTTTTGTATAAAATTCCAAAGTGACTTCAATTTAAGCAATGGAAGCTATCTAAATGTACAAAGCAGAAGAAAACAATCAAATAGAAGAAAATGTAAATTAAAAATATTATTCTCTGAAACAAGAAAGAGCCTTTTATGATTTCCATTTTCAACCGAAGACCGAATTAATTTAGAAAAAGTTATAATGTCTAAACATACCGCATATTCCCTATCTAAACCTATATTTACAAGCGCTTTTTTCCAACACCTACTTTGACCTGCTAAAATACCAGGAACTAAAGATGAATACAAGTGAGTAGGATATAGTTTCATTTCATTTAGTTCAAAGTTCGCATTGTTAATTCCATGTGCGGTATCATTTAGGTGTTGTGCAACACTAGATGATCCAGGTCCTCTGTAGTGATATTGCATTTATTATGTGCTTTTTAAATATTGTTCTGATTGCACGTCTTATCTGACTAATATAAACTTTATTGCAGAACTCTCATGCAATTTTATAAATATCCAAACTTTCGTCATGATTTGGATTATTTTGCGGCTCCCCTAAAAGGTTTTTCAATATGTCTCAATAAGAGTGAGTTTAGATTCTGTTCTTTAAAAGTACTACCCTATGCCTATGAAATTTTATAGAAGAGTAATTTATTTAACAAACTTTTTGTCGCGAATTCCTATTGAAATTAAGGTCGTGAGCTTCACGATACTTAGTAAGTGTATAGATCAGATAAATATATAACTTAGCCGTGTTTACCGAACACTATTTACAATGAATAAGGAGTACACGAGGTACGGAATAAGCCGTAGCGCCATCTTTACGATAATTTCTGTAGTATAACATTTATTTTCTGGAAAATCACATGAACGCAAATTATAATCGAGCAATATCAAATAAATTCAGGTACTACAAGCCAAAACTGGAAATCCATTTTTCCTACTAAATTATAGCATTTACTGTAAATTGAAAACCGTTTAAGTTTACAGTAAATATAACAAAAATCCCAAAAGAAAGGTGAAAAATCCCTTACCACAAAATTAGATAACAAATCTAAATACGTATTTCGGCAACTAAGTTGCCATCTTCAGTAGAAACAAGTGAAGAGCAGTGTTAAACATAGTGTTTTCGGTTAAGTGTTATTCCACTAGTGATTTGGTGAAGAGCATATCTTCCAAGGTTTACCTTAGCCGAAAACACTATGTTTAACACTGCTCTTCACTTGTTTCTACTGAAGATGGCAACTTAGTTGCCGAAATACGTATTTAGATTTGTTATCTAATTTTGTGGTAAGGGATTTTTCACCTTTCTTTTGGGATTTTTGTTATAGTTTTCAAGCCACAGTCTCCACCCATCACAGGATTTACAGTAAATCCTTTCCAATATTATTGTCTGCATAGTTACTTGATAAAAAAAACTGAAATACTGAAACACCTGTGCCACTCATTATTATTAAACACTCACTTACAAAAAAATTATAAGGTATGATGATAGGTTTATCTGGTTTTGAAGAGAAGTTCCTCATTTATCAATCATCCCAAATTATTTGATTTAGGTATACAAGATAAAGCCTACTGAAAGACATTGCATTTTTTCAAAGAACCCACAGTTAACAGGGTAGAGTCTGAGATAAAATAAGACATCCTTTTTTTATTTACCATGCAGGTATATCTTTAAATATATATTTAAGAGCATTCAGATTTTATTCTTTTCTTAATTTTATTATGTTTATATGCGTCACTGCAGGTTAACAATATTTTAACAATAACGTGGGCCGCTATTCCTTTAATATATTAACCAGATGAAAGCCGTAAAATTTTATTGAATATTTGTTTCTTCGTAAAAAAAATTCTCTAAAAATTATTGTAATACTTTTATTTATAATGACAAAAATACTCCAATTTTTGTTATTTATTTATAACATGTAGTAAAATATATTTTACAAAATTATATTACAAATATGTATTTCTAAAGAAGACAAAAAATTTGTGCGAACGTAAAAATGCTTCTTCTTTCACACCAAGAAATTTGGAGAATGTTAATTAAAATTATCGCTAAAATTAAGAATTTTATTAATTATTTTATGATTTTCTTTGAAATCCCCTTAATGTACATAATTAGATATTCCTTTAAAAAATGATTGAAGTTGAAGATTTAAGCAGATCACTAAAGATTAAGGGAATCATATTTCAATGAAAAATTATAAATGAAAAAAATTGCTTTAATATGCAACCACAAGACAAAAATTAACATGAAACGAAGGGAATAGAGAAATATTTGAAAACATACACTGCAGAATGTAGAGCTTTAAGAATTAAATTATATATCATTAACAGTAGGAGTCAAAAGATGAAACAACTTACTTTAGTTTTTGTATTATGCTGTGCTTGCAAAGATTTGAATTTTTTTTATGGAACGCCCTCTAGGAGAAGTACAAACATCAGAAGCAAATAACAAAAAGAATAAATAAACACTATCAAATGGATTATCGTGTATACATGCAATTAGAATTTGTAAAAGTTCTCGTTTTAACTTCGAGATGCTCTAAAAATGTATTTTAATTTAGCATAAAAAACATTTACATTATACAAGCATTATAAACTGTATAAACTTAGTTATTAGCACATCAACTGCTAAATTTAATTAGCGAATTTTTGTAAACTTCATTTGCAATACACCAATACAGTATCGGTTTGGTATAGCTATACATACCTGCCATTATCTTTGTGCTGTAACTCTTGAAACTGTGTGTGCTTATCAATTTATAACTATTAATTACCATACCTTTGGGCATGCTAAATTTATGTGAAGCATTATGTAGATTACCACACCTCCTTAAAGTAAATATTTGCGACCAAAGGAGGAGGGTTGATGCTTCTTTCTTTTTAATTTCATACTATAAGATCGGTATAATCTAAACAGAGAGCCAAAGCAAATATGAATTACTACGAATCAAAGCATTATTTGGATGTTTTGCTTGAGTTAACTTTAAACTTTTAGACATTCTTAAGTCTATGATATTCAAATATTACCGAAACATCCCTAATAGATACATTTTAATTTCTCGTAATTATTTTTAGTAATTAACATGTTAAAGTAGTAGGTATACTAAGAACGAGTTTCATAAGAATATGTTGTAGGATATATCTGTTTTTTATTGTTTGTAATTAGCCATTCTAGTGTCCATCTCCCTTAGTAAAATGAAAATAAATAATATACGAAATTATATATAGGTTTAAATCACATAACATCAACATAACCTCAAACTGTCATATTTATCCCTATTTATTTAATTAAATCAACTTGAAACTACTTATATTAAACGTTTGGTAGTCATGAATGCCCAATTACTTTTATAAGTATATTAAAAACATTTGCTTAGTAACTTTATACTTCAACATTCAAGTTATTGAAATAATTGCGGGATAAATTTAAATTTGTGTACTAGGGATTATATTAAGAAATAAACCAATAAACTAAAATCAGAAATCGAGTTATAAAAAAACATAAAAACAAATTTATTGTTAATATTATTCATTTATTTCATCCGAAATCTTGACATATTAAACAATATTTTAAATAAACGAAACGGTTCAGTTATAAAAATATTCCAAGCACGGCTTTATATTTTCATAAAATTATGTTTTTAAAGATCATAAAGATTTTAGTGGGGGCGTAACATCTTTAATAACCGTATTAAGGGCATATAACATTGAATTTAACTATAATAACTTTAAACCTTTGTTTAAATTATGGTGATACTGCCTAACAATGCTTATAGAAGCACTGGAAAATCTTTTCATTTTTTTCTAAAATAGTTAGTTAAAATTTTGATTAAATCATGTACCTTTAGAAGCAATGAGGTTTACTTATAGCAATTTGAGATAAATTATTAGGATATGGCATATAAATGTTGTTTTGTTACTTATTAAAAACTGTATGAAAAAGAAATAAAAATTTAGTACCTACCAAGCATCATTTTTAATATCACCTAAGCTCGATTAATTTATATTGCATTTCTAAATTGTTTTGGTTTTAACACCAAATGGCACTTATATGGAAAATTTTCTGCGGCTTCAGAAAATAACAACGTCAAAGAATCTTATACACTTAGCTAACGTTCACAACACGTAACACAGATTTTCACAGGTATCAAAAATTTGGCAGTATGTTAAAGCCCAATCAGGACAATGAAGATCGCACTTGGTCATCACCTATCAATAAACAAACTACGCCCGAAAGTAGACTATATAATCGTTTCGGGAATGGAGCAACTCGTTTCTATTCCAGCATTATCAATTGACCAAAAAGGAAACACAACCCGAAAGTCACCGCAAAGTGACGTAGTCCGCGGGATACATCGTGTAAGTCGCGGCAACGGACTAAAAGAGTGCCAAAGAGTGTAAAACTGGGAATGCGTGTCCTTAATTGTATGGCCTACCCGAGCAGGCCAGGAATATTGGGCTAATGAGGGCGAGGCAGCTTCAATTTAGCCCATTTAACTAGCCTATCGTTAGTACGCCGGATCACTAAAGACTTTAGCGTCAATTAGTAGCCCCCACTAACTTACCGACAGAGCCCAGATTGTTAAGCATGATGTTGGTGAAGGTCTCCAGACTGACGCACTGCACTGTTTATTTAATGAGTACTGATTTGATACTGAATTGTGAATATGTTCTTGATGCCTGAGGATAGCGCCGGTGGGTGGGGAGCCAATAAGGGTAGAACCCCCGCGGGGGCGTGGCCTGTCGCGCGGGCGGGGCCTGTCGTTTGTAAAACTTCCATTGCTGCTTCTCCCGTCGAGTCGAGATATTCATCTTGAGTCCCCCCTTTTCGGTGGGGCACTAGAAACTCACACCCGCGTATACTCACGTCGCGTCGAGGTTCAATCGGTCGAAAGAGGCACCGGCTCTTTGTGCTGCACGCGGAGAGGAAACCCGCAGCCTTACTCTTTTGTGTTCTTTGATGACAAATATAATGAAACTTTGGAATGTTGCTTACTTCTTTCCTGTGTGTTTTAAACGAGCATTTGCCGTATTTTTACTTTTTTGATCCTGGCTTTTCGCAATATCTTTTATGGGCTTATTGCGTGTGGGGTAAAGGACTCGAATCTATACTCAAAAAACAATAAATTATTATAAAAAAAATCGTATTTTACCGGAATGAGAAAACATTAAAGAGTAAAAGTATACAATATTGTTCTTGCAAAAATTACTATTCTAGTATTTCGCTGCTAAACTGCATATTGAAATTTTTACAGTAAAAATAACAAAATTGTTATAATTACTCAATAGTCTGGATCTCAGTATACTGAACCACCTAAAAATGAGTCCTCAATCAATGAAAAAATTCATTGTTCACACATTATTCATCGGAAGAACGAAAACCTTCTTCATTGATTTGATGGGCAAATATATATCTTTTAATACTTTATTACGTTCATATAATGAATGATTTAACGTATTTATTTCACTAATGAATCTTATTATTACTTAATCAGAGATTGCAAATAATATTTTAGCATAAGAATGAAACATTTCTTCCTGTCAATGAAAAGTCCCTCAGTAAAAGTAGATTATTCATTAATACAATGGCCAGAATTTTTCTCAGTGTGTAGCAATTTGAAACTAAAATTCAACCGCAGTTATACAAGTAAAGCCATTTTAACAAAGAAGAAAGAGAAACGTAAAAACAATATATTAATTAATTTCTGAAAAAAGAATTCTTTACATGCCTAGTTAATCGTCTAATATTTACCTATTTAATTTATCTATTTATAAAAATAAGTTCATAAAGCGATTCACATTAAATAATGCAAAATATTACCTACAGCAGAATTATTTTCTACTCGCGGAAGTCCCGCCTCCACGCGCATCGTACCTCACGAGTTCAAAGAGACAACTGGAGGCCGGTCGTTCGTAAAATACTGCTGATACATATTACAGGGAAACAGTATTTTATTTTTTTTAAGATAGCTTAGAAGCTATATTCGCGCGTACGAGTTATAAGATATCTGGAAATTTCTTAGGGTGTGTCTCACTTCATTGAGCACGCCCTCTTGCTATCGCGCATCCGCCAGTACAAAAAAAAATCAACTGTAATACTTCCTGCAAAGGCATTAGAACAAGAAGTTTTTCTATAAATACCTCTCGCTAAACTAGATATTTATTAAAGAGTGCAGCTTTGTGTCTCCCTCCACTTACTTTAAAATTGGTTATATAATCGTTAAAATATTGGTTGTTTGAAAAGCAGCAATCCTGACCTTTAATATGAATCAAGAAAAAATAAAAATAATAAATCTTTAAGCTCGTTAGACCTCTAAAAAGTTAGATTAAACTTTATTGTTTATTTTCTCGCGTAAACACATCTAGATATCGATCAAAAACGTGTGACAATATGTTAATTATTCTTAATTTATATAAGTCCTCATCGATCGAGCTACATTTAAGGGTGTACATTAAAAGAAATGAAGGAATACTGAATAGCTACACACTACTCAATATTTAGGAAAGAATAAGTGTAAGTACTTCGAAGGTCGAAGGTAACTTCTCATCTAGGGTGTGGAACCTGTGGTCCTGTACCCTTTCATCTCTGATCAAGCCGCGGGGTGTGAAAAGTAAGTACTTAAAAATATTAGTTGTAAGGCCGATAATTAGGTTGTTTAATAAAGATGATATAAAAATAAAATTCGTACTTCCTAATTTGTAATAATTTACTATATGAAAATGCTACCGGTTTCGGTGATAAACCATCATCAGGTGAAACAACACTTTAAGTGTTGAAAGCTAGTAGTTTTCATATAATAGTCGAAAAAATAAAGAAACATGGAAAACTGAGTGAGGAAATAATGTTGCATGGTGTCGCGGGCGAACCCTTTCTGACGCTATGTGTTTTTTTAAATTGTTTTTCGCCTGATGATGGTTTATCACCAAAACCGGTAGCATTTTCATACAGTAAATTATTATTGATCAGGAGGTACGAATTTTATTTCATTATCACCTTACTTAAAAATAATTGGTTTAAACTTAAAAATTATTATAAATAGGTAAACAACACAGCATTTTAATCTTGACATTTCATCAAGAACTGTTTTAAATCAGGCATTTCTCTCGGAATAATATGATGATGTATATATCATTGTTTTAAATGCATTATCTTTGAATAAAAATTGATCTAACCATACAAGTTGAGAGGTGAATCAATATCAAGGAAAATTTATTCATAAGCTGTTATTTAATAATAATTAAATGATGACACACAAATAAAAAAAAATTCTGTAATAATGCAGTAATAATCCTGTTTTGTTTTACAGGATTATTACTGTAAGGAAGTTTCTACAAGAAAATTACTGCAACTTTAAAGTTTCTCAGTAAATAACCAAATCATAAATGTAAAAGTCTAAAGTATTGGTGTACATTTCTGACGGGTTTTAAATATACGGGAAATGGACATTAAACTTACAAGGAGTGTTTAACTGTAAATTCACAATTATACTGAAGTTTTCTCTCATCTGCAAAATTATAGTAGTATTCTGGCGTACAATTACCAGGAATAATACTGTAGTCCTTTTTTACTGTTTACTTTTTATTTGGCTTAAAATAGCTTGAACCCTCAAAGATATTTTACCTAAAAATCCTCTTTTCTGACATTCCTCCAAATCCTCTGACTTTTCCTTTCAGGCAATTCAGATTTAATAGTTAACTAGACTGTGATACTATTCCTTTTCCACTACTTTCCACCAAAGACTCTATTATTGTAAGGTTTAGATTAGCGAAGAAATATTCTACCGTAGCGATGTTGTTACAAGTAGAAATAAATTTTTAATTGATTTCATGAAAATTATGCCATTTTTTTTTTCGGAAAAGATACAAAGATACAGTTTGTTAAGAAACTGATTTGATTTTCGATTAAAAAGTGTGCTTAAATGTTGTAATTTTACTTTGATATTTTTAAATGGTGACAGATATCAATAAAGAATTCTGTTGAAAATTAAGCATTTTCTTTCATTCAATGTAAAATATTCTTTAGCGCAACAATAGAGTCAAGTTAATATATTTTTTTTAAAGAAAAGAAATATTTGTTTCAAACAATATTGTAAATCAAAGCAATATGTTTTAAAAAATCGTTTCTTCGCTTTAAAGGATGCTTTCTACCATCAGCGTGGGTGTATGTAGAACTTTATTTTCACACCGTATAGATACCTATTTATTTCTAACTTATATTTACAAAATGCACGTGTAAATTAAATTTTATTTATTGCTAAAAATATAAGTAAATACCCTAACCCATTGTTGTGCTGCACAACAGAACAACTTTCTAAAATCTAATTTTCACTTCTCCATCAACAACTTAAACATCGTGGACTTGTACATATCTAGTTTGGTATTACAAACAATGTACACGTATTTGCAAAACGTTCCAATATTTGTTCGGTTTCGATTTGACAAATAAGTTTCAAGCACATACATAGGCGTACGTGAAATATATATTACTAAGAAAAACAACTTCATCAAATATATCTATTGGCATCCACATTAGTGCCTTGACTAAATCATAAGAGTTTTTATTTCACTTTTTGATATTAGATATCACTGCCGAATAGGTGTTTCTTTTACGTAGATTAGTGAGGAATAATTTATATACCCTTATATGAAAGATTAGCAGGATTGTATAAAATTATTTTACACAAACGCCCGAGCAAAACAAAAATAAGTAAGTATTTGTGAATAGTTAGCTAATTATGTTGTAATATGTTCAGAAACAATTGCATGCAATTCGAGATCATTTGTTTTTATCAAACAATATCTGATTTATAAACTGGAAGATGAGATGATTGTTTTATTTAATTTAATTTATTTTTAATAATTTTAAATCTTCATATTTTGGATCTCAATAAAACCATAAATTCTATCCAATCAACTTGTACACCAAATATAGGGAAACTAACGGATTAGCTTCGATTTTTGTTTAAACTCCATGCAAAGTTGAGCGATTTTGCACAATTCCACTTTAATAACGATTTCAGTGACCGTCCCTCAAGGACCAAATCTTGCTCCATTTTAGTTCTTGATCGTTACAAACGGTTTATTAAACAACTTAATTTGAGATGCTTAGTGCTTGCAGACGATATACAATTGCTTTTAGCGGTGACGAAACAAGAAAACGCAACAATATCTATAGCACAACTTGAACTTACTACTTCAAGAGTGGACCAGTAATAGTAAGTTGCACTATTTAATGTTTTAAAAAGAGAATAATGCCATTTTGTCGTATTGCATATATTGTCTTATCATGTTTCATTTCTATTTGTAATTTTATTTAAAATTACATATTTGTAATCGTACATCTATTTGTATTTATATCTTATACAGTAGTACCTCCATATCCGCGGGGGTTTGGTTCTGTGCTCTTCCGCGGATACTGAAAACCGCGGATAGTAGCGAACGCTTTATTTCCGAATACAATATGAAATATGAAGCAAAGTTAAAACAATGAAACAAGAAAAATTAAGTTATATAATATTTATTTAAAATAAATAAACAATAAATAAATAAATATTCTTGTGCTGCGGCACAAATAGAATCTAAGTTTAATAAATATATAAGTTCATACATATGTACATATAGTACATATTTACATACACAACAAGAAAATATACAACAAGAAAAACTTTATCATCGTGAGCTACATATTCATTCATCTTCCTCCAAGTCCAAGTTAGCAGTCGATTGTTTACTTAGATCCGAAGCAAACGATGTTGATGGCTGTGCATTATCGATAGTTTTGTCGACTTTTTCAAAGAACATTGTTATTGGTAGTTGTCGTTTTTGTCTTTTCATTTCAATAAACAAATCCTCCAAAGGTTTCAAGGCGTCTGTTATAGTGCGAGTAATTTTTATACTGTGTTCCATTATTGGATCCTGTTCTACTATCTGTTCTTTTAATTTTTGAGCAGTTCGAAATATCGCTGAAAATTTTTCAAGCGTCCATGCTGGCGGTTCTTGTTGACCCTCATCCTCGTCGTCACTCGCTTCTGGAGAAGATTTCACAAGGTCTACCGATTCCTCGTTGGTGAATACTTGATCCTCTTCGTTTATGTAATGACTGAATTCCTCTTTGGTTATATCGTTAAATCCTTCTCCATCTATTTTCTGCGCTATGTTAAATATCGTTGTTAGATGTGAATTAATATCATGTGTGTCTTCAGAACTAAGAACGATGTCATTCCACAGATTTTTCCAACATGCTATTATCGTTTCTGACTTTAATTCCTCCATCGCTCCTTTGATAAATAGAATTGCGTCAGCAATTGTAAATGACTTCCAGCATTCCATGAGCCCTATATCAGAGCATTCGTTAACCATTGTATACAGCATTTCGAAAACCTGTCGAATATATATGGCTTTAAAGCATCTAATGACACCTTGATCAAGGGGCTGAAGCAATGAGGTCGTGTTAGGTGGTAAAACAACCACTTCAACATTTTTATTTTCTGTGCCTACTGACACAAGATGCCCAGGAGCATTGTCTAGTATCTGCAGCACTTTAAATGGCAATTCTTCCTTTTCCAAATATCTTCCCACTTCCGCAATAAAGCATTGATGAAACCATTGTGGAATTAGAACAGCCGTAACCCACGCCTTTCGATTTGATTGCCAATACACAGGCGGGCAAGCTTTATCTTTGTATTTAAGAGCAAGTGGATTCTGTGATCGGTAAACAAGTCCAGGTTTAATCATATGACCAGCTGCATTTGTACAAAATATCAAGGTAAGTCTATCCTTAATTGCTTTAAAGCCTAGTGCACTCTTTGCAGTCTTATGAATATAAGTCCGTTGAGGCATTTTTTTTCACATAAGACCTGTCTCATCTCAGTTAAAAACTTGCTTAGGATGATAATTCTTTTCTGCAATAATTTGTTTAAATTTTTCTGGAAACAGGGCAGCAGCTACATGATCAGCCGACGTAGATTCCCCTGTCATTTTTATATTTTTTAGAGTAAACCGAGCTTTAAATCCATGCAGCCACCCCCTACTTGCTGTGAATGATTTTCCTTCCTCTTCAGTATAATCTTGGGTCTGCATATCTTCATATAAAACCAACGCCTTTTGTTGTAGCACTTTGCCATCGATAGGAATGAGTTTTCTTGTCATATCTTCCACCCATAAATTTAAGGCATTTTCTACCTTAAGTAACACTTTATTACGTATTGTGGTTTCAACTTTTGCAGTTTAGGATGCACTAGAAAAACCAGCTCGAATCTTATCTTTGTTTTTTAACACTTCCCGTATCGAAGATTCGTTTTTATTGTATATTTTAGCAACAGTTGCAATAGATTTTTTCTATTTCAATCATATTAATGATTTTTATTTTTTCACTAATAGTGAGCATTTCACGTTTTCTTTGTGGTTTAGATGCCATTTTAAAATGATTTTCAAAGTTACTTGCTTTATTTAAAAGCACTGTCTTGTCCGACAATTCGAATAGTAGGTACTAAACTCATAGTTAACAGGAGCGTTTATATGTACAAGTAAAAGCGAGTGGCACCTTAAGCACGTTTCAACTTGTTTAACTTATCATAAGAGGGCGCCGAATTCAGGGGATGACTCATATATACGACGATATATCGACAAATGCTCCTATAACTTTTAATAAGGCTCGAATGTCTTTATTTGTTTCTGTATTTATTGATATGACGCGTTTTCTGCTCATCATAGGTAAATCGCGGATGACTGAAACCGCGGATACGGAGTCAGCGGATAACGGGGTACTACTGTATGTGCAATAAACTATATTTTATTATCACTTTCATATCATATCAGTGTTTAGTCAACCTTCAGGACATTGTTATATACGGTAAATTAAAATATTACTGTCTTCCTTGCTGTATAGTGACATTTTTCACCATTTAAGGTATATTAATTGGTGCAAAAACAACAAAAGTAAAAATATGTTATTCTGTAAGCCATATTTCATGCATGGTACCCCATTCCAAATCCATTCATTCATCGATGAATGATGAAAATGAATTCTGTATGTAAACATTTCATGGCTTTATACAAAGACATTTATCTATAAATATTTTTCGTTAATCAAAAAAATACCTTTAGAAAAATATGTACTATTAAATTATCAACTCAATGGAAATATTTTATTTTTAAATTAGCAGGTATTAAATGTAATAAATATATAAAACGCCGCTAACAATACTAAGTTACTGGTATATTTCTGCATAGCAGAATAAATGCTGTAAATTGAACAACAATAATCTCATAAATTTTTTGGGAGCGGTAGAGTATTCTATAATTGTTTTTTACCGCCCAAAATTAAATTCTTAAGAGACAGTAATAATCTATGTAACAACAGATAAACTAATTATTTGGTCATATACAAGTAATGGTTTATGTAACGCGTTTGTGTAAACTCCTATATTATTAAATCTCTTCTGCATGTTTATATGATATAGGTTATATTAGCGTGAATTATTCAAATTATCTACCAATTATATTAGTTAAAATATTAGTTCGAACTCTAGTATAAATATTTTCTACCAACATTTAACAGGGTTACAGGTTAAATTCAGGTTAATTCGTTATAATAAATCATAATTATGGGAAAACTTAATGTTTTCTTTTAACTTAAATATCTACGGTTTTAGTCAATGATCTTCTTTTATTTCCATATATTTCCTGTGAACCTAGTCGGCGGATTTCATTGATTTTCTTTATTCTATCCTTTTAGATAAGTCTTGTATTTGTAATGTGGTATTTTAATATATCTTTTTATCAATCTTGAAAGTTCGCACGCAGTTAGAACAGACGGCGCACAGTGGATCGAAGATGGTTAAAAATCTAACATAGCGTAAAAACGCCAATCTTCCAGAATCATAATAAAATGTGTATAAGTGTATAGTAAAATAAACATTAGATATGGAAATCACAGTATAAACAAGTAGATTGACAGAATATCGAACAGAAGCAAGTATGAAAGTATGTACTGTGTTAGCTTATAATAATCGATTAATAGAAGATCAAACAAAATGGGGTATCTTTCTTTATATACTTGGTATGTTTGACTTCTTCGGTTCGCCTACACATTCTAAGAGTTATGCTCCTTCTAGTTGGATTGTGGCTAATACGAATACAATTTGTTTTACTATAGGTGCAAATAAACAGGGAGATTATCTATATCATTATCATAAACATATCAATGTACCTACTGGTTAAAGGTAATAAAAATATCATAGAAAATTAACACATATACTCGCATAGTAAAAATATGTGGAGGAACAAAACACAATATTCTAAGTGAATTGACATTTGTCTCAAAATAGTGATTCGACGGTAGTTCTGGGTTAAATCCATATCAACAAACATTTAAAAGTACGTACTGTGGCAAACGATACAAGCATGTTTATATCCAGCTATAACCGCTTCAATAACCATCCTAGATGCAAATGTAATCAGAAGATTCGCGATAATCTTACAAGTGATTACTACAGGGAAAGAAATTGATTGCGAGAAGGAACAGCTGAAAAATTTATAAATTTATATGGTTTGTACTATATGCTAGCCCCCCATATATAAAATTCTATTGCATGGCGCAGATATCATTCAACATGTTACTTCATATAGGCAAACTTTCAGAAGAAGCTGCTGAAGCTCGAAATAAATACCTTAAAAACTTCAGGGAAAAAATAGCAGAAAATGTAGCCGTTCAGCTACTAACGAAGATATTTATCACATTCGATCCATATATTTCCCATTCAAGACGAAAATTAAACGAACATACAAGAAGTGAGTTATTACCAGAAGCTGTAGAATTATTAATTCTTCACCGGCAAAATTGAAGATTGTGTTAAGTGAAATGTAGGTACTGCCATTGTTTATCAACGCCCTGTTATCAAGAGAGGTAAGCGAATTGTTTTACTATACACAAAAACGTTTACAACACTGTTTAGAAGAAATTTCTATTTGAAACGGAGATTCATAATTTTACATTATATATGCTCTTTATCTCTGCTTTAATAGTGCCCACACATTTAATCTATTAAGACACCAAAGCCCATGTTTCTATCTTAAATTTATTTAGTGATCACAATATTTTCCTGTTGCATAATATTGTAGTCTACATTATAAGTTCCATCACACAGAAACAGCTACGAAACTTATAACTATATCAACAAATACGGTATTTCTTCGATTTATGCAGTCTCAAATACTATATACTTTTAGCTTCATTTTCGCAAACAAGTAAGTAGTGAGGGTACAACAATATTTTTTTTACTCGATACCTTACCTATTCGAAATTTTCTTTCTTTGATCAACATTAATTTTTAAGCAAGTTATTACCATTTCAATCAATGTCCGCCTTTTTCCGCCTTTCGATCCACTGTGCGGCGTTACTTTTTGTTTGATATCATTCTATAGAATAATAATATCTCCAATCGGGAAACTTTTGGTCTTGATCAACTAAGCAAGGGAGTTAAGGTGGCACAAAAATGTGAATTGATATACCATTATTAAGACTTTATTCTCGTAAGGTTGTTAGAACAATTCCGTAAAATGGAAATTAATTCATTAAGTTAGTAGAGACTACTGTATCTTAACTCTGCAAAGTATACTGATAACATTAACTCGGGTTTAAACCAACTCCAAAACAAAGTAATACCAACAACTACTGCTAACTCCGCATAGGAGCAGATTTAAATTGTAAGAATGAAATTTTACTCCTAAACATGGGTGTTAGTTTTAAATTACATAACCCTGTTCGCTTTTAACAACTTGTGCATTGGTACTTGAGGAAACTACCGATAGAATAATTCCCTAACATTCACATCTAACGCCATATGTCTTTGTGCGTGACAAAAAGGATAAAACATCGCTCTTTGGGTTCCCTTTAGCCTATCTTTGGAACCGTTTAAAATCTGTTATTATATTTTACCGAATGCATTTTATTCGTCTCTATAAATATTTGTTATACATCTGTAGTAAAAACAAATATTTCACCGGAAATATTATATATAAGTATGATAATACGTGGCTGAAAATTAAATTATTTTCGTATACTATATACAAAAGCGTAATGCGGCCCGTAATTCCATAACTTTTCCGGACCCATTAGCACGGTATTCGGCGACGGTCATAATTCAAACCGATAAAAGCTATGCCACTATTGCGGAGTTGTGTCCGTAGCGTCAGCCAGTAATTAGGTTACCGGTGCCCGGAAGATTTTGATTTATTCGCGGACATTTTCGTCTGTCAGATAGCGACGTTTTGCTTTTAAGCTATATCTAGCTCGCGAAAATGAAAGTTCGACGTTATAAATCGTGAACAAAATAGAAGACTAACTATCTATTGATATCTTTGTGCCTCGTTCGTATTGATTCACCGAAAATAGCGTCCCAATATATTTAATTTCGTTATTAATCTTTACTAGAAATAGAAATTGGATATCTTGAAAACGCACATTACCGGCATTTGAACGCGCTAGAAGTAGCAAAGTATACATAAAAAGGTCTACACACTGTAAAAAAATTTCTAGTAAAATTACATGTAAAATCGTTGGTAACAAAGTTGCCTACGATATTACAGGTAAATTTACTTCATACAGTAAAATTTCTATCCACCAGTAAATTTCATACGCTGATGTATTTTTCAAACGTTGTTCTGTAAAATTCATATGTAATATTTATATAAATTGTATATTTACCGAACAGTCAAGTAATTTTGGCATGTAATTTTATAAGGAAGGCAGGTAAAAATACTAAGAAGGTGAATATTACAGGTGTAAATATACATTGCACAGAAAATTCCCTTGCATGTGTGATTATGATTACAACCTTATTACTTTTTACAGCATACTGTAACTTGAATTAAATTCCTGTTTAGAGTGCCGATGATTCCAATATAAATTTGGTAACATTGAGGAATATAAATTGTATAATTTTACTTAGGATAACCATTAATATTCCGTAATGTTATCAAATACACATATGGATATCACAGGCTACTATAAATAGTAATTTAATTAAGGGCAAAATATGCGTACTATAGGATTATAAAATATAATAAGTATACCAAAACAATAAAATTCTTAGTTATTAGACAATTTTGTTGGAGCTTCAGAACTTGCAAAACGTCAATGTTGTCAATGTGAATATAGGAATAAAACTAAGAATAAATAAAGAATAAACTACATATTTTATTAATCTTCAGCAGAATAAAAAATATAAATTTCCTTTATCTGACATTTAATGGCTATTTCCGAACCAAATGCTATCAAATTCATTGAATTTTGCTCTGAAACAAAAAGAGAGAAACAAATGTTACTTCCATTATATTATTATATATCAGTAAATAGATCAAATGAAATTAATGTAAATAAGTACCTACAGCTTGTGCACGAATAAATATTCCACTACAAGAAGGAAAAGATAAATATAATTTTTACTTATCGCAACACCCAATTGATGAATAATCATTAAAAACGACTACTGAATTATTACAGCCAAGTTATCTTTAAAAAGTCTCTTATACATATGCAAAAACGAATACAAATTGCATCATAGGTTCTCACAGTTCTCTACACCGGGAGCAAGATCCTGAGATGCAATTACTGTAAATATAAATACATTATTTCTTTATAAAAGTAATGTATTAAAGGTTTTGTTTTAAGTAAATAAGCTGTAACAGTTTAGAATTCGTTTCAATTTTAACGGTGAATCGTAGATAATAGTGAAATTTTTAATCAATTTGTGATTATATTCATGGATCAATAAATAATTTATCAAAACATTAGGTTATGTTTAATATTGGCGTCTGTTCCATCATGAATCATAAAGCTGTCTTTTATAACCCTGAAGTTTATTTATATCAAAGTTTTTAGTAAAACCGTATTGACGTCTACTCCAGCATATATATATACGTGAATAGTGAAAAGACAGTCCATAAAATAAAGTGCGCCATGTAAAATAACGAGACGTGATGAGAAAAAAAAACGAGAGAATCTTTACTACCAGTTTCTGTCGATCAAAGGATAGTGAACGGAATGGGTCAATAATGAAGTGATGCTCTTGGGAGACGTTCGCCTGATCGGACTATTACAGGGATAAACTTGCGTCTTTTTCCTTATACACCCCAGGACCACCTCTGCTCCCGTCGCAGCGCTTTTATCCACTGCCTACATCTATCCTGCCCTCTTCTCCTCGTCTCGCGTACAGTAATATGAGCGGCAACAACCCGTACTCTATTCCGTGCTTGTGTTGGGCGTTCGGAACCGAGCTTCGGTTGCTGTCATTGACAGCGACGCCGTCAGGATATTGCCGATCAGCGTTGGAACTGCGAAGTCGACGTGCTCCGCGCTAAATTAAATTTCTTCAGGCGTTTAACTATCGATTGGCTGTATCAATTGACTCGTTTCGAGAAGAATATTTGTTCCGTGGGAGTCGGATCATTTCCTCGCAGAGTTTATTCAGTTAGCTAGACGTGCAGATACAGATAACTCAAGGGACAAGAAGATATAGTTTCTATTTTTATTTTATATGTCCTAGATTGATAATTACAATTGTATATCTGTATGTACATAAAACGTGGAAACTATATAGGCATGCTTTTAAGAAGACTATTTATCAAAGTATTTTGTTTAATGCCAGCAGGATGTTTGTAAAATATCGTATAATATAGTTGTGCCTATAGCTTTGTAATGTGAAAACCCACAAGCAAGTATTTAGTAAATGTTTTTGCTAATGGTTTTCGGTAAGAATAATAAAAGCACCACCCACGAAGCAAACATTAACTTTAGTCAACTTATAACCTTTGCAGAATGATTAACAAAGCTCTCCATAGACTGATAGAAAAGTCTCTTTCCGCCAGAGAAATACATATAACCAAATAAGTATTTCCTTTTGAAACAAAGGGATTATATCTTATTGTTAATAACTGGTTCCATTATGTAAATAACATTGATTTTGTTGTTGTTTGATTGAAACAGCTGATTTAAACCGTACACTTTCAATGAGATGTCAGGCAATTATCGCCATAAGAGGGGCAAAAAAACCATTACAGACCTTAAAAGTAATTTTCTTGTATTTTGAAACGCACTAAACTTTTTAAATATAAGCAGTGCTTTAATTCACCAGTGTATATCTACATATACATTACATATACATATACGCACACACACATATAGAAAACACAACGCTGGTCCACACGTGCTGGCTAGTGTTGCTAGTGCTTCCCGTCCTCTGTCCTCGTCTCGAGGTGATGAAAATTCCGTTTCGTCTCGGACTGCCGGTATCGAGGGCAAAATGGTCTGTTTTGTTTCCGAATTTGTTTTATTTTTATTATGATACTTGTTGTATCATTTGTTTAATTTTTTTTTGTATTGTATATAGTTTGAATTTCTTATTTGTTTTGATAAAGTGTTGTAATGTCTTATGGTTTCTGCCGTAGGTATTCTTCTATATCTGTTGCATAAGTTTCTTTCCGTTCTAATGCAAGATTGTCTTCTTGTGGTGTAGTTATGTATTTGTCAGGTCTTAGTCAATTGTATATTTGTTTTTACTAGATTTTTTTGGATATTGTATATTAGTATTAGGTTTTTTTGTTGTATTGTTTGTTGAATATTTAATTCGTGAGTCGTCTCATAGATTTCTGTTGTGGGAGTTCTTTTTTGTAATCCATATATGAGCTTCAGTATTCTGTTTTGTCGTCTTTGTATTTTCATTAGGTTCTTTTTTGAGGTGTCGCTCCAGACATTTATCAAGTAATTTAGGTGTGATGAAAAAATGGCATAGATATTGATTTCCTAGATTATTTTTAGTTTATAGATGCTATAGCCATTGCATTTTTACTAATCAGGGTGTTTATGTGTTTGTCCCATTTTAAGGTATCTTGTATTGTTATTCCCAAATATTTTATGTGGCTTACATTTTGTATGTGTTGGTTGTTAAAAGTTATTTTGAAGTTAGTAGGGTGTTTCTTTCTTTGGAAAATCATATATTCCGTTTTTTTCTCATTAATTGTTAACAAATTTTCATGGCACCATTTTCGCATTTTTGTTACATCAGTGTTGATTTGTTGCTGCAGTTTTTCTTCATCTTTTCCAGAATAGACTATACACATGTCGTCGGCATATGCATATATCTCTCCTTCCATGTTAACATTGAAAATGTCATTTGTGTATGCTATATATAGGATTGGGGGTAAATTTCCGCCTTGGGGTATGCCGTATTCTGCAGTTAGAGGTTTGCTTTCAGTGTTATTCACTATTGTTGTTTGCATTCTATGTAATAGATATGTTTTTATTAGATTGTTTTCGGCGCCATTGATTCCTAGTCTGTTTAGTTTCTCAATCAGTTTTATTTTTGATACGGTATCCAACGCTTTTTTCATGCCTATGAAGATTACCACCACTATACACGGAGAAAAATGACATTGCAAATCCAACAAAAAAAGTATTGTTCTTACATTGCAATCGGTTCAAAAATAAATTGGTATTGCAGTAAAGTTTTGTAAGTATATTCCAAAACTTTTGTTTTGTTCCACCAACAACACTTTTGTTGGTGTTAAAATATTTTACGGTACAAATAATCGCTTTGGCGATAACATTATAGTTGTAGTTATTTCAGATCTAAAATACAGAACAACGTGTGCGATGAAGTGAAGTAGATGTAAACACAATTTTTCAAACCAGTACAGTCAAGAAATATTTACATTTCACACAATTGTAGTTGACGCAACAGGGCGCCTACGTTGTCGATATTACAACTTGTGATGCGGGAAGTCCCGGCATGGACAGTAGTATCACGTGATTCTAACCGCGTGTTTCATTGGTCATTGGTCTTACATAGCCTTGAAGAAACAGACTAGTCTGCTAGTTACCATGCAGGCGGAGTAGACCACGCCATATATTTTCGGTTGTGACGTTGTGTTTGCTTACTAGTTTTGTGTAAAAGAACGACAGTGTATTAAAATTGAAGAAAACTGGCTCACTTCTGACGTCTACTGACTCTTAGATATGGATAATTTTGTTACAGAGAAGCTAGCTGAATGGAATATTATGCGTACGAAGTACAGATTGCTAGTGATGAGTACATTAAACCTTTCGATAAATTACCTAGTGTTTTCCCCTGTTTAAAAGTTGCAAAACGATCTAGAATATACGTTGCCTTGAGACATTTGTAAAATAAGACTTAGATACATTTGAAATTTTAATCTTCATTTTTAGTGTTTCCCAGTTTTAGAATTTATCTTGTTTATTTTTTTTGTTAATTATTAATAAAAAAATGTGTTATCCTATACTGATATTTTACTTAAAGCCTCCACAGCTTACATTTAAGACAGCACCGAATTTGTGTGTGAATCTACTAAAATATTGTTCGCTTTGAACAGAAATTGCGATTACAAAAATCAAAATCAAGTGACACTATAAACGTAGAAAATGATGACGGAAAATCAATTGTTTGTTAAATATCCACAACTTGCTGTTGAAGTTTCTAATTGCTTTGGTAGTGATAAACAATTTTTAATACTGTATTTCACACAATTTTGTTGAAAGCACCATATTTTTGTGATTCGTTAAACAACAAGCAACTGGTTGATTGTAACATGTTTTGGGATTACATCCTTCCAAATTTTGTGGCAGTTCTAACAAAGTTTTTCGACAACAAGTTTTAGGTTGTATTGAATAATGGTTGTTGTTGTCATATATTTACCCACAAATTGTTGTTCAATGTGCGTCAATTGGTGCCACCTTAACAATAAATTTTTCTCCGTGTAGTCTAGTTGATACAAACAAACGTACCTACGGCTTTCAGGCACCACTCCAATTTTTTTGGTATTGACATTAAAGCTCTCCGATCCTTAACTCTATGCTGTTAGTGCTGCAGCAATTTTTTCCATTCAGAGTTTTCTTTACACTTGCCTGAACAACATACCATACTAATGTTCAGTTTACAATATATCGCTTTGAGTGAACGTTATTACAGGAAAGAATTAATTTCCCGGATTGAACAACAGAACGCTTTGTACTACCACCATTGAAAAGAATTATTTCTTTAACCCGATGCATATATCTTTGTTTTAAATAAAAAAAGCTTTTCTCTCTGTGTGCACTACCCAATATATTATGAACTGCATAACAAATTGGGTAATTAACACAAATATGTAAATTATATTACAGTTAAAACCGATGTTTTACTAGCATTTTTTTTGCTCTAATAAAAATTACATTCTTTTTAGACAAATCCTTGAACAAATACATATAAATTCCTTACTGAAACTACGGCATGAGTAACATCGCAAGTGAATAGACGGAAGTAAGGCATAAATAAATGCAATAAGCAGGTAAAATATTTTCCCATTAGTCTGAAGTGCACTGAATAATATTAGTTGAATTCCACAGGCGGACAGAGGAACCTTTGATCCGGAAAGGGACCGGCACGGGCGCATCGGCATTCTGTCACCAGGCAACGAGCGCTAGCTACAGGGTTTCATCCTCCTCCGCATTTAATATTGAACTTTCTATCGTTTTAGTAGCGGGCGCAGCGTTGGAGATGTATCTTCCATTCTGCATATTAGGCTACTCTTTCTTTTTCCAGACGTAGAAAGCTACATTTTCTCATTATTACATTTGTATCGACGTTGGCAAATTTAATATCTGATGATATTGTTTGGTCCTTGTTTAAATTCATACATATTTATTTGCATAACATGTATAGAGATGTATGGAGATGTAGGTAATAAATGACAACAATTGCCAATTTTCCTAATGCTAATTTAACAGTCAGAGGTATTGTTCATATTTAGAACAAAAAAGAAATGTCTCTACCTAACGAAAAATCTATTTAGTAAAACCTAAACTTACTTGTTTGACGAAAATTGCCTTGACAATTCTTAGTATTGTACGAAATTTTAAAATAACTCGCTGCAGTTTCTTATACCACAGTTACAAAAAGAGCAATAATATTGTTAGAAATAATTGTAACACAATCTTGTACAAAATATGGTGAAATTCAATATTGTACAACCTGTAAAGATTTTTTGACGCTTATTTGCAATTATTGCTACTGCACAAAGAAAACTGTCTAATAGATATAAAGAAAAATATTTGCACATAGTAATGCAGTTTAATTACCTCTATAATACAAATTGAGCATTTTGTTGCAATAAATACAATAATTTTCGTCAACAATTTTGTAGGACATTTTAGTAAAAGTTGTACTGGTCCTTATATTATATTATATTCTATAGTTGATTGTACTATACTTTACAATTGTTTTAAAATTCATACAACATTTTTTTTTCTTTGTAACATTGTTCTCTCAACGCAACTGTTATATTATTGCATTGTTTCGACTCAAATTCATATAATTCGTTAAAGTTTAAAAGAGAACTTTCAAACCGGGGACGCTGTGCGAACTTTCAGTTCGGTTTTGTGCGTCGACATCGGTAAATTGGAAATGTCGTTTGTTCCTGCCTAAAACAGGCGTACCACCCACTATGAAAATTGAATTAGAAAAGAGCGGTGCAGCTGTCTATCAAATAGACAATTCATTCTAGCAGTCACGTTTGCTCATATTGACAACTGTAACTACCAGGAGAGTTATTTTCTATTTATAAATGGTCCTCCATTACAGCGTATACCAATTCGTTGTTAATTAATATAATATAAAAGAGAATGCAGCGATATTAACGGGCAAACAAATTGCTAGAGCTCAATATTATTATATACTAGGTATTTGCAAAATATTACTCGAATTACTGTTATTGTCAGATTTATTGGAATTTTTGAATCGAGGTATCACTGAACTTTGTATCCCGAAACTGCTATAACATACCAAAAATTTCTCAATTAGTTCGATAGATATTTGCAAGAGAGGCTTCAATCTTCAAAATACTTGTCAAAATTTGGGTCAAATTTGATCAGGAAACGCCAATTTTGTCATTTCCAGAAATAAAAATAATTTTTCTATGATCCACCACTTTTATGTAGGATTTCAAGTATCAATTTTTTTTTTAATTTTTGCAATCTCAAAATCGTTTAAAACATTACTTCCCATGTGTTTTGAGATAGTAATAACGATATTTAAGGAATATTTTTCCCAACTCGTCCCAACCCTTCGACTTTTAAAATAGTCACAAAAATTTTTGCCAAATTTGATCAAAAAAAGCCAATTTTTGATTTTCTAGAAGCGAAAACATTTTTGCTATGATCCACACACATACAGCTTCTGTTTGGTGTACGATTTCAACTATTTTGAAGAATTGAAAGCGTTTGTTTTGTTTGTTACTATGTAAGTTTTGTGCAATCCTTGAGTGACCCCTAGACTTCCACAGTTTAAGAAACACTGTTTTAAAGAATCTTCCTTCTCGTTTTCAATACGGATGGAGCGACTTATGGAACCATTCGTGGATGTTGTCTATCTTACCGACACCTATACACATTTGAAACACAGAATAGCTTAAATGTATTTTCATTTCGTAATTTCACTTAATTTCAACGATGATTCATATTCGGCCTTATCATAATTTCGCAATAACAACATGTTATTTATTTCAGGTCGCTCGGCAAACCTTTAATACAAAAGAAGTCGCGATTTTTGTGTATGTAACTGATTCGCTATTTGCTCTTCTGTGCACGGCACACACGTCTCATACAGGCACAACGAACATTCGATCCAATGTTTGCTCTAACAGTAGATGTGCAAACAATAGCCGCCAAATAGAAAATGCCATGGAATTTCTCTCGGTAAATCGCCCGTTGGTTGGTCCGTTTTGTATTTTAACACACGTATACATAGATAGGTACACATGGACGCTCTGGCGATCGG
The DNA here is from genome assembly GCA_949128085.1 of Cetonia aurata. Classification (NCBI taxonomy): domain Eukaryota; kingdom Metazoa; phylum Arthropoda; class Insecta; order Coleoptera; family Scarabaeidae; genus Cetonia; species Cetonia aurata. The sequence continues at coordinate 61,461,805 of OX421883.1, read as the reverse complement.
ACCGACTCTCTTGGCAACGCCAGGCAAACGCCTATATGCTGGAAAAAGATACAAAAATCACGAAGCGCGTTAAATGCTTAGATAAGCTATTAATTATGAAGGCGGTGCTAATTCGCGCTAACCAAATTCTACTTAAGGATTGAAGGACACTCTTTTTGCCGAATGTTTTAAATATCTAATTAGACTTGAGCTCCTAACACCATGGAGATGCTACTTACGCTCATACACGTGTTTCGTTTTACCCAAGCTGTTATTATTACTGTATCCTATTGTTTAAAGGCTGTTCTTTTTTCTAGTCTTAATTAAACATAACCGTATAGGTAGCGCTGAAAGTATCCGACGAATAGAACTCGTCTTTGCTGCTAGAAGATATAAAGGCTTTTTTAAAAATCTCAACATGTTAAGCAACACTGTAGTGGTAGAAAAAGAATGCCATTATTTGATGTCTAAAACTAATTTTCTGAATGTGTGTTTTTCTTTTTGACATATAACATACATAAATACACTTAAACAATACTTGGAAAACTGCGTTGGAATTTTGTATTATTTCACTTCTACTTCAAAAATATTTTTTCCAATAATATCGCAACAGTTGTAGCATATAAAGTGATAATAAAATAACGCACAATTTTCATACCTTCCTTATTAAGTAATTTTTTATAGGAACGCTGAAGTATGTTATTTTATTTTTATACAAGGCACACTAGCTGGCGAAAAAGACATTTTTTTTCTAGCAGGAATAAATTTTCTGCTCTTTTCCAAGCACAATGAAGGCATATTATACTGCGGGTTTCTTGGCATTGTGCTACAAATCCCAAGATACCGGATGTTTAAAAAAAAAATGCGAAAACAATGTTTCTTAACAGAAATAGTTTTAAGGTCTACATTGTAAAAAGCATTGCAGTAATATTCTAGGTATATCTTACGCCAGGAATTTACTGCATTTTTACAACTGGCTAAATAAATTTACACCAAACTACAAGTAAATACAGCATATATATAATACTATTGGTAATGTTCACAACCGCATTTTAGATTAAGTGTTTTCAAACATTGTTTGCAACGTTTCCAAAGATTTATCCCCACTCCTAGCTGAAGACGATCACCATCCTGCTATTTTCATTAAATTTTACTTCAGTGAAGCTCATCTGCCCTGGTTTGAAATGCTTTTCGAGAACCTTTAACTTCAGAAAAGCGAATTTTCCACAATTATATTGCCTGCTACTTTCAGCTGACTGGTCAGTCTTGGAAGATTGTGATGGCGTTAATGGTGTGTGTGAAGCGCTTTATGGAATCCTTGAACGAGTGTTTAGTATTTCCGTCCCCTTTTCTAACCCATCGAGATGCCATAGGCACTATCCTCCTTGGTTTGATCGTGAGATTATAGAGACCTTGCGTTGTAAATGCTATATGTTAAGAATGTATAAACGCTACAACACTCCTTCTTTTCTTAATAAATTTAAGTATTGTAGGTCCAAAGCTAAACATCTTCTTGAGATAGCTTACAATAATTACATTGTTTAATGTTGCGAATAGTATTTGTAATGATCCACAACGTTGTTGGTCATTTGTTCAATGTAAAAAAAAAAGAAATACTAGAATTCCTGTCTTGTTGAAACACGAGGGCTTAGAGTATTCTACACCTGTTGATATAGTCAATGCTTTTGGAGAATATTTTAGTAGCGTATATATTGAACCACGCAATTGTGACTTGCCTAACATCGAAGATGTGTGTAAGAGCACTCTAACAATTAGCAGCATGTCCAAATAGATAAAGAGATAAAAGCTACCTTGAAACAGTTTAAGGATTCCTTTACTTCCGGTCCTGACGGTATACCTAGCTTTTTAATTAAAGATTGCACCTGTGTTTTTGCGAAACCTTCTCCAATCAAATTCTAAAACATTGGACGTTTCCAAAGCTCTGGAAAATAGCACATATTTGCCCGGTGTTGAGGAAGAGTGATAAATCTGAATTATTGAATTACCGACCGATTTCGCTGCTGTCCAACTTCTCCAACGTCTTTAAACAACTTTATCCTATGATCAGTGGGCACATATCTTCCTTCCAGCATGGATTCGTGCGACATCGGTCAACAATATCTAATTTGGCATTGTTTCACCCAGTTTGTGTCTGAGGTAATTAATTTCCAGAAAGCTTTTGATCAAATCGATCTTTATATTCTTCTCGGAAAATAACTTTCCTTTGGCTTCTCGGATCTATTACTTTCTTTGCTTAGCACTTACTTGATAGGCAGAAGTTTCTGCGTGACTTTTCGCAATAATACCTCCGTAGAATTTAAGCAGACGTCAGGTGTGCCCCAGGGATCTAACATGGGTCCTCTGCTCTTCGGATTGTTTATTAAGGACCTACTACAGTTTACTATAAGGTAACATAAACACATCATAGAAAAAATGCATAACACAATTAATTGAATTTTACCGGCTTACATTGCGGTGGTCTCGTGGGTTAAAACTTTAGCTAGTGTCCCCTAGAGGGTGCGCGTCTAAACTCTTAACTTCCTAGTAAGCAAACGCGGTTGTAGCTTAAATTGCGATAGCGATGCAAGGGAGTTTGCACTAGAAGTGACGCTGATGACATCTGGTAGACGGAAACTGGAGTTCGTTTTTAATGGTGTTCTTGATTTTGGCTGAACATTATTACACGAAAGAAATTATGTTCTCGATTGAACAACAGAACGCCTTGCCATATTGCCATATTGCAAAGAATTATTTCTTGAACTGAATGCATATCTCTTTGATTTAAGGAAACCTTTCTCTGTGCGAACTGTTGGATTGTTGCTTCTTATTTTTGAAACCCACAAAATTTATCCACGTGACCACATATCTTGTCAAAGAGACCCCTTAGATAGACGTTATTAAGACGCTGCCTATCAATATTTTAATTAATAAAAGACTTAACAATTAAATAGTTAACTTGTTTATACTATCCGTTAATTTACAACTTACTAATTTCATAAATAAATTCATAACAGGCTCGTAAAATTTGGCATTAGTGATTCTATTATGATGAGTAAGTCAAACACCAAAACCAGAAGCAATTGCGTAACGCGTCTACGCATCTACTTACACTAAATGTAACACGCGCATACAAGAATAAATTCACTGCATTACCGAACAGAAGGAGAGGAGCGTATCCGCCTTCGGTCTTCTCCATTCTTAGGCGGTGTAAGCACGTACGAGCCTAATGGCAGACGATGGAACGCTAAATATTGAAACTGAAGCCCGAGGTTAACGACATCGTCGTCAAATAAATGTTTAGTAAGTAGCTGTAAGTTAGTCAAAAAAGCAAACAAATTATACTTTATTATTATTGTCAAACGCACATGGGTACCGCATATTCGGGCGTATATCTTAATATTGACACACGACCAACCCAGCGGTATAGAGCTTAACATTAAAGTCCCAGACGGTGCTGCAAGGCGAAAGTAATCGTCGCATTGTGTTTAATAATAAATTTAGACGAATTTGGACAATTTATCGGGTGTTAGTGCTATATTATTGCCGTGATTATCATTTAATTAGCGAAAATTACTGAACAGCTGTTCAATATATAAAAATTCCGATGCATTTTTCATGAGATTTATGTACTCAAATAATAGGATGAACGCTACAATTTACATCTCATAATATTGTTATTTTTCTCTGATTTAATATAAAGATAATATAAAATAGCGCTTGGTAGAAATATACTAATAATATTGTATGAATTGGTGTTTGGACTGTTTCCATCGTCTGTTGGATTGTGTCTTTTTAATAATCCAAGTGACTTATATTACCACAACCTGCACATTTTCTTATTGGAGAAACATTTATTGCTTTGCCAAAAACTGATGACAATATTACTATACTGGAAGCAAATAGAAAAAAAGAACCAGCATTTTTAGACTTGTTGGCATAAGAAATACCTTAACTCTCCAAGAACGTAAGATACTGAAACAACAATCAAGTTCTTGCTTTTCCCTTGGCCAATTCGTAATTATTAAGGATGACAATTTGCTATCTTTAGGATGGCCTATGGGAAGCATAGAGGCTATTCATACAGGCACAGATGACACAGTTAGAACTGCAACTGTACGAGTCAAGGGTTATATTGTAAAATGGCCTGCTGTTAAATTATGGAAATTAAGAAATGGCCTTACAAAGACAGTGCCATTTCTTTTAAGTTCATATTGTTTTTATATCGCATTTTTTTTTTATCATCTACAGGAAACCTATTTTATATATCAACGCATGTGAGAAAATCAATTCCGTTTTTGCATTTGAGACAATTAAAAAAAGTGTGCGTTGTCAGTCTCCATAATACTTATACAACCTATGAATGGGGAAACACAACTAGGCTTAAATCTTGTCAACATTCTTTCGGATTTAAATAACCCAACATAGGATTGAAACAGTCCAAATACCAAGTCATATACTTCTAACCCATCGTTAAGGATTTCACGTTATAAGATGATAGCAATATGATGCCAAATTGAGAAAATATATTAAGTAGTTCTTGCCCATTGTGTTACCTCCCCTAGGTGGCGTCGCTCGCCCACAGCCTATCCGAGCCAGCCCAAACTGAGCGTGAGCTCGAGCAGAGCAGCAGGCAAGGCTGCTTGCCATGCTGGGCCAGTACTCCCCCAACATGGAACCTCTGAGTTGGAAAAGCGCCGAGCAGTCACATAAAATGTGTTCCGGCGTCTCGCGCTCTTGGTAACATGCCCAACAGTGGGCTGTTAGCCAAACCCATGCAAGTAAATGTGCTTGTTTAGCTTGCAGTGGCCGGTCAAAAGCCCCAGAACTTGACGTAGGTTACTGCGAGAAAGCTTAAGGCAATATTTTGCTGTCTTTGGTGATGGCCTGGGAATGGATCAACGCGCTTGACGACAGGTGGTTATGGACTTCCATATATTCTCTTGAAGAGTGCGAGAGTTTATTGCGTTATTATGGTGTAGTCGACAAGATAGGAAGAGCCAGTTCCAGCTCCACAAAGTGAGAGCGCCCCGCCACGCCAGCCCATCGCCAGCCTCATTACCTAGATTTCCTTTATGACCTTTAACCCACTTGAGTGTCCAAGTATTATCGATAGCGACCGCTTCTAGGGCAATGTGACACTGAAGTATTAAGCCCAAAGTGATCCGATGATTATTAAGAGCCTTAAGAGCAGCCTGACTGTCACTATAAATGAAAATACCCTTAATGCCCCTTGCTAAAATTTCTCCGGCACCGTGCAGGATCGAAAATGCTTCCTGATACAGATTTAAATAGTAGAAACACACGATAAAAACTAGTAATTAGCAAAAAGAACCAGAGCATCAGATTAACAATTGCGAAAGAGCTCGAGAATAAAGACTCTTCTTTCTGAAAAGGCGTTTTGTTTACTGATAGAAGTAAATTTAATATTTTTGGGTAAGCTATGTATAGGGAAAGAAAATTGAGCACCTGCAACTAAAAAATCTGCTACCTAAGATACTGGAAGAATGGTGACGGATCTGTGATATCTTTGATGGCGAATGAGTCATTTCCAGCTGCTGGACCAGGAAGGAATAATGGATCAGAATGTGTGTCTAGATATTTTAAGAAACAATTTACCCCAACGCTAACAGAGTACGTTCGTAGCTGTTGTATAATTGTTATCATGTCGTGGAAACACCACTCTACAGCTCGGACACGAATCCTGTCGAGGATTTGTGAAACCATTTGGATAGCAAAGTTCAGGAATATGCCATCTACCAGTAAATTCAAACTATAGAGCGCCTTGCTGAAACAGTAGGAAGAGATTTCGCCAAGTTTTCATGAAAAATTTCTTTGGTCAATGTCTAACCGGTCATGCAAAATACTAATCTTTATAAAATATATTGTTTACTGCTTGAGTTTAGGTTGTATTTACTTTTCTGCACTATTTTCGATTTTTCTCATATTTTTCTGTTATAAAGAATTATTTGATGCTTTGTGTTTGGTTTTTGGAAGTCTAATAAATAAACTATTGGAAATCGATTTGCTTTTCTTTTTCTACATGTTGAAAATCATTACTCTAGTGTCCAGTGGAGCCACTGTATGGCTGGCATTATAGTCCAAAATCAAAACATTTTTTATATTTATTTTTAGGAATCTTCACAGCTAAAAATATATCATTTTTTAGATTGATCTTCTTCTTATATAATATCCATGCATTTTTACAGAAATATGTGTACCATCACACTCAAACAACTAAGAAAGTTAAAAATTTCTATATAGGACATCAATTTTTCCCTTATTGTTCAAGTCTTCTATTTTCAATTTGCTTATCTATGTTTTTTGTCAAGGTTTTTTTGTGTCATTTTCCACGTAATTTTTAACATATATTTTTGATGTAAAACATAATTTTTATTATCGCAAAAGAATATCCTCCTCAAATTTACTTATGAATTAAATCCTATTACTTTCGAGGTTCCCATATTAAAAAACTTCACTTATTTATCACCTTACTTATACGTCTATATAGGAAAATAGTAAATCTTGGCACATATATTTAATGGTAACTCGACCCCGTCCTGATAACTCAACACAAAACGTTGGGGCAAACCAGCGCATTAGTCTAGAACGTATGGGCATGTGTTCGTTGTTCCACATAAAGCACAGGCGGGAATCCGCGCCTCTCGGCAAGCTCGCAGCGGTAGCTTCGACGTTGCCGGTGTGCCGCCGCTCCGCCAGCAGGAACATAGAATCGCAGCCGTCACAGCAGGAAATCAAGAGTAATGCGGACACGAATCTGCACTCGCCCATATCCCCGGGGACGCAAAATGGCGGAGGGAGCAAGTGGATGTATCTGTTACGGACGTCTCTTTCTAATTTTCGCTCTGTGTCTGTTTCTTTCGAGGGCGACAGTGCTGGGAATGGAGAAAGCTGAATTTCAGTTGTGATTTTGACTCAATTCCAAACCAATTACTAGGTATAAAGGAATTAATTGAAGTGTTTGTTTAATTTGTTTCGATGATTGATTTTGTATCAAATCAAAACCGAAAACAACTTTAAATAAGACTAAAGCGCAGATCCAACATTCATTTCTTCTAAGAAATACAAACATTTGCAGATTATTATATACATTTAAGCAAAGATTTGTTCAAACCTTAATTGGTGAAAGTCGGTTTTAACACCCTATATCCTATATTTAAAGTGGTTATGAACAATTGGAAATAATTCAATTAATGAAATTAGGTATACATAGTGATCAGCGATGTAACCGATAAACTTACACAATTTGTTCTAAAAGTTATTTTGAATAAATATATACTTTAAGCTTTAGGCCAATTTTTTAAGAAAATAAAAAGAAATATGCATCAGTAATGTACTTAGTCATAAACTAATATTATAATAATTGTCCGAAATATTCACCTGTTCCTTCTAAACATATTACTAGTCTTTGGGCCATATTCTATTGTCAGTTAATACCGGCAAGTTCATTTAACAGAGAATCAACTGCTGCAACTATTCTTTCGATCAATTCTTCTCACATGTTTGGCCTACTGTTGTTGTAAACACGAGTCTTCAGACAGTCCCAAAAGAAAAAGTCCAATGACGAAAGGTCAGGAGAATGTGCAGGCCATACTACAGGGCCTCCTCTTCCTATCCACCCTCCAGGAAATTGTTAGTGTAGAAAGTCAATACATCATACATTTACAGAGAAACGATGTTTATGATTACCCACAATTACATGATGATTCTGTAGATGATAGTGATAAAACCCATTGAGCTGTAACATTCGTCAAGAAAAACCTATCATAGCAGATATTTTGCGTATGCTTGTGGATGGATTTTGTTCAACTTCATTGAGGACACCATTAGCTTGCTGATGAAAATCAAACCCCCATTTTGACGGGTGAATTCGGATAAGATCCCGTCTCTCTCCAACACTAAAAGACATTAGAAAATGTCGTATGCTGAGGAACTTTGCGATTTCGAAAACGTTGACAGTTTTGTAATGCAGCATGTCCACTTCCATTACAATACCCGTACACATAAACCATGTCAGCGTATTCCGTGTTGGTGGAAGTTCTAGGCATGGTTCGCCAAATGTCATTTTGTCTAGGTAACTTACCTATCTCTAGCGCATCTCTAACCTTTTAAAGTATACATGATGTTGTTTGTTCAGAATAACCTCCAGAACAAGTTGTGTAGTTTGCCGGTTGCCTCGCGGATCAGCCTGTATATCTGTCTTGGGAAAATATTGTACTAACCCAAAATCTCATTCTTTCAAACTTCCAATGTATGTAGAGAAGAACGGGATATAATATCTATGAAAGCACAGTGGTCAACACATAATAACTATCTTAGCAAATGGTCAGAGTGAATGATTTTTATTGTACATATAGTAGCTGTTAGTTTGCAAATAATGTATTTATCAGTCAATGCAGATTTACTCCTACAGATATTAGTCATTGTTTGATACGTGCTACGAAATGTTTGCGTTTCTTTTTAAATTCTGTTTCGGAAAATCAATACTTGCAAGTATTGATTCAGTATAAGGATTTACCAACCTTTGAACTATAGGTTATCCAGAGATTTGACTCATATCGCTTTCACATGCTCCCATTGCTGTAGCTTACCTCTGATCTGGGTTTTGAAAAAATCTAGAGCTGATTCTGATCTATAGAAGCGGCTACTGGGCCCTCGTTTGGCTAGTTGATCTGCCATCTCGTTATCTTTAATGTGATAATACTTTTGCACCCATGACTTTATTTGTCATAGTCAGCCGCACAATATTATTTAAGTACTCCCATCCCATCTTAGACTCAAAGCTATTTGCTTTTAGAGTGCTCAGCTTATGGACGTTAGCTCCCTTTGTCCTTTTCTTGAGATTTTTATATACTCAAACATCTATAGCAAATATTTCTGCCAGAAAGATGATTTGGGATTTCCCTAAAACTATTAAGAGACCCATAAACTCCGACTCCCACCCCTTGTTCCATCTTGGATCCGTCCATGTATTAAACCAGGAATGCTCTTGTACATTTTGACCTCCCTATGCCTCATTTTTCTTGACTTGGAATCAATGCTTTCAATGGTTTAGTTTATTAGTTAGTTGACATTTCTAATTACCTTATCTCTGATTTGAGGTCGTGTATGATTGCGATATGTCCTATATGTTTACATTGTAAACAATGGCAACCGTCATGCTCTTGACTTGCAAGTGAAGAGGTGTGTATCTCCTCCATTAGAAAACGTGCATATTTCATCTGGAATTCCAAGTAAATTTTTAAATTCCTCTGTAAGTGCTGCTTTTCTTTTAGTTTTAGCTACCATACTATTGAGGCGTATAGGTGACCATAGATATTATAACAGCCTAATATAGCCAGTATATCATTTTTAGCTTTAGGCCCCATGGTTTCCCAAAGAGTCAAGACTAAATGCCATTATTGATCTATGGATGCTTCTATCTAATTTTTAGTTCTAATTCAGTCTCTGGTCGAATATAATTCCTACATATTTGACTTCGTTAGAATATTTTAGTTAATCACCAGATCAATATGCCACTGTTGTTCCATGGATAGTTCTGTCTAATTGTTTGTTCCAATTTAGTTTCTGTTCGAGTATAACTCCCAGATATTTGACTTCGTTGGAGTCGTTTAATTGGTCACTTTTCTGGAATACTTTATCTAAAAATAGTTTCTTCATGTATGTAAATTGCACAACTGTAGTTTTATTACATTTGTTTTCAAGCTCTTGCACCAGACATCACGCGCTAATATCAAGGGCTTTCCAAATACGGTTTCATAAGATTTTATGGTGTTGCTGCATTGTACCTGCATTGTACCCTTCTTCGTGCAGTTTAATTAATTTCATGAATGACCATGGACTAAACAATTATTTAGATTTGAGGTCATCTATCTTTCCAACATATGCACCAACTACTTTTAGTATAGAGGAATCCCAGAAAGTTGAGGCGGAGACACACTATTGCTAAAAAAAATTAAATAGAATTAGCGTTTCATTAATGTACATTTTCTTCTAGTTTCAAACTTCATTCAAACTTATATTTTTAATCTTAACAGTTCAACCACAAATTTGTTGCAAGAGTGGGTAAAATTGTAACTTTATTGGTTTGCTTAAAAATGCTTTCCTATTTGCTAAAATATATTTTTGTTCACTTATTAATTATAGTATAATTCTAAACAACCAACCAAAATACAAATATCATAATCACGTACCAAACATCGGACAATTCAAAGAAATATATATAATTTAAAGTAAAAGGAGAGCCCTTTGAATTGCGATCCTGGAAGCGAATAAAGAGCCTTCAATGAAGAAGAAATTTCATCATTCTTCAAATTCTAAACAGTTTTAATTATTTAAATTTTGTTGCAATACCTTTAAGAAACTCTGTTGCTTATAGAAGGATGATGTCGACTAACTGTGAGTCTAAAACATATTATTATATTGCGCAATATGTTACAACACATCTACCAGCACACAAAAAGATTTGCCTACCATCTAACCCAATAAAACTGCATAGTCAAGACCATTAATACATACGGCACATGTTTGTATTTAATGAATTGATCAGAGGAGTGACTTGTCAGGTCACGTGTCGTCCACGTGACCAAACGGCGTTGACTTACTTCAGGAAAACAATTGTCAGCACGAGTAAGTCATGTGCAAATACAGGTGATCCCCAACATCCCTCAACCGTTTTATTATTTCCTCTCCGAAGTGACGCGAGAACAACAAGATAATTTCGTTTTCAATTTTATTTTATCAGATCGTGTTTCACGCGTCGCATCCTATATTGTTTAAACGTTTCAATAATCTATCCTACCTTTTGGGCGCGTTTTGGAGGTTTGCGCCCACATAAAAATGATTTTATTAAACATTCTTTTTAAAACAAGAAGAAAGGAGGTTGGTATTTCGCTGGTCGGACCGGGCGGGCGTTTTATCCGATGTCCCCTTTATACGAGAAATAAAATAGACCGCGCTGGGATCAAGAAGGCGCTCCGAGCATAAAAATTGCCTTTTTTCACAACGCAATCAAAGTTGAGCCCAAATATGTCCCCTAGTAATCTTAATATTTCATCTGGATAAAACAGGTTCTTTTCTTGGCGCGCAGGATTAGGTACGTGTTTACTATCGTCTATATACAGCGTTTTCAGAAAATTCTGGTCATTATATTAGATGATAAAAAAGTAATACATGTACTTTATTTATTTATTTATATTTATATCCATCAGATGTACTATACAGTTATAGGGGAAGACTATATTGTTTTATCAGTGCATTAAAATCTGTCATATTATTCCTAGAAATTTTTATTTGGAATCCTTCAATAATCTCGATATTTGAGTTGGAAACAAATTTTCTCAACTGCGAAAGCGATATCAATTAATTTACTTTCATTCTCTATTTCTTTAACCACACTTTAATTTTATCTAAATAATCCTGTGGCATACTCGATACTATTGTATTTTGTATGCGGCTAGTATTACTGTGTTGTCCGTTACGGTGGCTGTGCCAATATTGCTGCAACCTGTGTAAATCAGGTATACAATACTGGTCCCAAAACATTCCTTTGGAAGACCCTAGATTTTATTAATAAAGGTGCCTGTTTTGCAACTGTGATTCTAGTATTCTGTATAAATGATTTCAGTTTTAATTTATGCAGCAAACTCCCCTAGATTTTATCAAAAATCTCGTGTGAAGATAAGTTGCTCAATATTCCTAATTTATTATTCTTTAAAGGCTTGTCTGGTTTTTATGTCAAGGGATCTTGTCTGTACTTAAGTTGTTTTAGAATATATGATACAGTTGTTTAGAAGAAGCTTTCACTTTAACTAAATCCTTCAACACATCCATCCTCCATGCCCTAATTTGATCTGAGTTCAAAGTTGGTTAGGTGGTTTTAGGTACTTCTGGGTGCTTTAAAACACAAACCCTTACTTTGTTCCTTTTTGGTTTCTACTACCCTAGTATTTTCGGTCTCTTCAGAAATTCCTTGGATTCGACTATTTTTAAATCCTCGCCCTTTCAAAGATACGTCATGGATGCTTCTGCCTTGAACTAAATTTGTATGTCTTTGTTGTGAAAGATCAATTCAGGACAATTATGCAAACGATTGATGCTTCCACTCAAGGCAATCGTTTATAGCAATCACGACCTGTTTGTGAACCGGATCCATCTGCTCTTGACTCAGTGTTTCTCCTAGGACGTTTCTATTGCCAACATCAAAAATCTTGATGTTGTCCCGCTAGAATTTGCATTGGATTTTTTCGAGGTCTAGAATAGTGTTTTAGAGTTTCCGTGAAGTCATTTTTACTAGCCTTTAGTGATCTAGATGTGTCTTAGTAATCTGAGCTAAAGGATATCTGCAACTCTTGCTTTTCATCTAGACCAGATAAAGCCTGTCCTTTTTTCCCGGCTGCCTACGTTGTGGTATTATAGTTTCAATTTTTACTTTGTACAATGCAGAATTCATAACATCTGTTGTGGTTAAATTTGTCAGGTAGCTCTACCTGGAATCATATTAATTTCTTTGAAAATTTATTGAATTTTACTTCATCATGGGAGGACATTGTATTTTGGTATTATTTTTGTTGTATTGTTGTATTGTTTATAATGAAAACACTGACAGAGTCAGCAGCTTTTATAAGAAAATTAAACACTAATATCTTATATTATCCATGTTTTGATGATTAGACATATTTAGTATAGATATTATAATAGAAAAAATTATCGAAACCTCAGTTTCCATCAATGCATTCCACTCAGCTGTTCTAATTGCAAGTTTTTACAGTATTGGGCAAATAATTGCATTGATAAGAGCATTAAGAAAATAAGCAAACACTTTTACTAAGGATTTTCCTTAATTTTCCATATTCTACTATAAACTTATGGACAAATTATAAACTATGGTCATATTCATTGGATGGATGCAACAAATCGCATTGATTATCAAATTTTTGATATTAGAATCACTAAACTATTCGAAACTAACCCTACGATGATTTCACATGCAACTAGCTACTAAATATCCAGCAACATTCATATACCACGTCTCCAATGTCGACATGATTTCACCCCAGTTGATAAACGACCTAAATATTATATGAATATTAACACAAGAGCTTATGGTCTCACCAGGAGTCGATTTGCACGCTTTTTGATTAGTTTCGTCCGAATTAGATTATGCACCCCTCTTTACTGTTAACAAACAGCTGTTCGAGATTTATGTCACACCAAATTCGCCCACCAGATACCTCAGCAAATATGCAAAAAGCCGCCGATTAAAACAATTCCTTTTTATCAACGATTCAAATTATATTTATGTGTTTTCACCGCTAATATTACAGCTGATTTTATATACGATTCAATGTGGAATGTTGTATGTTGGAACGAGATACGTGTAGCGGCGAGGCAACGCAGCGGATTAGATATTGTTAGGGGAGTAGATGTTATATTGGTAATACTGGTAATGTGCGGCACGTGACAACGGCTTGCTTGATCCGTAATATGTTGTTGCCACTGATTTATTGATACTGACATGAAGACTCAATTACACCTGAGATTAGATGAGGGAAAATTGATTGTTCTAGCGATGCGAGTGTAATTCCTGTTGACGTATATATTATATTTTAAAGCAGTGGTGAGTGATTTGAAGAGACGTATTTTGTCGATATGAAAGTTACAAGGAATTTATATTGTATATTCCAGAGACAGCAATGAATGTCTTGATTATGTTTTTTATAAAAAATATGAACCAGAGTGTTGATGATATTGATAACGTTAGCAGTTGGCGGTAATTTAATCGATTAACCTTTATACTAACAAGGGGTAGGCAAGAACTGCGAAACATAAAATTCAATGAGTCGTATATCATTTGAAAGAGCGAGTTAAGAGTAGAAAAACTGTAAACGGGTTTGAGTGCATGGGCCTTAATTATTGAGATATGAAGATATCTTCTAAAAACCACTGTAATCCCTGTAACTTAAGTACAAAAGTACATGCCCAATGTGTTATGTCTAAATGGATCAATCAGTAAAGCGACTATTCAATAGTATAATTAGCAAAGCAAAGTGACTGCGGGTTCAAACCCCGAAGACAGCATTTTTTTTTACTTTATAATGGTGATCTTGTACGATTTAAGAGAGATGTTTTGACAGGTGGTACACCCACGGACACCCAAAATGTCCGGTCTAAGTCACAGTGTGAGTGCAACGTTCCATGCACTCGAGTTGCACGCGGCATTTAGACTACGCGTTAGAGCGGACATTTTGGGTGTCCGTGAGTGTACATATAGTGACAAAATATTTCGGATTAAAAAGAATGTCTATAATCAATTTGTTGAAATACGCAGCACAAAACAGTTAGTTACAAGACGGTAATTGCAGATATGGGTTATGGCTGCCGCTGCCGAATTTTATGAGGATACAGAAAATAATTGCATTTTTCGATTTGTTGCGTCTTCCAGGTGGGTTGTCAGCTTTATGAAAGAATATAAAATTTGAAATCGTCGTGTAGTGCGATATCTATCCGAAAAAGAAATTGCATCACTGATGAAATTATAAACTCCGCTCTGCGGATTTTTTTTTATGAGAGCCGTCTGTTATAAATTCTGCGGAAACACTGCAGTCTCTTGGCTTTTTGTATCATATCGTACTAACCGATAATTCTATTCTTATTTTAGTACCTATTTGTGATAAAGTAAGAGTTTTGCTTCACAATCAGTATTTCTTAATATATACAAACAAAGAAGCAACTCTAATGCTTTTCTCTTAAACTTTATTATAATGTAACTCATGACCACTATTCTACAATCTACAATTACAAAATTGATTTCTTTCGAAAACTTTGTTAAGCATATATAATGTAATTATATGTAGCTGTAAACATTATGACATTAAAAAAATATGGAACAGCATAGAAGAGTAAAACCTCTTTGAGAATGCAATAAAAAAAATGAGTTGGTTAGAAAATAAATACTGAGCAACTTCTATGCGATTGATATTTAATTTTTAAGCACTTTTCTATGCTGTTTGTTTTTTTTTTAATGTTGAAAAACGCGTTTCGTGCAAACGTATTATTTTCATTACTATTATTTAAAAAAAGACCTAGAAATCCCAAGTAACTATTAATATACAAAATATCCACAAAAGTTCACGTGAGCCACGATTTTGTAACTCATTTTCTTTCTTTTATTTATTAACAAATAATTATTGCATTGTATTATAATTTTTTTTCCGTGGTTGTGTGTGAAAGTTGTATATGTTATTACTGATTATTAGTAACCACATAATTAGGAATGAAAATAAAAAAAAAATGAATACTGATGATAATAGAAAAATAATGTCCTAAGAAGGGCTCGAACCTATTCCACTTCCTGGTAAAATTCGTAATTCGTGCCGTCAACTAATATA
The DNA here is from genome assembly GCA_949128085.1 of Cetonia aurata. Lineage (NCBI taxonomy): Eukaryota > Metazoa > Arthropoda > Insecta > Coleoptera > Scarabaeidae > Cetonia > Cetonia aurata. The sequence continues at coordinate 61,446,419 of OX421883.1, read as the reverse complement.
CAATATATTTCTTCTTAAGCTACAAGCTTTAATGTTTTTAGAAAATAGTCTTCATATCTCAAAAATTAAGACCCATGCACTCAAACCAATTTACAGTTTTTATACACTTAATTTCCTCTTTCAAATAATATATGACTCATTTAATTTTGTGTTTCGCACTTCTTGCCTACTCCTTGTAAGAAGTATTTTTATTGCCCATTGCGATTTATTGCGAACACAACTGTAAAAAAATTGGATTCATAAAATTTTTACAAGTTGTTTGTTCTGCCAAACAGAAAATACTATACTAATTTCTATGCCTTTGTGATGACTTGGAAAGAACAAAATTGTCGATTTTTAATCTATTTTCGCCAGATTACTGACAGATTTTGTTTTTTGAATTTTCCTGCATTCATTGCAGATTTGGGGGTTTTAATTAAGCTACACATAATGTGTGTGAATGCTTTTTGATTTTAAGGTGCTGTTGTCAACTTTGCTTATTTTTATATACCAAAATTAGCACCACCAATAGTTGCAAAAGAAATAGTGCTAATGGTAAAACTGCAATGGAGCTTTTTTTTTCTATCACAAAAGATTTACTGTGAACGATTTCAAATGTGTTGAATGGGATTATTTTGATGATACCGAATTCACGTCGCAGATATTGAACTACAAATTGCTGTTTCATAATGTTATATAACCAACCGAAAGGTATGCTTTATCGTCTCATTATACATCTTCAATTAACTTCAATTACAAGGTGTTTCAATAAATATATCGACCGCGTTAACCGAACAGAAATATTTATTCAAACGATTAGTCCGGTTTTAATCAAATTATGGCGAATTTCGAGTCAATTCTATTTTTATTTGTTGTGAAGAATTTTTTGTTTGCCAATCTGATTTTTTTGCAGGACGCCTATTTGTTAGTCTAGCGGCCGATATGTGCAGTTTATTACATGCGCAAATATTTGCGGCGTTAAGTTAACACACCTCCCCAGTACTTTTGATGGTCAGGTGATATAACCATGACCTACAATAAAATGCCAATATCTCTGTGTACATATTTTATTTTTATACCAAGAGAATTTATCCAAACCAGTCAACTAGTTACCTAGCGCTCTCTAGTATTATATGTCAGAGAATTAACAGGATCAATCCTATGCTTTTTTTTATCTTAGACATTGTGTTTGCACGATATATGGAAATCTCCAGCAGCATAGCTGAAATCTGCGTCATACGGATTGAAGTTAATATATCTATAGTTATCGCATATTTCTTCTGCAGCAATAGATTATTTGTTGTAGATTTATGCACTTTATAATACTCGAATCACAATCAATTATATTCATAATCCCTATACATAAAATTAATCGGGTATTAATCTACAATGCCCCGGTCAAACTACGCAATTTACATAGGGAATTGGCTTTGTCTAGTCGTCAGTACTATAGCAGCGGTGTTGGCGAACCCATCCTCGTTATTATATGCACTGCGCCGATGTGTAGTTAAACTAAGGGTAGTCCTGTTATATAATGCATAACGTTATTATACATATTTCACCGGAGGAGGGTGGACTCGTGACGGCTAATGTGGTAAGAGATAATGGAGCGAGGCATCGTCGTTACATCAACAGACGACATCCGGAAAAAAACAACAGCGCTTCCCTCTTTATTTTTGACGGTTTTTCATCTCGCTGATGATGAAGCGCCTTTGGAAATATTGGGATCTGTCGTTCTGGATATACGGCGCTATGTTATTTATCGAATTTTATTGATCAATTATTTTACTACTTGTATAACTTTGCACTCAAAAAACGACACGGGTTCTATTAAATACCAAATTGTGTTGAACCAAACGCAGTGCAATATAATAATTAGGACTATGGTCAGTCAAACTACAAATTCGGAACAATAAAGTAGTTTATTAACACAACTGTATTATATTTATCATTTTGTGAAATAATAATATATAGAGTGCTCGCCAAATCGGATGGATCCAAGCTGCGCGAAGGTGCTTACGTCACAAACTACTATTCGTCAAATAAATATAGCACAATAAAGGCAAATTCACATGTTAAGAATTATGCTAAATAATGTTTAATAAAAGGACAACTTTTTGTTTTTAAATGTTCGACAGGAATCATTTATTATTTGTACATACGATAATATATAATTTCCTTATTATTTTTCATCATATTAATTACCACACAACCTTTATCATATGGTGAATTAGCCTTAATTTATGTTTGACCTGAAACGTCAGTTTGTTTACAATTTACTTATAGGTTAAAGTTTTTACTTTTTCAGAAGTAGCTTTCAAAAAAGCTTTGATGATATAAAATAAACAACGGGAAATTATACACAAGAAAATAAAGGAAAAACCGAGCGACAGAAGTAAATAATAACGTAATGCAGAATGTAAATAAACAAGATGGCGGAACACTATGTTTATTAGACGGTCTTATGACATCGCTTCTCTCTCATATCATTACACTATCTCTATTCAGAACGATATTTGGTATTTGCGCAAGATCCATCCGATTTGGCGAGTACTCTACACACATATACAAAATTACCTATACTTTTGGAAATTTCCCACATATCGACCAGTATTTTTCAATTGTAGGTAAAAATGTTACCTAAAAACGGAATATTACTAAATTTTTTATGCTTTACCAGGGATTCTTATTAAATTGCTTCGTGATTTTATCCATAGTTAGGAAATTTACGTAGGAAACCAAATACATACTTACAATGCGCGCATATTCAATTTTATGGGTTCAATTTGTAGATAGATAGCACATAGCACGCACGGAAGTAGCAGTTGTCGTTCTTTTTGTTTTATCTATAGGCATATTTAGGCAAGTGACTTATTTAAAATAAATCTAGTAGTTAAATAATACATTCTTACTACTGATGGTGACCTGCAGCTGCATTTTCATAATTCACAAACGTTGAAACATATAGGTTTGTGCATATACAAACACACAATACACCTAATTGTGTTCCAAGAAAACACATAAATATGCCTCGACAGGGTATATAAAATATATTTGTAATTTGTGTATTACCGTAATGTTAAAGTAAATGGTTATAGATATTGTTTTTTGCAGTCATATTTCGCTAATCTGAAATAGAGGTTATGAAAGTATTATTCAACTTGTCTATTGATACTTAGAATATTATCCTATACCTATCTATGCATTTCCTTTTATGGTTAAACAAGCGTTTAGGTATAACAACTAAACAAGCACATAACTATTATACGCTTAGTAACATCAATGATTTCTTCTACCAAATTTCGAATGCACACTATATATAATACAGTTAGCCTTCTTCATACTTTATTTTTTATATTCTCTTCAAATAGGTAATTTAAAACCTATATTTTACACAAATTACATATTGCACACTAAGATACTAACTGATATCTAGGCATTCATTTACGAATCTTACGATCTTTTAAGTATATCAATAATGAAAGATCAGTTGTTTGTTGGAGTTCCTCCAACGCTACATCATGAAGACGCAGTCTGATGCCGGCACCAAAAGCAGGCTTTTTTCACACTCGAAAAAGAAAGTTATAAGTTTAATGAATCAGTTGAGTACCATCTAACTGTATTATTGTTATTACAAGCATTGTTTTTTATATTTGTTAAATTACCTGTAATATATACACATCTGTGACTTGACTTATCTGATGTTTATTAATAGATTAATAAACATTAAATAAGAAATTCTAATGATGACGATCGAAAATTAATCGACCTGTATAAAGCGATCTACGGACAAAATTTATAAACAACAAAATCGAAGTGAATATCCTTTTATTACTACCCATATTTACTGAATAGAACCTTCATCTCATCGTATATCTTTAACGCACGTATAAATATAGGAAAACGTATCCCGAACCCAGCAAGGAGCCGCCACGGCAGCCAGGCCGTCTCGGCAAAAATTTAATATAAAAACATATACCATAAGATTTATGCAGTGGGTAATTTAAAAGTTTATTCGGGGTGGAAATCCATTAGAGAGGTGACGTGAAAAGCAAGGCGGAGCGCTTCTATATTAATTAAGGGCTACCTGTCACTAACCATTCCCCGTCTCATGATGGATGACTACAGCGGCAACTCGTCGTTCATCACAAGAAAGTATTTACCTATATTCAAAGTAGCGGCGGTAAGACAGCGATCGTTCCTTCTTACTCCCTTTACTACAATCTTTACAGTTTTCATTCTTTGGGAGTTTTTTTTTACAGATTATTGCAAATTGATGAATGGTACTGGTGAAACAAGTTTTATATACTTGCGATTATCGCGAATTTTGTAAGCATATTCATATCTTATATTACCACCTTATTTGGAAACTTCTTACGTTGATCGCAATGGAAAATTGCGGTTAAATGAAAAATTACTTGTTGATATCAAATTGTTTGCCACTAAATCTTGTGATTACCGGAAAATCGGTGAGATGTGTATTTAAGTGTTAGATATTTTCAAGGAAACTACAAATATAATCAGGTAAATTAAACAATTTATATTATAAAATCAGAATTTTTCAGCAATAATACATAAACGCAATTGTTGTAAATCGTGGTTCAAGAAAACAGTAAAATTAACTATTTTAACAAGGAAATAGTCGACTTATCCTATAATTATTAAATTCGAGCTCTATTTAATTGTCAAACTATGTAAATTAAGTTAGTTAACGGTTTCTTTTTTAAATTCTAGGTTCTGAACAAATACATAAAAAGGCACTGAATGTTCTTAAGTGGTGAAATCAGTCGATAAATTTTGAATTAACACGAAAAATTACCTTATGGCTAATACTATGTGATTCAAAATTATTGTCGTAAGAAAAAAACTGTTTTCCGGAAAAATTTATCTATACTTATTACCAATTCAATGAGTGAAGTAAGCTACATACAAATTTCATACATTAAATCAATTTTCTTGACATTTAGCGACATTGGTGTACGTGTTGTAGTACCCTTCGTTTATTTATCTTATAATTTTTTCAAACCGTTTATATTTACATCTAATATCACCAACAATAGTATTCTTGAATACTGTAAGAAAATAAGGGAATTTATCTGTGGTAAGGCAGCAAATTATTTCATAACATAGACCTAATCTATAGAACGTTTATCTGTTTAAGTGTACAATTCCCTACACACCAGAGCACGAAACATTCATTTTGGAAGCTTATTTCCGAAATGGACAGCGGAATCATGAAGGGACATGGATATACTCTGTAGATTTATGTATTCAAGAATTCCGTGTACAGTTTCTGGATGAAGGATTCGATGATTTGATTTTAAGCAGACATATTTATAGACTTGTGCACCGCTTTCGAGAAACAGGAAGCGTTCGTAAAGGCAAGTCATCTGGTCGTCAGACAGTTCTTACAGAAAACATAATTGAGGATATACGAACTCGTCTAGATCAGAATCCCACTAAACCATTGCGTCAATTCGCTCAACAAACAGGTAAAAAATCAGTATTAACATTAAGTGAAATAGTTTATTACATTTTATAATTTTCCAGGCTTATCATACACTTCAGCGCAACGAGCTGTCAAAAGAAAGTTACATTTTCATCCCTATAAAGTTTCTACGGTACAGGAATTATTACCATTAGACCACGATAGGCGATTGGAATATTGTCATTGGTTTAATAACAATTTAAGGGACGCTGACTTGCTAAACAAATCATTTTTCTCATATGAAGCCTGGTTTCATCTAACGGGCTATATTAATTCACAAAACTATCGTATCTGGTCTGCAGAAAATCCACACGAATTTCGAGAAACGCAATTGCATCCCGTAAAAGTTGGAGTTTGGTTAGCTATGTCCACACGGAGAAAAAAATATGTTACCACGTACTATAATTATAATGAATTATATTAACTCAAGGACAATAATACGTTATCTAGTACCCAGTATTCATCCATGTATTACTGTTTATTAGGAAGATGGTACGCTCTAATATAATTATAATACAACTAACTATAAAGTTAGTTGGCCCTATTCTTACTATCCATTTTTCTCAGTGCAGGCAACGAATAATAGGGCCAATTTTCTTCGAGGAAACTGTAACAACCCAACGTTACCAACAGATGTTGGAATTGTTTATTGCAGAGTTGCAAGTAAATGAGCAGGAAGCAGATTATTTTCAGCAGGATAATGCTCCAGCGCATACTGCTCGACAAACCTGCCAATATCTTCAACAGTTTTTTGCTGACAGGGTCGTTGGAGCACAAAGATGGCCACCAAGATCGCCTGATCTAACCCCATTAGATTACTTCATGTTTGGCTATCTAAAAAATAGGATCTATAGAAACCGCATGCATACCATAGAAGAACTGAGAGATGCCATTATCAATGCAGTACAGAGTATAACTGCACAAGAACTAATCAATGTCTTCGAAAGCATGAAACGAAGAGTTGACACTTGCATTAATGCTCATGGTGGACATTTTGAACACGCTCTTTAAACAATTTTTAAGTTTTGTCACTTAATAATTATACTAATTGTATGTTATAATTTAAAGTAACAAATAAATTTAGTTGAACACCAGTTAGTACTGAATTGTAATATCATAATTTCCTAAGGAGTTAAATTACTTACATTTCATTTTTAAAAGCAGAAACACCAATCCATCCAGTCGTTTATATAATGTGAGTTCAAATATAGGTTACGTTTTCCTTATTTATGACAGATCCGTTTACTTTTTTAGGTTCCAACACTGACTTAGTTCAAATCTTCATTACAAACACGCGGCATATACCTACACCCTGCTACTATCTATAGGAGCGGATTTGACAATCTTTTTGAATCTCTGTGTATATTGCCTTGTAATTGGGTGTACGCTGTTTAGTAATAAATAAATAAATAAATATATAATCTCTACAGCAAGAGCAATGATATTCCTACGTTCCTACGATAAAAATAAATTTTTAAAAACTCACTACTCACTGTTCGTTTTGCACGTCTCTAATCGTATCTATGAGCTTAAATGGTCTCGTAATTAATAAAATAACCTCTTTCCTTCCGTTGGATTACGTTCGAACCGGCGACGAGCATCCGACTTCACGCAGGGCCTTCGGAGAATCTTCCAGTGCAACGTAACATAATTAAACTGTTCATTTCGTCTAATTATTATTCCTTTTACATTTTAGTTTTAATCGCAAATAATTACAGTATTTTGTTTGACAATATAGCTTACAGGTTTCTATAATAAATGATAAGGGTTGACTTTTCTGTTTCCCGCTAGATGTCAGTAACTTGACAGATTTAGATTATTTTAAATTAAGTTTTAAATTTGTTATTTGATTACAAAGAAAACTAAAATATAACTTACGCCATACTTTAATAAAATAATGTTGCACAGTTCTGCTGGATTGGTGTTTGCAAAAATTTTTAATTATGACTTTATTCTGATTTTTAGTTTCTTAGATAATTGTTTGTTTTTAATTTTGAAAATTAATTATTTGTTTTTTTATATGTGATGATCTGTGAGATAATTATATAACAATATATATCGCAAAAATATTTGCTTTAGCTACTATTCTTGCCATCAAAATATGTTTCCCTATGCCAATTAGAGCAATTTTCATAGATCTGATGATGTATACGAACATCCAAGACACGTGTACGTCAACTAAACGCGAAAATACCACAGCACAATGATTATTTATTGGTAGTGATGCTGTTTGGTACGATATCTTCTTAGAATATACATAAAATAATATTACTGCTTCAGATACATTGCTTCTAATTAAATAACAACAAACACCTTTACTCAATCAATTTAAATAAAGATAGCATTATACATCATTTGTTGTTGTGTACGCATCCTTGCACATAAACAGCTAATCACTACAAAACATATTTATTTCTCATGGTGGTAATATTGATATCATTATATTGCGTACGTATCCTTGTAGATAAACAGCTTTAGTAATGATTTTATTCACTACAAAACATATTTATTGCTTATAATCCGACTTTTAGTTGTAAATAATTTGGCTAGTGCAAGACAGCGTATTCGAAGGGGAAACATGTTTCATCATTAACATAAAATTTTAGTACCATTTATTGTTCTAATTTATCCTTCCTTATCTATTATCTGTTAGCTATTAGTGGTTATTTGGTATCCGTTATTAATTCTTTTGTAGCTCTTTCTCGTCCATTACCTAACATGCTACAGCCTTAATTAGCTTTTAGTTTCATTCACAATCTCTTTTCATCGTTTTCGGTGCTGCATCTTACTTCCATTTATTGTAATTTCCTACGATTATCTATCTCCAAACCTTCTTTTGCATTAACTGCATCCTTTATGCCGGTTCTCTTCAGATGGTCCAATCATTGCTTACAGAAACTACTGTTGGTCCAAATCCAGCTTTATGTATCTCAACTTTCAGTCATGTTCCTAGATTTTCCATTTCTTTTATCGCTTTCTGCATAACTTTTTTTTTCTATCCATTATCCATTATACATTATCTATTATTCATTATCCATTATTCATAATCCCTTATCCATTATCAATTATTCTTTATCCATTATCCAGTATCCATTATCCATTGTTATCCAGTACTCATTATTATCTATTTTTTATTACCTTTTTTATTAACTATTATTTATACTTGAAATGTCTGCTTTTCATCAATATCTGCCTATTATTATTTCCAGCGTAAAAATAAGGAATAATCCTATAATAATAAGTAATTTAACTTCAATTTATGTGGTTCATTTAGCTTAGACGCCACTGGTGGATCAATTTTCAAAGCCATGCGTTTTACTCCACGTTCTTCTTCCTTAAGCGATCGTAGCGACGCGTGGCGTCCTGTTTACTCACTAATGCACCTCTGACATTCGCCAATCATTTCCTTCCTGCCGTTACACGCTCGGCTCTTGCCATGTCCCACCTTCTAACTTCTATAATGTTTTATTTCAATCAAATGTCCCTTCTGCGAAATGGGAATGGATATATGCTGATATAGAATCTTGTATGCTTGTGTTGCAATATTAATATACAATTACGTAATATTGCAATAGAAAATCTCACTCTTACGAACCACATAATATTTAATAATTATGCAAACTGGATAGCTCAGAAATTTTTGTACACCGAACTAATGATGAAGAATTTGAAATGTAAATATTCCACCGCCACTTTAATCAAATACAATTACTGTGTATATTTATTATGTTATGGTTCCATTGTAAGCTCGAAAAGGTTGTCATAGGATATTTTATTACTTTGAATTGCAAAAATAAACATATGTATATCTACAAATTTGTTACATATATCAAACACCGAAAATGATTTTAATTGTTACGTCAAATAATCTAAATACTAGAATTAGCAACAAACAGATTCCAAAAGGTTGGTGTAAGAAAGAGAATAAGCAAATATTATAGTAAAGTATAACGCAAATGGAGATCATCCTCAACTTTTCAGTTTAACGTTCTTTCTTTAGCATTATACATTGTCTGTTCATAGCACTCGTTTGCTTCATGAGCGGACTTCCTTAAGTGGATCTCTTCAAAATTTTTGTACCTAATAATACTACTATAAATTATTTTTTTTTTCGGCCAATAAATGATGTGTTAGGTCAATTATTTTATATTTGCAGAAAAGTTGCTACATGTACCTATAAAACAGATTCCTTATTTTACAGATATCCACGGTGATTCACGGAAACTAATTGTAAGAAACCTTAAACGTATTTATTAATGTTAGGTGTAAACCTAGTGCAACATTATAATTAATAACTAATTTATTTAAATTCGAAGTGTCCTCCTTCATGTCTTATTCAAGACCACAACTTCCTCCTCATCTCTACTGTGGTCATTTTTAACGTCATTTCTTCCCTCATTCTATCGAATACTCTATTGATTCTTCTGGTCCGATTGTCCGCCGGTTTTGAATTACCCCATTGTAGAAAAGGCTCTTTGCACGTTCCCAAACAAAGTAATCGAGAGGAGTTAAATCTGGTGATCGCGGTGGCCACGGAATAGGACCACTTCTTCCGATTCTTGCATTCGGAATAGTGTTATTTAAAAATTCTCTCACGGCTAAACAATAGTGGGCACGGCACCCATCGTTTTGAAAAAACCCAGTGACAAATGCAGTACCAACTCTGGCAGATCATGTTGTAAAAATTGTGGGTAATTTAGTCCATTAAGATTGTCAGGCAAATAATGTGGACCGACGAGAGAATTGCCTATCGTACGGGTCCACACGTTTGCACTAAACTTATGTTGAAACGTTGTTTGACGCGTAACGTGAAGGTTCTCCACTTTGTTCGCCTAATAATGTAAATTATGCAAGTTAATAGATCATTCTCTTGTAAATATGGATTCATCAGTCAATAGGATGTTACGCAAAAAATATCTTCAATAGAAATCACGAAATTTGTATCCGTCGGGCGTGATCCCCTCTTTCTAAACTTTGCAGTGGCGTCTAGTGAAAAGGATGCTCTTTTTTCGGGCGTAATACAGGCCAAACCTTCTATGCTGATACATTATAGTCATACTAGCAATGGGATCATCTTCAACAGCGGTTAAAACAGTTTCATCGACCTCCACATTTTGTAGTCGAACGTGAATTTCGGGTTCCCGGTAATGAACGCTACCAGTTTCACGCATACGTCGATATGTATTACTAAAAACTTGGTATTTGGGTAATTTTCTCCTTTGACGTGATACGTTACGAGTATGTCAGTGTATTCTTCGTTGCTATAACTAGCCATAACGAGTATAATAAAAAAAAAACGAGAGCAAAGCAATTAATATCAGCGCAAGCTTTAACGCTGCGAATACACTAAATAGACCTGACAAAACTGCGCAAAACTCGAATAATATCAGAAAATTAGATATTGACAGATTAGTAACAGCTTACTGAGTTATTATTTATGGTATAGGAGAAATATGAGAAAGAGAGAGAAAGGTAATGGTTGCTGTTTCCTCTTCGTGTTATACTGAAGTTCTTGCTTTGTCACAGTTTATGTTGAATTTCCTGATATTGTTCGATGTTTGTTTTATAAGCGAAATACTCTTCGAAAGGACGGGAAATAAGGAAGTTTTTACAGTAGTTTTAGTTTAGCATTGAAATTGTTTCATTTAAACAGAAATAAATCGTTGCAAACTTGAGAATTATAATTTTTTATGTTGTTAAATAAAATACGCCCGAAATTATATAGAAAAAAGTTAAACCCATACTTTTTTCTATATAATTTCGGGCTTCAATTAATTGCTTCTTATCAAAGAAAGATACATTATACTTCAATAAAAAACTTTTAGCGTGATATCACGAAAATAAAAAAAGTTATTACTGTATAATTGTCAATTTTTTAACTGAAACTCATAATTTACTGAAAATATCTAAAAATCTGTTCACTTTAGACTAGAATAAATATGGTTAATTATATATTATATATTATTATACTACGTTTTTTTTCCTTTATAAAGTTAAATAATGATATCTTTATTTTCACCCCGCAAACATTCGCCATTTGAAAAGAAGGTGAAGAAAAATAGCGCCAGGTATATAAAAATTAAATTTAACAGCTAATATAATATTTCTTTATCATTATTACCCGACGAAATCACGGCATAATCGTAAAATAAAAGTGGGAATAAAAGAGATATAAAATGGGGAAAACTCGGTATATAGGACTCTATAATGGGTTCTCATATCGCCTACCCGGTATTTGGCGCGATGACTTATGTTTTTTATTCCCCTTTATTACACCGAAATTGCCGACGAAAGCGCATACGCGAGTGCATTATAAAATCCTTACTCCGGCTATCCCGGCCAACTTGTGCTTATTCCCAGCTATAATTCCGTTAATTTTTGAAATGATCCGGCCAAACCAAGGTTTACATTATCTTAGATACGTATCTTCATTGTAATCTCTTAGCCTGTCAATGAGTTACTCTCAAATATGCATAAGTGAACTTGCCAATTAACCCATTGTTACACGGAAAAAATTCCCAAGAAATTTTACTACAGAATCATAAAATTTTACTGATACGAGGGTTGTTTGATTAATACCCGGATTGGCAGATGAAGGTGGCGCTACTGAGCCAAAGTAAGTGTACCATCATTTAATATAACCTTTTTTAGCCCACCTGTCAAAACTTGGTGACAATCCGACGCTTAGTTTTGTTTTGACAGCCATTTCAAAACATCGTGTTAGTGTTTTTTTCGACCATGGCAAAAGAGTAGTATCTCTCCGTGATTCGATTCTTGTTTTTGAGTGGCAAAACCTGCGATTAAATCAACCCCATTAGCCCGATAGACTACCATGTCCGGAGCATAAAGAGGGTACCAAATTAAGCATGCGTATTCAATGTTGCTTATTACATATGCAAAATAAATGGATTTCAGTACTGGGATGTTTGTGAAGTGTTTGTAAATTCGCATTAAAAATCCAAGGGGCTTATACGCTTCGTGACATATAAGTCAAATGCGATTTGAAGGTGAGGCTAAAATCGAATATCACACCAAGATCCTTAATTTACGAACCACCAATTTTATAAGATAAAATACACCTGCACTGAGCGTGAATAGGTCACCACACAACATTTCTCGATATTTAGGTTTAGCTTATACGTGTCACACCACTGATGGAATATGTTTAAGTTGCGCCGCAAATTTTCTTCATCTCGAGTAGAGGCAATCTAAGAAAATATCTCATCAGCGTACCCAAGAATTTTAATAATAGATCATTTATGAATAGCACAAATGATAGAGGTCCATGAGGTACACCAGAAGTCAGAATGAAGTCGTCCGAAACATAACCACTGTACACCATATAACACCGTCTTTGTGATAGGTAAGAACGAAACAAGTTAAGGGAAGAGGGGACAAATCCAAGAGAAGATAATTTGCATAGCAGAATTTCGCGATCAATCAAGTCAAAGGCTTTTGAGAAGTCAGTATATATTACATCAACTCTCCCCCTTTCATATACTGTACCATTGTATAGACAAATTTGTAATTGTTGCGTGACCAGATATAAAACCGTGCTGCATGGTCAGGTGAAACAAAAGAACGAGTGCTTTTGCATATGGACGTGGACAAAATTCTCTCATAAACCTTGGAGAGGTTAGAGTACGATCTTCTTTCTTGTGGACAGGAATACTCTAGTTGTTTCCCAACGATCAGGAAGGCGATCTTCCTCAGATAGGCGTATCTCAGTGTACAGACGAGACGGTGAGCGCTATTCGCAGTGTAATATCAGACCTAGACCTAATTTCGCTGGTGGCTCTATTATGGTTTGGGGAGGCATCTGTTTAACAGGTCGTACAGAGTTAGTACCAGTAGACAGAGGTACACTGACTGCCCACAGGTATATAACGGACATTTTAGAAGAACATGTAGTACCATATGCGCCTATTATAGGAAACGAATTCATGTTAATGCACGATAATGCACGACCGCATGTTGCAATAATCGTCCAGGAATACCTTAACGATGTTGGTATTCCAGTTTTAGATTGCACGTGTGGGACCTCCTTCACAGACGGATACGAACCCAAAATGTTGCCCCAGCGGACCTGCATGGACTAGCAAATGCTCTCCGTGACGAGTGGGAGAATTTGGATCAGGCTTATATACGGAGGTTAATCGAATCTCTGCCAAACCGTATGCGAGCGGTCATAAGAGCCAGAGGTGGCAATACTCAGTATTAAAAGCTACTGTTATGACATTTTTCTTTCCAAAATTATAATTTCTTGTTTTAATAAAAATCTCAAGTATGAGTTCTTGTTTTTATTTGGCCTGTATTTTATTTAAACAATCATAGAAATTATATCTTAGAGCGCATTAAAGTATATTTACAACTTTATGCTACAAACAAAGATTATGCGATACTTTTATGATTCAAAACTAAATTATGCGATACTTTTTTGGCGGAGTGTATTAAGAAAATCGTATAGGTAAGTGATTTATTGACATTGTTTTTATTTTGGTAAAATTTGATGTATGGTGTTAGTATTAGTTGTTCATAGGTTTTTACTACAATGCAGCGGTGTTAAGAAAATAATGATATATACATAAATATGGTAGCGGTAACTAAAATCTTTAACTAATTAATAAGAATATTGTTATATTTTCTTCTTCAATGCCTATTGGAGAACTTCATAGTAATTTTTTTATATACATATACATAAACAGGATGTATGACACTAGAAGGAAAATATTCACCCGTACAAACACAAACACGTGCTGCTCGTGTTTCACTTCAGGCAGCTTAGCGTCGGATGGGTTTACCGGAATTACACTTTATACATAAATCTACAAGATACATAACTCTCCAGCGGGATCAGCTCGTATCCCGTTGGCCGTGCTCGGCAATTTTGTTTTCGTATAAATATGATAGGCCTTGCATACAGACACAAGGGACATGCCTACATTCCGGAAGCTGGAACACAGAGATGCCTCCACCATCGGCTGTTCGGATCAGCACTTGATATTGGTCTAACAACGTCGGAATTTTAACTGCCTTCTAGATGTTGTTACATACGTAGATATTGGTTTATACAGTAGCGATATCCGTAACTGCTTTGCTGTGTCATTTTTCTCTCCAACAGCAATTGTTTTATTATTTTCTTTGTGAATTTTCTGCCATTCTTCTGGTATGGTTTTCTAGTTAAAAATTACCTGAAATTCTATTTCTTCTATTCTTTAAATGCAATTAGTATCACAAACCGCATGAATGTCTAGACATTGTGAAACGATTTTCAGTAATAATATATTTTTTATTTTGCGTAGAAGATTTTATCAGAAATGGATGCAAGTTCTGTGATTGCACTCGTAGTCTCGTAGCAAATATTGTGATTCTTCTCTTGCAAAAAATTTCCTTATACTTAACAATATGCAATGTTGTATTTTCAGTTCTTAATGAGATTCAAAATTGAACAATTTTACTACAGAAAAATCGTCATTAAGTGAAATGACGATAACAATACTGTTTAATATTATCATAATATTTGCTTAATCGTTACAATGAAGTCTGTAGTTCTCATTTTGGGTTCACT
Organism: Cetonia aurata; assembly: GCA_949128085.1. Lineage (NCBI taxonomy): Eukaryota > Metazoa > Arthropoda > Insecta > Coleoptera > Scarabaeidae > Cetonia > Cetonia aurata. The sequence continues at coordinate 61,431,384 of OX421883.1, read as the reverse complement.
AATCAGTAATTGCTTCCGCTGCACAAAATGGCGACCGCCCCATATATTTTATGGATGGGATTTATGGCGTTTTGAGTCAAATTGTCAACAGTTCCCAAACCACTTGGGAGCAACTACGTGTCAGAGAATTAACGAGAATAAGCGACAGTTCGGCTTCTCGCTAAAACTCAGATGTCTGCCATTTGCCTTCTTTTTTGTATGATTTGACGTTCTTGCTTTACTGTTGGAGATAAATTATAATTAATAATATTTTAAAATCTTCCATTTATCTATGTGCATACTATATGTTGCTGTAATTGACCACAGTTGACATATTCCAGTTGTAATAGGTTGCCATTTGCTATTTGTCAGTTAGTCATTGTGAGCCGTTTAGTATAAACCACACATATTATAATATCATATAAATTATGAGTTCAACTAATGGCTAATAGTTACCCAATCTATGCCACTAAAACATCAAAGACGGCACCAGAAGTGCCACTTCCCACTGCCATAGAAGCTGTGCTGCAACCAGCTATAACTGTCATGCCGCTGTCAACACCAATTTTGGAAATATTCAAACAAAACTTTTTGAGAATGTAGCTAAATAATTCTACTATTGAATAAAAATATTTTTGAAAAATCGATTTTTTTTCTCCAACAAAAAATAAAACTTTTTGAATATCACTTATTTTGGCCACAATATTCCGTGCCGTATAACGTGAACAACCCCTAAACACCCAACAGAGAAATTGTAGCCGGCGATTTCTTCATAGTGGTTTTAAAAAAATTATAAGAGAGATAACAATTGTTTCCTTGAAAACAAAATCTGGCGAATGAAAGGCCTAAAATTAAAATGATCATTGTTATTTTTGTGTTACACATTGTTTAAAACAAAACTAAATGTAAAACAGAAAGTAAACAAATATTAAAACAGAAACTTAGAAATCGAATCTTGCTCCATCATAAATACATAATCACCATTTAAAGTATTAAGTTGTAAGAGTAGAGTTCATACAAAATAATTTCTTATATTGTTAGTGTATTTACATAGGCATATTTCTGGAAGAATTAAAAAAAAATCGGAATTCAATTTCGTTTTATGAAATTGTCTTACTTAAAAACATACGTACTTTATTTATCTTTTTTCAATCGCTATGGCAGGATTTAACATAACCTAAATAGAAATGGTTGAACTTCTTCACGTTAAACTTTACACCTCCTCAACATTCCAGCTTTTTATTACCAGGAAAAGAATATCTCAGTGAATTTTATTTATAGGAAAACACAATAACAGACAAAACATGTAGGCAAATTATATTTCTTCTTATTCCATAAAGTATTAAATTTACTTTAATAGTTTTGATTACTTCCCCATCTGCTGTTCAGAACTTACATCAGCATCACAATGCTTTGGTTTGACGTTCGAACCCTCAGTGAAGAAATTTATTGTAAAGAAAAGACTGTTACACATACAGTTTACGGAACTTGACTTACAGGTGGCGCCACGAATATTATTGTTATACAATTCCTTTATTCAACAGTTTGAATGAAGGAACCTCTTAATCTATTATTAGGTAGATTTCTATACGTCATAATTACATACTACAAGATATTTTGTGTTAGTTGATACACACAATTTCTTAATTTTTTTATAATTAATAATTTATATAAATATAACATTAAAAGCAAGTATTATTCGTGTATTTACGTTAATAATCTTATTGTTTGCAGCGCCATCTATTGTTGTAAATATACATCATGCTAAAAACGCTTTGGTTTGAGGTTCGACTTAATTGAAAGGTTCTTCTTGTTGTCAGATAGATATCTGTATCATATGCCATGCGATAGAGGAAATCTACAATTAGAGATTATAATCATCTATCTTTTTAAAAGTTTAAAGTTCAAGTAAGTAATAAAAGAACATGCGGGAGCATACATTTTAACGCTCCAGGCTTCATACTGACAGCAGCTTACAACCGCGTATAGACCTCAAGCCTGTGAAAGAAACACGACGTAGGTCTCTGGTTAGATTAGATTGGATCTAATTAGGGTACGTTTCTGGTTAATTCACACAAATTTCTAAGCATAGATGTTCATTATCTTTATTATCGATGAAATTTCTATGACAATTACAATATGAAAGCTAAAGATTACATATAATAATATAAAAAATATATGTTTTTCTTACATGAATACATTTGTTTATAAATATGTGTATATCCAAAAGCGTTTTCAAGCTTTTCACTTGGCGGGCAATACCCTGTATCTAAATATTTTGACACATTTGTATAGCTTTTGTTTAATGCAGGGATTCACTACCAAATTGCAGGGTGTGATTAATACTCTAAGGTATATTTGCTCTTCATTGGAACGACCTCAGGTCGTTCCAGTAATACTACCATGTTTTCTTTTGGATGAGATTGGGAGCTATGTACAGTTCTCCAATTTTCTACGCAAGAGCAACTTTTCCTCCCTGATCAGTTCGCCCAAGAGTTTAATTGCTTTTTCGATTTGCTTCGGCGCCGCTTTGCTGTACGACGCTCTGATGTAACTGCATGCTTGCGTCGGGTCTGCCATGAAGGCGTGTCCAGGAACGAAAGTGATCAATTTCTTCAAACCCCTGTTCATAAGCATCTCATAGACGTCGGCTACCCCGTGCACTTTGATCCACACGAACATGCCGCCTGCTGGGATGGTCCATTCACAAAGGCCTGTCAAGTATTTCTCCATTGCGGCTATGGTAATATCACGTCTCGTTTTATAGAAATCCGCTACTTCTTCGAAGTGCTGCAGAAGTCTTTCGAAGCCCCAACATTGGAGTAAATTATTGGCGATTGCCTGGAAATATATAAAAATAATTTAATTATGAAAGTATTCCAAAAGTTGCTATATTTATTTAGTTTCTTAAAAGATCTATTGAGTTCTATCTAGAGTGAAAACATTTTCATATTAAAGTTCAAGGTTACAAGTGCTTACTTGTGATAGGGTGCTGGAGTGGAGAGATGCGCTCTGTATATGTAATTCAATATTTTGAATAAGCGGTTTTGGCCCGGTCACCCAACCAACTCTCATACCCGAACTCAAGACTTTAGAGAATGAATCGAATCTTAACACTATCCCTTCGGTATCCAAAGAAAGAAAAGATGGGGTTAATTCATCCAAGAAATGCATGAAAAAGTAAGGATCATCTTCCAAAATGAGAACGTTGTATTCGCAGCAGATTTTGTAGATTTCCCGCTTCCTTTCCAAGGTCATGGTCGTGCCAGTTGGATTAGAACCTGTGGGAAGTACATATTCACAAACGATGTTCGCAAACAAAAAAAAATAATTCGTAATCCGCACCTGTTGGGTTGACGTACATAATCTTCGGCATCTTCAGCGTATCATCCAGAAGGCATTTCTGTTTCCAGTTTTCTAACTGCTGTCTTAATAGTTCTGGGATCATTCCGTATTGGTCTTGGTCAACTGGTAATAGCGGAGACTTGTATGGGCTGATCTAAAAATAACAATGGAGTCATCTCAATTACGCGAGCGAACAAACATGTTATTAAACTGGAATGACCTCCCGAAATATTCGCTAGCACGAAATTGTTTATCGAGTGCGATTATCAAATCACGGTCAATTGAATGAGATTCTATTGGAATATTGTTTCCATTTGATTATAATGCATACTAACGGTTTTGATCTTGAACTTTTGATGTCAAATCGTCATCAGTGTATATTCTATTTTTATAAACTAGGGGCAGTCAATAAACCACCTCCCCTTTACGTTTATTTTATTGCGGTTCTGCGATAAGAAATCTGGTTCAATAATATTAGCAATTTGTTTTGCGATAACTGTTATACATATGTCGAAGAAATGAATAACAAATTGCTCAACCCTTACAAGATTGTTTGCAGCCTGTGTAGTATAGATAGGAAGGAGTAAATGCGTTCGTTGTGTTTATGCGTAATCTGTCTGTCTTAAAATTGTGATAATGTTGAATTTTCAAATAAAATTGCTCTGAGAATAGCTCTTTATAAACTGTACCTGTATTCATTATTATAAACAAAACGTATTATGTCATCCAAGTATTTTGTAGGCATATAAGTTTTGGACGTGTTCCAGGAAAGTTTAACAAAAAATAACCTACAATTTATCTAATTCATGTTCCTAAAAATACAATACTTTCACATACCACAGATACGGCAATATCTTGTGCACTATGCTAGAGTAGTTTCTTATCGAAAAGGAGAACTGGAAATTACTCGATTTAGGGTCACACTGATAATGACTTTTCATTAATAAGCTCTACTACTTTAAAGAAGTTGCTAAATTACAGATATGCATGTATGTATGTATATGAGTGTCATAGCGATAACATCTGTTTGGTATTATTGAAAATATACAGATAATTTGATTGCAACTGCTTTTTTTCTTAAATGTGCTAACTCAGAAAAAATTTGATTCATTTGAAATAGCTTGTTAAACATTATTATTGTGAAGGCTTAAATTGCTGTATGAAGAAACTTATAATCACTTAAACAGCAATAATAACAATTTGTATGAGTATCCGTCCGCACCGAAATAAATTTATTAATTTTAGTGTTTATTCAAGTTTTATTTCGTTTGTTTAACGTGGACTCTTCATTTATTTAATATGCGCATATATTCATAGCACATACAGAAGTATTTAAACCTTTAGCGAAATGATTACGTGAAGCAAGGTAGATTACTGGGACAGTCCTGTATATGGTGCAAATTAATGATGGATGAGGACGAAGGCAATGTGTAAAAGGCTTTCAAAGATTGTCTTCGAGAAACCGATTTGTTTACATCAACTCCTCGAAAACTAGTAGATTAGAGCAAAGAGCCACTGTACAAGTAGCAAGAGTAGATTTTAGACTTACAATTAGTAACGGAGATCCTTCAAATAGCACAACCAATATTCTAACTTAGAAGACCGTTCATTCAGTTTAAAAAGAATAGATTTTGCATCATCACGTTCAAAGTATTCTGCAATTGAATTTCTGCAAAACGACTTTCTAAGACATATTTTTTTGGAGCCATGAATGCCTATTAAATAGAGATGAAGTCATTCATGCTTTAACGCAATTTCGTGAGTATGGTCACCAAAAGAGGTTTTCTATTAACATTAGGTTAGTCAGCTGTTCAAGCGAAATATGTTTATTAACAATATAAGTTGCTACGAAAGTTGTTTTTTTTTTAATGGAGGTACCTATGCTAATTATTATAGATTTAGTTCATTTTCCAATGTATTATTATAAAAACCCTGCTACTAGAATCATGAAAATAAATCGTGTATTGATGATTATAACAAATAAAACCAATGATTAAATTAATGCACTTTTAAATTGTTGCACTTTTTATATAAATACAACATGGTTGGACTATTTAAATAGCAGGTATTACATGTATATTCTTGACTATTCAGGTAAACGTAAATTGCTTACTTAGATTGCCAATTACATACAATATAATGAGTACAATAGTAAAGTAAACCAAAATAATCTAGTAATTATTATTTGTACATACATTGCAAGTTGCAAATAATAATTTAAAAAGATTTTCCCTCGTAAGCGCATTACCCCTAGGCCAAAAAAACATAATATCAAGATGACCTCTCAATTATAATAATTTATTAAAATTATCCGTAAAGCAATAGGTATAATAACAATAAAGTGATGTTGTCTACAAACAACACCATGTGGAATACAGTTAATCGGTAGTTGGGCAATTTAAATGAATCAAATTCCACAGAACTCTTTAAATACATTCATATGAATGTATGTCAACTTGCTTTAGAATTTAATAGGTTTTTTGTGGAATGCAATCAGACAAAGGGTGACATGGATACCTACTAATTTCTTATATCTGCGATCAATTCATCATCTTATGCTAACTGTATCAACTATAAAACCTTATCGCTTTCAATATTCATTTATCCTGGTTTAACTGCAACAATTTAACGATGTTTTCCGCTTTCAATTATACTATCGCTAGTACATATTTAAAACCAAAAGAGTACTTTGCGGTTTTATGGTTCATTATATTATCATATTCTTTTTTTTTTAATACACCCAGGAAAAAAAAACTCGATATAAGTGATTGTCACTCACACGTTATTCATATAGGTATGCTTCCAACATTAATAAATTCGTGAGTATTTAAGCAAATATGCAGTTGATTTAAACATTCGCACACTTGGTATAAGAGAAAAAAAAATGTGCAATTCAAGAGAATAAAATATCTATATAATAAATTTCAATGAGGAAATCGTTTGTCTATATATGTGTACACTTACAATGATTTCAATTCCTGCATACAATGGATTTTGTACCAGAACAGGTTCCCCTTCTTGGATGCACATTTCGATGGATTTACTGATACCGTCCTGCGATCCGTTCAGCATCAATAATTCACTATTCTCCCAGTTCGGTGGTTGATGTATCTTTAGGGTAAATTCTTTCAGGGTTTTGACTAGTGGTGGGTAGCCTTGCGTTGGAATATACTGTAAGGCCGAGCCTAGAAGTGCTCCTTTCAATGTCATGATGGAACCGTCTTTCAATGTAATATCGATCTTCTCGAATGGAAACGTCAATTCGTTGGGCATCCCTTCGGCTAAGGAGATCGCTTCCTTGGGAGCGAGGTAAGCTAGTTTTGCTGAAATTAATGAAAGAATGGCGTTTTTGATTTTACATCAATTAAGCGTTAGAAAGCTCATTCTTTTTTTATAATTAGTGGTATGCACACACTGAAATAAAGTGCATTTACAATCATTATTTTTCGATGCATTTAACGGAATTTTTTAAATGCTCAGTGTGACAATTTGAGGTTATGTTTAATTGGCTGTCAACACAGATTTTATTATATGTATTAAACAGATATAAACGTTCTTTCAATTTTGAAGTGAATTATATAAATGAAACGTTTTGCTGATTTGGTCAATTAAATTTATTAAATATAGAATTTATGGATTATATATATTATAAAATTCCTTTTTATCTATTATAAAGTGCAATGAAACCGCTAATTGTAAAAAATAGCATAAAAAACGCATTTAATGAAAATTACTCATGGCTTCTGAAATAAGCATTCTTGAAATCTTCTTGTATACTTAGATTATCTTGATTTTTATAGGTCTTGATGTTAATAATAATATAAAATTTATATGTATGTGTAAAACGTTCCGATTTGATAAAAAAACTTATTCATTTACAATATAAATATGATGATAATTAAACATTTGGTATTTATTAAAAATAGATAGCCACGTTTCTTCATGGCTGTTACAAGTTAGAATTTATTCAGTAATAAATTTTTACTTGTAACAGCCATGAAGATGTCGTTAAACTACAGAACGTGGCTATTTAATTTTAATAAATACCAAATGTTTAATTAGATTTGATTCTATTTTAATCGACCTACTAAAACCCAAATTAAAGTCAGTTTTATTATTGTATAAAAAACGAAAAATATTTGACCAAATTGTTGTTAAAAAATCAGTGCTTTTTGTTTTATTATTTTTATGTATCTATTTTGTGTTAGCACAGTTTACTTCTGTTATTGTGTTTTAATTGAAAAAGACTTGAACAAAAGGTCGAAACGTCTTAAAAATAATTTAATTCATCTTTATTAAGCCTTATTATCAAAAAAATTACTAATTAACACGTTTCGACCTTGTATTCAAGTCTTTTTCAATTAAAACACAATAACAGAAGTAAACTGTGCTAATACAAAATAACAGAGTCATTGTCACAAATAAAAGTTATACACATTAAAAATTTTGTAAAAGGGACAAACACACAACAGGAACACTTAACATAAAGAATGATAATTCATTTTTATTAAGCCTTATTATCAAAAAAGAAAGGACTAAGTATCTGGATATATACTATACAGGCTAAATACTTAATGCTTAACCGTTGAATTATTTTCATGGTTATATATGAAAAAGGTGATTAATCTTTCAATTATTATAAAATTAAGTTTGTGTGTCTGTTGTTGTTATGTTAATTTTTGTCAACTGAATTTTTGTATTTATAAATTTGAATTACTTCAAGTGGATATATTGCATGTTTTTAAATTTTATCTTTATTTAAAATCGATACTTTGTTAAAATCAAATGTATGATTTTATTATTTCGTGTTGTTTTAAGGCTGTAAGTTTTTTGTTGTATTTGTGTCCTTTTATTCTGTTTTGTAAATATTGCGTAATTTCACCGATATATATTACAATTTTGACAGTGCATTTTATGACGTTTTATTTTTTTCAATTTTTGATTTTAATTTTATGCAGATTTGATTTTGTAGTTTATTATTATTCGATTTGCTATTTTAAAATTGTAAAATTTGCTAATTTGATTTATTTTTTCAGATAAATGTTCTATATAAGGAATTTTTATATGTTTTGTGGTTGTTTGATTCCCTTTTATAGTTTTTGTCGATTTATTATAAAACGGAATATTCTTCGTTGGAATATTTTATTGATAAGGTAATTTCAATAATTGCTTAGTTTGGCCGTGACGTTTTAAAATGTAAATAACGTCCAGACCATCTAGGTTTGGTATATCTACCATTTATATAGTTAAAATTTCGTTATTCTTTTCTATGAGTTGAATATCTTAAATTTTAATGCTGTGGTTGTCTTCAAACTCAACTGTAAATTTTAATCTGGGCTGATAAGAATTCAATTTTCGGTTTAATATTGGTATAAGATTTCTTTTTCTATATATTCTATGGAAGAATTTGACTATGATACTAGAAATTGCACATCCAAAAAATTTGTTTATAAAATTTATTTTTGTATTGGAATATATTTGTGTTAGTGTCAATCAGATTACATTTAATCATATAATTGTGGAATAATACATATTGTCTAATACAGTAGTGTGATTTATAATATTAATAATTACACAAATTAAAATATATTCGCTTCCTTTTATTCCTTTTTCCATTTTTCAAAATATTTATTAGTTGTAATCTTAAAATCTTTTAACTTATGATTTGGACTATTTTTTTTATCGCAATCATAATTTTACCATGTATGTAATGAGTACTAAATAGCTGTGTGTATTTTGTATTAAATTAAAAGATAAAATATTTATAATAATAGGGCAGAAAAAATCTGTCAATGAGTGTAAAATAAAAAAAAACAAAAAACACACCGGAACAGCATGATTAAACCCTGATCAACAACAAATATACAACTAATTGGGGATTTATAGAAGCATTCAACATTCTTCATGGCACCTTATCTTTTTTTTTTTTACTACAAGTATACCGGCTTACGTTTTGCTTATTTCACGCCAAAACAAATTAATGAAACATGCCTTAAGTTCAGGCTCATTTAATGACTAGTTTGGCTTGTTTATTAGATAATTTTAAGGAAATATTTCCTTGGTTAAACAAATGTAAAAGTTCTAACAGGTATATAAAAGTGTATGATATTCATTAAGTATTTGAAATTATTAACTTACTTAATTCCCTGGTTAATGCCGGCCTTCTACGCGAAGACAGTGGACAGATGAAATAGTTGTAATCCATAATGTTTTCAATTTCTTTATCCACGTGCGTTTCTTCCATCTCTCAAGGTTAAATTCTCGACTTCCGTATAATATAGACTATATATATATATATATACTTTCCTAAAAGCTCACTGAAAATCGAGACGTCTGACGCGTGCGAAAATAGACCGCGAGTTCTTCCTTCAAAAGAATGAAACCGAACGCTGCTGCTTTGAACGAAATGAGTTACGGTAGCACAAGGTGGCTTGTTTTTATAGTTCCGGGCAAGTCTGTGCGTATGACTGTCTCGGGTGGGACTCCACGACGGAACCGCAGACGCACTTACTGTTGACGGCGATGATGATGTAATTTTTTCTATGGTCTCATAATAATCTAGTTGATGAAATCTATAACCGGAAGCGGTAATGTTTTGGTGGAATGGCCTTCTGTCGGTCAAGATATTCGACGATAACCTTAGATTCGCGAAAAAAACGTAGAAAATTCTATGCATATCTAAACAGAAACAATAATAATAACAAGACTAACCTTCAACGATGTTATCTGGGATAGGCGAGAAATACACACGTCAAGATAGTTGAATTAGTGAGCATCACATTGGAAGGATTTAGAAAAACTATCAATTATTATCGCAAATGATACGCAGTCTAAATACTAATTATTTATCTTTGCTAAAGTTGATATTGGAATTATAAAGACGATAAAATCAGCAAACTAGTTGTATTTTGTTAAGATGGTGAAAACAAAGGAAACAAATCACTTCCAAAATGCTTATAGCAAAATCGCCTTTTCGGTAAACATACACAATTTAAGTAAATCATCCCAAATAGCACCAAACGTTTCTAAAACACATATTTAGTATTTTACAAATACTTATTATATATAGGAGAAATCTTCAAATCAAAAAATATATATAAAGAATATTTTAAGATAAATATTTGATAATAATAACGTTTTACTAAATCACACAACACAACAATTTTAAACTTACTGATGAATGACTTACGTGTCATGATGTTTAATAATTTAACGTCACTGATTCTAAATACACCATCATTTGTTCTCTAATAGCTCTTGTTTCCGAGTTATAGCTTTCAGTAAAACACACGGTTTATTTGCTGCTATATCTAAAAAGTTATGAGCTGAAAATTTCGCTAGAATCATGTAACATAACCCAATCATCAGAAATGCTGTTGCGCAGTGTCATCTTTCACCAACTTTAGATTTACATTAAAGGTAACAAAATTGTTTTAAAGAAAAGAAATGAATTGAAAATAATTTAGTCAGGTTAACTATTATAGATCGTTGAAATCAGTTCACTAAGGAGACTTTAAAAATAAGAAAATATGCAGGTGTTCAATTTACAAACGATCATGTATATTTCAAATTTCATTCAAAAGGCTTACCTTTAAAATTAAAAATTGATGTGTTCCAGCATTTTCATAAAATTTTACGATAACATATTTATTCCATAATTAGTTATCACTTATCACAGTGTATAATATATGCATACCTACCATGAGCTTTTTTAACTCTGAACATATGTTAGCATTTCCCTATGTTCAGTTTTAAGGGGAGTTTTTTTTTTTTTATCAATACTGTACATGTGATTCTGGACATTTTAGTACAACTTTTAAGACAGTCAGACCACTAGAAGGGAGCTACTTAAATATTAGTTTTATAAGAAGTGGAAACACGTGTTTGTTGAAAAAAAATAGCTGTCCTAAAAAATTACATATCTTCTAACATAGCATACCCTTTCGCCGAAACCGCAATACATATCACCACCAGTTTCTTTCTTGGAATTTAGTTAACATCTGCAAACAAGTGGAATCATTTTTACAGATGTCAAAAAAGAAACCGAGAAAAAAAATTCTTGGTGCTATTGTGTTGGGTTTTTCTCTTGATGTTGTTATTAAAAAAAATAACATATCAGCAATCTAAGTCACTGAAATTGTTCTTTAATTATTTGTCATCGGTTAAAAAATAAATTTTAAATTAAAGGTCTAAATAGTGGTTATCTAGAAAAGGAACATTCAGTATGAGAAGAGGTGAAATTTGAGCAAAATTGTTTTAAGGTTAGCACCGTTTCAAAAATTAAAATCTTTAATTGAGACTAACATAATTAAAAACCACAATAATTAATAAAATACTTTCGAAAAGATCGAAAAGAGAAGAGCTTAGCTATAGGTACACTCTAACGAAGATTTGGTAAAAAAATTTACTTCCACAAGTAAAATACCTACCTGTACTGTTTCGGGGTAATATAATTGCCCCGAAACCGTACAGGAATTTTACCAAATCTTCGTTAGAGTGTAGAAATATTCCTAAAATTTGTAATTTACCGAAGAAGTTTACTACGTGTAGGTATTTTATTATTATAAATATACAGTGTCGCAACCGTTCATAGCACGATGCATGTATTAGCAACTACTGGTCGACTATAAATGGGCGTGCCACCTTGAATTGCTACGCCTACTTAGCGGCACGCGAATGGCATTTACAAACGATAGCGGACGTATTATAAGTTACACGTATAAATGTATTGGGGCATATAGGCAAATCAAAGTCTTTTAGAGTTCTATGTTATAGCATAAGTGATTAATAACATTACATGTGGTAGAAAATACTATTCCTGAAAAATAAAAAGCACTGTTAGAGGTAGAGTGTTCCCGAAATTTTAGTAATATTACGTTTTTACCTAGCACTTTTACCTACAAATGAAAAATACTTGTCGATATGTGGGAAATTTTCAAAAGTATACTTAAATAAAAAACGGAAAATTACCCAGTTTTTGGTGATTTTCCCCCAAATGTTACTGGAATTTTCAGGAGGAATGCTGGTAAATTTACTAAAATTAAAGTGTGTACAGAATATAACCACATATTTGTCCACAATATTAGAAGACACCCCCCTTCAGATTGTCGAGAATTAGAAACGAAGTGTACAGAAAAAAACTAAAACGAAAATAAATAGAAAAAGTGAAATACAAGAAATACAATTAGCATAGTTGGGACACGTCCACAGAATGCCGGAAAGAAGACAAACAAGAAGAATATACCAATCAAGAGCGGTAGGAAGATACAAAAGAGGAAGACCGAGAAAAACATGGAAGGAAGAAGTAAAAATTGCAACAAATGAAAGAAATATCGCATGGGAACAGATTCAAAGATTATCACAAGATAGAAAACATGGAAGAATATGATCAAGCAGTGAAACGAAATGAAAGCTTAAAGAAATGGTAAAGCAAGAAATGTAAAGTTACGGTCTTACACTAGGTTGTAGAGCAGAGAAAATCCAAATACTGGGAGAATCTCCAGGGAATGAGGCAAGCTAAAACTCTTCTGGGTACCTATAACCAGAAGAGATCCGCAGAATGCATCAACCTGAGTAAAAATAATATTCGGATATTGACAGGGATCCTTACAGGCCATTGTAAACTGAACGGACATCTAAGCAGGCTTGGAATAGCGAAGGAAGCCGAATGTAGATTTTGTGGGGAACAGGACGAAACGTCCATTCATCTACTCACAAACTGTGTTGCACTGTGCAACTCAAGGGCGCTGCACCTGGGAGCATGTGAAATCGAAGAGGGAGAGTTACCTAATCTGGGGCCTTCGGACATTCTGCACTTCTTAAAAGGAATCAGACTGGACGGCCAGCTGTAAATACAGCGAGAAGAGGGGACACAATAGATCTTTTAGGTCGCAGTGTACTATCACCCTTATATCATATACATACATACACTAGGTTTGTTCGCTGTGCGAATCAGAAGTTAATTGGAAACTATTTCGGTTTTTCCAGTGCGCATGATTCAAAAAAGGATTGTAGTTTGAAATTAGTTTGATAATTTACTCCGCGAACACATCCAAAAGCGACAATACTGCCATCTGTGTTCAACAATTGGAATTTATGCGCGCAGCGTGAACTTCTGTATAACTGGGTATAACCTAAAGTTTGTGTTTGTTATCTTCCCTTTGATACATAATAATTTGAATACTGGCTTGTATTTTTTGTGCAAATAACAGGATTAATATGGATGGTAAATCTTTAATACGAAAGTATTTATTGATTGCTTTGCCACTCAAGAAATATAATTTACAGGTTTCGGTATGGTCGATCTTTTGATTATCCCCTCACAAACACAAGAAAACATATTTCAACACGCTTTGTTTTATCTCTCTCGTTTAATGCGCATGTGCGGATTTGAAATCCACAAGAAATCCGTGAACTTTTTGGATTAATCACCAACTGTTACTCACTACAATTTGACACTGTGCGAACACCAAATTCTAAATTGCAAACGGTCCAAATCCGAAATTGTAGCACTGCGAACGCTTAATTGTTATTACGCATGCGTCGTTCAGTTGTCGATAGTTGCTGACTGCACAGCGAACAAAGCTACTGACAAGTAGAAAGACCTAGGAATAAATAAAAATCTAAAAAAGCTACTGTTATAGATTATGTATAGTATTACTTTAAAAAACGAAAGATAATGTCTTCTGTTTCGTTAGTTTTGATACTTTTGTATTATGAAAATCTTCACGCGCTATATTTTGTTTATAAATAGATTATATTGCCAGTATATGCTTTTATAAATTGTTGGTGATACGTCGACGCACATCTCCAAACGTCAATCTAAATTTGTTTCATGAAAGTGAAACTAGACGTTTTCATGCATGCATACATATTATGGATATACATATATACACATGTAGATATTCATTCATAAAATTACTCTGTTATTTTATGGAAGATGAATACTATTGATATCTCTATGCGTGTGATAACGTTGATTCGATAATACTATTCTTGTTAGTGTCGAAGGTTTCGTTACAGACTTCTGCTGTTTTCAATTTCACTAGCTATTAAGAGTAAATGAATTGTTCAGTTTGTTGCATTAATTAAAATATACTTCGTTTTTAAAAATTATAGTTCCTGAGGGATAAATATATCTATAACAAATATATTTAAAAAAGATATGAAATTAGTTATAATTATATTAATAGTTTGCACAAATACATATATATCTGTACACATGTTTTAATACATTATACATTAACGTTTGTTGCTAAAAAATATCAGCTGAATAAATTCGCATTTATGATAAGATCAAAATTAAATTTATTCACGTAATTTATCGGCCTCCAAATTTCGCAAGATAGTGACTATGTGATTGGCAAATCTGTTTATATGATTATAATGTGTGCTTTGCTTCTGTTCTGTATCTTTTGTATATAGTTGTTGAGAAGGTTACCGTTATCCGAAAAATTTCGAAATAACCAATTCATAAATAAATTTTGAAGGGAACAGACGATGCACGGACACATAAATACCTCATAATAAATTTATCAAATGACGTTCGAGATGTTTATATTAATAATATCTGTCATTGCATAATATCTTAATAAAAGCATTTTGTCGTATGATATGATAATCAACCATCTGTTATTTTAAGTTGTTATTCGAAATTTAATTTACAATAACCACAATGATGTTTTTTTTTTGTAAATAAAATTAATTTGGTTGAGATATCTTCTAGAATTGTTTTATCATTCCAAAGCCTAATTTAATCCATACTACTCACGGTATTAATAGAGTTGCCGAAGAAGTAAGAAACCAATTCCGTCTTTCGAATGAGTTAATTAGTAACATAAGAAAGTTTTTTTTCTGTAAAAGCGCCATTGCGGGTTCAATTTTACAAGAACTGGTTTCCCGATTTACCGTTACCGCCACAACCAGTAGGTAACTACTAGATGGGGTACATGGCTAAATGCCGCAATTTTTTATTCAAAAATGAATTATCTGACGATTCAAATGCTATAAGAGAAGCTAAAAAGACCTCAGAAAATAATATAATACCAATACAGTTAGCATTTATTGCAACACATTTTTCTATGATATCAGAAATAATTTTGACATTAGAATCAAGAGAACTGCTCTTGACTGACTCTGTAAATTTAGTAAACAAATGTCACAAAGCACTCTCAACTGTTAGGGGAAACGCAGAAATAATTTTTAATAAGCTAAATTCAGTATTGGAGAAAAATCAAGGATTTAAAATTCTTTCAAAAGTTTCTCTTATTTTAAATGGGGAATTTGTGGGGAACATTGAATTAGATCCTAATATTGTAAGCAATTTCAAACATGCTCCAATTACTTCTGTGGATGTAGAACGATCTTTTTCGACGTTCAAACACTTGTTAGATGACAGACGTCGTTCATTTAAAATAGAAAATTTAGAAAAGCACCTAATTGTCAATTTTAATAATAAATTGACAATTTGGCAGTTTAAATAGCTAGATAGACCAAGAGCAAATAGTAGATAGTATATAGGTGTTTAGGTAGATATTATATTACTAGTTAAAAAATTAAATATTAAGTTATTTTTTTAAAAAGTTTTTGTATATTGTTAATGAGGAATAATGTTGTACCAGCATTATGTTGTAAGATACTTAAAATCTTTCTTCTTTTAATCTTTTTTAAGTTGAAATAGTGCATACTCATGCATATTTCGCATATAGCAGAGCATATTTGTCAACAGTTTGTGCATATTGTTGTCAAAATATGTGCGTATAAATGCGCATATTTTTTTTTGTGCATATAATCCGAGCTTTATGTATAAGTACCAAACATCCCCGAATAATTCCCAACATTCCACTAAGCGATTTATATTGCTCAGTACATGCATATGAAATACATTCATTAGATATTCTCGGCACCCAAATAATTTGCCAGCACGGCACGATATGTTGCTATACCTTTCATTACTGAATGAGTAAATGCTAAACCATATTACGCCATCTAAACGTAACGCTTTTCATTGCCTTTATCGGTTCTCTTATATCCAGACCGTATAGAAACTTTTATTTGCTATTATGACGTTCGTAATCTTTCAAGTGTTTGCAGCGTGGGAAGTCCATTCAGAGTAGGGCATATCTAAATAGTAAAATTTAGCTGATGTAATTTTAAAATCAGTTCGGTCAGTTTACAATCTGGATTGGGGATATTGGGAAAGAGTATTGAATTCTTGAATTCGGAGAACGAGAATCTGTTGTTCAATCAATGAAGCAATCCTGTAATACAAATTGGTATTTCCTAAAAAAATAAAAAACAAAATCCGGCAATTTTGTTTTAGTGTTTATTGATAGTAACATTTAGTGTTGTATTTAGAATAATATTTATCAACTGATGAAGTACCATGGATGTTTTCTTCTTTCTGTTATTTGGTATAGCAATGACGAAAAAATAACGAAGTATTTCGAAATTATCAATATGTTTTTGAATTTCGTATACGCTTAGTCCAAGAAAAAATAACAATAAATTTTGATTTGTTGCTCTTACACAACTGATCATGATTACAACGCCCTGGTATGCCTGTTTTCGGTCAATCTTCACACATATTAATGCATGGAGAATTGCCAAATAGTAGATATTCTTTTTTAAATGATTAAATTATTTTTTTTTAACCCCGCGGAGTGAGAAATTTACCAGCCTCCAGTACAGATTAATAATTTTATTATATAAAATACTTTGTCCATCATACTCGAGAGAGTTATTCCCCTGTAATTTGTACAGTCTCGCACGTCTCCTTTTTTATACAAGAGCAGAATTATGCCTGTTTTCCAAACTCTTTTAGATACAATTCTAAATAAGTACAGTCTATTCATCATAATTCACGTACTTCTGTATCACCTTTTCTTAGGATTCGTCCTACCTTTTTGGTGACTCCCGCTATCTGTGGTGTTTTGTAGTCGTCGATGTTAGTTTAAACATTCTTTTTCAATGCTTTCGCCAGCTGTACCTTATCATTTGCTAGATGTAGCTCGTCACTGATGGTTTCGGCTCTGGTTTGTGAAGTTTTATTTATCGTCATTTCCTGCATCGGCTGTGGTGAATAGAATATTTAGATATCTATTGCTGTGCGTCTAAGGAAGACCTAAATACTGCTTGTTGTAGTATTTCCTCTTCCGTTCTCTTCACCATTACACCCAGGAAAGGCAGACTTCCATTTTCTTCTTTCTTCTAATCGCTTGGTGGTTGACGTTATAATTCCACTGACGTGTGTGAGTCAGGTCTCGTGTTAAAACTCAAATCTGATTCGCACGATGAGCGATATTTTAAAGCTGGGAGTATATTTCATAAATCACGAAAGATAGGAATGTGTAGAGGTGAATGCTTGCTGCATACATATCTGTGTTTAAATTATTTGCACACAATGTTGCTCGCTAAAATCGACTTTCGATAAACATATGTATTGGCTTTATGTCACAATAATAATAATTGCTGCAAGACAGAGATAAAAGAAGAAAAACGTAGATTTTTTAACTGAAAATAAATAATAAATATTCATTAACTTGACTTACGTATTTAAATACATCTTTAAAAAATCGTATACAGTTAACCATTTTAATAAATTAGTGGCTCATTATTTTCTTAAATCTGATAATTCAGGGTTGATAACGTCTAAAAAATTTAATCAAATAAAGACACATAATATTTTATTGACAATCCTACAAGAAACGAATGTTTATATCTGTTTCATCTAATAAAATATTTGTTCCCAGCTAATTTAATCCTAATTCCTAAATCTAAATTGTCGTACCGACTAATTGAGTTATTTAACCCAATATTGCCAACGTAGTAAATTTCGCTAATTTTTTCGTGTAATATTGTCTATAAACGCAGACATATTAATACTCTAATAAATCTGATGATTACAAACAAAAATGTGTTTAATGTTTAAATTTAATCCAACCCTGTATACAAATCTACATGTTTTGAACGGCTTGTAAAGAAGAAGAAGATACTTTTGGACATGGCGTGATGGCCAGCCGATGTTAAGCAAATTAACGAAGCATAACAACTCTAAACAAATATCTCGTAATTGCTAACGTCAATGGGCTCTGAAAATAGAAGTTCAGTTATGTTTGGAGACATTGGTAAATTGAAAAAAAAAAGTGCGCAGTTGCTTGGATGTCAAGGAAAGTGATCATTATTTTTAATAAAAGCAAAGCGTTTATTCCCATCTATGATATATCATAATTTATTGTTGTTATTCTACATTCAGATCTGGAATGAATGGAAAAGTTTTTAATTGAAGAATTCAAGTATAAAATATGCTTAAATAGATTTGATGAGGGGATCTACCTACTAAATAACAGCTTAGGTATTAAGGATTCATTTAGATGCATTACGCACCAAAAGACAATGGCTTTAACGATAAAAAAAAACTGTTGTAACATTTTGCGTCTTAAGTATTTTGCTGTTACGCAAACGTTACCTATTTTACTAAAATTTCCATTTCGAAAAAAAAAGCCAAGTCCTTATGGCAACAACATTGACGAAATTACGTACCAGAAAAAGAAAACGTAAATAGAGAAAAATAGAATTCTATTTTGAAAATGTGACGCCTCCCTAACCTCACACGTCATTTAGTGAAAGTATTTCAGTGGCAGGTGTATTTTCAAACAAATTCTTTTATTAGAACGCATGCGCTACAACCCTGAAACTCGAAAAAACGAGTGGGACCAAAATAGATGGCCACGATCATCAATCGAGTTACTTGTTCGGGCAGGTTCAGCTGCATTACGGAGCATTGGATGGTGGTATACGTACTCCCCTCTTTCCGTGCCAGGATCTACAACACAATAACAGCAGCTATTTTTATAAATCCGTTTACCCATTTCTTTCTACTATAGACACACATTTCATGAACTTGAATTTCTGAAATTTTATTCGCACCGCTGTGATTATACAACTACATTGACAGAAAAGGTTCGCTAAACCAAAAAAAAAAAAATATTTTGTAAGGATTTTTGCACTTAAAGAAGCACATATTTCTATTGAAAGAAAAAGGTAAAGCAGTTTCTTCTTTCACATAAAACACAGCGCTTTCAAAGAATATACCGTTGAATCAAAAAATCTATGACTTTCTAACATACCTAATTCAATTTTTCTTTTTCTAAAATTAAAGAAAGATTTATTCCGATTGAAAAATAAAATCTTTGGTTGAAATGTTTGTCCTTTTTTACTATTGCAAGAACTAAATCTTAACTCTCTAGTGGATTCCTTAAATCGTAGAAATTACTTTCTTTAAACAAACTCTTTTGTTCTAAAATAGTATTGTTTACATTCAACAAAGCAACACGTATTATTATATATTTATTTCTATCTTCAGAAGTGAACTCTATGTTAATTAAGCCAGACTATAAGTACATATTATCCAATAGTGGCAACGCTTGTCGGCTTCTTTTGGAGTTTTTGTTTCCCAATTTTCCTGGCGCATGAGCCCAATCGGATAAGGACGCTTCAAATTTAGTTCAAATTACACTTAATACAAATAGTTTCTGAAATATTCTACAATTGATATAATAAGATATTGTGTAAGGTATTTATTGTTCTATAGTGCCATAAAATGGCGTGGATACACGTCAGTACTATAATAAATATGGTATTAACAGGTAAATACATTCACTTATAAGTTTTAACATGATAATAAGTTCCGGGTTTTTTTTCACGGAACTGGCTAGTTAGAAGTTTTCGGGCTTAGGAAAACCCTTCAGATTTAAAAATTTTAGGTTTGTCAAAGTTTGGTATTTATATTAGTTTAGTCAACGAAAGCCCAAAAGGGGAGTTTAGGAGGAAAGTCAATAAGCGGAAAGACCAAAGGTTTCTGTTTTTGAATTTTCGAATGTATCTCCCTACAAAAAATTAATTTGTATGCAAAATTAAAGCCGATAAAAGTCTTTACATTTTTCGTTCCGACAGTTTTTTTTTTTTTTTATGGTATATGTAACCGTTAGAGAGATATATGCTTTCGAAAATCGGTAATTTTCGAGAAGATACCTTTTACAACACATATTTCGCCAAACTTTTATGTCCAGCGTCTCAGATTTACATTCCACAGAAAATTCATTCAAGTGTAAGTTGTAGAAAATTAAATTTCCTTGAAAATGATGTTTTAGTTCATCATTTTATATGAATTAAATCGAATGTTAAATATTTTTAAGATTTTTGCGATATTAAAGGTGCATTAAATCATTTGCAACGAATCCTAAATTAGCGGAGCAAGAAAAAGTATTAAGAATGACTTGCAATCGTCAACTGCCATCTACTATAAGCTATCGAAATTAAATTAAATCAGTGGAGAAGGCAAGGTTTCATTCCATACTAAAACAATAATATTTTAGCTATTTATAGATAGATGGCGCGCGAATTATAATTCTTCTGATTCTAAAATTAATTAAAACCTTTTTTATTTAACAAACTCTTCTTTGTTTAATTTGGTGTTCTTAGGTAAATTTATCAAACTGTTTTTTTCTATTTTTTTTTTCTTATTTCGAACAAATATTCACATTTGTAAATTAATATAAACCAATCAGCGATTGGTGGAATTTTGTGCAAATGGTACTATTAATAATAAAAATAAAATAGTTTTTATAACAATAGCAATAATAATGATAACATGATTAAGAAACCAAAAGGTAAGGCACGAAGATTTGACAATTGGCGATTCTTCCATACAATAGTTCAAATGTAAATAATGAAATGAGAAAAAAAAATAAGATGAAACATGAGTTAAAGTTAAATCAAAATCAAAGAAGGGATTTAGAAGGAATTCATTTGAATTTCAGGACAGCATAAGCAAAGATGTCAACATTATTTAATTAATTAATATTATCTACTTGAGATACCGAGCACATGAAGTCTATGTTATGCTATGCGCAAGACGGAATTGAGTCAGTCCAAAAGGAATATTTAGTCGGACAATCCCGCATTTTTAATTCTTATTAAAATGTTCCCCTGTTCGCTCCGAATTGTCTGAGACAAAGCGCGACCCCGTAGCTCTAGCCGCTCCGGAGTTATGATAAGAAAACTAAAAAAGATCGTGTTTTTTTCGTCATTTTTCTTTATTTTTTCATACAAATCTCTGCTGTGAGCGGCCAGCTATGGTCGATACCCTGATGTATCATACACCGTCGGACGTACTTTTCGACGAGGATTCCGAATCTGAAGTCGGCATTCGGCTATCCGTTACGGTTTGAGAAATATCGTCGAATTTCGTTAAATTTCGTCGAAAATTTTGCAAAAATTCCAAAAAAAATCATCTAAAAATTGAGATAAACCCGACGTATGATACATCAAAAGAAGCGCCTTTTCGTGGCGAATCGAACGGCGCCCGTCCTCCTAGCACCAACCGTTCCGGAAATATAGGCGTTTAAAGTTTCGAAAATAAAATCTACGCTGGGGAATTTCCTAGGTGTCCTTTAGAAGTGCTATCGGGGAATCGAATGGCGTCAAGCTTTTGCCGATATCTCTAACCGTTTCCGAGATATTCGGGTTTAAAGTTTTGAAAAATTAATTTCGCGCTAGAGCGCTCCGATATAGCCTATCAGAAGCGCCTTCCCACGGGGAGTCGAATGCCGTCGAGTTTTTGTTGATATCTCTAGCCGTTTCCAAGATATGAGCGTTTAAAGTTTTGAATTTTTTTTTTTTAAATCGTACGCCGGTGAGCAAACATCGATATTTCCAACCGTTTACGAGATATTCGCAAAATGTGCCGAAATTCGTTAAAAATCGCTATTTTTTACGCATAGTTACTTACTTTGTGGCTGAACTACCGCTCCGATTTTATTCTACTGTGACGCAAAATGTTCCCCTGGTCGCTCCGAATCGTTTGAGACAAAGCGCGACTCTGTACTCTAACCGTTCCGGAGTTATGGTAAGAAAACTAAAAAAAATCGTGTTTTTTTTGTCATTTTTCCTTATTTTTTCATAGATAGAGATATTTGTGAAGACATCAACCTGGCTGGATGAATCTACTATTTCAAATATTGTGAATATTCCATTAATTATGTCACAGTCAACCTATAGTCCCGGACCTGTGTTGCTGCGGAGAGCATCCTTACATCTAACTATATTCTATGATCTCATTGAAAATATGATAGATACAAGTAATTCCTAGGTTTAATATTTAAGTCATTACAGTGTCTATACAATACAAAATCTATATACAATTCTCCAACTTCTTATGCAGCAGTAACTTCTCTTCCCTGATCAACTCCCCTAATAGCTTAAACGCTGTTTCGATGTGATTTAGTGGCACCTTGGAAAAAGCCGCTCTGATGTAACTGCAAGCTTGCGTCGGATCTGCCATGAAACCATGTCCTGGCATAAATGCAATGGATTTCTTTATACCCCTCTTCATTAGCATGTCGTAAACGTCAGGCACTCCAATTACTTTAATCCACATGAACATGCCACCAGTCGGAACGGTCCATTCGCAAAGATCTTTGAGATACATCTCCATTAGGGCTAGGGTAATATCACGTCTCGTTTTATAGAAGTCGGCTACTTCTTGAAAATGCTGGAGGAGCCTGGCAAAACCCCAAGTTTCTATTAAGCTGCTGATAATCGCCTGCAAAATGAAAAACGTTAAATGAGGTCTTCATTTAAGTCCTGAGAAGTTACCTGAGAAAGAATACTAGAATGAATAGTCGAGCTCTGTATGTGGAATTCCATTCTTTCTAGAAGCGGCTTTGGCCCGGTTACCCAGCCAACTCTCATTCCAGAACTTAAAACCTTAGAGAACGAATCTAATCTAATTACTCTTCCTTCGGTATCAATTGAGAGAAAGGATGGTATTAACCGATCTAAATAATGTATAAAGAAGCAAGGATCGTCCTCCAAAATAAGGAGATTAT
The DNA here is from genome assembly GCA_949128085.1 of Cetonia aurata. Taxonomy (NCBI): domain Eukaryota; kingdom Metazoa; phylum Arthropoda; class Insecta; order Coleoptera; family Scarabaeidae; genus Cetonia; species Cetonia aurata. The sequence continues at coordinate 61,408,171 of OX421883.1, read as the reverse complement.
ATTTGCAACAAATTTTATAAACTTCGCGCTTCCTTTCTAAGGTCATGGTAATACCATTTGGATTTGAACCTAAATTTTAAAAAATAAATTAATGCATAAATAATCATAATTCTATAAATTATACCTGTTGGATTCAGATACAGCATCTTAGGCATTTTCAATGTACGATCCTGAAGACACTTCGCTTCCCAGTTTTCCAATTGTTGCTGTAGTAACTTCGGAATTATTCCAAATTCATCCTGGTCTACTGGTAATATTAGTGATCTATGTGGACTGACCTAGAAATATTGTGTTGCATTTCTTTTACACAATTACTGTAATTTAACATTAAGACTCTTACGATAATTTCAACTCCAACGTACAGTGGGTTTTGAACTAAAATTGGCTGACCGTCCTGGGAACACATTTCTATTGCTTTACTGATACCGTCTTGTGAACCGTTTACCACCATCAGCTCACTGTGTTGCCAGTTTGGTGGTCGATGTATTTTATAAGTAAATTCTTTAAGAATCTTAACCAAAGGCGGATAACCTGGGGTTGGGTTGTATTGTAATGCTGTATTTAATATCGCATCTTCCAAAGTTATCTTGGTGCCATCTTTCATGATGAGGTCGATTTTTTCGAACGGAAATGTCTTTTCATTCGGCATTCCTAAGGCTAAAGAAACACCTGCATTTTTAAGACAGTAGACCTGTTTCGCTAAAATTAAAAGGAGCATTTAGGAGAAGTCTCTGTGTGTTTTTTGAAACAAAAAAATTCCTTGTATACAGATAATACCATATAAATTACAACAAAACGGTTATTTAACTTACTTAATTCTCTAGTTAAGACTGGTTTTCTTCTTGCAGAGGTTGAGGATATAAAATAGTTATAATCCATAACATTCTTATTTTTCCTGTTTGTAGTTATTGTTTCCATGACCAACACCAATGTCAAATATCCTTACTTTCTAAGTTTTTCACTAATTGACCTGTCAAAATATATTTAAATAAAAAATATTCCTAAACAACCAATATTTATACGCTAGATAGACTATTTTGCTTGAGAATAATTTGGGTTATATGTATTGCTGTAGAAAAAATGGTAGTTTTATACACACTTTTGCGGACGTCAAGATACGTAAATATTTAGATATCATATTGTTAATGACAAACACGCAATTTTTTGCATTTTTGTAATTTTGATACTAAATTTTCTTGGAAATGGTTTATTAGGTAAGGTAAAGTATTTCTCACACACTTTGCATATTTTACGTTTTCGTGCACACCGCTTAGAATTTAACCAAACATCTTCCTCAAATAAAAGTTTTCGATAAGCTTTAAAGTAAATGCACCGACAAAAATATTTCAGTCGGTTCTGTATTAAACATATTGAGTTAGTATTTACTACAATTGAAGATCAGTCGACTAACGTCATGCTTAAGTTGTACGAAGTAAAAGGTAACGAGTGGTTTAATATAGAATATTTGAATGTATACATATTTGTAGTTTGTGATTGTAGTAACCCACAGCATAATAATAATAACATTTAATAATAATTAAACCTACAAGTAAGATTACTAATCGGTACTAAACTAGAAATTTTGTTTCACAATACTCCCGGTGTTTTTTTATCTGAAATAGTAGGTATTTCCCTTCAAAAATTGGATATTGATTTTATTGAGAAATATCGAATTATGTATTTTATCTGTGCACTGAGTGAGCGGCAGATGTTAAATTAACAACGGGATGTGTTAGATAGTTAGAACAAAGTATAGGAATACCAAGTAGCGTCACTCTCTTGGTAAAAGAAAATTGCGCCGCCATTTTGTTTTATCCCATATGATTTATGTCACGTGTGAATGGTCATTGTAAACAAGCATTTGTGTTTTGTATTTATTATGATTTTGGAATAAGTTTGAACTGTTATCCAAGTTTAAAGGAAAGTAGCACATCACTGTGCAGTGAGAAATTGTAGGAGCAATAATATTGATTCCTCGGGGCTTCATTTCTTTGGATTTCCAAAGGATGTTACGAGGTTACTGTTGTAACATACAATCTGTACATGGTAAATAATATACATATCTTCTAGGATGTCATTCTGGGCATTGCTTACTGACCAGAGAGACATTTTTGGTCGCTTGAAAGTATATCTTCTCTACGTTTACTGTATGAAGAATTAAGTCAAGAAGGAAAGGAATATATATACACCAGAAGAATAAATCAAGATTGTCTGGAAAATTTCTTCGGAACTGTGCGATAATAAGGAGAAACTGTCTAAACCCAACCCCGATACAGTCAAATAAAATTAATAAATTTTACGACATTCCAGTTGATTATAGACACAAAGATATATCCGAAGAAAATGCTCTTACTTATATCGGAGGATATTTAATTAAAAAATGTCTGGAAAAGCATTCTTGTGTGAAATACACTGAATTTTCAAACGTATAAGGATATCATTTTGATAGCAGTTCCAAAAGTAATGCATTCTATAGAGCCCATTACCAGGATGATGATAATTTTTTTGGTAATTTAAAGTTGCCTGACAGCAGCTTTTATCGCTTTATTAATGAAATGGATTCGTATTTTCCAACACGTATTTGCAAAAAAAAAAATGTTAAACTTGAATTAGTTAGGCTCATGAAAAACATCAATTGGCCTTTTCTCAGTGGAATATTTAATAAAATTATTTGTTAGAACGAACATTTTTTATTCGTTAAAATTTTACAATAGATTGTTGAAAACAAAGTCACGACAAAATAGAAAATTAATAAATCTTTTACATTTGTAAATAGTTGTTTAATTTACCTGATCGACATGTTTAACATTTAAATAAAAAATTTGTTTTAATGCTAAAAAAAACACGTTTTAATTTGTTTTTAGACATATTACTTACATATACATTTTAAAATTTCGCGCAATAGATAAAACAAAATGGTAGAAGGTCACCGAAAACTCTCCGTAAAAACCCATGTATAAAAACGTTAGTGACGCTACTTGGTTTACTTATACTTTGGTTAGAATCCAACAATCAATTGGGACATTATTATTTATTTTTATTTTCACTATTTAAAAATCATAGAAAAGGATAGAAGTATACACGATACACGTTTTTGATACGAAAAGCTATGACGCAATATCGTTATTCATAAATGGAAACTCGGCAGTCTATGAGTAAGCATACTTCTCAGAAATATGTTTGCGGAGTTCTCGTAGCATCATAAATAATTAAAAAACTATATTTAGCGATAATATCTATGTACCTGTCAAGATGACATTCCGTTTTCGTTTTATGGACATTTTTACAGATAAGGAAATTTTTACAAATTTTCCATATGCGTATTTACAACATACTCTAATTACTACATCCAATATACAGAAATGCAGTTTAAAGACATACAGTAGAAACCGCTTAATGTAATCACGCAATCACCGACAATGTTATCAGTCGGCTAATATTACACTGGGGAACACACATTTTATTGACTTAAGAGCTGTACTTGTTTTTGACTTCTTTTTTGGCATCTAAGTCCAAAAATGAAGTCAGTTTTTGTCTATCACGTCAAAGTTTTACGATTCAGGATACCCTATCTTTGAGCCAAAAGTTATGCAAAATGACGCTTACAAAGTAAAATAAAGGAAAACACTTACAAAATCTACTGTGCAAACAAAATAATTTTATTCAAACAAAAGCTATCGCTAATCTAACATTTTAAGGTACAAATTTTCGCTTATAGCTTTTCCTAGAGCGCTCAAGCTGTGGACAGTCTCTCCTGATACTCCAACAATAGTCTGCCATCATATGTACATCCCATCTACCCTGATATCGTGCTTCCATAGCCTTCAAATCTTGGTGAAATCGCTCCCCATGTTCATCACTGATTGCACCAAGATTTGAAGGGAAGTTGGTAAGAGGGCTATGGAGAAAATGCACCTTAATACTCATGTTGCACCAAAGCGCGTCGAAGGTCTCTAACAGTTCCTGGACAATGTCGGGGTAGTTTTCGCTCGGGTATTTCCTAGAAAGTTTTTAATCAGTTCTTGGAATGCCAACCAAGCATTTCTTTATGGTTCTGACATTGTTCCTATAAACTGGTCATCTCTGACGAACTGTCGAATTTGTGAACCGTCAAACACAGCTTTTATTTTTTCAAAAAACAGACTAGGAAACGCCGAAATGAGGTACTTGAAACAGTCTCTTTCAATTGGCAACGCTTTAACAAATTGTTTCATGAAACCCAGTTTAATATGTAGAGGTGGAAACACAATCTTCTTTCTGGGGACAAGTGGCTCATGTAAAATATTTGGATCGCCAGGTTTGAGGTCAGCTCTTGGCGGCCATGTCGATTGCACCCAATGCCTCTCACGAGCTCTGCTATCCCACATACACAACAAACTTTATAAATATACTTTATAAATCCGCGTTGCCGGCCCAGAAGCAAGGAGACCATTTTAAGGTCAACACAGATGATCCATTTATGCATGTCATATTCCAACCGTTCAATTACTCTCTTGATATCTGCATATTTTTCACTCAAACAAACTGAATGGCCTATTGGGACTGCACCAAACAAATTTCCATTGTGGAGGACACACTTCAAGCTTCGCTGTGAGCTACCGATGAACAGTCGCCATTCAGTTTCGTCATATGCTGGAATCCCCAACTCCTCCATTAAACCATGTACGTTATGGCAATATACAAACCCATCGTCACTCCGCAAGTATGGCAGAAATGCACTTTCTCTTTTTCGAAAGTAGGATACCTTGGCTCCTTTTCCAAGCAAGTTTTTCTCGTGCAGTCTTGATGCTAGAAGTTCTGAAGCCTTTTTGGACAGTCCCAAATCTCGTGCCAAATCATTTAACTCATGCTGATCAAAGCCCGTACGAATGGAATCGTCTTGAACTTCAAAATCTTCGTCGTTGGGATCACTTCGAGCTTCATTATCCTCGGTTTCCAGTATTGCTACAGATGGTAGTTCTTTGAAAACCGGCACTGGGATTTCAGCTGAATGAGGCAAACGAATCAGGATTATTTAAGCACTACTACTACGACGCGAACTAGTGGAGGCAGACATGATCTAACAGAACAGAAGTCCATATATAGTCACAAAAACTAAAACTAAACTAAAACCCAAATTTAACAAAAACTAAACACTGCTAACTCCACAAGAACTCAGACTGTACTTCGGAATACGCTTGACTATCAACGATCTCAGGTGTAAATGAATAGTTTAGTCAAGTCACGAGTCAAGTATGAACATGTCGAAAATTTAAATAAAGAACAACAATTTTTGGTTTTCCATTTTTCTAAAAAAATTCAAAAGAAAAGCATCTAGCTCCCCATCCTAGGATGCGTTTTCGCGTGAACAGTCTAGGTATCATTATCATAACCTTCAAATTAACAAATTCAATGGCTTTCGGGATTTCTTCTTCAACTCTGGACAACTCATCAATAGTGTCGCTCCAGAACGTCATTAACAAACGTAAAATTCGTTTAGAGTAATTGCTCGAAAGTTGTTTACGTAGATGAAGAGGAAAAGGTAAACGGATTAGATGTTTGAAACCTTGCCGCCTGGATGCAGAGCCTCGTAATAAGGATATTGTTTTTATGCAATTATGAAGAAGGGTAAGAAAGAGAAATAGAAAACTGTAGGAAATTTCAGGAAGCGGAGATGGAAGCGGCACTGAACGAGATACAAAAAAGAAAGAATACTTCATTAAATACGTAATTAGATTCGCGAGTGTTAATTGACTTCTGCGGCGATGGAATTAACATTTCACCTGAGGATCATCCTCATTAATTAATGTGTGTATATTTTTGTATTTACTAGTCTCCATTATTAACTGGCTAATAGTCTGAGCAGAAGGTATTGGATGCAGAGAAAAAGATGTTTGAAAGCTTGCGTAATAAATATGCTTCGATTATGCTCTTGTCTCATTTTTAATTTATTTCTGTCGCAAACTATATTCCTATGATTTCGGTGATAATTCTTTTTTATTTTGCAATAATAGAAAAAAGTATATAAAAATATTCTATCTGCTTGAAACGCTTTCCACTATTTTAAATATCTCTTAAAATGGCCTTAATATACCCAATAATTGTTCAAGTGAAGAATTGGGTACGTGTCTGTTGCATTTCTGCGGTTGCCATGACAACGATTCGCACAGATTCGCACTTTCTACCAGCCGCCGGCTAGTGAAGAGATCGCAGCGAGTCAGCCAATCTACTGCACTTGCATGCTGTTTATACGTGTAGGGCTTAGTAGTTAGTATTTGCAGTGACGTATCAAATAAACTTTATATTTGTGCTAAAAGGGAAGTGAAAAGACTGATATAATATTATAATAATCATATAATATTCATAATTATAGTTGTACTTTCGTAGCCTTTCTATAAATATTAACTCGTATGCTAGTGGACAAGATAGACTTTATTATAAACCTTTAAGTTTATTTAAAACGTTTCGGCAATTTCTTTTGTCTTCTTCAGTTAAAATTGACATTAAGAATTTTAACTGAAGAAGGGAAAAAAATTTACCGGAACCTTTTAAATCAACGTAAATATGAAATTATTTAATTCAGCACACGGCAACAATATAAATAGTTTCATTAGGGTGAAAACTTATTACAATCTAGTTTCTCCAATCCGTATGACAAACTCGATTTTTTAAATTCTTCTCGAAAAAAAAAAAAAGAAAAAATACAGCATTTTCTTGTTAATAAGAGGCAGGAAGCATGAGATAGCAAGAAAGCAATAGATACCCATGAAAATAATGTCAATTAATATTAAAGTGTGAACAAGAAACATTACGACGCGTCATTAGTTGAAATTTCTTTAAAAAAAATGGCTGTGTATTCGAACCAAGAGAAGTTAGATATGATTTTAGTCTACGGGGAGCGCCAAAGAAGTAGTAAGACCGTTAGACGAATGTACGAACAGCGCTATCCTGAGAGATCATTGCCATCTGACAAGTTATTTGTAAAACTAGCAGAAGTCGAAGACGAAATAGAGTCTTCAGATGAATGGCGCACATTTCGAGTATTTGATGAACTGTTTGCTAATTATATTCATGGTTATTTACTTGTTTCGCATCTGAACAATTTTTTATTATTTTTCTGATTGTTTTCTATTATTTTATCATAGTGTGATACATATTCGGAATTAGAAATAAAATATCTATCGAATGGTGTAAAAAAATATATAGGATATTATTTGGAAAAAAAAGTTGACATTCGCTGTTTTGACAGGTGTCATTGCAAAGATATATTGATGGTCTTATCTAATAGGTTTTGTCATCCCATTTACGAATATATAAATTTGCTATACTTTCTGCCAAAAGTAAAAAAGTTACAGGAGGGTGCATACCAAACTGAATTACCTGGTATAACACCTGCTTCAATAAAATGCGTATAATTTTTCAAACAATCGCAAGTAGAATATTACACATGTATAAGTTTAAGTTTATTGCACAATGTTGAAAATACTTTAAAGGTATATTTATTAAAGAAATCTCATTGTGACTAAATATATTTTATTTAAAAGAAAACTTGAAAAAAAAACAACATACGAGTGCTCAAATTATAAATCTTCAACTTCGCGTAACTCGCTGTGAGAAACGAGAAAGTTCTCCCGTAGAGGCGGAAAGATCGTTTGTGCAACGTTCGTCAAAGGAAATGACAAATTTAGTAGTTATTAATCTGTGTTGACAAGATCGTTGGGGGGTAAACATCGATATTAAACATGAATCGAATTTGAATTCCCGTAATCGAGTTAGGACGAAGGGAGAGGAGCTAAATTCATTACAGACCAACACCGGACGCCGCTGCCAGACAGTGATTCTGTTCTAAATTCATATACTTCCGTGTACATTAACGGCGAGTTGTCTGTCTCTCTCCACCTCTCTCTCACTTTTGACTCGCGCGCGCTGTTTTTCGCCAACAATAACTGGATAAGGGTCAGATAATTGTATAATGTGATCTATACGACAATAAAATTAAAATATATTAAAAGATAAATAAATTAGTGCAGAAAATATTCTACGAATTTAATAATTTAATCGGAAGAACTTTTGGAAGGTTTTTTCATCTCCATTTTGTTTTAAGTCTGAATTTTATGTTGATTATCGAAATATAGAAGTTATTGCTATTATTATCGGAAGAATTTATGCTCCATATTTATTAAATTGTTATGTTCGCAGATCAAATGGCCGTTATAATGTTATTTTTACACCCACACTGTAAAATAAAACAGGATCATTACTGCATTATTACAGAAATTTTTTACTGTGAAGAACATAATTTTTTTTGATATTACTTTACGAGGACTGTTTGATGAATACCCGGATTAGAAATGACAACGCAACTTTTTTTAGGTTTCGACAATTTATTTTTCAATATAATCCCTTTTCAAGTCGATACACTTTTTCCGGCGAGCGATCTTTTAAGGTTTGGGAACAAAAAGAAGTCGCAGGGAGCCAAATCCGGAGAATACGGAGGATGGGGGAGCAAATCGTAGCGCAAGTCGACCAATTTGGCACATTATCGTGGTGGAAAAGCAGTTTTTGCTCGCTAAAGGTGGTCGTTTCTTCTTCAAATCGGCGTTGAATCGGGCCAATAAATCGACGTAGTATACTCCTATGATTGTTTTTCCCTTACCCAAATAGTCAACGTGGATCACACCTCGCGCGTCCCAAAAAACGGTGGCCATTTCCTTTCTGGCCGAAGGCACAGTCTTCGCCTTCTTTGGATCACGTTCACTAGGGAAAACCCATTGCTTCGATTGTTCTATGGTCTCTAGCGTGTATCAATGAATCCATGTCTCATCGACGGTCACGAAACGACGCAGAAACTCCTCCGGATTTCGATTAAATAGGGCCAAGCACGTCGTTGAAGTGGTCCCACGATGGCGCTTGTTCTCCGGTGTGAGCAAACGCGGCACCCATCGCACGGACAGCTTCCTCATGCCCAAAATCTCGTGCAGGATATGGGTAACGCGTTCAGTTAAGATGCCTGCCATCACGGCCAACTCGCGAACTTTTACTCGGCTGTCCGTCAGTACGAGGTCATGGATTTTGTCAACGGTTTCCTATGTGGTAGCCGTTTTTGGGCCACCTGGACGCGGTTCATTAAAAACCGACGTGCGACCACATTTATTGTAATTGGTTAAATAAACTTTAAATTTTAACTCAAAAGCGTAATTTCTTCAGTGAGCATTTAAAAGATTGTTGGGCGAACTACTATTGTAGATTGAGTGAACAACATTAGTGAAACTAATTTTGCGTAATTGATTTAAACATTCGAGTGGTTTGAGCATATTTAAATACAAAAATTTGTTGATTAAACCAATTATTTGTTGAATCAGCAAATCTTTTTTCTCGGTGTACTACTCCATTAAGGACACATTTATCGGGAAAAAAGAAATATCTAGGAAAACAAAAACAAATATATACAAGTCAATGTTTGTACCAAAACTCACGTATGGATCATCAGAGAGCTGGGTGCTGACAAAGAAATTACAAGACAAAATACAAACTACAGAAATGGAATTTCTAAGAAGAATATTGGGAGTAACAAGAAAGGACAGAATTAGAAACGAACGCATCAGAGAACAACTGGGGGTCGAACCAACATAAAAAACGATTGAAAGAAGTCAGCAAGCTGGTACGGGCATTTGAAGAGAATGAACAATGACAAACCTGTGAAGCAGGCATGAGAGGCAAAAAGAAGCACATGGAACGACACTATCAACAAAATTTTGAAACTTATGGGAGTTGATAGGAAGGAAGCAATGAAGCTAACGACAAGAGGAAATGGAGGACGTTTATCTATGGAAACAAACTATGAGAATGAGATGCCCTACACCCAATAGAAAGGCATATGGATTATATATATATATATATATTATTAAGACATGCAGCAGACATTTGAAGATTTAAACTCTGAAATATAAAATTAATTTGTTGTTAATTATTACTTTTTAATCTTTGTTTAGTAATATTGAAAACAATTCCTAAGTGATCTTTACCCTTATCCCATAAATTCGATCCACTGCGAGCAATGAATGTGTTGATATACGAGAAATGGTTTTTCGAAAAACGAAACAAGGGACACCGCGGCGATTTTTAAATGACTTTTTCATATGAATAGGAAATTAAAAAGCCTGCGAAGAGCGCGAAAATTACATTCGTATCGCACCCTCGCCAGCGTAGAGTCAATTAAACATGTGCCCCCTATACACAGATGATTCGAAGTTTGCCAAACACGGATCCGTGTATGCGTATTTACAGTCGCTTTTATATACTTCCACGTACGCATATGTATGTTGTACGTTTAGGTGCAGTTCATACAAGTATATTACATAGGTCTGCGTTGTGTTTCGTCCGCATTCTCCCCTTAGGATACCGTGGGGGACATTATAGAGACATTACCACCCCGGGCGAAGATGTAATGATTTTTTGAACGCAATTAGGTTTGTTTCGACATACATTTAATAAAAACGTTGCGACATTTGGCGGGGGGGCCGGAACGTTTTCACTTATCTGATGATGGCCCTTTCTTCTTTGACCGAATTGCATTAACTAACATTCGCTTTATTTGTCGTTTGATTGGAACGGGAGAATTGTTGCCAACTGTCTAATAATACCCGTGCGTCGGCTTTGTATCGTTTCGAAACAATTGGAGAATATTCAATTGAAAAGCAAAACATAATTCGAATTGTATAGCATCCAGTCTAAATTAGATCCCTTTACTTTTGGAAAAAATATTTTATGTAAGAACTACCTACTATTTTAAATAGAACGCTGTCTATACCATTTTTCACTTTGAATTCTATATTATAATACTTAAAATACCTGCCACGTGCCCATTTTTAATAAATAAAAATGCTATTTCGTACTGTTTTTTCGGTATGTCTATAAAAAACGACCTTGATGCAAAGGTGTTATAGTTTGCCTTTGTGTTTCTTTTGGAAATGCATATAGTCGACACTAACGCTAGTTGTACACTCATCGATTTTTACTGTTAAAACAACTTTACACGTAGAAAAAAAAAAAATTGCACGAAGAAAACCGCGATATCCGAGTTTAACGGAATGTAATTTTATTATTAGATATTTGTTTATAGTAAATTACTTCTGATACAAAGTCTACGAATGTTTCATCTGGAATTTTGCGAAAAATTATGAAAATTAAACAATAAATAAATAAATCGTTTATTGTTTTCACCCTATACACAAGAGCATTTTCATTGTCAGGTATGTATATAAAATTATTCATTAAATAACTAAACAAAAAAAAAGAAAAAGTATAAAAATATATGCATGTATATGTAAAAAAGACATTTTTACAGGTACACTTTCAAATTCTATATTATAACATTCGTCGAGACTGTAAATTGTGATCAAACAGTCTCTTTACTTTTGGATTAATGGACTATATTTTGAAACTGTTGGGTAAGTGATTATTAGAGATTATATGCAAAGGGCATACAGATAATTAGCGTTGGTTAGTGATTGCATAAATTGCATATTTAGGCATTTCTATACATATTTTTATCAAAGATGCATATTTTGAATATTTAAGCTTTTTCTTATCCTTTCCCTCATTAAAAATTCCTGATACAGATCGACAGCCGACAATTCCCAAAACAAAATACTTTTGTTTTCAAAGACCTTGCATTTTTACCTCTAGCGTGAGAAACGAAGTAAAATCACAGACCTGATAGACTGCCAATGAACCGTATGCGCATCGCTACGGCGCACCATCAAAAGACTAAAGGACATCTTGGAACACAGACGTCATTATATGCGTCATGTTTCATGTAGCGTCATGCTTACGTTAGTTTTCTTTTATTTAATTTATTTATTACTAATTTATTTCTTTAATAACTGTAGGTGCGGCGACAGCGTAGAAATGTGGATTTCTTGGCAAATACGAGTGCGTCATAGCAATATGCTAATGTAATCCAGTCGAATATTCCGTATACTTCTTTACCGTTCTAATGCACGGATACCTCTGTGTATCTCGCTTACACTACAGGATCGCTATAATGCGGACGCAGGCGGACAATTGGTATGTTGTCCGACGCTGCATCATACATGATAAAAGCGGCGCAAAATTTAAACATTTTTTATAGGGAGTAACATTATTCATACCACTTGTTTAAGCTCATGGGTTCAATCGTGTAGCTGATGACATTAGGAATCAATTCCCTTTGGTGAATGATTTAATCAGCAATGTCAAAAAAGCACCTTTGCGAATCCAATGTTATAAGGAGCGACTTCCCGGTATTCAGTTGCCTCCTGAACCGATTATTACGAGATGGGATACATGGTTACAGGCTACAATTCTTTACAAGCACCCTTACAAGGTGTTATTATTAACATATAACGTTTACGTAGTCTATGCGCAGAGAAAATTATTTTTATCTTATTTTGCAAATTTTAGTAGAATCGATGTTTTAATCGGAAGAAGATTTTAATTTTTCGTAATTCAAGAAACTTCGTATTAATATTTGTGTTGGTAAATTCTTCAAATCATCTCTCGAACTGCCACTGCACATCTGTTTTGATCCTATCGTAAAAGAATATACAATAGTCATCGTAAAGCGTACTTATTAGGCTCTTCCATATAATCGAATAAGATGTAAAAGTGCGATAACCAAACAAAGTATTTATGCCCTCTAATTCTGAAGCCACGGGCCAAGACTCAGCAGGACACTTCCTTCAGACCGAAAACAAACCGCAGCATACAATACCCTCAAGCTATTTAAAGTGTATATACTACACAGTATCCTGCCTTAATACCTGATATGCTCGTGTATGTACTTTGTTTGTAGCGATCCGCAAGATATTGTAAATATCTCTATTGAGAAATAAGATCAGTACAAAAGAGACGCGTACATATTAGGTCGGACATGTTCAACAGTACCGTTGCAGATATGTACTTCAGACTGTTGAAATGCAATATTCCGACTAGCGTTCCAGAAAAGATCCTCTCAGTGTCCTCTGTTTGTGTTGGCGTGCTCTTTTCAAGTTTGCACTGTAGTTCCGTCACAATGGTAGCGGTCAAACACAAACCGAACACATTATGCTTTTAAACATTGTATCGCTACTTATTGTATTGTTAGTAGCTGCCTGTTCATTATATTATGTGCCCCATTAGGTTCGTGTCTTTGATTCGCCCTATACATATAGGTGCGTGTTGTTCGCCGGTGTAAATGGGAATGTTTTGGGTATTGATTTTTAAGCCCAAAAATCTATACGGTTGTATGCGAGGGATTTGGCCGATGAAAGACACAGTATAAATGATGCGGTACGCGTTCGACGCCTTTGGATAAAGGGATGCGTGTTTTTCCACCTATTGTGTCCGTTGGGGGCTTGTGAATTAGGTCGTTAAATATACGAGTTAAGCACCAGGTGATGAGTGGCTGATGCGTGACAAATAAACGACGAGAATCTCAATTGTCCCATTGGTTTACCGATTACAGTATTACTGCTATTATAGAATAATGCTAATCTATATTATATTATTATAGCAGCTATACGGATGCCTTGTAGGTACATGTGTAAATAGCTGGTTGGTCAATCTTTGGCATAGTATTTTGTTTTACTGTTTATAAGTATGCTAAGAGAAACTAAAATATAAATTTTATTCATTACTTTTTTAAATTTTTTGTATATAGAATTACCTATTGTATCATTAACCTTCTTATACAGATATAATTCCTACAAAGTCAACGATTATACCACGCATGTGCGTCTCCCGCTCATTCTTCTTACTGCAGTAGGTATTCCCCTACATTCAGTCATTCGTCACAGCCACTCATAGCTCACAATGAGTACTGGCCCTTTGCTATTCAATCTACACGCAGAAATGTGTTAATTTTTAACATATTGTATTTTTATTATGAAAATAAATAAATTGCAATATGTATTGCTTTGAACACACATACTTATAAACTCAAAAGGTGTTCTGAATGCGTAAAACAGTAATTTATAGTATCTATTATGTACTTAAAAATAGTCTTTGCTCATGACACGAAAATTAAAGTAATTCTAATGAACGAAGAACAAACCTCATAAAGAAATAATAAATTTAACGTAGGAAAAATAAAACTTAATTCTGAGTTAATAATTTTCAAAAATGGAAACTTAAAAGTAACTCTTAATAATAAATTGAAGCTCGGTTACTATTCTATTCGTAATAGTAATAAATAAAGAAATATAAAATTAGGGTTTGTTCATGACAGAGAAACAAAGTCATTCTAATGAATTTAGGGCAAAACCCTCAAAAAGAAATAGTAATTTCATAAAGGACAAATAAAAATTAATTCTGGGTAAATAAATTTAAAAAATAGAAAACTAAAATAATACCTTAATAATAAGATGAAAAAAACGTTAATTTTTTAAAAATCATTGAATCTTGAAACAAAAGGTTCAAATATACCCACATCCTTGGCTAAACAATATCTTAATATGTTATAGAAATTAATTCTAACATTCTCCAATATTTCTGGGTTAATGTTGTTTAACGTTTGAACAATTTTATTGCGCAACTACTCTACATTAACTGGTCTAACGTCTTCTTTGCCATAAATTATTTGTTTTAAATAACCCCAGTAAAAGAAATCGAGGGGAGATAAATCTGGTGAACGTGGCGGCCATTTGATATTTTCAGAAGGAGTTCCGATCCATCGGTTAGTAAATTGTTCACTTATAGTTTCGGACAGCCACTGCATTATGTGCAGGAAAACCATCTTGCTGAAAGTAGATGTTTTGCCTATTTATGTCGGGAAGTTGCTGTACAGTAGGTAGAATGTGTGTGTTCAGTAATTCTAAATATGCGTTTGCGTTGAAATTGCCATTGATAAAAAAAGGCCCAATAATATGGTTGTTTAACAAACCTGCCCAAACATGTACTTTTTGCTGTTGCTTACTAGATGAACTTAAATATCTGTGCTCGTTTTGCTTGGCCCAGTATGTTGTCACAGATGAATTCTGACTTCTAACCAAAGGAAGAGAAGATTCATCGGTACAGATAATATTGTTTACCAAATTAGCATATCGGTTAATTAAATCACTTAACTTTTCACAAAATACCATACGCTTAAATGCGTTGCCGTGAAATAATTGTTGGTGTTTAGAATATTTAAAATTGTGATATCCATTTGCTTTGAGTATTCCCTGAACGGAAGAACGGGATATGTCTAAATCATTGGAAATAGTGCCAGATGACATATTCGAATTTATTTCAACTGCAGCACATACTAAAACGAATGTATTATTAGAAATTCTGCGAGTTGGAAGTGATGTTTTTAAAATTTCGACCGAACCGGTATTGTCGGTTTTATTTTTTAATTTAAAAATTGTGGCTTTATCTGGAATAGGCGTGTTGGAGTATTTAGCTGCAAACACGTCGCATATCCTTTGAAAAGAATTGCCAGCGTGATACCACCACATCATCTCATCTCTCTCCTCCACAGTATAACGCGGCATTTTGCGCAAAAATATGTATTTAAAACTTAGACAACCAACTTACTTGAATTGACTAATAATACTGATCACTGATCAGTCTACACGTGCTATTATCGTACTACAGCGCCACACCTCGCTGTTAGGTAGAATGGGAGACGGTGGGAGTATATGTACTTCCCCGGCGTTTACTTTGCAGAGATTGAGGCTGTATAGCATATTAAATTTTTCTACTATTTCGACTGATTCCGCGAGAGCGACATCATCATGGACAACATTCGAATGGAACTTGAAACAAAGCTATAATTTAACTTAATGTGCAGAAGGTTTTGTAAATAAAATTGAAATTACAAAATAAACAAATATATAACAACAGTACCTGAGACGAATACTTTAACAAAAGCACATTGTTTGAATCTTTACATGATCAGAGAAACTGGCATATAAACATTAATTAAACGCTACCCTTTTGAGATGAGTAACTCTTATCGAACCAAAGGAAATGAGTTGTGTATAGATTAAAATACCTGCATAAGTGTCCAGCATACAGACATAATAGGTTGTCAAAACTTGTAAAACTTCAAAATGCGCACATAAATTTCGAAACAACGGTTTATAGTCGTCGTGTCTCGCTCTTCTTCCTTCAGAGGAGCGAATAAACAAGCAGATACACCTTTGTATTTATACCCTTTTAAACGGAGGGTAACAGAGGTACGCTCTTACATGCTCAACCATAGCGGATGGATGGACGCACAGAGATTCAAATGCCGATAACCGCACCGGAATTAACGAACCTATAAAAGAGTTTTTCATTTCAAATCACGAGTATCATCCACTTCAGGCGATGTACAATGCGTTGGGGTGTTGTGATGCAACCGGGCGTAACATTCGCTACATTTACAATGTGCTGTCGGCACATAATAAAACAAAAATGTACTTCAAATTGTATAGTGCCTTGACTGTTATTCGACGATTTTGATTGAATGATTGATATCAATTCGTTCGTATTCAAGAATTAAATAATTGTTCTAAAAATACAAAGGAATCTAGTTTTTAATGAAACGTAAAGGTCCTAAACTATGGTCTTGGGGAAATTAAAATTGAAATATTTTTTGAAAAAAAATGCCGGATATGCAAGATTGTGTTAATAGTCAACAAGATATTATAAACATATCAGGTTTAGAGTATTTTGTTGACGCTTTTACCTACCGATGTTTAATAATTGTAATGAAAGAATGGAACTATTAAATTCTTTCAAAATAGATCTTAATACGTTTTTGCTAGGGTGAACCACGTTGCATTTTCAAACCTATAATTTCGGCATTTGCTACGGTAACCCTTTCATTCCTAAATATTGCATCCCGCAGAGAATCAATGGTGACATCTGGCACAGACCGTATAAAGCATAACCTTAAAATGATTCCGCTTCGTTTGTGATTTTATACATAATTACGGGTTTGGTCGGATGGATATAAACGAAATTCTTGTTTGATTTACATGCGTGCATGATTTAAAGGGTTTGAATAAGCAACCATATGTGTAGTTAAACAACCTAGGAGATGCTCACAGATCTTAACAACATGTTTTTTGTAAAATCTATCGTTTGTAATCAAATAATCGGTGATATCAGTTAGATATTACCGAAATGAGGAATGAACATAAAAAAAAAAATCTTAAATATATAAAGTTTACCGATCTATCAAATAGGATCTATCCCGAACTAAAAAGTTTTAAATTCACATTAGCGCCTTTCGAGTTTCTCCTTTTTTCTTTCCTTCTAACAATGGTAGATCGGAAAGATATTGTTTGGACGATTACTACCTGATAATCTCCTAAAGATTTCGCTTTGACGAACTTTGGACGCCTTGCCATCGGTCGGTTCTTTTGTAAATAGGCGTAGGTCTTTATTTTGATCGGTTTGAAACTCACCTCTTCGTTCGCATACAGGTTCGGTCTCTCGTTAATAATGTTCACACTCCAGATATAATGGTTCATGAGGATCGCATAATGACCTACCATAAAAATATTTGTATACAAACACGTTCAGATACATATGTCGCTTTAGGTAAAAGACTTCTCAATTTATTCTATTGTTCTAGTTTTACCTGATATTTGTTTGTCTTTATTTCGAAAATTCGAAGCATTATACGAAATCTGCAAAATTTTTAAAGAGTATAATGTGGATATATGTTTTATCTCGAGAAATATATTGGGAAACCATTTACGTAACACTAAACATAAACCGCATCATAACGAAAGGTCAGGATTTACAAAATTGGATGCAATAAAGTTTATATCGGACGGATAAAACGTGCATTCGGACCATATTTAAGAACCACGTACCAGCGCATTATCACTATAGGAACATCCAGCGTTGCACAACATATAATTAATACCGGACATAAAATTTACATTGAGAAGCTTGAACTATTGGAAAATATAACTTCTTTGTGGGAATTAGACGCTTACCACATCAAGTATAGTAGGAGAAAGTTTGCTGAATAAATACCAGAATGAAAAATGAATGCAACAAGATCTAATTAAGAACCACAAACTCTTTAGTGCTGACCGACAAATCAAGTTGATGTGCTCAGAGAATGATAATTTGCTATCACAGAGTACTCCTAAGTCATTAAATTTTAATTTTGACGCTCACGAAACCAATATGGTAGGAAACAGTTTGCTGAATGAATACGAGAATGAAAAATTAATACAACAAGATCTAATTAAGAACCACAAAATCTTTAGTGCTGACCGATAAATCAAGTTGATGTGCTCAGAGAATGATAATTTGCCATCACAGAGTGCTCCTAAGTCATTAAATTTTAATTTTGACGCTCACGAAACCAATATAGTAGGAAATAGTTTGCTGAATGAATACGAGAATGAAAAATGAATACAAGATCTAATTAAGAACCACAAACTCTTTAGTGCTGGCCGACAAATCAAATTGATGTGCTCAGAGAATGATAATTTGCTATCACAGAGTACTCCTAAATCATTAAATACTGATTTTCTAATAACGACATTACTTAGGATAGATTGATATATCATGGAGTGAAATGCTTTTGTATATGAGATAATAGCACATTTATCTGTATTGATTTTTAAGCCATTGTCCACACACCAGCGATAAATTTTGGTGAGATATGATTTTAGGTCAATACAGTCAAAATTACTATAAACTTCTTTATATATTTTCAAGTCATAAGCATACGCCAATACCTCACAGTCTAGTGATAAATATATTAGCAAGAAGAGGTCCAAGATTGGAGCCCTGTCCTACACCAGAGCAAATTCTGAAGGTGGTTATGCATCAACCAACTCTCCTAATGTAGTTTTTGGAAACCTCTCTTATGTCATGTTTAAGAACGGCTCATAAACGTTTAAAATCATTGTTTGTACGTTTCCATTCTTTGAAATAACGTCCCTTCAACTTTGTGTGTTCTATAATCTATTTGAAAAATATACTGTCAATTTTCTAGTATCCATAATTAACTCAAAATCTAACATATTAATCAAAAGCTCATACATCTACCTAATATCCTTTTTGTTTTAATTGCTTAAGCTTTAATTTCGTTGTTTGTCTCACAAAATATGCATTACATATCCTTTCATACCCAGTTTGTGCCAAATTTAGATTCCTCTTTCAATGTTTAACATAATATTCGGTTAAGCCTGGTTTTGTGGTTGAAAATTCGTGGCGAATTCAAACATTGGTCCTGCAACAATAACAAAATCATTGTTTCTACGAAATAGTGCATTAAAATGACCAATGAACGAATGAAATGAAGATACATTGTTAAAATCGAATGTATGATTTTGTTATTTTATTATTTTTTTTAAAACCTGTAGGATTGTCGTTGTATCTGTGTCCTTTAACTCTGTTTTCAATTTTTAACAAAGGACAAAACTTAAAAACAAGAAATATACTTCAAATAATTTATATCTATAAACAAAAAAATTCAGTAAACGACAAAGAAAAAACACAATTTTTCACTAAAGTTTATAACTTTTAGTAAAAATTAACAATGTTTTTTAAATTTAACCATAACCTACTAAATTCACACAATTTACTAAACAATCTTTATAGAAAACGTTTACAAATTGAAACAAAAAAGCACTGATTTTCTCAAACATTTTTAACGATTTACATCTTATATTTGGTTTATTTATACTCATAAATGACTAAGGTTTAATAAATAAACCGAAACGTTTTATTAATATAATTATTATTTTTAAGGTCAAGGCAAGCAATTTTTTCAAATTTCCCAGTTATCTATGCTTATCTGTTGTGAATTTTTAAAATTTCCATTTTTCAGACAAAATTTAAATATGAGATATTTTGAAGCAGATAATCTACATTAACGTTTGTAGGTATTCTCCATAACTCTAGATGGATGTAATGATAGTTAACCAATGTTACTTCACCGCGATTTTACATTTTTTTCCATCCATCCACAACTGGAAAGCACCAGAAAGTTACGCCTTCCACTTCGACCCGTCAATAGGCGTTTAGATATTGAGTTTCAAGTTTAGTTACATTCCGCATTGTGTCGGGATCCGTTTGAATAGAGCGCAAATCCCGATTCCGTACACACCGTGGGGATAATGACATAAGGATATAACTAGTTTAGGGGCAAAACACCCCCCGGGGAGTAATCGTCACCTCTGACGCATTGTTTACGTTTGTATCTTTTCCTATTGTGCGGCTTCTGTCGCCATTATTGAGGGAAGCTTTTCTTTCGGGGACGTTTCCATACGGAACCACAGTCTCTCACGCCTCGACGTTCGTGGAATGCGTTGCGTAATCCCGCTAATGATGTCATTATTTGCGCATACGGCGTCCTGTGTAAACGTCTAAACGTCGTTCGGGGTTTAATAGAAACACAGTCGGCATGCTAAACGATATTAACAATTTACAAAGCGCCCTTCTTTTTCAGATTATTTTGTTTTCTAATTTATACAACCTTTATAAACAAAAGCAATACCTGCATCCACTGCTGTTTATACTGCAATAGCTTTGATCGACTTTAATCGCTTTTCCAAATAAATTCATATCCTCAAAGTCACATCAGTGTCTGATAATTTTACCGAAGATTCCTGATCTCAACCCCATTGATCTGTTGAGGGATCAACTTGTCAGGAGGGTTGGTAAGTTGTCGCTCCTACTTCAAGGGAACAACTATTGGAGTGTTCTGCAATAAGAATAACACCCAGAACAATTAATCGTAAAAATTGTTGTGCAAGCAATCATATTTTTTCTATGACAAAAATATTTAAAAAATAAGATTGGAAAATACAAAACGGTAGTTTTTATACTTTTTTTTTGTCTTAGTTGCCTCTAATTTTTCTTTTAACACTTCCTACATGGATAGCAGTATGAACTGATAAAAATTATTTTGTAATAATCATCACAAGTATTTGTTGTTTCTGAAAAGCACCTATATATTTGCGTTGGGTTCCCTGAAAACAAAAGTTTATGTTTTAGATACTAGACAAACTTTCTGTAATGTTTTCTTACACTTGTCATGTGCTTACAATTAGGTAGATATGAAATAAAATCCTAATGAAAGCGCAATTGATATTAACGAAAGTTCTTGAAATAAGCTTTGCAAATAGCAAACAGCATCATAATTCACTAATTAGAAGGTAAAGTTTGTATACGAGATTTGCTGCAGCATCACCCTATTATGAACACTATTATTGCAAAATACATTTCAAAACAAGTTTTAATAAAACTAATGTCACCGCCGGAGATGCGCGTTTGCGTTTAGACATGTCTAACATCGGCACTACTGTTACATTACAACCAGTAAATTTACAAAGCGGTGTATCGAGAAAGAAAGCAACAAGCATTAAATGATTAATTCAATATCGACTAGATATACAGACTCAATACATGGAGAGAGGAATACCGCGACAGCTAGAAGTTGGTGGGGGACATATCGTCGGGCCAGCCGGGTGCAACAGCGATTTGCAGGTGTTTCTATTTTGCACTACATGCGAAGAAACCATAACAATAACTTTCTTCTTATTATTGCTAAAAAAATGTCTTTTGATAGTAAGTTTTTTGTAAGGCACTTTTTTGAAGTATGCTACAAATTCAAGAGATGAATATAAAAGTTTTAAGTAAACAATAAAAGACCAGAAAATCGAAATTTTAATTTTCACCTAGTTTTCTTGTCAATGTGCTTATACATAAATATTTTCGATTTCAACGCTATCTAAATCTAATTAAGATCAACAACAATTATAAGCGAGCTCTTACAGTGATCACATTAAAATTTTAAAAATAATTTGGAGCATATGTATCATTGCATTTGACACTATGTCACATGCAATATTACTTGAAAAACTACAGTGTTATGGGGTGAGAGGTGTTCCGTTGGAGTGGTTCAAATCATACCTAACCGATAGACGACAGACAGTTAAATTAAACAGTGCTGCCGGAGTAGCATATTCCAATACGCTCACTGCAGGTATTGGTGTTCCTCAAGGTAGCGTACTCGAGCCACTTTTATTTTTAATTTTTATAAATGACATTTTTGTAAACGTCTCGTGTTACAATCAAAAAATTATTAATTATACAGACGACAAAAACTTGCTGTTTGCTGCTTCTGATTTTCCGACTTTACGGTCGGTTTCATAACAAAATTAAAGTGACTTTAAATTTTAAAGTGCATTTTAACCTTTAAAATCGGTTTCATAATCACACTTTAATTTTAAAGTCGACTTTTAACTTTAACGTTTTAAAGTGGCCTTTAAGAGAGCTTTAAGTTAACCTACAATTTCTAATGTGTCATTTGTCAATTGAAATTTATATTGTAAACATTTAGCAATTGTACCCAAAATGAACAATTTATTAGATACCAGCTCAAGTTCGTCAGATGATGAGGCAAAAATAATAGTAAGAAGGCGGAAAGTATATAGAAACAGAGTCGATTGCTTCAACAATAATGAAAGTGAGTTTTTTGAGAGATTTAGGTTAACGAAAGAAACTACTGTCGCATTATTAAATCGAATTGATCACTTAATTTCACTTCCTTCAAATCAGTAAGTTTGTCCCTATAATTTTGTCACCTTCACAACGTATATTTTATAGAATAGAATAGCCACTAATATGCTGATTTCAGCAGGCGATTTTGTAGGAGTGTCCAAAACTTCAGCATGCAGAATTGTTAAAAGAATGTCACATGCAATACGTTCACTATTGCTAGATTACATCTATATGCCACGTAATAATGTCGAAATGGGTAACTCTGCTGAAAAATTTTATAATATTGCAAGATTTCCTAGGGTAATTGGTGCTATTGACTGCACGTTAATAAAAATACAATCTCCTGGAGGAAACGATGCTGAAATTTTCAGATCACGAAAAGGTTTCTTTTCGTTAAATGTGCAAACTGTTTCTGATGCAGATCAGAAATATAGTTGTTAGATGGCCTGGTTCTTGCCATGATCAAACTATTTTCAATAATTCTGGTGTCAAGCAAGATTTTATAGCTAGTAGATATGGTCGATATTTAATGTTGGGCGATAGTGGCTATAAAATTGAACCTTATCTAATGACACCACTGTTGCACACTCAAACAGAGGCAGAGAATCTGTATAATGAATCATTAATTAGATCTCGCAATGTTGTTGAACAACAGTATGGCTTATGGAAAAGAAGATTCCCCATTTTAAGTGTGGGTATGAAATTGCATCTACAATCGGCTATGGATGTAATCGTAGCAAGTGTAATCGTTGAAGTTAACTCCTCTATTTTTTTTGTTTTGTCACACATCTTTCACCAAAATAAATCAAATTTAAAATATAAGTTATACGTATCTGTCAAACAAGAAGCAGAAAACGCGCGCGAAACTATTGAAGCATGTCAAACAAATCGACTTTAGCTAAAGGTAACTGCTAACCTCCTTATGAAACGCCTGGACTTTAAATTGGATTTAAAGTCGACTTTAGTTAAAGTCCCTTTACCGGGCAGGTTATGAAACCGGCCGTTAGACTGGAACTGACTTATATCGCTCCGTAAAACAATTGTTTATAGAATATAAGTTACAAGTAAATGAAAACAAAACATGTTGCATACTATTTAACAAATGAAAGTACAAACGCACCTATTTATATTTTTCTAGACAGCATTAACATAAAATTAACAAAATATTGTCGTTTTCTGGGGGTCAGTATAGACGATACACTTAGATGGAATAACCACGTAGAACATGTGTGTAGCAGGCTCAGTGGTGCCTGCTTCGCACTAAAAATATTAAGTACAGTCTGTAATTATGTAACTTTGAAGGCAGTATACCACTCATACTGTGTTTCAATAATCCGCTATGGTATTATGCTCTGGGGGTGTTCCTGAGAAGCTGAGCGTGTATTTGTTTTACAAAAGGGGCGATGCGTGCACTACTGGGCCTTACTGGTTTTAGCGCATCACTTCAATCTGTTTGCAAATCTTTCGGTTTTTTAACGTCGTATGGTATTTATATAGATGAATGGCTTTTATTTAACTTTAAAAACAAAACTTCATTTAGAGACAACGAAAAAACGCATACCCACACAACTAGACATAAAATAAATTACAACGTTCCAAGACACGATATAAAATTAGAGAATAACTTTGTTAGGTTTGACATATTCCTACATATGTAACATTGAACCCTATAGTATATCTGAATTTCTTGAATACAATTAATTGGCACTCTATAACTAGAATGGACTTGTTTTGCTGCTTTTGTATTGACATCATTTCTACTTATGTATTATGTGGAAATCAATACTATGTTATTATCCGGAAATATACGAAATCTCCTCAGCACATATTACTACTTTTGGACATTTGTTATTAAACTCGTTTAGATGAGAAATTATATTATAAAAAAAAACAAGAAATCAATTATAATAGATATATAATAATATTGTAACTATAAATATAATTAGTTACAAGAAAAACCGTTTTAGGACTCTCGATAAAATAAAATACCTTCAAGAATTATAAAAGAAACAACAACCAAACTAAAAAATTTTTTTTTAATTTCTCTTAATGCTTTAAAATAGTTATAGCCTTTAATTGCATGTTTGTCGAAGCATACCAGCAAAAAAATCCGAAACTTGAGATTCTGCACGAAAGCGAGTCAAATTAGAAAATAAAAATAAAATAAAAAGCAACAGAACGAGAAGCAGATGAGGAGGGCAAAGGGGTGGTAAGAATTCTACAATTTCCGATCGTTTTCAGGAACGACTCGTGAAATTGGAAATGGATTCGAAGCGAGGAACGGTTTTACCGTGGAAACTCATCACCATCTTTTAATTTGCTCCTCTTAATCTTTAATTTTGCGTTCATTCGATTACTTCGCCCATTAAATTCCGATGCACTTTTTAAATAATTTCCTCATTTACGCGTCGGACGGCTTCTAGCTAAGCTAATAATATGATACCGATTTCGAACCCTTGACTGGTAATCGAAAAGACGAGTGAAAAACGAAAACGGAAAGCTGTATTCTGGATGCGGGAATATAAGTCGTTCTAAATGGACGGTTTAACTGGAATTGAATTTCTTCTAATGGAAATAGGAATGGATTTGCTCGGGCGCTATATAGTGTAGCGAATTTATGGAAAATAAATTTTAAGCAATTATAGAATACTTATTAATGTCCTAAGGTTGGTGATTAAATATAAATCATTGCGAATAGTCTTGACTCTTCATCGTACTTTTAGGTAACTCCTTTCTTGACATTTTTCATCTGAAGATGATTACAAATCTTATTAATTTGTTGCAGTTCGTGTGTTTTCCATATTGAACAATTATTTATTTCAACAAACACAAACTATACAGTTTACAAAATGTATGTATATACACACAAAAAAAAAATTGCAACTCCTACAGCAAGCGTTGCCATGCACTGTTTTTCCGCCTTCATTCTTCATCCGAGCATACGAGATGGTGCACTCTTCTCGAACTAACGGTATCAAAGGCGTCGTTGGTGTGCTCGTTAAATTTAACGTGTTTTAGTGTCTTTGTGTGTTTTGGTAGTTTATTGTATGTTTTGATCGCATCATTTGTTGGAAATTTTTCATATTTGTAACTTGTGTTTTTTTCTGCTCTTAGGTGTGAATTTATTCGTGTTTTGTGTGTGTGTGTATTTCTGTATTAGGTGTGAATTTGCAATCAGTTTTCATTAATTTGTTGTCAATTTTGTGTATTGTAAGGAGATTTCTGAATGTTATTAATTGTTGTAAATTTAGTTCTTGCGTCTTCTCGTAAACATCCTTTGATGGTGTCCATTTGTCCATGTTATACAATGTCTTTAGTATCTTGTTCTGCTGTCTCTGTAGTTTCTTTAAATTTTGTTTAGTTGTATGGCTCCATATGTTTATTAGATAGCTAATATGGAACGTAAATGTGCTGTGATATACAGACTTCTTCAGATATTCTGGTACTATGTCTTTAATTTTCTGCATTCCTGCTATAATCATGGTGTTTCTTTTTATCAAATTTTTTACGTGGGTATCCCATTTTAAGTTATTTTGTATGGTTAATCCTAGATATTTTATTTGGCAGGTTTGAGTTATGGTTTGTGTTTTAATCTTGATGTTAAAAGTGGGTTTATATGTTTTTTTCTTTGTAAATACCATGTACTCTGTTTTGTTCTCATTGATCGTTATTAGATTATTATAGCACCAATCTTATATTTCTTCCACATCTTCTATAATATGTTGCTGCAACTGTTCGTCGTTCTTGCTTGAGCAAACGATGCATACATTATCTGCGTATGCATATATTTCTCCGTGGATCTTCAAATTAAAGATGTCATTTGTATAGGCTATGTACAGTATCGGTGGTATATTCCCTTCTTGGGGGATTCCATATTCTGCTTGTAGTTGTAGACTTTCTATTTTGTTGACTATTGTTGTTTGTTCTCTATTTGATAAATATGTTTTTATTAAGTTTCTATTTGCGTTCTTTATCCCCAGAGCATCAATTTTTTCAACCAATTTCGTTTTGGAGATAGTGTCAAACGCTTTTTTCATATCTAGAAAAAGTACAACTACCGTCTTGTTTTTCTCTGTTTCATTCTTTATTTTATTTATTAAGTCAATTGTAGCAGATATTGTTCCCGAGTTTTTTTACGTAAAAAAAAAGAAACAACGAAAAAACTTCTTACGAAACAAACTTAACACCAAGTGTAGCTTAAACGCTTTATGTTATTGATAACGAAACGGATACTATAGAATGTTTCTAAGCGCATAGAAATGTACACTCAAAATCGGTAGTAGATATTCATATAACATCCGTTGCGGAAAGCAGTGTTTCTTCTGACAATCTTGCTGGATCTCTCAGCATTAAACGCAGATAAATATCAATAGGAAACGTCCATAGGTAACTCGAACAACAGTAACGTTCGTCCGTGCATGCGTATATAACAGGACAAAAAAAAAAACGGAGATAGAGATCGAAAGAGAAAAGATGGAGCTAGGAGTAACAATGTGCCAATTTGCAGTAAAACGGGCCATTGTGTACCTCGCAAATATAATAAAGAGATTTTTATAGCAGTTCCCATCTGCCGTCCTATCATCGAACTAATCGAATTAGGTACTCCATTTTTGAAGCGCCCTGCATCGCGCTACAATTCAATTTAAAAGTCATTTGTACCATGCACGAATATTGTTAGCATCGTTAATAATAATAATAATTTTATTTGACGACGGCAACGACGGGGCCGCGAACCTGCGCGGAGATTGCAGAGGAGTGAGAAACGTAGATCGAATTTACGGCGCTGTTCGAAAAATGGATTCGCGTTTTTCGGAAGTTTATTTTCGTTTAAGTTTAGATGATAACTTCGAATATCAGAGAGCTCGATTAAAACCTCGATTTAATGTAATTGACTAAAAAGGCTGACCAACTTCAAGAATCCCAATCCGTCTATTAATAAATACCTTATAGGGTGCTCTTTTACGGCAGCACAGTAATGTGTGAATGCACAATCGTGTTGGTGCCACAATTTCTCCATAAAATTCCTATGGAGTCCTTCTAGCAGTATTGGTAAATTATTTTAAAAAAAGTTTCTAATCTCACAATTCAAGATATTCTTAAAGAAGAATGGATCCACAACCGTGTCCCCTGATGTCCTCCCCGTTTAGGTTGATACTAAATGGGTTTTGTGAATTATAGTAGTGTGAAGTTTCTCTGTTCATTATTCCAGAATTGACAAATGTTGCTTCATCTGTGAAAAGCACAATGATCTAAAATATTTTCACCGATACACAAGTTTCTTTTCAAAATCCGTGTGTAGTAAGCCATGGTGAATATTAATTTTATAAGGGTGAAACTTATGTTTCTTTACAATTCTCCTCGTGATAGTGGATGCAATTCCATGATGTTTCGAAATTGTGCTTGTAGAGATTGGCGAATTTTCCACAACAGCTTTTCTATAACCATAGTTTTTGTCCTTCCATGTTTATCATAATCCACATAACTCGACCAAAGAAACCTTGCCAACAAATTCTCAAAGCTTACTATCTGACACTCTACAGGTAGGATAATCCGCTGCATACATTCTTGATGCTGATAGTGGATTTTTGTTGCAAGCACCAAGAACAAATATCATCTCTATGGGTTCCTCCTTGGAGAAATTTATTTTTAATAAATGAATTTAGGTAAAAAACAGGAACAAGACGATATAATTAACAACCAGATTAAAGTAATACGTAATAACTAATAATCCACAAATAAATAATTCAAATATAATAAAATCATAAAACATTGTAAAACGCTATGACACCAAAAATAAACTACAAAAAACAACATTATGTGGACATTTAAGCAGAGATTTGATGTTTCGTTATACTCTTAGCTTTTGTTTGAAAATCATGGCTATCTAACCATATTTGCTGTTCCATATATTGAATATTGTCAACATATTTTCCATAAATTTATAATATCTTCAAAAATACTGAAAATAAGTGTTACGTTATTGGTACCATTTTAAAGGTAATTTTACGAGGAATTTGCTGCTGAAATTGAAAAGTATAAGTTCCATTTAAAAAAAATCAAAAGGACCGCATTTGAATTTCGATAAATGTGCTATGACATATTTAACACCCTGTATATATCTTGACGTTACGCCACCTTGAAACATATAAATCGTTTGCCCCCAAATTCATAACCAAAGAATAACGCGTGGCACTATAACCGTTTTAAAGGTAAAACTTAAAATCTCAGAATTCGCAACTGTCAAAACTATGACACAATTTGCAATATAGCCTAAACCAATTGTCAAAAGTGCACATAACTATATATCACTGTAAAGGTGTTTTAGGTGGCTATCGAAATAATTACTAAAAAATATAGCAATCTATTTAAAATAAGAAAGTTGAAAGTAGCTCTGAGAATTTGTAACACCCTGTATATTTGAAAATATTTTTACCGTTCGTCGCTATACTTTGAACGTTAGGATTTACATTTAATGTGCACTTACTATTCGCAGTGGATGCGTGCGTTTGCAATGGCAACGCATACGAGTATCTTAATCTACGGTGAAACAGGACAGAATAGTGTTGCAGCAAGGAATTTGTACGTAGAACGTTTCGCGCATCTACGTCATCCTTCGCCTGAAAGATTTGTAAGAGCCGTGTATCGACTTCGAGAGACAGAGTCAGTAATTCCACGTTTTGAAGGTCGTGGGCCTCAAAGATCACGCAGAGTGCTACAAGCCGAAGAGGATATTTTAAATATCGTAGAAGCGGATCCCGGAGTAAGTACAACAACCCTCGCGCGGGAAGTAGATGTGTGCCAAGCTACAGTGCATCAAATTTTAAAAAGGAATTTACTGCATCCATATCATATTCAACGCGTACAACGATTAACGGACTTAGATTATCTCCGCCGAATTACCTTCTGTGAGTGGTGCCAACGCCGAGAAGTTCGTCAGCCGGATCTCGCGTCAGTAATCCTATTTACGGACGAATGTACATTTACCAATGATGGTATCTTAAATTATCACAACATTCACCACTGAGCGTATGAAAACCCCCATGATATTAACCAAGGCTCCTCTCAATTTAGGATATCCGTCAATGTTTGGGCAGGGCTAGTAGGCGATCAATTACTTGGATCACATATACTCCTAGCACGGTTAAATGCGGTATCTTATTTACTGTTTCTTCAAAATGAATTGCCCGAATATTTGGACGACATACCATCAGCAACACTCCTACAATTATGGTTCATATACGATGGAGCACCCGCGTATAGTAGTAGGGTTGTTCAACAATTTTTAAACCTGACATTCCCACATTGGATTGGACGTGGAAGTCACATTCCGTGTCCAGCCGGTAGCCCCGATTTAAATCCCCTAGACTTTTTTCTGTGGGGATACATGAAAAGTTTAGTGTATGATGGTAGAAAATGCCGAAAAGTTACAGAATTGTTCATATTGCGATTTTATAAATAGCATTCCTCTCCTCCTATTTTAAGTAAACGATTTATTTGATTCTAATAGAACAAAAACAGATTCTAATACAAAATGCGTACTGCCTAAATTAAAAAATAAATGAATAAATAACCGTACAACGTGCAGAAGAGTTTTAGTAGAACGAATAAAATGAAACGGTTCATTACCTCTGAAACGGCACAGCGAATTTTACAGCAATTTAGCCGAACCGTAAGATAGCGAAGCGCTCGCGTTAAAAATGAACATTATAAACGAATTTATCTCGCGCATTTTCTAATTTTTACGGGCGCTTTTTATTAAAAAGCTCGGAAATTTGAACGTAATTCTCATTTAATAATTTTGTCACTTTTACATTAGCATCGGCGCTCCTCTAGCCCGTCCTCTCTTTTTCTTGCCCATTCTCGCTTTTCTATCACCTAATTCGTCGTCGAGAAAAACGGGATGGCGAATTCCCCGGTCACGGCCGTTGGGACGACTACGGTGCTAATGATAACGATGGCGCTGTCTGTGTCTCTCATCTCTCATCTCTCGTCCGAGCGTTGAATACGTCTCGAGCGAGGAAATAAATATCTCTGTAATTTACGAGCGTGCTCCTTTATTCTAGCTTAATGAATGAAAGAAAACATAACGGAAAGGAGATATTTTGATTAAAAAGTGATGCCTTTAACGAGACCGTCTTTGCATTTTTAATTCATCTAATGAATAATTAAGATTCTAAAACGGGCGAATTTATATCACGATCTAAGAATGACGCTAAAGTGAAAAATGTAAAGCAATTTACATACAATTATGTAGGTGCTGAAACTGCATAAAGACGTACTTATTCTGAATTTTCACTGCTGGAATTGTAAAAAGATTAATTTTTTTGTTTGTAACTATTAAAATTTGAATAGAGAATGATCTTAGAACACCTCTAAACCGAACCGTATACCTTAAAATATTACCTTTCCTGATAAAAACTATATCGGCTAAATCCTTGAAAGTGACATCAAGTATTTGCGCTATAAAATTAACTTGCTGATCAACTATCTCCCTTTCTATCCTTGTCATGTGTTCCCTAAGGTGACAATGCCCTGTAAGAAAATCATTGAGGATACGTAGTCTGTCTCTGCTTAGTTCTAGCATGGTCTCTGCTTTTTTTCTTATTGTAGTTTCCAAGGAATATCTTGGAATATCTCAGACCAGGGAGATTCTTCCAGAGGAAAGCTCTCAGCTTCTCCTCCAAGGTTAGGTCTGAAACAGAATAGCAAACGTTAGTTTTTGCGGAGCGGAAGATAAAAGTCCGGAACATATGATATCCAACTGCAGTGCTATCATAGAAACTCGTGCCAATCATCTTGGCCAAGGTGTCATAAACGAGGGACAAACACCTTCCCTGAAACCATCACAGCTATTGCAATTATTGAAGTTCTTCGACTGGATGGGGAGCTATAAGTGCGGGCAAACCTTAGCAGCTTGTAGGAGTGTGATCTATTGTGTCCATAGATCAATAGGTTGCGGTACAAGGACACCCTAATTAGATCTAATCTAATTTAATCTGTTAAAGAATTGTACGTATCACAGACTACTCCAGACGACGAACATGTATAGAAATATGTACTTCCCTCTGTATCCTTTTCTAGCTAATGAAAATTGTGTATAGAGTTATCCTTCATTATAGAAGACAAAATTCGTGAGGCTGCTGTTTATTATAAGTGAGTAGAGATGGCGCCGCACAGATGGTTCTTCTTTGCCGATAAATACCGGTATAAGATTCGACTTACGCATCGCTTCTGTCTCCTTTGTGACGACGCGTTTGCGATAGACATATGGTACACGAGGAATTCTGTGATTATTTGATTTTTAAACGTTGATGTTTGGTTATATTTTGGATTTTGTTTTCTGTTTATTTTAATTTTTATCATTATTTTGTATATTAATTATCAGTATTTAGAAGTATCTAAACGTTTATGCTGTTATTGTATACATTACTGTAAGTATTCTAACAAAATTAATTGTGCTTCATAAATACACTACATGAATTTTAGTGATAATTTTTATTGACATTCGACATTCCAACAGTGTTGCAGTTTGTGACTTCGTTGAAAACCCAAGTTCTTAACGGGTTAAGTAAGCAGTCGGCTAAAGGACGTAACTGTGAAGAGGACGAATTTAACTTGCTCACAAACTTTCGGTGCTTCATTAATACTGGTATGGATCGTCAGCTTGAAAAATCAGTCGTTCCACAACCGGGCCCCTCTTCAGGTGATGTTGATGTCAATAAAATGATACTTTACATGAGAAATTTAACATTAAATTTTCCATTCTTGACATGTGAACTCCATCGTGACTACATAAAAAAAATATATAATTCACAGTACTTGCAGAATAGGTATTCCTTAGTACCTACTGTAAAAGAGTAGTAGTTCGAAGCTTAAAAGAGAAGTTTCGTCAAAGTTATTTAGACAGAAAATTTAAAAAATTACATCATGCGTTTGTTCTGTAGACATGTACAAGCATTATTTTTTATTATTTCTAACTTTATATTAGATTTCAATACTTCACAATCTACATTTCTTATTGCCATTCTGACAATGGTAATTTTGTTATTATACCTACGCTTTACTATTTTTTATTTTTTTTTTTAAGTGTAAATGAATTTCTTGTTTTCAATGTTGTGTAATGTTACCCTAAAATTAACTTACACATTCATTAATTAATTATTTCTTTATTTAAAATTAAAGGATTTAAATCTTTGCTCTACATATTTTTGCTACATAACTACGTGCATGCATTGTTTTTACTGTTCTTATACTACCTGTTCATATTAAACTGTATTACTTGCGCTCTGCAGTTTTATATTTACTATGCTCTGATGCTTTGTTTGAAATAAACATTTAAAATACTCATAAAATTGTATTTCTTATTCTTACTGATGTATTATTTGTGTTTAATGATTGTATTTGACAATATTCTTATTCTAAGGTAAACAGCAATATTGTCAAATACAATCATTAAACACATTCAAATTTAATACAATATATGCATAATAAAAGGCTTTTTGAAATATGGCGGGATTTACTATGGCGCCATCTACCTCAATTTTGCCTTCAAATGAGAGAGAAAACCATTACAAGCTGCATTCAAATTTACATTGAGTTCGTTGTCTGGAATTTCTGCTCCACTATTATGTCACATATTAAATTCTTCTAATATTAATACCGCTTGCTTTCTTGACATCTGAAAAACTACACGTTTGGTACCTGTGTTTAAGAAGGGTGGTAGACAGACTGTTGCTAATTACTGATCTATAGTTATTCTCAACAACTTCGCTACTAGTGGTTTGGTCAGTAAGCGCTCCATTGTCAGAAATCACTCAGTTCAAATATCTATTAATATCGATAATAACAAACAATCTGATGTTATTTATACGGATTTGACTAAGGCTTTTGATCGTATTGATCACACTTTACTTCAACTCAAGCTAAATGCTGTTGGTTTCCCATCAGATCTTCTTGATGTTTTTGATTCTTATCTCAAGAACAGGAAAAACTGTCTTAGATATATGGGCTATAAATCACCGCATTTTTGTCCTACTTCTGGTGTTCCTAAAGGAACTAATCTTGGCCCTCTTCTATTTCTCATTTTTCTTAATGATATTTATAATTTCGTATCCTAAACTTCTCTTCCTTAATGGCCTCAAATTATTTGTAACCATTGTTAGTGTTGAGAACTACGTTGATAATTACTAATAAATTGTCAATGAATGTCAGCAAGTGCGAAGTTATGACTATTCTTGTAAATATAACGCAATCATGTATGATTATCGTTACATCAATGTTGTTTTGGAACGGAATCATGCCATCAAAGGTCTTGGTATAACCTTTGACACTAAACCTCAAAAGTAAAAGTTTAATGGACTAAGGTCTGATGAATGTGCAGTCCATTCTATGAAATCCTATGTCAAATCCATCGAAATAGATCAGCGGCATCCAAAAAAATCCTCCTTATCTCACCTTGTCTTAGTGGGGAGGTACTTCAGTTTGTTGAAATCAAAAGACATACGGTACCTCCACATTATGTTGAAATGCAGGAGTAATTTGATTAACCAATAGATCTAAATATCTTTTCTCATACAAGTCTCCTCCTATAAAAACGGGTCCATAAATCCTTCCATCTACAATTTTTGAGGACGTTGAGTATGAGTTTTATGAATCCAGTGAGGATTCTTATTCGACTAGTACCGTGAATTTTGTAGATCAACTATAACATTTGAATAAAATGTTGCCTTGTCAGAAAAATACCACATTAGTTGCAAAATATTCGTCTACATTACAAATTCCCATCATTTTTTCGCAAAACTTCAACTAACGATCAAAACCGTCATCTGACCACTCTTGAATTAAATTGATGCACTTGATCAATGTATTAATGAAGTCTATGGATGGCACTTTCCTCTTTTTATTATTTCCTCTACAGCATGGTGATTTAGTTCATGGTGTAGTGACAAAATAGTGGTGGACGTTTGACTTAGTCCCAGTCACACTAAAACGTTTTACTGCTGCAGAAATTCTTTCGGAACGGAAATTATTAAAAATCATTTTTTATTGATACTAGTGCATAAATTTTAAATTTAAAGTTATGATTGAAATTAATACAACGTCTTGCCTTTCCTATGAAAGCTTATACACCTAATACATTAAAAAGTTTATAAATAAATTGTAAAAGGTCGAAAGTCTAAACTGGACAAACACTAAACGTAAAATTTTACGTCAAGATTATCACTACTTGTCAACGAACCAATCGGCTAACAATAAGAAGAAATGATGCACCGAACACTATAAAATAAATTTATCGATCAGACTAACATCATACCCACTTTTGGGTAAAGGTACCGTTCATTTAAATACTTTCAAAAACGTACAAAACCATCCGCGTTACCATTTGATTCATTCTTCTTCGTTCGCCTATTTCGATTAAAAATTAAATGCTCGCCGATGTTTCCCGGTGCACACCTTTTATTGACATGTTCGATGGTGATTTTTGTGTGCGCTGTTCTAAAATTTAATTCCCATGCGGTCGCGGAGGCTCGTAGAGCCGACGCGTGTAACAATGCGAACGTCGAACGCGTAGCATTCCGAAAAAATCGAAAACAAAACAAATACAAGTAATTGCCATTAGCGGAAAACAATTATCGAGCGGGAAAAAAATGATAGACCTCACTCGTTTAGCATTCGAACGGAAAATATAGTTCTGAAAACGTGCTCCCCACGAATGCGCAAATTGAACGTCAAAAAATGTTTTCGTATTGTGACGAGCGCACGTGGAAAAATCAAATTCTATCGTTAAAAACTCTTTGCGATATTAACAGTTTGAATGGAAGATTTGATTTGCAAAATGTGCGATAAATTGAAAAATTGTAAAGCGTGCATATGTTTTACTAAAACCTGTTCCAATGCTGCTGAAGTATTAGCCGTTAGTTTATATAGAAAAAAAAAAAATATAGCTAATTCTGTCTTTGTAATATTTACAGCTGAAATCTAGGATATACTAAAAGTTTTCATAAACATTTTTATGAATGATTAAAATCTAATGAAAACAAAAACCCCTGGATCCAAATCAGTTTCATGCTCCTTTGAGTAAACTTGATGCCTTGAAGTAAAAAAAAAGGAGAGAGTCAATGATAAAATGCAGTGCTGTAAAGTTATTTAAATTACTCGACATGTTTAGATTCGTAGTTATTAGGCCCATTATGGTGCAATAGGAGCCGACGTTTTGATGATCACAGATCATCAAGTCTACAACTTATCTGACATGCGCACTGATAAAAATCTACCTGATTCTTCAAGGCCTCAACTATGTTCATACAAAAAAGTTTTTAATTTAGTTTTGAAATGGAATTTGTTACTACAAGTTTTTATATCTTCTGGTAGTTTATTGAAGAATATTATTCCTTTGTATGCTGGGCTAAATTCAAATGTTTTCGTACTATGTATAGGTATACTTTTGTTTATTCCATTGCTTGTCGTCATAGTACTATATATATCAGAATTTATTAAAAAGGTATTTTCATTATTTTTCAAGTTGCCAGTTAATGCCATACTGCAATCGTGACTGCACATACGCGAAATAAAAAATTCTAAGCGAATCAATGCTTACAGCATCTCTAAGACATCGGAGTCCATAGAGAGCAGTAGCCAACTTACGCCAAGTTACAGTGGAGGTCAAATTTTAATCTAAAATCCACTGTCAAACCCAAAAAGTTAACATTATCACTTTGCGGTACGGACTTATTATTACACGACATATACAGGCTGTGCTACCACCGCCCACCGTCGTCAGCGAAAATCGCATCAGACCCATATTATCGTGGTTAAGTACTAAATTGTTAGCATCACTTGGATGTTAAATTAGAGGCCGATTCAACAGTATCAGCCGTTATAATACAACATGTATCATCAGCATACTGTGCTAGTCTGCAATAATCAAGTGTCGACTGCAAAACGTTGACATAAATTAAAAATAGGGTGGGACCTAATATTGAACCGTGCGGAACACCGCATGTTAAGTCAATGATATATATCAGTGCACTTGAAAGCGTCTATTCAATCAGCACAAGTACTTCTTGTTTCTGAAACACAATTGTGACCGGCACAAATGTTGCAACGTATGCGATTTTTTTTTTTTATTATTAAAATATTGTAAAATTTTTTTGGGGGATATGTTCAGCATGTCTAAGAACCCCAAAATCTATTTTGACACTCGCCACGTGACCATTGGTATAACAGGAAATTTAAAAAATGTGCAATTAATTGACAAAAAGTAAGGTTAGATGACATGATATCCAAGAAAGTTATTTAAAAAAGTTTGTTAGAAAATTTTTGTGAATATACTTAAAAAAATTTAAAAACCAAATATTTTTGAAATAAATTACGTATTTCAATTTTTTTCGGTTGTAGTAGTTCAACTGAAGCAAAATCTCTAAATATGGTTGATACTCAAACAACTTTGTTACATCTTGCAATATTAATATAGGTAAAACTAAAAAGTAGGTTTCTAGTATGACAATAAACTGTATGCAAAGAAATAAATAAATTTCGCAGATATTTTTAATCTAGACTAAACATTACTTTTATTGAAAACTTTTTTTTTCATGTTCTTCATTCAACTGGTAACAGTTGGTCCAAAACTTATAACATTGAATATTTCAACCCTCACAATATTACATATTGTATAAAAATTTGTAAGAAAGAGAATATTTCCTGTTTGCAACTGTATTCCACAGAGAACTGTGCCTTGATTTGTCCTATACAAAAATAGCCCAACTTGATTAAATAGACTATCTATCAAATTTGAAATGTATATTTGCGTCTCCTATGATTTTGTTTAAATCTACTGAATCCAATTACCAAAGTACACATTTTACAATGCAATTAATAATATAAATGGCCACCTATTTACAATAGTAGAACACGAGCTAAGCCTAGTGCACACGAGTGTACATGCAATGATGTCGATAACATGCGCCTATTCCGTCGCTGCCAGAGCCGAAGCTACACAGCGTAATAATGAAACTAAATTGTTTAAATGTTGGTAACACAAATATTGGAACGCTGTAAACCGATTTAATTTCCGGCAGCCCAGCCGCATGACTATGGTAATTAGCGACAGGTGGCGTTCCTCGTCCTCCAGTGCCGCCCCTCTAACGGCGAGGACGGGAACTAATCACAAATACGACCGCAGTTAGACTCCATTATTTACCCAACTGCTCTCATTGATTGGTTTAGATTGAAAATTAATGTTGGGGAATCTGCGCTTTACCGTTCATAATAATATCTGTTTTAGCCTTTTTAGCGTTGTAATATGAACTTTGTATTTGTGGTATTGCAAGCGTAATCGTTTGTAATACGTCCTTTTTATTGCACTCAATACAAATGAAACCTAATTACAGCAATACCAACTATACCAAAAGTTATATATCTTTTCTATCGAGTCAGCCAGCTTTTTTTTTTAAGCATTCATTGGCAGGCATTTTACACTGCTGGGGATATGATTGAGAGTACTTATAATTTGTTTTACGCTCTTTTGGATTTTTGGAGTTTTGTTTGTGGTGGATTCAAGAATCCACTATTAGTTCTTTTTGTGCTATAGTCATGTGTTAGTTCGTATTGTTGAAAATATTCTCTGTAGTGGGTCTTTGCGAACACCGCACAATATAACATAAAAACCGGAAAGTTGGTTAATATCTCAGAACATTTTTTAATACCTATTTTTTTTTGTAGAGTCAATTGTAGAATCTTATGATTAATATTAGTGCACTGAGAGAAATAGATAGTACTCTTTAACATAAATATAGTATACTTTAATATATTTTATAGCTCCTATAGGGACAATCATATTTTATATTACCGGTGACAATATCTGTATAGTAAATATCTGTGAATACTTTTTATTAACTCGTATGGTAAAGTGTACTATATTTGTATTATTAATTTGAGCATACATGTTAGTAAATGTGAAAAAAATGTCTAGTAGCGCTGACTATATTTGATAATAACTGTTAACAATGAAAACTATAATAAATATAGTTTAATAATTTTTAATTATAATTAATTAATATAATTTGATTAGCCGGTGACAGCCGGGCGGATTGCCGTCGTATCGGGCAGGATTGCGGGAATCAGACCGGC
This sequence comes from Cetonia aurata, assembly GCA_949128085.1. Taxonomy (NCBI): domain Eukaryota; kingdom Metazoa; phylum Arthropoda; class Insecta; order Coleoptera; family Scarabaeidae; genus Cetonia; species Cetonia aurata. Next base: position 61,369,594 of record OX421883.1, on the reverse strand, counting down.
CCGTGTACTGTAGAGTACTACCGGTATTGAAGCGCCTCGTAATTCTCGTCTGTGGGCGATTGTCCACAGTACTTTTTACACGACGTTAACCATGTATAAGCATCATATAGATATTACGCAGCCACATTTACCGATCACAATTTACATTGAGTACGAATTTCAAGGATTATGAAACAAGCGTAGCGCCATCTTTACGACAAAAGCTGTAGTATCACATATTTATGTAGCTAAACCAATTATGAGTATTATGATATTCCTACTATATAGATATAAAACTATACAGCATTCATTTCATTCCATCTCATTATTAATGCCGTTTTCAATAATCAAAGTAAGGTGACTGTTGCAAGCACCTAACCTAACCTAAATAAACACAACACAGTAAATTTGCTACACCTGTTATTATAACTGTCTTCACTACATTATATGCAATTTATTATATTCACTTGTTGTAAAATATTGTAAAACATTTCACTATATTTTGTAGAAGATTGTCACACAATATTTTTAAACAATTTTATTGCTTTTTTTGTAACCGTGATATAGGAAAATGCAACGCCGTTGTTCTAAAATTTTGCACAATAGTAGGAATTCTTACTACAATTTCCGTCAAACAGTGAAGTGTAAATATTACAACATGGATTTTTCTCTGTGCAGACACAAACATGCACCGACACGAATACGTACACCTGTATCACACGTACATAACACGTGTGAGTGGCAATACAGCTTATTGGTCGATTTCTTCGGTAAAGATCGACAATGAATAGAGCAAGGGGTGGGAAGAGCGTTACGAACATTTATGTTAGAAATTGAATATGCATCGAATACCTGGTAACATCCAGATTCTACCTCTTACTATAAGCATGGTAACATCTGGTTATTTTACTCTTAATACCCCACATATTGTCGTTTTGACAATAATTATGTTACTAATTAACATAAAGAGATTTACTATCTAATTTCTACAATCCATTTTTCTCAGTGTGCTTTTTAATAGTGACTAACAGGAAATAAAATAAATAATATATACCAGCTGATAAAAGAACTAACACCTACTCCTAGTAATTAAACACAATTTGTAATGATATAACTCTCTGGTAGGTACTTCTAAACGTATTTCAAACGCATACCTACAACGTTATTGACACAAAATCTTATTAAACCGTCAAATGCATGCACATACGTAACATGCAGCGTGGATTATGTAAAATTATTAATTTCGTATCGGCGTATAAACTAAAACGTCCAATAAATCATAATCGATATCGACAGCGAAATTAATAAACTACCTATACCTATATTCGATATGGCGATAATTCCGAAATTCACCTTAAAAGGTAACCGACCGGTTGACCACGTCGTCGGACCGAATAGGAGGTGTGTGAAAATACATATGTCAAAATCGGGCGTGATGGCGATGCCGATAAGTTAGTGACCGAGAAAAGCCATTACGGTAACGAGTTTAGCGCGTTTAGTCATCAAAACGTGCCTACCTCGATTTTACGCGACGTTCGTCAGCTAATTACCGAACATTTAACACTCTTAAACAACTAAGTACTTTAATTAACAAAATCTATTAACGACCTACGTCAGTTACATATTGAGAACAACGTTTATATACCGGAATGAACGTAGACGGCAGAATATAATGAGGTTTTATTAAGCTTGGCAGTAGCAAGTTTTGTAGAGCGGTGAATAACCAATTACGTATAGTAGGTGTTAATTTTATGTGTGTGATGTAAGTATAAAGTGTCTCAAGTAATCAGGACAAAAACATGTTTGCTTAAAATATGAATAAATAATGAATACTATATCTTTTTTGACGCATCGATGTGCAGTGCAGTGCATTTCGTACGCTCCGTAGTCTTTTTGCGATAATCTGAGGTAAAATAGTTTTGTTTTTCATAAAACTCTCAATATTTATGTTGTATGCCCTATTGATTGCATTTGTTATGTTATATTTTGAATATCAATGCTAATTTTGTTGTAAATCTCGCCTATTATTCCTGTTATTAGTCGTGTTTGAGTGTTTTTGTACTGTTTGCTTTTTCTTAGTCAGTAGTTTTTTGAACTATTTACTTATCTGTCTCAACGCACATACAAGGTGTGTTCAGAAACATATACCTTTCCGATTCCGTGGCCCTCCACGTTTGTCTACTGTTAGTCACCAGTATAGGCCCACTGGTGTGAAGTGTGTATCCCCGTCACTCCTGCGCTCCTTTGTTTTAGTCCTTTCACATATTTTAATTTAATAATTGGGAGATATGAATTCTCAATGTGTTGCGTGTCAGGGAGACTTGGTTGCTGATAATGAGATTACTTGTGACTTCTGCAGAGGGTCGGTTCATACTACCTGTAGTGGCTTATCACGGTTAGAAATCCAATGCTTCAGGAACAAAGCTCGTAAACTTACTTTCCATTGCACTTCGTGCTCTGACTTCAAGCTTCAGCTAACAAAAATGCATGAATTAACTTCTATAGTCAACACTTTGCGGGATGATATCCAAGCTTTGAAATCACAGCGTACCACAGCACCTGATGGTGGCGTAATGGACCCGCTCGCCACAGAAAACATTATAAATGAAATCGCTGAACGTGAAAAAAGGAAGAACAATATTATCATTTTCAATCTGCCTGAATTGGAGTCTGGAACTAGGGATGAGCAACTTGCTTCTGATAAAGAATCTATTAAAAGCATTATTGAAACTCTTAATATACCATTTGTTGATGTTACTCCCACTAGGTTGGGTAAATTTGACCCCACACACCGTCTCCGTAAACGACCCTTAAAGATCAAGTTGCGTAATCAAGATGATGTGATTACTATCCTACGTGAGAGCAGGAAGATTAAACAAATAGAGAAATTTAAGTCCATCGTATTGTCTAAGGATAGGACTCCTCTGCAAACTTCATTTTATAATAATTTGAAGCGACAGCTTAAGGAACGTTTAGACGCAGGAGAAACGGACTTATGCATTAGACACTTTAATGACATCCCCAGAATTGTAAAACGCAAAGCTTCGGAAAACTGAACTCGTCCAACAGATCTACTTTTTCTTTGCAATTATATTATCAAAATGTTCGTGGGCTACGCTCTAAACTTGATGAAATATATTCTTCCAGTCAATGCATGGATTCCCATATTTTTTTGTTGACTGAAACCTGGCTCTCCCCCGAAATATCTGACTCTGAAGTATTCCATGAATCGTATACTGTTTTACGGAAAGATCGAGAGCGTACAGCTGGAAGAGGCACTGGCGGAGGTGTACTTGTTGCTGCGTTTGATAATATTTGTATCTCTTCTTGTGATGTAGCTCAATTATCCTTTTTATGTCCTTTGATAGATTTAGTTGTCTGCAAATGTAGTATTATGCATCTTACTATATATCTTGTAAATATTTATATACCGCCCAATATTAGTTATGACGATTTTGAATCATTTATTGATGCTCTCAGTTTAAAATTAGTTGATAAGAAACTTGTTATATGTGGAGATTTCAACTGTCCTATGTTTAATTCAGTTAACAATTCCAACGACCGCAAATACTTAATACTAAAAAATTTTATGAATGTATTGGGCTTATCTCAGTTTAATAATGTAGTCAATAGTAGTAACAGGTTACTTGATTTAGTTTTTTCTAATTTATCTTGTCCAATTTTTGTTAGTCGTGGCGATATTTCCCTTGTCTCCGAAGATAATTACCACCCCACCCTCAATGTTAAGTTAGATCTTGAAACTCCGCTTCAGCAAAATCCTATCAATTTTCCTTCTAATTCTAATCCCAGATACAACTTCCGAAAAGCTAATTTTTCTGCACTTTATGGCGAGCTATGTGATGTAGACTGGTCATTTCTGGAGCTTTGCACTAATGTGAATATTGCAGTTTCATCTTTTTATACAACTTTATACTCTATCATTGACAAACACGTACCTAAGTTTACTACAACTTCACGCAAATACCCTGTTTGGTATACTCCACAAGTAGTCCAACTATTGAAACTAAAAGAATTTTATCATAAAAAGTGGAAAGCTACACACTTACGTATTTACAGCGATGAATTTGCTAGAGTGCGTTCGCTAGTTAAGATAGAAACAAGTAAGGCATATGATCTATATAGAACCCGAATGGAGCATAATATTTCTAGTGATCCAAAAACCTTTTGGAAATTTATTGGACAAAAAACTGGCAAATCAAGAATCCCTGGTAGTATGAAACTGGCTGACAAAGAATTCACCGATGCTCATGAAATAGTTGAAATATTCGCCAAAAATTTCGCCGAAGTATACCACCCACCCGTACTTACTACAACTACATCCTTGAATCGTTCTCTGAACTCCAATTATTTTCAATTAGCACCTTTTACGTTGGATGAAGTGCGATCGGCCATCAAACACATTAAGGGAGATTACACGTCAGGTCATGATGGTCTACCCAATTTTTTAATTCGAGATTGCGCATTTATTCTGTGTACTCCATTATGCATAATATTTAACATTGCCCTTGGAACAAGCACATTTCCAGAAGTATGGAAAATCAGCAGGATTAATCCTATATTTAAGAAAGGTAGTAGATGCGATATTCAGAACTATAGGCCTATTGCAATCTTATCCAGCTGCTCTAAAATTTTTGAACATCTTCTCCAAAGTAGGTTATACAATTGCATTCGATGTTACATATCTACTCAGCAACATGGTTTTATGTGTGGAAGATCGACTACTACTAATCTTGCTGAAATTACTCAGTTTATAAGTTCTAGTATAGATTCGCAAGAGCAAGTTGATGTAGTATATACCGACTTTGCCAAGGCTTTTGATACCATCGATCATGGCATATTAATAACTAAACTTACTAGGCTTGGTTTTTCAACCGAAATCACCGACTTAATAGCCTCCTACCTTGACAATCGTTCGTGTTATGTCTGCTACAACGGTTTTGACTCCGCAATATTTACCGCCTGCTCCGGAGTACCGCAAGGCTCGAACCTGGGACCGCTGCTATTCAACATTTACGTTAATGACTTATTGCCTAGATTGGAATGTCGTGTTTTAGCTTATGCGGACGATTTAAAAATCTTTACAAAAATTAAGTCGGTGAAGGACTGTGAATCTTTGCAACGAGATCTACACATTATCAACAATTGGTGCAATGAGAATATGATAAATCTTAGTATTGATAAGTGTGCTGTGGTATCCTATACTACATTAAATAACCCATTAATCTATCAATATAGTTTGAGCAATATTACAATTCGACGACAAACTGAAATTAAGGATTTGGGGGTTATGTTTGATCAGCGGTTGCAATTTTCTCGTCACATTTCTACCATCTGTGCATCAGCCTCGCAATCGCTCAGCTTTATTATTCGATCTTGCAGAGGATTTGAAAATATCAATACCATGAAAATATTGTACTACGCTTTTGTTCGGCCTAAACTGGAATACGCCTCTATAATCTGGTATCCGATATATACATATCAATCGTTGCAGCTAGAAAGAGTTCAGAAAAGATTTTTAAAATATATGACCTTTAAAACCACCAACATCTATCCTGCGCGTGGAACAGATTACAATATTCTTCTCACAGAACATGGTTTTTCCTCTCTCTCTAGCAGAAGGGAAGTTATGAGTGCAAAGTACATGACAAAGCTAGTAAATAACAAAATTGATGCACCAGAATTATTATCTATGGTAAATATAATTATACCTAGATATGGAACTCGATCGACGGACACCTTTTTGATACCTAAAGCCAGAACAAACGTGTTGAGTAAATCGCCTATAGTGCACATGAGCAGGAATGCCAATAAGCTTTTTCCTGATCCTTTTTATCTTCCTCTTTCTCCTTTTTCCCTTTCATGAATACCTGAATAATTGTTAATTTTCATAGGATAAGATATATACATATAAATATTTTTTTTCTCTTCTCATAGTTGTCTGTACCTCTTACATTTTATTAGTTCATGCACTGTATTTTTCTATCTACATTGTCCTGTAAATGGCGTTGTCTGTTGGACAATAAAGATTATTATTATATCAATCTCTATTCAATCTATATTTAATAGTAATTATTGACTATTAATCTTTAATATGTTGGCAAATTTTAACCCTGCACTATGTAAGAAATAAATCAGGATTTGTAGTGTTCGAACAGGAGTATCTACCCATGTATATTTACAGTTTTATGTGAATTACTTTAAAAAAACTGGTTGATAATGACAACAAATCACTTTGGGCAGTATATTCAATGGTCAAGTCATGCTTGAAAGTATATGAAAATTTTGACATTTCTAAATATACCAAATTAATAAGCTATTTGAAAATCAAAACGACAAGTTAATAACCTAAAAAAAGGAAAAACCTAGAAGATGAAAAAATAGCTAAATTGCTATGTTTAGAGTTGATGAGGCCAAAAACTAAATTTACATAGCTACCCATGTAATTTTCTTACATTTCAGGTAATTAAGGTTATATATTTCGAAATGAATTGGAAAAGAATACACAGGACCTGTAATTTGTTATACTTTATTTGGTAGATTTATAATTCGTAATGCGTTTATTACATTTTCACTTGAAGAATTGCATATAGTGCAAGAAATTTCTTAAATATAGATAGATAGATAGATAGATAGAGAGATAGATAGATGACTTCCTAGGCTTCACCTAAAATCACAAAAACAGAATAAAGGGATGACGAAAGCTTAATCGTTTTCAATGGGTCGATGTCAGAGTCAAGAAAAACCTTTTTAATATTCATGGAAGAGCCCCAAGTCGCAATCCCCCATATCTGATATTGCAGACAATATACATGGCATACATGGTTTTTAATGCTTCCAAGTTGGTAATTGGTTTTAATACCTTAAAGTGTAGCAGGAACAACTGAGCTCCACGCATCGCTCCATGTCAGTTTGTCATCAATGGTAACACCCAGTAATCTACAATGTTCGCTACTTGCAATAGTACCTATCAGTATTAAGTGAAATATTTTTCGGTGATTCGATACTGTCATTGAAGAAAATATGAATACTTTGAATATCCAATGTGCTCTAACCACCTTAAACTTTGTGCTCATACTGTTTGCTTTTTGTACAAGTCCATTAGCTCTGTGCGTTTTCTTCATTCACTTTCTGTTGTTCTTCTACACTCCTGATATTTTCTTCAAGAGCTTTCTTTCCCAACTTCCCAATTTTTGTTGGCGATACATATCATCGTGCAAACAACAACTTTGACCACTCTCGATAAATGAATATGAAAATGAATGCTTTATGTTTGATGTGTTTTCACATGATTCTTTATCAATTAGTAATAATTCTGCTTCAATAAACTCCACACATTTCCTGAATTTATGCACTTTGTCTTTTCTTTCTCATTGATAATTATTAGTAAGTGGCAGACATTTCTTGTCCATTAAGCAAATGTAATTTTTATTTTAACTATCGTCTGGTCAAGAAAATCTACTAGGTGATTAAGCCATAGGAAAATACATACACAACTGCAGATATTTCCATTATAAACACTTTTTGTGGCAGTGCACTGCGTCATGACTCGACTCTTGAAACCATAGATTTATACTACTGTTTAAGCTAAGAGCGCTCTGGAGATGGCATCTTGAAATTAAACTTTGTTATATATCTTGGAAACGCCGTTATTTAATAAATTGAAACTTGGCACATCAATCAAGCTTTAAGCAGCAAATTGACCATAGTAAATATGATTTTTTTTTTGCGACCATAATCTTCTGATTTAAGAGGCAACGGACATTTTTAACCATAAATGTTTTATCTTCAACTTTACGGTTTCTATATTTTCAATGTACGATGTGTAGAATATATATAAAAATGAAACGAAATGAAATATTTTACAACTATAATAATTTGTGCGGACGGACAAATATTGAATATAAAACATATTGAGTTTACGTCAAATGATAACATATTGCCAACCACAACACAAATTACTACATTTCGAAATTCCTATTATTTGTATAAAGAAAATGATAAAAAGAGGCAGATTAGAAAAAAGTAACATAAGGAAATTGTATTATAAGACACTTATTGCACGCGTATGACACAATAACACGTGTCTTATAACACTCGTCCTTTAGTGTACTATCATCTAAGCGAATATTTAATTTTGAAGGTGTAAATGGCGATTGGCCATCCAGGTGTTATGTTCTAACCCCCATAGACTTCTTCTTATATATCTGAAGTTGCCTCCTGAACCGATTATAATATAAGATAATAACATCAACAGAATTGCAACAAAACCTTCTGTATATTCAGTCAAATTATAGCTTTGTTTTAAGTTCCATTCGTAAACTAGAACCGCAAGGGATGTCGCTCTGGGAATCAGTCGAAATAGTAGAAGAATTTGATATGCTATATAAGAAGGTTAATGGTATAATAGGTAACTCTATATACGAAAACCTTAAAAAAGTAATAAATAAAAATGAAAGGTGTTTAACAAAGAACGAATCATAGATTGTGGATTAAAATAACGCCAGAAATTTAAGCAAACTTTTACGTCAGTCCAACTTAAAATACATATACGTTTAAACTGATCCTGGAAAGCTAACATTTACCGCGATCATCCAATAAAAACCCAATTTACCCAAAAATCGACGCAGACATGACCGGTCTGCGGTTACTTTCAATTTTCACTGTTTGTACTACCTGCAAGTCAATTCTAATTAGACTATTACCAACCGTACAGCGTATACCACGTCTAATCCCCTAAAATTGAAACGTAACACCAATTACGGGCACACATAAACGTTTTTATAATAAACTACTGTGAACATTCCGGGTCTGCCGCCTATATCCTCCACACATCGCGAAGCGCGCGAATAAAGGAGAGAAATATATCTAGGCCGCTCGTGCATTCCTCCTCGGACCGTATGTCCCGTCTTCGTTGGACTGCCGGAGGATCGGTTCTGCGGACACCATCATGGATGCCGTAATTCCCCCATTGGTCGGCGAGCAATGTCTCCGCCCATTTAAACCGCCCCTGGACTTATCCGAAACGGTGTCGGAGTTCAGTCTGTACGAAACGCGTCATGGATTCGGATCGTTGTGAAGACACAAACAGTATGCTTGGCTTCGGCTTGGATGTGAAACCGCTGAGGATGGTGTCCAGTCCGAACACTGGACCCAGACACACCATAGACAACATTCTCGGGCTAGTCCGAAAGGAGGACTCCGAGAGGGAACGTGCCAATACGCCTGGGAACGCGGAGAGCGCTGGTAAGAGCAGCGAATTGAGAATCACTCTATTTTTAACGATTGCATGCTTAAGACGGCAACACGCATGGGTGTTAATTGATGTGTTGTGTTGAGATACCAATGCTTACTTGCCTATGCTACCACAATTGGGACTGGTTTTACTTTTAAAACAAATATATTTCGATATATGTACGAAACAATGCGAAATTAACATACTTTCTAAACAATCCCCTGGATTACCAGTCAACTAAACAAACTATTGAAAAATTATAAGCAAACAAAGTTACGTTTAGTATATTTACAATATTCACAATCAGTTTTTGTCACCAAGATTTTTCAATGTCTTCAAATTGTTTTGGTATAAGGGTGGATACTTAGTCTTCGTTTAAAAATCTTATAGAGTTTTATTCTGTGAAAGATGTTAAATCTATGCCCTTGTGCAACTATTATTCTATGATGTTAGTAGTGCGAGCAATATTTGTGTTTTCAACACAAGTTTATACTGACTCCCATTATTCCAATAACTAACATAACATAATTTCTATGTGTACAATTCCACTATTTACCTACAATCACATTAACCATAGTTCCATTACAATTTATAGTATATTGAGTGTTTAACGGGCATTTCACTTTCTTTAAAATCTGACCCACTGTTCTCCGAGAATCTTTTATTGTTATAAGTTACATTAATCGCTACTATTGTACCTACTCCTTATTTTTAAAATAAATAAAGATATACAATGTGGTAACCGCTTATGGAATAAAATAATTTTTTACGTTGTCGTACATTTTTATAAAAAAAAATGCTGGTATACATCAATTTTTAATTTTAAAGGCACGCTTTCTGATTGAAGGCAGAAAGTAAATGATCATTTTTAAATTGAACAGCCTGTATATTTTTTTTATTTTTGAAGTCTCGTAGTGAACTGATTTCAACAACGAAATTCTTTAATTTTGAAGCACAAAAGTAAAAAAGTGTACTTTCTTAAAGCCAGACTGACTCGCAAAAATGAAGCGCCTCAATGCAAACATTCATTTTGGTTGCTTCCTCTAATGAAGTGTATGGCGTTAAATATTTAATATGTTCAGCCTGTGTTGATTTAGTGATGAGTACGCGTATTAGATCTTGTAATATGGTCACAGAATCTTTAATGTAAGGTCAACTGATTTCCAACAAACCATTAACCAAATGTATATACTGTTGCGAGAAAAAGTGCTTAAAAATCTGAACTGAGCAACAGTAATTTGCTTCCCTAAATATAAATATAAATGGATTACAAAAAGTACATAAAAGTAGCATCAATGTGCTAGGCCCTCTCTTATTCAATTTGTATACCAATGATATTAGCACGTTTGTGTCAGACATTTTGATTTTTATGTATGCAGATGACACCACACTTGTCATTATAAATAATAGTCTGGAGCAAACAGAGTTAACTGCAAGTAATGCAATAAATCGCCTGCATAAGTGGTTCTGTGCGAACAAATTAAGGCTTAATGAAGCAAAAAGAAACTTTCTGTTGTACCATACCCATCAAAGGCAACAAAATATTACCTGCAGCGTTAGTGTAAATAACAACATAAGTAAACAACAACATAAGGCAAAATTCTTAGGAATAATAGTTCAGGACAATTTATTGTGGGATGATCACTCAAATAAGTTGGTAGCTCTACTTCACAGCAAAGCTTACCTGTTCAGGAGTTTACGAAGCTCTTTACCGTTGCAAACACTAGTATCATTGTATTATTCCGAAATACAGTCCCGTTTAAATTATGGTATACTTCTGTGGGGCTCCTCACCAGCAGCAAAAAAGATATTTCTGGCGCGAAAACAAGTTTTAAGAACACTTAGCGGCATAAGAGCAACAGAGTCATGTAAGCCTATTTTTGTGGATTTGCAAATTTTGACTTTGCCGTGCCTTTATATCCTGGAAACGTTATGCTATTTTCATAACTACAGAAACAGCTATGTAAAAAACAAAAATGTTCATTAGCATTACACCCGCCGTACGAGTGATTTTCATGTGCCAAAAGCTAATCTTTCTGTGACATGTAGAGGTTTAGAACATTTGGGGCGAAAGCTGTATAATAAATTGCCGAAAGAATATAAACATCAAAAACTTTTTAAACAACGCGTGAAAGAAATGCTGGAATGTAACTGTTACTATAGCATAGAAGAATATTTACAGTCCTAGCTGATAGTTCATGTAGTAATACTTACATATCTTTTGTAATACCTTTTCTGTTAAAATTTTCTTGTATTCACTTTCTTAGTATTTAGATTACTCTTTACTATTGTTTCTGTTTCTTTTTTTGACTGATTCAACTATTATTATAATTCTATGAATCAATAAAGATTATTATTATTATTATCTTTCTTTAAGTGCTGTGATTATCTGACGTATACGCAATGCAAATTCAACGGAATTTCTGCATTGGGCCTATATCGAACGTCTATTTGACGATAAGTAGTTCAGGAAGAACAGGTATAGATAAAACCAAACAAATAGGCCATGTGATGATATATTTTAAGTTGTTTAGCAAATAGAATTAAAAAATAAATTAAAGAAGAGTCAGAGAGAGAGAAAACGCAGCCAAATTTAATTAGCTCTGATGGCGTTCTTCATTTAACAAAGATTAGATCCTATAGATTATGATTTAAATCACAAAATAAATCCTAGAACACTTAAGATAACAGCCAGTACCTACATATAAGAAACCGTCGGCTTGTCTTGACCTCCTAATCAAGATTACAAATGCGTGACTTAAATCCATAAAGCGCAGTTAAATAAGAGGATTACACCAGTCAGTCTAAATAAACGTTTAATACCCAGCGAAGTATATTCCTTTATTGTTGTTTCACAATGAAGTGCAGTTCACAATAAGTTGTGTAATAATTCTGTAATTTACACGTTTCAATTTTATATCTATATGCATGAATTGGGTTGCAACATAGCATGCAATGTAATAGTATAATTCTATAGAATTACATAGATACACTATTTTCAGGTGTATAAACACATTGTTAGAGTTTATGTTCGCTCCTTCTGACTCACCTTGTATAACTACATAATTTACACGCGAATCTATAGAAATATTAATGAAAACTGAAGCAATGATAATCGATGTTGTAAATACCATACTAGGGTGTGTATGACAGTTTGACAAATATTTGTTTAACATATTTCTGAAAAAGCTAATTGCATAATCAGCGAAACGTTGAACATACAAAATAATATGACACAAATAGTACTGGGAGATATATATAATTTGTTTTTACTATTAAGCAAAGACCTAGTTTTTCAATTTAATATAATGGAGATCGTTATTTGAATAGAATTTCTATTGGTTATACATAAGTATAAATTGCTTATGTACTAACTTTTAATTTAACTTTGGATACACGTGATACGTTTATACCGGAATGAATCAAATCATCAGTACTACCGTAAAATTTGGTTTTTACTCCCTCTGTCCAGAAATAAGTGTCCGATTTTCATTGTTTTTAAAGATTAAAGAAAGGTGGCGCTGCTTTCAAAAATTAACTGCCATTTTGATAACAATTTTTATATGTCAAGTTTTTGACAGCAGTTTGAAAGTTTTGTAGTTTTTCAAGAATTTATGTTTTCAATCAAAAAACAAGATTTTCTCAAGACTTGATATAAATCTCCGGCTTAAAAAAAATATGGCAGATGTGGTAAACATTTTGGCGAGAAACCATGGTAAGAGACCTAATTTGACTCTAAACACAAGGCAAGCGGTTTACCATTTACCATTACTTGAATTGAGCGACAATAATAAACTGAAGCAAGGTTCAATCAAGGCGACAGCCAATAAATTCAAAATTTCTGTGAAAACTATAAGCCGAATATGGCATCAAGGACGAAAATCGTTAGCCGATGTTGCTGAAGTAGCAGATGTCAGGGCACGTAAGAAAGGACGCGTTGGTCGAAAACCAAAAGGTTTCGACCCAGAGTCACTACCACTCAATAATCGTCGCACCATTCGTTCGTTGGCTACCTCTATTAACTTATCAAAATCTACAGTTCATAATAGACTCAAGTCAGGAAAATTACGGCGACACTCAAATGCAGTTAAACCTTATCTCACAGACGCCAACAAAATTGAAACACTCAAGTATTGTTTGTCAATGCTGAAACCTGAAAGTTTAAATGTTCAATCACCCGAATTCATCGACATGTATGATCGGATTCATGTAGACGAAAAATGGTTTTACATTAGCAAAACAACTAACACATACTACCTTGTAGAAGACGAAGAAGAACCGTTCAGGACCTGTAAAAGTAAATGTTTCCTCACAAAGGTGATTTATGATTAGTCGCTGTTGCTCGTTCACGTTGGAATCATACCGAAAATAAGAATTTCAATGGAAAACTTGGTATTTGGCCATTTGTTTTTTCAGAACCTGCTAAACGGAGCAATAAAAATTGCGCAGCTGGAACGATTGAAACGAAAGTGATTACTGATGTTACTAGAAAAGAGTACAGGAGTATGATTATTGAAAAATTATTACCCGCCATTCAACAAAAATGGCCAAGAAGCGCTTCACGCAAAAGAATTTGCATTCAACAAGATAACGCTAAACCACACATTCTTCCTGATGACATTGAGTTTAATGAAGCTGCGAATAGAACTAGATTTGAAATCAAAATAATATGCCAGCCATCTAATAGTCCCGACACCAACGTCTGGGATTTAGGCTTTTTCAGTGCAATCCAGTCATTGCAGCAACAATCGGCTTGCAAAACTGTAGACGAATTGATCTGTGCTGTTGAAAACGCTTTTCCTGCATTAACTCCTGATACTTTAAATAAGATTTTTCTTACTCACCAGCAGTGCATGGTAGAAATTATGAAAATAAGTGGTGGTAACAACTACAAAGTGCCTCATATGAGAAAAGACCATTTACAAAGACTTGGTAGGCTTCCGGTTTCTATAAATTTCGATTTTGAGCTTTATCAACATGTACAAGATATTACTAATTAAGCTTAAATAACCCAAATTATTCCTAAAAGTTTGTTAGTAACAATATTTGTAGTTAAGTTTCAATAAAATACAACTTAAAAGAAATCGGACACTTATTTCTGGACAAGCAAAAAAATCAAAACGGACACTTATTTCTGGACGGAGGGAGTATTAGTTTTATTTATTTTTTATATTAATCATCTAATTTGTAAAAAAAATCTATTATTTAAGCAGTCGTGATCAATTTGTGTGGTGGTTGTGCTTAAGAGTTCGTAGAAAATGTTATGTTTGACAGCTACTTCTGAATAGATTAGGGATAACATACAAAATATCAATTAAATGCAACAAGGCGGTAGGTAATTGATCAAATGTCATCATTATCAATCATCGCAAGACCTCTGCACATGACACTTCTTTATCTATCAAATTATCATATTTTTAGATGCATGAATATCTGTAGCCAACACTTTTTTTACATGTTATATGTAACCTACGTACTAACAAGGGAACACTGGTAACTCGAACTTTCCGCTTGACTTCTACACTTATTTCCGTAACTGATCATTATCAAAATTTCTATACGATGACTTCCTGTTAAATATCGCATTGTTTATTAAGCACAGTATGTTTTTCAAAAAAGGATAATTTACTAAAATGTTTCTGTCCGTGTAGACGATAATGTCATATTAACTTTATTTTATTGTGTCGTTGCCTAGGTTATTTTTAGTTTGGTGCAAACGGCCATAAAGATTCATTTTTTCGCAAATGCTAGGTGAAAAAGTTTTACAGGTGTGTGTAAAGTTTTTTGAGTACCATTCTTTGCTGGTATATACTGCAATTGGGCGCCAAGCATTGTAGCGCCGCACGACGATTGGAAATAAAATCCTATCGTATTTAAGAAGCAGCACAAAAGACACGAGGAGTATAATAAATGTATATCGTATACAGCGGAAGAACGTTTCTTGAATGAATATCTCTTCATTTTCGTCTGTCTCTATTTATTGACAGTGCACTAATTTGACGTCTATTCCATTGACAAGGAATTATATTTGACAGGATTACCAGATTGACAAATAAGATCAAAGAAGCTTAATTGCGTGTTTGTGTTCGTAGAGTTATTCTGTGGTATTCTATTCTGCTTGTAGAACTTTACGTTGGTATGAAAATATATTATCGATAACATGTGAAAGTATTATAATAATGGAATGGCATTCAATATACAGGCTGATTCATTTCCTCACCATTGAGATCTCGCTTATTATTGACGATAGACGATAGGTTTAAATTTGGCAAAGTTGCTCAATTTTGTGGATATTATGATCCCGCAAAGAAAGTAGACTTAGAACAAATGACGTTTGAGATTTTTTTAAAAAACGGAAAAATCTCATTCTCTTATTTTGCCTCTAGCACTTTTATTTGGCCTTGCAGAGAGAAACTAAAGACACGTTCTCAAGACCACTTTTAATATTCTATGCAATGTTGTGCTTGAAATTTTTATACAACGTTTCGTTTTTTTCTGGTCGTCATCAACTTTCTTATTTCTTATGGGCGCCATATTGAATTTTGACACCGTTAGAAAGAGTCTTTTTTTTCTGATTTCAACCGTGTGCAACATATTGACAAAAGTTTTTGATATTATGCTTTAACTGACTGAATATATTTTTATCCTATTGTTACGTAAAAGAAAAGAAAGAAGGAAACTGTTTGCTTCTGGAATTCAATTACTTTTATGCATAAGCAGTCATAAAATTAATTGATACAGATTAATCTTATATGCATAACTTATATTAATCTAATATGTTAATTGATATAACAGAAATGCACTTTAATATTTTAAAACATAACTACTAAATGATGATGTCTATCTTTATGAAAGGCATGTCTACGTACACAAATGATTGTACCTAATATTTCCAATAAGATCATTGCCTATTACTCTAATTGGCAATTAATCATCATCCAATTCACACTGAAATCTTAAAATATCTAGAACGCATATAATCAACCTTAACCGCTTTAAATAGCTAATTGATCTTCCAGTTATTGGCCGCAACGCATTCACCCAAGTCGATTATTCTTTTCTTCCCTTTGCTACTCGTTCCATTCTCTCTTTATTCCTTTTTGGCTTCTTCTCCTCGCATTAACTCGACGTATACCACCTCCTGTTAGTCAATTCCCATCCTTATTGATCTTATTTGTTCCTTTAGGTGTTTAAGTAGTCTCACAAGATGCTCTTAACTTCACCTGATGACCGCGAGATATTGCATTAACACCTCGTTTCTTGTCGAATCACGATAGCTGCTGCCCATGTTCGATTTTCGTTCTTTATAGTCTTCCATTCTACGTTTAATCCTACCGGGTGATCGTGACCGAACGCTTGGGAATTTATACGTCTGTAATTGCCTGCATCGAAAGTGTAGCGTATAGTAGTGGTAGCCCTGCCTTTCTTATTGAAATGAGAGGGTTATCTTGATGCATGAAGAGAGCGATAGTGTTTCAGATCGAACAGCTAATCGATGGGCGTATCTTCTTATATGTATTAAAAAAAGATAATTTTGATAGTAATCAATTTGCGAGGCTTTCAGTTCATAAATTAATTATTGCTACTTCCATAATACTTCTTACTAACTCCAATGGGGGTACAGAATATGCAATATTGCATGTAAATTTATATAAACATCTGAAAATTTTATGTATATGCACTGAACCAAAATGTTACCTAAAACTATGAAAAAAAGTTTATTGTTAGTAGTGCATTAAAATTGGTCCGAAGAATAAGTTTATCAAATTAATGAACAATATTTTACTAAAAAACGAAGGAATATGAGTAATAAACTATTCATTGTATTAATAAAATCAAAGTTATTGAAAATGAAATGATGACTTAATTGGTTCAATGAAATATGTTATTGTTGTAAAGAACCAAATAAAGTAGTTAAAACAAAATTGGTTTTAAGAACTTTATTTGGTTTACTCAAGAATAACCGCGCATGTTATCCATTTTATATGCGAACTTGCAGGATAAAATCAATTATCATTATTTGTTGATGTGCTGATCGCAAGTGTTTGATTCAATGTATGTTGTTAATAATCCTAACGGATTTTAGAATTTGTTATAGAGTGCACTTGTAGTTAAAATAATGAACTAGATTCAATGATGCAATAATCGAATTTAATGCACTCAATTCACTGTTGATGAGCGAATTGACGCAACTTTAATTAGCACTTCATTTGTATTGCGGGAAAAGTAGCATTAACAACGTGCTGGAGTTTCTGCCCACTAGGCGTCATCAACGTCACTCCTAGTGCAGACTCACTTTCATCGCTATCGCATCTGAAGCTTTATCCACCACTGTATGTTAGAGAATCAAGAGTTTCGATGCGCGCTCCCTAGGGCACATCAACCAAACTGCCAACCTACAAGACGAGCGCAGGTTAGCCGCATGGGGTAGTAACTTAAATCTAATTAAAATAAAACATCTAAAAATTACCGCCTTTGTGAATAGTTCCCGCAAAGCTCATTAGATGGCGCGAACGCACGCGAATGTTTCTATATACAAAAGATTCCGCTCTATACTAACATTTCTCTATGGTTAGCCGGTAATGCACTCACAGATCTAGTTCGGACAATTCATAAACATTAAAGAAAAAATGCCTAAACACAATTATAACAGAAAAATGCCACCAAACAATTATCACGGACAATAGCGAACTTCTAAATGCCGGGTAACAGAGGCAAGATGGTTAAACACATGTATTCTGTTTCAAATATACCATTGCACAGAGCAAATACTTTTGTTATGACTCATAACATCTAAAGTGAATGACATTTGCTTGTAGCAGAGTAATCCATAATAAACCTGGAATAAGTTGCCTAATCTCAAGCGGTGTAACTTGAAAAGAACTTTCATTTCCAACAGAGAAAATATATAATTTTAACCTACGGTTTATTAGTTGAAGATGTCTATCTTTTAGTCCACTATTCTATTTTCGTCGCTTGTCTAGCTTGTGGCGCTACCCTCCAGGAAATAAAAATTGTCTAAGCCCATACTGTCCAAGCCAAAGAAAGTCAGTTAGTGTTCTTCGGCAGAGATCAACATTCTTGCTGGGCGAAGCTTCGGGTTGCGGAATACACCTTGACACTTGTAAGCACTGACATCTATTTGACGTATTGTACCAAACCCACTGAAATTTTGCCGAACCCAAAAGAGTTTCAACCTCCGGTAGGGATTTTTTACGTGGTAAACATCGCATTGTCACGGGACTTACGGCTTTACTTCCTATCCAGGAAAGAAGAAGGCATGTTCTGATTTTTATCCACAATTAAAAATCACCGCCTCAGCCTGGGGATCGAACCAGCACCTGCGGGATGAAAGGCGAGGACGCAAGCCATTCAGCCACCGAGACGGCTATCGAAGAACCATCATCATTTTCAAACAAATAAGGTTAGATAACTCCGCCAATCCAAAAATTATACCAAACAGTAACTGACTGGAGATAAAGAGGTTTATCGACTATTGTTCTTGAATTTTCGGAACCCCAGATGGGGCAATTCTTTTCCATCTTGGCCATTTTGCTCAAATTTTAGGATTAGCTTTATAATGCCTTTGCGAGAAGGTGATTCACACCGACTAAAAAGTCCACGAACTCTACAAACATTATGAAATTTTCATCGTGCCTATAATAAATGTTCACTATATCTATACGTTGTCGAAACCTTTATTGTGCAATTTTTTTAAATCATATACTTTTTACTGACAAATATTAATTAATAAATACTTATTATTATACACTTATATACATATGTAGATTTGTTTAAAAGCACTTTAAATACGAGAAGCAAGACTGTATGGCTTGGACTCAACTTCCGATAATATCTAGATTAAAAAAGAAATAATACGTTTGCATGTTAAAAATATTTTAATACCTGCACGCACCGATTTCATTAAATGATTTTGTAATTACAGTAATTTCCAGCGGAAAAATAATCTAATAATTATACCAGGAAAATAAAAATAAATGGAAAAAATACGAGCGAGCCTTTCAATTCGCAACTGATATGAATTAGGTATAATCGCTCGAATTAACCCAAGAGACGTGTGTAAATACTGTTTTTGTTAGACAAGATCTTAGTATAATTACATATTTTATTCATGATAATTTTAAAATAATTTATATAAATGTACAGTAATGTGAATATGTTAGCGATCAACATCTATAAAAAAACGAAAGAATCGCATAGTTATTGCTGGGAAATTATCGTACGAGAAACTAAGGTAATGAAGGATAAGAGGGTCTAGAAAACGTTGTTTTAACTTGGAGTGTTGTCACACTGGGTGATTCCTCAAACACTTTTAACAACCTCATATTTCTTACTGTTTTACTTCTGGTTTTTGCTCTTTCTTTTTAGCTGTTCTACTCATAATTTCTTCAAACTGTCTCTGTTTCTTCCCTTTTCCTCTGCGTCCATTACTCTTTATGTAATCATAATAATTTTTATCATTCTACTAATACTTTCATAATATTTACATAATATTTTTTATTTCATTCTTAAGCTAACATTTTTTTTAATTCCACACAATCCTTTATCCAGTTCTTGTATGCAGTTTCATACTTAGCTAACATCCTCATATCCCATGCTATTTCACTGCTTCCCCGTTTTTTGTATTTGCTCTAAACATGAAGTTCTCGAGCTGACTATCCTATTTTTCCCTTTCTTCTTTCTCTACTTTGGTTAACTTTTTTCTCAACGTAGTAATCTCTTTTGCTCTAATAGTATGTGGATACGAGCTCAATTATTCTTCTACATAACTTAATTTCAAAAAGAATAGAATACCTTTTTTTTCTAGTATAGTATACGAAAATCATTCTATTGCAAAACATAATACTTTCTATTCGTCGATTATAACTATTGTCAATCCGTTATTAATTCCTTCCATACGCTTTGGTCTCTATTTGTTATGTCCATGACTTCTTTGGCTTGTCTCTCCTTTTCTTTCCTCTCTCCCTGCTTCTATTAGTTTTTTTTTGCCATCACACTATTCTCTTTTGTTTTGATAATATGTCCATACCAGCTCAATTATTTTACCCCATATAACCTCAGTACATAGTTAGTTGTTGTCCGACTTTTTACCTTATATTATTTGAATTTGATATATTGAAATTCTTCTTTGAAATTTGACTTGCGTGGCAGAAGATTTACCTTGAAATTTTTGCTTAATATCGGTGTATACCTTTAACTTAAACTCTATGTAATTAATTAATATCTATAATAATTTCTTGTTTTCCCATCACAACGCTATTCCCGTTTCTCACCTTTTGGACTCTTCTCCAATGATCTGGACTTTTACATATGTTCCCGTACATCCTTGTAATAGCTTGGGCAATTTTGCTAATATTTTCTAGACATTCTTATATCATCCTGCTATCTACCGAGTTAAATATCGATTAGATTAGGATTAGGATTGGGGTGGCCTATCGACCTATTTCACCGCGACCTTTTCAGATCTATTGTGATCCCCTTTTTTCCTAGAGGACGCTCTCTAATTTTGCCCTCTTAATTAGGCCTATCATCTTTGAGAGCGGCTTCTTTATGTAGCTACTAGCTGTGGGGTTCACCTCCCCCATTACTAGAAACCTTGTCCTCGCCAGGGCTTCACATTGGCACAGCACATGAACTGGTGTTTCTTCCTCCTCTTGGCAGTATCTGCAGGTTGCATCATCTGCCAGGCCTATGTTGTACATATGCCTATTCACTCTACAGTGACCAGTCAGCAGACCTACAATCATTTTGACAGTCTTCCTGTCTTTATTCAGTAGATCTCTCGCAAGTTCAGGCCTTTGCTCCTTTAGGAACTCTTTTGCCTGCCATTGTCCCGGTGATTTTTGCCACCACTCTCTGGACTGTTTGTATATCCATTCATTGATGGATTTTTTAATTTGCGATTTGGTAGTGCCGAAAGAGGGGTCGGCTCCAACGAATGGCCTTGACGAACCTCGCCTGGCCAGCTCGTCCGCCGCCTCGTTTCCTCTCACGCCCGAGTGGCTAGGGACCCAGGCTAGGGTTACTTTCCTTT
The DNA here is from genome assembly GCA_949128085.1 of Cetonia aurata. NCBI lineage: Eukaryota > Metazoa > Arthropoda > Insecta > Coleoptera > Scarabaeidae > Cetonia > Cetonia aurata. The sequence goes on along the minus strand of OX421883.1, from coordinate 61,348,307 downwards.
GGGTGCCCACCTCATTTAGGGCTCTTACACAGTCCCAAATCAGCTTAGAGTCCACGCTTGAGGAGCTAATCGCTTTAAGTGTGGACTGACTGTCAGAGAAGATAGCGACGGTTCGGTACATCTTTCTATCTCTCGGACGCAGTGATGAATTGCAGCAACCTCAGCTTGGAACACCGTCGTGTCTTTGCTGAAGGTTACCGAAAGAGCCTTTTTAGGCTTCTTAGAGTAGATTCCCGCTCCAACGCCGTAGTCCGTTTTAGAGCCGTCAGTAAATACCGATTAGAAATTGGTAACAGTTTTTCCCGTCTTTCCTTTTTCGTTTCTATTAGGTTTCCTATATTTCTATATGGTGCCTATTCGTCTGACTTAAGCTAACACGTTAAAAACACTTACAAGCAAAGAACCCAAGTGTCCACCTCCAATTCTGATAAAATTTTGTAGGGACACAGAATACCGAAAAACTGTACAATTAGCAAGCCGATCACACTCTTATATACATGAGAAATGTATATTTAAATCTCATGCTTATATAGGCAAAAAAATACATTCTCTTGCCAACGACATCATTAAGGCATTTTTTTTTATTCTAAAATAACAAACAATAAATACATAAACTAAAAATTGTTTGTTATATGCAGCATTAAATTTTTTTCTAAGAATCTAAAGAAAAATATTCTGCGGTATGTGTATATAAAAATGATGACATCTTCCCTAAACCGGACATTTAGAAAGAAAGCCGAAAACACGTAACTAATAAGAGAAAAAATAAATTCATAATATACAAGGGCAGGGGGAAAAAAATTATATTTTTTGAACCTCCTAACAACTCCGCGGGTGCGCCACTGTTGTTTTTCAACCTAAAATGTAAGGTTACTAACAAGGAACAATCTCGTCTTCATCTGATCTCGATATCGCTTCTCGTTTCAGAAATATTGCGAAAAATGAATTTTTGACAGTAACTTTGAGCCCCTATTACACCTCCTAAAACCAAAAATGAGGCGCTAAAAAAATACATGTCAAATATTTTTCGGTATTCTGTGTCCCTACCAAATGTTACCAAAATCGGAGGTGGGCACTTGGGTGCCTTTGCTTGTTAGAATAATGCAACATCCAAGAACTTACCTTGGTTGTGTAACCATATAACTTACCAACCTCATGATCTGTTCCATCTCTCCTTACAATTAGGCGATTATCTGCGACCTTTAAAAATTTACTTTATTTCTCAATTTAAAACTCTACACGAAGCGCATTTTATATAATTACTTTACTTTGATGGGTATACCTATGGTTTCGATCTACATAACTTGATGCAAATCACCGTTCAACCGATAAATAAAATGGATTTTAAAATCGCAGTTCGGATAACCGGGACGGAATCCCTGAAAAGTTCCACCTCCGTTCCGTAAAAATCAGATCGACCGATGCGATAGTGGAGCCACCTGTCAACCGTTTTAAGTGCTTCGGATGATGTCCCGACTTTTTGGAACATACCTACTTTAGATAATTTGACCTTATGATTTCCAGATCAGATAAATTTACAAAAGGATAACATGTATATACGAATTCTACTATAATTTTAGGAGATGTGCGATCGTGTTTGGCTCAGAAAAATACATTTTTAATGTGAACTTTGTTAGATTGAATGACGATAGTCCTCTACATATTTTTTTGAAAATGGGAATATTAATTGCAGACGTAAGATTTGTCGATAATTCTTGTTTTATTACACGGGCTATTTGCCTCCCTACTCCTGTTATTTCGTTGTAATCATCAAGAGTAGACTCTCTTATTAGATATTCAATAGATCAAGTATTGATAACATCTCCCGCAAAGATGATAGGCTACACTGCCTCATTATATTCTAAATACAGCCCGCATTCTGTCTCATCAAAGATGACAATTCTATGTTAATAATTTCCGAGTCTGCACAGTGACCTGCAAAAAGAGTAACATTTTGATACTTTCATTGGAGTAATTCCTTCGTTCAGACATGATTCAGTAACTCCTTCGAATGCACCAAATCAGCTCAATTCTTTAAGCATGTAATTGAGTGCTTTCTGCTTTGCCCAAAATTAATTAGCTATCGTATGTGGCATGATAGCGATCGCAAAAAACATCGTCTCTTGCAATTTCCCTGACGTACAACTTAAAAACAGAAACAAATAGTTATTTACGAACCAAGTGCGTGAAATCATATTTCGCGAATGAGTGACCAGTTTAAAGCGCGAGCCGTAGGCGAGCGTTTTATGGACACGAATTCGCGAAATGTTTCACGCACGAAGTTTGTACAATATTTTTTGTACGAGAACTATAATAATAATACATATTGTTAAATACGTTATTGTTTATGACACTACTAATCTCTTGATATTAATTAAAAAAATTGAGTTGGCAGTATTGATTATTTGAAGTGACATTTAATTTAAAATTGTCAAATTCAAAAAATTTCATACAAAATAAAAGCCTCACCAACAAGTTCCAGGAAGTACCAACTTTACTTTTACGCACTCGTGTTTAAAGTGACTTTTTACGCACGCAAATTGAATCGTGAAATGACAGGTTTTGATAAGCGAGTACAAAATAAGCATTTTCTTTTTAAATTTAAGGAAATAAAACTATGCTGCTTCAAAAAAATCAATACAAACAAGTTTTTTTTACAGAACTGTAAAACACGAACAGTGTTAGTATTTATTAACTTCAATTTATTCCTGAATGCGTTTAACCGTTACAGAACACTCCAATTATGACAACAAAATAAAACAGCAGATTGCATGTCACAGCTATTTCCAATGCACACTTTTCACATTCTAGTAACGAGTTCAAACAAAGAGGAAATATTGTAACACCTTGTCCCTGAAATGCAATATTTATTGTACTTGTGCAGATAATAAAGTTGAAGATATTATATTTGAGCAAGCTTTTTAGCTTTAATCTATAACGTGTCTAGAAATAATAAACGCACTCACAGCACCTTCTAATTGTAGAGAATATAATTTCGCTTACAAATTTTCATTCACGCAATATATAGCCGACATGCAAACAAATTTCGTTTAGAGGTTATGTTTTTCTCGTTTTGCTTCCATATTATAAACGCGCATTTAAAATACAAACTATCCGGATGTTTGTTTTGGGCAACATATCTTTTCACCTCACCCTTGCTTCGAACCTTGCTTCCAGGCGCTGACTGGTAGCGTCGTTATCGCGTGTGCTTAATCGTCTCGACTATAGTTACACTTCCTGCTAATGGAACGCCACTCCGATTACCGAATTTGACGTTTTTATTCGGATTTAACCTTGGAAACGGCGTTTTAACAGTATAAATCCACTTTGGTAGATAGTTTTCGGTAAAACTTTGCCCCACATAGCTAATTTTGTGAAAGTATTATCGATATTATTTCCAACAGTAGTTATTTTCCTGAGTATGAATCAAGTATTTATTGTTTTTTAGGTTATCCATTAATGTAGGGTTTATTCTGTTTTAATGTTGTTATTTTGTTTTGGATATATCCACCGTATCGTCATTATTCGAGCAATTACCATTAAAGCAATCAAAAGTTTTGGTAATAGAAATGGATTGATTAAAATACATCACATAGGTCAACCATGTCTTACTATATGATCAATAACTAAATTAATAAAACTAGACTGTACATTTTTGGGATAGTAACATGGAGAGAGAAAAAAATGCTAAGTAAACATAAATCAACACTGCTTTAGTTTTAATAAACAGGAGCATTTAGTTTTAGTGTTAATTGACAGCATTATGGTAACTGATAACACTGGACAAAATTTTTTCATACAACTTCATGCATCGGAATTGAAAATACACCATGAATAATCTGGTTTGACCCTTACCAAACCATGCCTGCACATCAGTAATAGAAGAGCGACTAAGCAGTAGTGCAGTACAGACACATTAAGAAATGGGTAGATGGCGTTGCACTTTTCTCATTCACATCTTATAATCAGCAGTGCATTTAGCTGCCCGGTGGAGTGTTGTCGTTTGTGTCTCACCGATGACATACTGTTAAGAACTAATAAGTTTGAAACAGTACTGTCCATGTCTGGCGTAGCACATTCGGCATTAACTTCTTCCCGTTTCTTTTGTTTTCATTTATTTTACACATTATTTAGTGTCAGTGACGACTCATGAGTTATAGAAGAGGGTGGGCATAAAGTAAAAACTTTTTTCATTTTTGTCGCACTGTGCCGCTAATGTGTATGTAGAAATGTTCTTTTGATAAAAGCTTGGACACAAGTTGCCTTATCACGGACGCCGCATCGTAACTTTGGGCGACTAGATTATTGTTATCAAATCCAGAAGGTGAATTTAAAATAGTTTGCAATTCATTCAGCGATGTTTTTGCAAATACATCAGCATTATATCCGCCCGGTTTAAAACAGACCAAAAGCGTTCAAAAATTTGTCCATTAAATACGTATCGAATACTAACAATCGTTTGCTGATTCTTACCTTCACGGGTAGATGGCGTTGCACTCATTTACACCATGTACGTAGTTAAACAGCTTTTAAATAGTAAATAAACACACTTCACAGATCTTTTATAAAAAAAAATGCCCTACTATTTTTACTACCCACCCTTAGTTAGGCTTCAGCACGACCAGATATAAAAATTTCATGCCATTTATCAAATACTAGAAAGGCTTCAGTACAGCCAGAAACGAAAATTTCATGCGATTTATCAAATACGATTAAATCGCCAGGAAAACAATAGCCATTTTATTTTCCTTCCTACTTAATTACACAGCTTAATGTTGTTAATTAAACACACTGAAACTGAAAATTATATCTCCGGCACCAATCACGAAAGCCAAGAACAACATAACGGAATCAATTACGAAGACAAATGGTTGAAAAACATTAAGGCGTAGGGAATATGATTCATTAGTCTTGGGGAATGAGGCCATATGTCCTGGTAATGTGTACATTTCACAATCTGATAGGCTAATTGCATTTAAAACAAATAACAGGAAATTATGTATAACAATTACCGTCATAGGTATTTGTTCAATACGTCGTATTTATTAAAGAAGTGGGAGGTGAAGCAGGGTAAACGGGTTAGAATATATTGCAGTCCTCGAACCGTTGCGCTAAGGAGCCGCTTATAACGTAAATATGCATGGGTTGTTACCTACATATATATGGATGTGCATGCATGTTTAAGGGTGTAGTAGGTAGCTATTAATGTGTACCATCGGGGAATAGAAAAAACGGTGCATGCGAAAACGCAATTAACAATTACCGAGCTTATCGCAAATCTGTTGTGTTTATTATTAATGCTGGGCAATTAGAAGGCACGTGAATGCCAGGATCAATGTTTCTAATTAAATAATCAATTGGCTCACTTAGTGCCGGCACTACAAAATAGCTGCATTAGCGTTGTTGTCGCTCTGGGGCTCTTTTCCGTTATTGACTGTTAACCTACTTCACATTATTGAAATAGTTAACATATCCAATTGGGCATGCTATTCGTCCATCAAGTTATTATTTTTTCTTTACGTGTGAAAAACAGAAATTCCAGAAATTATTCAACCCGGTGATTTGTGGATCTTATTGCTCTTGTATCAACAAAAGGTGGAAATTAGTTAGTATACCTGGTAGAATGAATAATTTATTGAATAAATTATTTGTATTATAGTTGACGTACCGCACCATCTGTTGTGCGAGGGCGCAAGTACTATTGGGGTTTTAAAGTAAGTACTTTACCTATCATGACAAGTAACTTTGTCCGTCGAGTTGCACAGTGGTCTGCGCGCAATATGCTCGCGTCTATCAGACTTTTACGAAATCTGAGCGGTGTGCCTAAGCACTGCTAACGAATATTCGTCACCCTCAGAAACCGTCAGTGCGCCAGACAAACAAACATCAGTAGATAACTGAGAATCGCTCATGACATAGTGTGGGATATTTTTTTTTTCTATTTAATTCTTTACATGGCATAATTCTTAGAAAGACTTTTATTATTTTTCTGATCTAATTTCGTAAATGGTTATATGATCAGAAAAAAGCCCAAAATATGGGGTGGTGTATATTTCAACCAGTAACCATCTAGGTATCTAACATTTGGTTGTCGATAATTCGATCAGCAAAATATTTTGTTCTCTTTACTGCAAAGATGAAATCATCTTAAAAAATAAATAATAAATTACAAGGAAATAAACTGCAACATACTATTACTAAATTGATATAGTTGCCAGAGGAATCTATGTGTATTCAGGAGTTCTCCTTTAATATATCTTGGTTTTGCGAAATTTGTAATAATAAAATTCTGAATGTAGAAACTAAATCTTTATTTGACGTTTCGTCAATGTCAACAACCGGCTTTTTCAAAAATTGTCCAATAATAATAAAACAATCTTATGTCATCTATGAATAAAATGAAAATAAAGAGTCCAAAGTTGGATCCTTGCACAACACCACTAGTTGCAGCAAACATTTTGGGCAACTCTCACACTCAACATATTGCTGTCTACCCGCAAGTAGCTGCTAAACATAATAATCACGTCTGGATGGAAACCGAGGCAGTCCAAACTTCTTCAGCTATGTTGCATCATGTTGCAAGCGATCAAAGGCTTTGCTGAAATAATAGATCCATTTGTTTTCTATTGTCCATTACTTCGTGCCCAAATTGGGTGAATTTAAATAAGTTAGTTGCCGTAGAACGCCCTTCGCTAAACTCATGTTGGCAAGGATGGATTAATGGCTTTACATGCTGAGATATTATATTGCACATAATTATTTCGAAAATTTTGACGAAACAAACCAATAATAGTCACGGGTCGGTAACTAGTGATAGAATTTCTCTCGCCGGAATTAAATATTGATGTGATTTTGGACTTTTTCTAAGCATTAGAAAATATATATACATCGCAGTGGTACCTTCAAGCAGCGCGTGCAATCCTTTACAAGGAAAGATGAAATCTGTCAGGGCCAGTGGTAAAGTTCCCCTTTAGCTAGTCCTACCGCTTTCAAAATATCAGTATTGGTAATACCTCTGATAGTCAACATGTTAATATTAGCTGTTGGAGTGCTGCTAAACATCTTTTCCTGTTGACGAACGACCAGAATCTTTTAAGATCTACGCATATTCCATTTTCAATGTGCGCGACATAATTAATTCATATTTTAGATTTTACTGAAGATCAAATGATCTAGATACGTTTCCAAAAATAAAGCGTTCTAAATCGCTTGCACATTTTCAAATAATGATGTTTCTTCTTATTGTCTCTAGTCATTTCATTAGTATACCATACCGTATAGTAAGATTTCCTCCGAGGGATTGTTTTCTGTACATGTTCAGTTATAACCGGCATTCACTTCGAATAGAAAGTAGTGCACATGTCATCAATGGTCATTTCAACGGTCAAAGTTTCAAAACTAATCCAATCGATATCCATAACAGCTCTATAAAGTGATGGGAAATTCGCTTTCTTAAAATTGAAACTTTTGTCTTGACTAGGCATGAAACCAGTAATATCACCTATTTGACATGACAGAGGAAGGTCCTCAACAACTATAGCATATACGCTGTGTTCCACACGTAAATATTTGCGTGACAATAATAAGATCAAGCAAGTATGTTCAAATAATTTAACCAAACAAAGGAGCAATATTTGTTAATGTTCATTTTAATTTTTTCAAAGGTAAAATAGGGTGGCTTGCAGGGTCATCACGACAGGATATTGAATTACCTCTATTTTAAAACTCAAAATGCAAAATAACGCATTCTGTCGTTACTCTCATCCAAATTTCCCGAATTTATTCTTTAAGAATACATAAATTACAATGAAAAATAACAATCCGAAAAACAACCACAAAGGACTTAATTAAAACAATATTACACAAAACTTTCGTTAGATTTGTGATTCATCATCTGTAATGCAGGTCGATTGACCTTAACGACACCTTCAGCTTGAACCTGTAAGATTACAAAAGGAGGTATGTCTTCCTGGGATTGCTTACGAATTTTAAATCTGTTAATTAGCCACTCAAATTTGTTCGTTGACACAGTTCTGGATCAAATTTCATTTTTGACTAGCTAATCCGACACCAACAGCGATAACAACGTCAATTAAAAGAATATGCGGCTCGGAAAAATAGATTATACGCAGGTCCCCATGACTTCGTTAAATGACGCTTAACCAACTCATAAATATTTATGATGCCTAATCGTTCAAATCGGATGTATTATACCCCACCATCATCAAATCTCTTCTAATGAATCTAAACTATCACATGTGTGCATGTAGTAACAACGCTCTGATACAACATATGCTTTTAAGAACGATATAACGAACTCGATGGTAATCCAATCAATGTTTTTTTTTCTTTTTTCATGGCTGCGTATTTAAAATACCAATTACTCAGCGGCAGAAAGGATAAAAAATAGGCTCTCGTTACAATACGCCAGACAATCGCTGAATAATTAAGTTATTATGTAAGTCTTAGCACGGTGTAACTAATTAGGAGGGCTTTACAATTTAATTATCCGTCAGAACATGATTAATTTTCTCGCCGAAATAGACGACTGTCGAAAAGTAATTGGTTTGGCATTTTAATACGGTGATCGCAGTGGTCGGAACGTTTTCTGTGTGTGCGTTTGAGTTACTGTTGTTTCTGTTGCGGTTTTGCCACAACGAATTGCTGCTTTGACGTTTAAACTCTTTGTAAATAGTAGTGACATTTCGGGAACTCCTATTAACCAAAAGTAATTTGAATTCATAAATATACCTAAGTACCTACTGTAAGTAGAAACCAATTTAATACGTGATATCATTAAATAAATATTTTCATTGTATCCTTTAAGCTATTATATACCACAACTTTTTGTTACAATGGTGCTTTTTTCCAAACTCTTATTAATAATTATAGTGAGACTGCATTACATTAAAACTATTGGGACCAATTTTGACACGGATATAATATCACGTTCTTGAGGTGCAAAATCTACAATATATAGAAACATTGGAAACCGTACACAAAGTGTACGTTTCTCATTTACCAACCGTCTATTTCTCAATTTTCAAAAGAATTATCTATTGTACTATATAATAGTAGTCGATATTCTGATCAAACAAACTGATTTCAGAAGATAATGACCAACCGTTCACATTAAAGAAGGCTTTACTAAATCAAAATCACCTTAGTGTTTGCTAATTTCGGTATATGGTGTGAGGAGAAGACCTTAAATTACATTTTTGTGACATTGACAGATTAATTAACGCAAACAAAACAGGGAAATGCAGATTTTTGTTTCATGATCATAAACGTTTCGAGAGTCGCTGCCAACATTTTGAGAAAGCATTTTTTTTTTCATCTTCAAAACACCTTCAAAATGTGCCGTAACTTGACCTATCACGCTATTTAATTTTCTTTTAGTCATCCATATCCTCCTGCCCCAAGGAGGTGAAGGGTGAATGTCATCCTGCGCAAAACATAGCTTTCATAATCCTATACGACTTCTAAAAATTTCAACTTTATATCTAGATTCGGTCAGAAGTTATGAGGGTGTTTCCTTCCTTTTGTCCCACCCCATACATGTTCACTTATGCAGTTAACTGAAATGACTTACTTAGAGAGATTAAAGAAATAACTTTTATTTATACACTTTTAGGAACTCTAAGGCAAAAAACAGAAAAAGAAAAACTTATTGAGAACTGCTGGCAAGATCGTTTCTACAGTAGAGATTCAAAATGTCTATCTCGCATTTCGACTTGTGCACGACGAATCCAGTTTTGGGATAATCGTGGAAACTGTAGGCGTAGATCTGCTGCAGCAATGTTAATTCGTTCACATTATTCGCTTCCGTGGCGTTTGACGTGAAATTCAAAATTTATACTCATTTGATAGATGTCAACAAAACATCAATCGATATGACAATGATATGTCACATTATATTATAACACAAAAAACAATGGCAGATTCCAATCAAGCATTGTGATTTATCGAATAATCATCTCTTTACTTACAATTGTGAATTAGTATCAGTAGTTTTCAACAAATGGGTAATCATTTTTAAAACACTGTAGTTTAGTTGTTATTGGATTTTGTCGGTTAGTTTACTAAAAAAAATTGTTCAGATTTGGGTGCTCTTTGATTAATTGTCTATAAAATTCTGCGTTAGCCATTATAAATGTTTAATATGAATTGAAGAGGCTTTGCAAAAAGGTTAACATAAGCAAAAATACAGACGTATAGTAGTTTATATGAACTCATATTATTTTTCTGTGTAGAATTGAAAAATGAAATAATATATAGGCTGTTCCATTTAAAATAACGGAGCGGGTGTGCGTTTCCCTACTTCTGGGACACACTATATAGTCATAATAATTGTTAGATTATGCAACATTGGATTCTATAAATTTTTTGTGGAATAAGTTTATTTCTAAAATGACAAATAGAGCTGTAATCAAAGATCCAGTCTTCGCAGGGACACCTGTAGATGTAAATATGTCAGTAGCATGTCAATGTCACATGTTCATGGCCTACATCAATTACCAGGAGCACGACATTTTAATGATTTTTCTTACACATAGTTTGTGTGGGGAAAATTTTATTCGATAGCGTTAAGGTGGGAAAAAAGTCCACCTTAACGCTATCGAATAAAATTTTCCCCGCTCTGTGTTAAATTTGAACGCATCTCAAAAATAATTTACCTAACATAAGAACACGTTTGTATTATTTACTGTTAGAAAGAAAAACTACACCTTAAGTAGTTAATGTTATAAAATGCTCCCACTGTGCATTATCACCCACCAGTTCAGTAGGTATAAGTTATAATTTAGGTATTATTATTCATAACGAACAGAACTAACATTATGTAATATTAAATAAACCATGGGAACAGATAAATTGGCCGGGTTATACACTAAATATTGCTCATTTTGACCTCAACTAGGACCCGCTGCGTCGCTCGGTAACTAACCATTGTTTAGGCAGAATGCTTTGTTAATTAATGAATTAGTAAATTAAGTTGCCGGTTCCCTACCGTCAGATGTCCTGTCGGGCCACTTAACGGTCGATTGGCAGCACCGATTGTATCTCATCTCCGATGCGTCGAAGATGTTTTCGAACCTTAATTACATTAAAATCGCTGCCCATCATCTTCTGAGCTTAAGTGCTCTTCTATACGCACTGCTATAGGTGGCGGAACACCAAGTGTGTGTGAGTGTTAAGTTGCCTGGATGAGAAATTGTTTCCTATTGCTCTCTTTACAGTAGATTCTTTTTAGCTGTTATATTATCGGTTGTTGTTATTTTATTTAGTTGATTTTCATTATTCAGTAATTATTATTTACCGTCTTTGAACTGAGAGAATTGATTGAAATACACCCCTTTACATTAATATAAAAAGTGGTAACATTCAATCGTGGTTGTCGGTCACTTCGTGAATATTACATTACCAATCTCCATAATAGGCCGAAAACAGAAAACGAAAAAAGAAAAACTCGAAGCGAGTAAACAGAAAGGCGATTCTACCGCGATAGCGATCCTATAAAACCGTGTAAATTTGTCCCTTTTGATGTGTGTGCGTATATGCGAGCGGTAATTAATGTGTTTTGAGGCGGATAAATAATTGAGGGAGTTTTTGAAAGCGATAGCCGAACCGATAGTGTGCGGACACTGCATCATTACCTTATGATATATGACGCTAGTCCCGTCTAAGTCCGGCTATAACTCGTGTTTGTATTGTATACTCTGTTTGTTCGGGACATTGTGGAGTTGATTACCGCCGCGGGACAGGTGTGATTCTGGTAATTATGCGCGTATTATGTGCGGCATGTGATCTACTTAAAAAAAACAGCGTAAGAGGGTAGGTACCCACTCGAAATTAAATAGAAGATTTGTTGATCATAATATTATTAAAGATAAGAAATAAATTATGCTGATTCACATAAACAAAACTTATTACTGTTGCAGTAAGCATCTAAAAATACAAGCAAACAGAAGATTTGATATACGATATCCGGGTGTCCAGCCTAATATGCAACTGTCCCTAACCGATTTATTATTGTCTTTTTGAAAATATGTTTCAAATAAATGTTGCCTCGAATCATATTCCACATATGCTAAAATTAGTTTCAGTAATGGCGGACTTCCGGTTGTACCGGAAGTAGATAGTAACTTTATTATTTTAAATGGAACACCCTGTATATTATTGCAGTTTTGGAGTCCCTGTTAAATTTAAATAACAATACGTTAGGGATACATTGGGAGTAAGTTGTACCGTTTCCGAATTACATGACGTTTTTCGAAAAAAATGACATTTGGAGTGTCTGTTTGGAAATACCTCAGGAAATACGAAAGTTAGAAAGATGCGGTTTTCAGTTTTCGCTTAACCATGCAACAGCACACGTCTTTTATTTTAAAATTGTTGCGTTTAAATTACAGCATTATTAAATAGGGATCTGTAATTTTCGAACTCTAAAATCACAGATAACTTGATTTTTTTAAAAATTGAACGGTATAGCAATTTTTACGTAAATGGATGTAAAATTTAATTTGCTTTCGATTTTATACGGGTATCATTCTGTCTATTTCCAACGGTTTTGGAGATATTCGCGATTTTTCAGTTTCTCACGATAGATACGCCTTTGACAGAAAAATATATGGAATAGAAACAATAGAGGTAATAAAGGCATTATACAGAAACAACAGAACCACAGTAAGAACAAATAATGAAGAGTCCAAAGTGTTTAAAACGGAAATAGGAGTTAGACAAGGGTATGTGCTGAGTCCCCTGCTATTTCGGCAGTAATAGACGATGCTATAAAGAAAGCAAAGCAAAGAACAAAATAACGAAAATAGGCTATTGGAAAATTGTAGATAAAATAAACCAGATAATGTATGCAGATGATATGGTTATATTGGCGGATACAGAGCAAAGCTTGCAACATAACGTCAACGTGTTTAATGGAGAAATAAACAAAATCAATGTGAGGATAAACATACACTGAGAGAAATAGATAGTACTCTTTAACATAAATATAGTATACTTTAATATATTTTATAGCTCCTATAGGGACAATCATATTTTATATTACCGGTGACAATATCTGTATAGTAAATATCTGTGAATACTTTTTATTAACTCGTATGGTAAAGTGTACTATATTTGTATTATTAATTTGAGCATACATGTTAGTAAATGTGAAAAATATGTCTAGTAGCGCTGACTATATTTGATAATAACTGTTAACAATGAAAACTATAATAAATATAGTTTAATAATTTTTAATTATAATTAATTAATATAATTTGATTAGCCGATGACAGCCGGGCGAATTGCCGTCGTATCGGGCAGCATTGCGGGAATCAGACCGGCCCGTGTACTGTAGAGTACTACCGGTATTGAAGCGCCTCGTAATTCTCATCTGTGGGCGATTGACCACAGTACTTTTTACACGACGTTAACCATGTATAAGCATCATATAGATATTACGCAGCCACATTTACCGATCACAATTTACATTGAGTACGAATTTCAAAGATTATGAAACAAGCGTAGCGCCATCTTTACGACAAAAGCTGTAGTATCACATATTTATGTAGCTAAACCAATTATGAGTATTATGATATTCCTACTATATAGATATAAAACTATACAGCATTCATTTCATTCCATCTCATTATTAATGCCGTTTTCAATAATCAAAGTAAGGTGACTGTTGCAAGCACCTAACCTAACCTAAATAAACACAACACAGTAAATTTGCTACACCTGTTATTATAACTGTCTTCACTACATTATATGCAATTTATTATATTCACTTGTTGTAAAATATTGTAAAACATTTCACTATATTTTGTAGAAGATTGTCACACAATATTTTTAAACAATTTTATTGCTTTTTTTGTAACCGTGATATAGGAAAATGCAACGCCGTTGTTCTAAAATTTTGCACAATAGTAGGAATTCTTACTACAATTTCCGTCAAACAGTGAAGTGTAAATATTACAACATGGATTTTTCTCTGTGCAGACACAAACATGCACCGACACGAATACGTACACCTGTATCACACGTACATAACACGTGTGAGTGGCAATACAGCTTATTGGTCGATTTCTTCGGTAAAGATCGACAATGAATAGAGCAAGGGGTGGGAAGAGCGTTACGAACATTTATGTTAGAAATTGAATATGCATCGAATACCTGGTAACATCCAGATTTTACCTCTTACTATAAGCATGGTAACATCTGGTTATTTTACTCTTAATACCCCACATATTGTCGTTTTGACAATAATTATGTTACTAATTAACATAAAGAGATTTACTATCTAATTTCTACAATCCATTTTTCTCAGTGTAACGAAAACAAAAACAATGGTAACTGCAAAGGACGATAAAACGCAGAATATTGAACTAAATTGAAGGAAAATAGAACAAGTAGATAGTTTTAAATACTCAGGCACAATAATAGAGAAACATGGAAAGTTACACTCAGAAATAAATGAAAGATTAAGTAAAGCCGGAAGAATTTATAATACAAAGGAAAATAAATTTTTTGAAAAACGTGAAATAGAAACGTTAAAACAGACATACGGAAGCGAATCTTGTACATTGACAGACAACCAAAAAGCAAGAATCGATGCAATGGAAATGGGATTTCTATGGGATAGTGGAAGGACAACTAAGATGGTATGGACATGTTTGCCGCATGCCAGAGGAACGAATTGCAAAAAGGATATACGAAGCGAAGACAATGGGAAAAAATGTAAGAGGTAGACCAAGGAAAACTTGGAATGAAGTAATAAAGGAGGAACTTGAAAAGAGAAATATAAGATGGGAGGAAGTAAGAAAGTGACCCACAATAGGAAGAACTGGAGAGAAATTTCTAAGAGAACAGACTAACACAACTCAACATATCTTACACCTAAATAAATAAAATTGTTATTATTATATGTATTATTATTTTGTTAATTGTTCCATATGTCATAGTTATTGTCTTTTATTCTTGACTTCGTATTTTTTTTTTCAGTCGATTGACATTAAAAGAAGGTTCTCTAGCGCCAAATCATAATTGCTTTAAAAGCACTACATTTAAAAAAAGATTTTTTGCCAATTGCTTGCTTAATCTGAAACCATGCAACCAATGATACGCTAAAGGTCACTCTTAAAAAAACGAATAACAGAAATTGAATCAAATATTTTTATGTACGTGTTGTTAACGGAAGCAGTGTTTAATTTTAACGGTTCATCGAACCGTTTCTTCTCTCATTGTCAGTGAATTTTTGAGATTGATATCGAAATTGTAAATACCCTATCAGAACATGCTTTTGGATAGTACTTATGAGAAACGTTTACCTTAATATTATTTCCCACGTATTTCTGTTTGTTTTTTTCTCCACAGGAGAAGGAAGTTGTAATTCGAACGACGCAGTGTCGGAGCTCAGATACGGAAAGATGACCGGGCAAGGGGGTAGCGGATCGGAGGACGAGAGCGTAACGGGAAATTCAAATCTATCGGAGGGCGACGGCTGCAAGAAGAAACACCGTCGCAACAGGACCACCTTCACCACCTACCAGCTACACGAATTGGAAAGGGCGTTCGAGAAAAGTCATTATCCCGACGTCTACAGCAGAGAGGAGCTAGCTATGAAGGTCAATCTGCCCGAAGTTAGAGTTCAGGTTAGTTTAACGGAAGGTCAAAGATTGTTTTCCTTTCCTGTCAAAATAGGCCTGACGAGGAATGACTTTCACGGTTATTTTAATCCAACTGTAGAATTAGTTTCCGTACAAAATGCCACATACAACTGTTTGTTTACTTCCCTTTAGATTATTTGCTTTCTTTTAGAATATATGTATTTGTGATACCTTTAGCGTTCAAAAAAGGTTTTCAATAATTTGGTGAAAGGACTGTGGTAGGATTGTAGTCAGAAACCAGAAACCACTAACGATTAGTTTGTAAAATTCACGGATACCTCGTGGATTTCAAGGAATACGAATTTCTATCAAAGTCGTTTGTAATTTGTATTAAACGAATTTTTAAAAGTAAATTTTGATATTTCAACTATCCATCGCTCTTACGATAAATTTTTCATCATTTAGAATAAGAACACATTTTAAATATTCCGACCAATTTTAATTATAGAAATTCTTCGAAAGGAAGTTTGCATGTTAAACTTTCATATATTTCAGTTGCGCTTGTAGGTGTGCCGAAACGTAGGATTTCCAAAATCTAACAGATACTTGAAAGAATCCAAACAACACCAACTCATATTCTAAAAAATACAGCTGTGGATGTGCATTTTATATCGTTAATGCCGATTTCCAATAGACTTTTATTTAAAAAATTAATCGAATGGGAGGAGGATACGTGTTTAAACTCCATCTTCAAAACGGAAATAAAACACAAAAACGTTAAGGAGTAAAAATATATTGAAATAGTCCACAACAATATTGTTTCACCACACAGTTAGTTAATTTCATCCACCTGATGAAGCCACTGTGTGGTGAAACAATATTGTTGTGGACTACTATTTCAATATATTTTTACTCCTTAACGTTTTTGTGTTTTATTTAGACTTTTATTTACCGCAGGAGCTATTGCCATTGTATAAGCATTGCGTCACGGCTGAAACATGGGGTATAAGAAAATAGTCAATGTAGTTATAGATTTGGAACGTGAAAGTATTATGACATACTTCTACTGGGTGAAGGGCCATACAGGCATCGCTTTTAATGAGACTATTGACAAACTTGCTAAAGCTGCTTGCATGGACTGTAGTTTATACCACTTAACTCTTTCGAATAAAGTTATTATCATCATCGAAAAGCAGTCATTGTTATATCAGGCATGGGAGGACTCGTGAACAACAAGCCACAACGAAAAAATAGCACAGTATGCTTACATCCATCCATCAATTTATAGTAAGCCTTGGTATCTCGCCCATGCTAAAGTTGATTTGAACCATGTTTAACTGTCCATCACACTATACAACTTTAAAGTTGCTCACCCAAAAACTAGTAACTGGAAGAGTACAACTACCTACAAGTGTATTAATATTAATGTGTTCAAACAATATTTAATCGTTAAAGCAATAGTGAAAATAAAAATCAAAATTTGATATTGATGTGGAACGACTCCCGGTCCTTTCTCTCCTATGTAAGGAATCTATTGTCCGATGGCCGTTTTCTTGTTCTTTTGTGGCAAATGTCAGTCATCCTGATAGGTCCCGGCATGTGAAATATGTGTCCCCATTTTTTACCTTATAGTCGTTCATACTAGTCATTTAATCAATAGTTTACGTCACATTTAATTTCACCACTGAGGCTCATGGGCTTTGATCCCGAATTGCCAAAAAAAAAAATAGGTTATATGTTTCTCAGTACCCCAACAAATCTGCACCCAGTCTTAATAGTTAGATCTTATTGAAGTATTCCAATTGTCTATCTTTTAAGAATACTTTAAACAAATTTTCTTCGTGTTTATGAATGGTACAACATTAGTTCTGCCGGCAAATACATCGGATTTTTGTTCAAGCACCAGTCGCTATTAGAATTGAGTTCCATTTGCATGCGATTTAACAAAAGCTTTTTATGCTTTCCTTCGATTACAAGGACTGGTACAATGATATATCGTGAACAAATCATCAGCCTTATTGGACGACATCCAGGGTAACACAGTTAGTTCCTCTTTAGGTCACTCAAAAATTCCTGAATTACGCCAGTATACGATCTTTTATTACTAGCTTCAATTAATTTTATTTCATGTGAAGCTACTCTTTTCTAATTTCTCCGCAATCAATCTCACCATAATTGCAATTTGCATCCATTAAGCTTCAGTTCAGAACCAACAGATCTTGCTTCTAAAAAAAAAAAAAAATAAAAAACGAAAACAATTTATAAGTGATGTTTTAAAAAATAGTACGAAAAGCTCTTTGATTAGTGCCGTTTCTTAAATCGAGTAACATGCTTTGGATGTATAAAGTTATAAATTTCATCCGAGTATAATTAAATCTGTCATAACCGGCTCTTTCGAAGCAGCCTAGCACTTCGATTGATTTGTCTTGCGTCGAGATTAAGTTCGGCTTCGGCCCGAGCCTAATTAAAAAGCGGTATATTCTTATATCTCACTGGACGGCACCGAAAAAGAGCTGCGCATAATGGAGTTAAGTTCAATTTGATTAATTTGACACGGAGGTGTCATGGTTTTAATTTGAACGCCGCCATTTGATAAAAAATTGATGTAAGAGAGCTCCTCATTTCTAAAAGTGTACTCGCCATTTAACTTTCATTACTAACGATGTTTCTGCAGTTGTAAAATGAAGTAATAGAATTAAAATGAAATGTATATACTGCGAACACCAGTAAACTTTACATAGGATCTCGTTTGCTTCCACCGAATAACTGCGTCGTTTAAAAAGCTCTTTTCTCGGTTCACAATATTATCCGATACATATCTCGGCAAGCTAATATTGCTTTGACTAAAATAGGAACCGCACGCCAACAGTCAATTAATTTATTGAATTTTCTACCAACTACATACCTACATATTATAGGTGTTAATTGTCACGTGCACGTAAAGCTCGACAAACTTAAATTAAAATACGATTAACATGAGGGACATATTATAAATAAAAAAAAAAACTATAATTTTGCTAGCAGAAAAAGTTTCGTAGAAAAAAACGCGAAAGAATTAAATACTGCTTCTAATGAAATAAAAGTATGGTTAGAAAGAACATTAACCTATTTTTGAAATCTCGAATTTTTAATGATGGTTTAACGAATATCGCCAAAACGTTAGTTATCGAAATTCTCGTGCAGACAACAATCAAATCGCTGTTGAAACGTGAGATTATCCAAATTTAGCAAATGATTAGCCAATAACCGTATTCTTATCTTAAAAGAATACATTAAATAAATAAAGTAGTTTCAAAATCGTTGGACACTATTCGAATAATCCGGGTGATTTTTCGAATAACGAACATTTATCATAGATTAAATTATTTACAAATAAGTGTTTATTTATTTATTTTATTTATTTATTTATTTTATTTATTTATTTATTGCTCAACAGATCTACATCTAATAACAGGACAAAATTATATTTATAAGGGTATAACACATGTGTAGAGTTGGATAAATAGAAAAAAAGAAAAGAAAAATATTAATAATGTAGACTTAAAACTAAACAGTATACATCCGTTAATAAAGGAATGTACTGGTGCATTTATGTAGCAAGACTGGCAAACTGGTATGATGAATATCACACTGATCAGAAAGAGTCGTATTGTAGTACGAACAAATACTATATATGGGTGACCGTAGCATTAGGTTAGTCCTAGCACGCGCGCAGTAGAACGTTCTACTAGCTCTAGTATTAGGTCTAGGCACCACAAAGTTGATCTCATGCAAAAGTGCAGGTGCGTGAACGCGATTGTGAAGCAGATTGTATAGGAGTGTTACACCCGCTTGACTGCGACGCAACGCCAGCGGCTCAACCCGGTACCGGGCCAAAAGGTCAGCATGGTTAACACCACGCTCAGGATACACATTAAATTACTTGTAAAAAAAGATATTTCAGAAACCTCCTCTGTACTAACTCGAGACACCGTGTTTAATTAATATATATAGGCGACCATATAATGGAGGCATACTCAAGCTTTGGTCTGACATAGGCGAAGTAAATCGGGAGAATAGCATCTAAGGAGGTAAAGGACCGCGTTGTTCTTAATACAAATCCTAAAACCTCGAGTGCGGATTGTTAAGGTTGTTTATATGATTCCAGAAGGTGAGTTTTGACTCAAAGATGACTCCTAAATCTTTAATAGAGTTGACATGTTGTAAAGGAATGTTGTCTAAATGATAATTGCCATGGAGAATGATTTGTCTTCTGGAGAAACTTACTACCTGACACTTTGACGCATTCAATGTTAATTTGTTATTATCACACCAAGTGAGAAGAATGTTAAGTTGTTGTCATCTAGTGACGCAACGGTGGAAAACAGCTTGACATCGTCAGCGTATAGTAAGTTTTGACACTCTAGTTGCAACGGTAGGTCGTTAATAAAAAGTAGAAATAATAATGGACCTAGGTTGGTTCCCTGTGGAACGCCAGAAGTGGGAAGGAAACAATGCGATTTGTGTCCTCGATAATGGATGTAATGCTTTCTCCCCGTGATATAGGATTTGATTAGATTAACTAGAGATGGAGTAAATCCAATTGTATCAAGTTTATGAAACAATATTTGGTGGTCGATCTTATCGAAGACTTTAGACAAGTCTGTGCATATGACGTCAACTTGAATGTTTTTGTCTACATTCTTTATCAGATATTGTATAAAGACTGCTAAGTTTGTGACTGTTGAGCGATTATTCACAAATCCATGTTAGTTGAGAGAAATGACAGAACTGACCTGTGAATAGATGCATCTGTATAAGCATTTTTCGAAAATTTTCGCAAAGTTAAATAGATAATGTAACGGCTTGGCAAATACTTAAGTGCAGTCTTTAACAAAAAATGCAGGTAATCGGTCACTACCCATTGTGAAACTATCCTTACACGCATTTATAATGTCACTCTCAGATATGCAACGAAGATCAACCGAGCAACCAGAGTCAGATACCGCGGTACCAGCAGGCGCATCCGCAGAGGGCGGCTGATACACGGATTGAAAAAAATTAGCAAATGCACCCACAACAAGCGACAGATCCGCAAAGGTCTCCCCATTGCTGGCTCTTAGTTCATTCGGAATAGCCCTTGCATTTCTTCCGGAACGGACAAACGACGATGCTCGAGGGTTGTGTTTAATGCTAGCTTCAGTGGTAGCTAGGTAACGTTGATAAAGTATTTTAGAATTAGTTCTAACTTTTCTACGAACCTCCCTAAAGTTGTTAAGAGCATCTGGATCGTCTGTATTCCTACATTGTAATCTCAGCGTGTTTGGAAGTTAATCATAAATAATTTCAACAACCCTATTTTAAAATAAACAAATAATTTTATTTAAAATAGGCTTAATTCTTTGTTAATTGCGTGTTAATTTTGGTAACATTTCCATCTTAGTAAAAAAAATTCAAAATCAAAAGCATGCTAGAAATGATGGACATAAAACAAAATATTTATTCAATAAATGTCAATGACATGACATCCAAATTAATTTACAATATATCATTCAATTTTTTAAACAATTTAGGAGACACATTCTAAAATTCAGTTTTTATGTATTTTCGTCCCACATTTTATCAGTTTTGTCGTAAAAATCAACGTTTTTATTCTGACATTAGAATTTTTTAAATTTGGCTTCACTGTGCGCCATTTAAACAACGTGACATTGATGAATTTGGGCCTCATATTTTCTTTCTGACACAATTTGTAAGTAAAAGAGAACAATTCTCACGAAACAAGGACATCCTAATACAAACATAGATTTCAAAACAATTTTTTTGTAACTATACCTCCTGTGCAATTTTAACTGCACCTTTGTTTGCGATCTGTCTCACACCCAGATGCTTTAATCCATTTTAACATGTAGTTACTACTTTATACAATTTAAGTGTTTTAATGTAATGGTATTGTGCTGGTCAAAGTCAAATCTTCCTCAAAAAGCTCGAATTATAAGTATATATTGTTGCTTCAATTTAAGTAAAAAGTTTTTTGTTATTTTCTTGTATGAAAGAATAAAGTATTTTAACACAAATCTGTCTTCATCACATCACCGTTCAAATTGAACATTGTGTACGTACAAAAGTCTTTTGAGCATTTCTTAAAAACCAACACTGTATGGATGGCGTTTGTGCATGTAAAAGTTATTCGCGCGCAAACGTTCGACTGGTATTCAAGTATGTATTGAGTTTACGCATAAGGCGTCGACAATTTAGTCAGTACACACCTTTATACATTATACCGCGAAGAAATAAAAATTTTACTGGCGAAAATTTGATTTAATTTTAACGATGCCCTATTAAGTTACACCAAAGTTACACTAACAGCAGAGCCGCACGACACGCGTTCCAAACGCCGTAGTCCATAATAATTCATCCGCTTAGAGTGCGTTAAGTATGCCGATAAATCTAGAATTACGGCCGCCGTAAATACATCGAAAATTGCAAAGAGCAGAAGGCAGTTTGTCGCCTGACAAATAACATAGAAAACGATAAATAAACTTAAGCAAAAAAAAAAAAGAAACCGCAGAATGAAACGAATAAATACAACATTCGTGACCGCCTGGCTTAGCGTGTTCATCTCGATTTGACGATGTGGAATAATTCCAGATATATAACCCTATTATAATGCGTATACGCTATGCAGACTTTCATTTCTTTTTCCTATTTCTCTTTTTTTTTTTGTTGATCGCTTCTCTAGTTATGTATTTCCTATACTTACATGACAAAAATTTTAGTTAAACACGTACGGTCGATTCTCCGGTTATATTACCTCGTATACGAATAACTCGTAAAGAAAAAAATGAGTCTCTAACACGCACTCAGTTCGAGATGTTATTAATATGTCGTAATAAGTTAGGAAGATGTATTGAAAAATCAAAAAACCGTGTCCTTATCGGGGAATAAATCGAACGGGAATGATATCTTTATTGCCGGCTGACATTTTTAGATGGGAAGTATTTTTTTTCGGTTTCGCGTGTCCCACTGTGGAAGGTAAATTTATTTTAGATCTCCAATCTACCATTAACCAAGAACGTAGTAGGAATAAAGTGAAACTTTTGATATACCTACTAAAAATTCCCCACGCACAGATGATTTCAATAAAGGGAATTCGGTTAATAATTATTACTCTTTTTACAAACGTACAAAAAATATGGAAACATAATTGATTAAAATTCTGCAAGAACTATGTTTAAAACTTACATTAAATTATTAAATTTTTTAACAACCAAAAAAATGCATATACATGTTTCAGGATTATATTGAAACGATTAAAATTTGATTTCAGGGCACCAAAATAAGAAAAGAACTTCCTATGAATCTACAGGGTGCGCCATTAGTGTGTCGGCGGAATTTAGCACGAAAACTACGAAAGATAGGAAAGTGAGAAAGTTGATCAATGCGCATATGGTAAAATTATTGTTAAATACACAGGGTGTTACAAATTCCCAGAGCTACTTTCAACTTTTTTATTTTAAATGGATTGCTATATTTTTTAGTTATTATTTCGATAGCCACCTAAAACACCTTTGCAGTGATATATGGTTATGTGCTCTTCTGACTGCTAGTTTAGGCTATATTGCCAATTTTGTCAAAATTTTGGCAGTTGGGACTTTTGAGATTTTAACTTTTATCTTAAAAACTGTTTTAGTGTCGCGCGTGAATCTTTTGTTATGGATTTGGGGGCTAACAGTTAGCATGTTTCAAGGTGGTATAACTTAGAAATATATACAGGGTGTTAAATATGTTATGGAACATTTTTCGAAATTCAAACGCTTTTTTTTTGATTTTTTTAAATGGAACCTATATCTTCCAATATAATTAGCAAATTCCTTGTAAAATTGCGTTCAAAATGGTACCGATAACGTAATACTTATTTTCAGTATTTTCGAAGATATTATGGAAAATATGTTGTAGTAATAGCAATTTACCCCTATTCATTTGTTCTTTTTTTATGTAAGTTCTTTAGATTATTTGTAACGTAACAAAAACAAACCGTATGTGACACAAAATTATTTTATTTTTTACACTTTTAGATATTTATACTAATTTTAAATCAAAAGATGCTCAAATATGTCTCTATTCAGCTCCGTGTGTATGGTCTGCCTTATATTTTCAAATATACATATTATCATCTTATCCACATTTAACTGAAGAGAAGCATTTCTTATGCGTTTGTGCATGTTGTCTGCCGTTGCATCGGGGTTATGCATATGATAGTTTTTTATAGGAGGCCGTAGAAAAAAATCACAAGGGGTCAATCTGGTAATGCGGTGACCAAGTTAATAAATCCCAATCCGTCTATTAATAAATACCTTATAGAGTACGCTTTTACAGTAGCGCTGTAATGTGTGAATGCACAATCGTGTTGGTACCACAATCTCTCCATAAAGTTCCTATGGAGGCCTTCTAGCAGTGTTGATAAATCCACAACGGTGTTCCCTGATGTTCCACGCCCCCTCCCCGTTTGTGTTGATACTAAATGGGTTTTGTGTATCATAGTAGTTTGAAGTTTTTCTGTTCATTATTCCAGAATTAACAGATGTTGCGTCATCTGTGGAAAGCACAATAATGTAGAATATTTTCACCGATACACAAGTTTCTTTTCAAAATCCGTGTGTAGTAAGCCATGGTGAATATTAATTTTATAAGGGTGAAACTTATGTTTCTTTACAATTCTCCTCGTGATAGTGGATGCAATTCCATGATGTTTCGAAATTGTCCTTGTGGAGATTGGCGAATTTTCCACAACGGATTTTCTATAACCCTAGTTTTTGTCCTTCCATGTTTATCATAATTCACATAACCCGACCAAAGAAACCTTACCAACAAATTCTCAAAGCTTACTATCTGACACTCTACAGGTAGGATAATCCGCTGCATACATTCTTGATGCTTATAGTGGATTTCGGTTGCAAGCACCAAGAACAAATATCATGTGTATGAGTTCCTCCTTGGAGAAATTTATTTTTAATAAATGAATTTAGGTAAAAACAGGAACAAGACGATATAATTAACAACCAGATTAAAGTAATACGTAATAACTAATAATCCACAAATAAATAATTCAAATATTATAATAAAATCATAAAACATTGTAATACGCTATGACACCCAAAATAAACTACAAAAAAAAACAGCATTATGTGGACATTTAAGCAGAGATTTGATGTTTCGTTATATTCTTAACTTTTGTTTGAAAATCATCGCTATCTAACCATATTTGGTGTCCCATATATTGAATATTGCCAACATATTTTCCATAAATGTGTAATATCTTCGAAAATACTGAAAATAAGTGTTACGTTATTGGTACCATTTTAAAGGTAATTTTACGAGGAATTTGCTGCTGAAATAGAACAATATAAGTTCCATTTAAAAAAATTAAAAGGAACGTGTTTGAATTTCGATAAATGTGCTATGACATATTTAACACCCTGTATATATTTTCACGTTGCGCCACCTTGAAGCATATAAATCGTTAGCCGCTAAATTGATAACCAAAGAATAACGCGCGACACTATAACCGTTTTAAAGATAAAACTTAAAATCTCAGAAGTCGCAACTGTCAAAATTATGACAAAATTTGCAATATAGCCTAAACCAATTGTCAGCAGTACACATAACTATATATCACTGTAAAGGTGTTTTAGGTAGCTATCGAAATAATTACTAAAAATATAGCAATCCATTTAAAATAAAAAAGTTGAAAGTAGCTCTCGGAATTTGTAACACCCTGTATATTTGAAAATACTTTTACCATATGCGCATTGATCAACTGTATATATACAGAAAATCTCACTTTTCTATCTTTAGTAGTTTTTGTGCTAAATTTCGCCGACACACTAATGGCACACCCGGTATGATCCTTTAACAACCTGTAAATTAAAACTGGCCGTGTGTTTTACTTTATTATTTATTACTTTTCACAAGCTTCTAATGTGCGATAACAAATTATTTTTCTTCCTATGCGTATGAGAATCCGGTACCTATCTTTGATTTTATGATGAATAAAGCCTATTATTATTATCATCATTAAATTCAGAATTCGCCTGTCAATATTAGCGTCCTCATGGCTTATTTATTTATACGCCGATACGTCCGCCTGTCAGATGCGCTCCTCAAACTAGATTGATTAAGAGACAATCCGTAAGTAATTGGATATTAACAATCGTATTAAATGGGATAAAACTAAGCCGCGCTGGAAAGCGACAATCTGACACGAGATCAAGAATGTAATCCGATTGTCTCGTTACGACCGTCTTGTTAGTTCAGCACTCCGATAAATTGGCGCCACTGTCGCGCAGGTGTGTCCCGCATATGTATGTGCGCTTGTGTGCACGTGAGGTACCGCGTACTCGGCTTTCAATCTACAGAACTCAAAGTCAATACAACGCGGGGAATATTCAAAATGACTACGTATATATTTTTAAGAGGTGAGGTTTAAAAAATAAAGAAAAAGAACCCTTGTATCTTTTGGACGTGTTTAACTGAAGCTACTTAGAAAGAATTATTTGACGTTTTGATAAGCTATCATATTATCTGTTTGGAGCAATTGATAACTGAAATTATTGTTTCTTCAAAATGTTTTATTTAGTAAATCAGCTTTAACAAGTCACATTGGTGACAATAATATACACACATATTAATTCTTGTTAGATTAACAAGTATTCAAATCAGTAACGCGGGGAGTAACACTCCCCCCGCGTCCCGAGATTAACTAAAGAAAACTGCCTCGATTGCTGCAGGAACCTAAATGAGGCAAGCGCATCGTTTTTAGCCACATCACCGGGTTCTAGTCCCATCTGTCAATGTGAAGTCATTACTAGAGGAGAGCGTGGTTTAGCCTTTTGGGCAAAAAGTGTATTAACTCATAGACTATTCGTTCGGTAAGGCGCGCGAGTACTATTCAGTACGATGAAAAATAGTAATTTTATCGGTACGCTTATGTATTTCAACTGCACGTGTTCAACGGTCGAGTAAGTCTCTTTATGTAATTCTTATCGCCTCGGTCGGCTAAATCCACTTCTGATAGAAACTTCACTATGAGATATTGGTTATTTCTATGGGTTACAACGGTAGGCATACGAAATATATTCAAAGAGTAATTGAAAATTTTTGCATCGCAAAACTAGGATTTGTATGTGTTGATACACGCCTTTTATAAATGCTCCTTGTATCTCGGCCATCACTTTGCGCATAAAACACGTTTCAGCTTAGTTATTACTTATTGCTCACGCATAGCTTGTAATTTGATAAAAGTGAAGAAGATTACGCTGGGATATTGAAACATATTTAATTTGGTTGAAGGTTTGTTTATTGCTGAAACTACAATTACATATAATATAATACTTATAATGTTTAATTTGGCCATTTAAAAGAAATAAAATTCTTAGTACGAGCATTATTAAAGGGGAAAGACAATAGATATTTAAATATTCAGGAACGGTAAACTCATAGAATATCATACCGTAAGTTTTTGCCACCAAACCGAAGTTTGTACCAAGTTTGCTTTATTAATGGCGTGTTTTGTTGGCTTAAAAAAATTCTGAATTCTTTGCGTATTTTTCAACATTTTCATTAGGTATTACAAAAAAAACCATTTTTTTTTTCTATTTTCTGAAAAGCAAAGCGGTGAATCTTTAAACACACTATACTTACTTAGGAAGGAAGGAATTGAAACAATGTTTCTTTCCTTCCTAATTATATTACTCACACGGAACCAAGATGGATTATTTAATTATAACCTGTATGAAGATCACTGACGCCAACTAATATACAACAATTGATTTATTTGAGACGAAACTTCAGTTGTTACCTTTAAGGATCACTTGACAAAATATGGGGTGAGTCAACCCCACCATCAACCATTTTGTGCACAAATCTTGCGACGTGGATTTTACGGCGCCCAGCAAGAGATTCCAAATCGTGTCTGTCCAGAAGAAGAAGTTCATCAATATATAGGTACTCTCTTAATAACTAATTCATGGCAAAGATAGTAGGTTGACAAAACAATACAGGCATGCTCAAGGGAGCTATCGATGAAAGCAAAATACATTGCCTTAAGTGTAAAGGTTGAGTAATACATGAAATAACGTGACAATGGCATGACAAAACCAAGACTTAAGGAGCGTGGAAAAAGGTTGTCAATATCAATGAAAAAGAGAGACAAATATCAAATAATATACCCAAATCTTTGACTTTATCAAGCTGTTCAAGAGTAATGTTGCTAATCAAATAATATGAAGGGAAGAAACACTACACAGCACCTGCTTAAGTTAATCTTAAGCAAATTTGTTGAACACTATTCGAACAAATCATGTTGCAATGAAGCAGTATTCTCTGCAGAGTTAATAACTCTACAAATTTTCATCTCATCTGCATAAGCAAAAACTGAACCTTTGCCAATTACCTTTTTAATTAATTATGCTAAATTACTTCAGAAGCTCTTTTCAAAAATATAATACCAGTCTTAAAATGATAAAAGTTACCGAGGAAGAAAGGAAAGAAAATCGGGAAAAATTTCTTTTTTGATGTTGAACTAAACAGCCGCAGCATCAGGAAATGTTGATGAGTGCTTCCGTTTATATAGATCCCAAAAACCATTTTAAAAAATTTACTGGCCCGATTTTGCAAAAAAAAAGTCTTTCCCTGCAGATGGAAAATTCCATAGAATTCATCAACTTAATGTTATTGTGATATGTGTAACTGCGATGCGCATGTGCCTTAAGCGGTCACTAGGTTAGGTGCTGGCAGAACTTTATCAAGTAGTGTAACCTATATTGTATCGTTGTATTGTTGATGTACCATCCATGAATAAAGCACGTGTTACAAACTAAAGTAAAACTTCTTAAAATACATTTACCAGTTATAAAGTTGTAGTTTTGCATTTTGAAGTTAATAAATTAAAATATATAGAATTATTGAGCATATTAGACTTTCTTATTAGTCCATCATAGTTATCTTATTTATTAAATTATTACGAGTTGCTACAAATTTAAATATCGGAAACATTTACCAAGGTGGCAGTTGTTACATGCATAAATTTAGAATAATTAGGTCAAAGTCAGTTTTTCTTTTATCTAAACGGTTCCTGCCTATGACTCCGTCATAACTTAGCTTTCGGATTCTCCATCTACACATTACATTTTTCCACGCTTTACATAAATCACGTCATTCTCTCGATTCCATCGCGCACTCCGAAACTTTAAATTAAATTTCCGTTTTTGAATTGCACGCAACTACCCCACCAATTGGTGTTTTATATTCGGAGGGGACGAGACGGCGCTGCAGGCCAGGTAGGTCCTCTACGGAAAATAGCTTTCTCCCGCATATACACGGCGAAGTGTGGACGTCTACGTGCGCGCATTCCCAAACTCAATATACGAAGACGACAGCTAGAAACCCTCGACTGGTTGGCTGGCAGTTTACGAAAGGCAAATAAAAACGAAAAGACCAAAGTTATTCAATTTGGACAAATTTTCCGTGAGAGTTAGTGTATATTGAATTGGCCTGGCGATAGATAGGGACGGCAAATGGGGCGAAAGAAAGACGATTGGCTGAAAGGAAAAAGTTCTGATCGCATTTTTCCTTTACCTGGCACTCGCGTTCGCCGAAGTTTATTTTACTTTCGCGATATGAGATAAAAGTCAAAGCATATGGGGTATGCAACCGACGGAATTTATATTCCCGTATAAATTTGCAAGAACAACATATCAATAGAGACTTTAATGTTATCTTTAACATTACTATTTCATCATACTTTTTCTTATTTCAAATTCAATTAACATTTTATCTGGAAAAAAAGCAACTATGTACAGAATGCATCGGAGTAACGAAATGAAGAAGTTTTCTTTATAACTATATTGCGGACAGGTGTGAGCCACTGGCGCCTGGCATAAATACACCAGTTTTATAATGATTCATCCTATTCGTTTGCAGTATACTTACAACCATGAGGAGGGCGCAAATTTACTTTTCATGCCCTCTATCATTTGAGATCTGGCATACCTTTGAAATTATAGATAAATACATTAAAACTAAATGCATTCTGGTAGCAAGCTCCACGAACGAAGTGAGGGTTTTGCGGTGCCCAGTAATGCCAGTTGCGTCTATTAACAATGCCCTCTCTGGTAAGTTTGGATTCATCCGTCCAAATATTTTTTTGTAAAAACTGTTAATCTTCCTGGAGCCTTATTAATATTTGTTCGCCAAAAGCAAAACGGCGAGCCTCATCGCCAGGATGTAACGCTTGCCCGATGTTAAAGGCGTATGCGTGCATTTTATGTTTTGATAGAAACAGTGTATTCTATCAAAACATATTTCAAACATTCGATGAATAGGATATACCTACTTCTTCAGCAGCAGCACGTATGGAACTATGAGGGTGGCCGTGAAAATAAGCTAACACCATTATTTCATAATTCTCATCCTCTGTTACAGGTTTTGGCACCTGTTTATTATGCTTCCATTGTCCAGTACTTTAAAGTTTTCTTGAATTCTTCGGAAATGTGTTCTGTTAATAGGCGGCAAGTGAGGATATCGGCTATTAAATACTCGACAAGTTCTGCTTACAATTTTATTACATTCTCCGTGAATAAAAAATAAATTTAAAATATCTTAATTTCTATAATTATTAAAATGGTTTTCCATTTTTGCTAATGCAATAAACACGACAACACAGACCAAAATAATTTGACAGATCACTTGACTGTAGACTGATATTGTTTAGTAATGCTCCGTAGTCCGCACAGCCTACTGCGTGCCAATTTTCCAAAGAAATACTAATTCAACCCTACATTTTCTGAAAATCACTAATTCTGAAAGAAGCGATTGAGATAGGCATAAGAACACTTATAGCTTTTTGATAGAGAATTAAATTCTACATCGCATAGTGTAAAAATATACAGCGTGTTCCATTTGAAAAAAAATACTTTTAGTACTAAGAAGTTATGCCAAATCAACCCTAGGTTGTGAGACACCCTGTATGAGTTTGTTTACTTTTTATGCCTTCGTTAAATAGTATAGTACCTGTACCCTCCACAATTCACATAAAAGCTGTCTACCTTTTACTGTATGGCTGTTACACCCCTTTAATGCATCATCTGTTTTTTTGGATATTTTCACAAATATCAAAATAACTCCGAAACGGTAACCGATAGCTAAAAAGATGTTTTATAAAATTGGCCTCAAAATTCCATATAGAATCTAAAAATGCAATAAAAAATATAGGCTTCTATTTAAAATATTAAAGTTGGCTATGGCTTTCGATGTAACCGGAAGTGCGACATTGATTCTATCACTTTTTCTAACTAGATCATTGCCAACTATGGTTATCGCCGAAGTTTCAAAATCGAGATAACATAGCAAATCCAAGAACTTTTAATGGACAGGTTACAACAAAATTAAACAAAATTATTTATTGAATGTATGAAAAAATAGTTGCTATAATACATATTATCCTTGTACTAATCTAAAATTATTTGTTATAATAATAATAACGTATTTATGTCACTAATGAATCTTGTTAATACTTAATTAGAAATTATATACAGTATTTGATCATAAAAATGAAACATTTCATTTTGTCAATGAAAATTCAGTCAATAAATGTAGATTATTGATATAACATCAGTATATTTCTCAACGTAATTGAGTAATAAATATTTATTTATCTTTGACACTTAAAAGAAAGATTTAAAACGTTCACAAGGAGTGAATAATAACAATAGAATGTACAATAATGTCATTAATTCGACACGGAAACGTGTTTTAAAAAGTAGAACACAAAAAATGTACACTACACGTTTCCCTAGCGAAGCACGAAACAATTTTCCCCGTTTTTCGGTTACGTGTATTTGTGCGTATATATATATAGCGAGCCCGCGGAGGTGTTCGTGTGAGCCAAGTATAAATACATGTCACATTGCGTGCCGACTCGACAACAATCTTTGGCTGTTTAGTCAGCAATAAAATTAATTTATCTTACATTATAGGGTTCCGATTTCGGATACGGCAAAGTGGTGCGGAGTGGGACTGGCCCGGGAGAGGGGGGCCCGGAAGGGGGGCCCCCGCCCGGCGCGCGGAAAACCGGGGAGACGCCGATTCGGTCTCTAAACTAACAACGGTAAACCGAAACTCCGAGTTCATTTCCCAAGTCGAACGAAAGGGGCATGTAAGGGTGGTTCGCGCATAATTAACCGGCTCACGAAGCTGGCACGGGGTAGAAAAGGCCAGTACGGCGCGTGATTGCTAATAAATGGCAGGAAATAAGGGTCCTCGTGCGTCTCAGACGCTGATAAAATAATTTCGTATGTCGTGTCTAATAACGGGCCGATTGTCACGCGATTACCATTAGGTTCGTACTTAATCAAGGACAGGGTCGGTTACACCATACAAAATACACATATAGATGGAGTAACGTGTGCCTAATGATAGTTAGTTAGACTGAAAGTGACATTTGATAATTCGATATTCCTTATTTTTTTAATAATAATATTTAATCATCCAACATATAAGTATAAACTTAAATTAAAAATAGAACAACATATCTACAAGTATATAGAAACGCTAGGAAAAGAAAATAGACTTACTACTAACTTATTTAAGATTAAAATATAACATGGAATAATAAAACTAATATACAGGTGCCCCCTCGTTGGGTTGCATAACTTCATAGGGTTATTCCTTGTATCAAAATTAACAAAACACTTCTAGTCAGCATAGGTCCAATTCTCAACCGTTTTCGAGATATGGGTGGTCAAAAGTGTTGAAAGTCACTAGGTACGGTAACTAATTTAGACGAATCATAGACGCATTTGGCTCGAATTTCGGCATGAAATGGTTGCTAAGGAACGATTAACTTAAATTACAGTCTTACTTCCACAATGATGAGCAAAATTTTTTTAATGATTTTAATGAACAAGCAATGCTGTAAACATTTAAAGCTGCTCAAAATGGCGACCCTGGACTGCCAAACACAACTCTGCTCTTTGACTCAGTTCTACTATCCAGTTGACATTTTCCGTATTTCCACGAACTTCCTGAAATGCTCGTTGGATTTTACCTACCAGTTCTTTTTTGGTAGCCGGCTTCTCTTGTCAATAAACGATGGTCTTAACATTGCCCCAGAGGAAAAAGTCTAGAGGCGTCAGGTCCGGCGAACGCGGGGGCCATGCGATAGCTCCATTCAGCCCTATCCAGCGGTTTGTAAACGTAGTGTTCAAAAAGTCGGTTACTACTCTTCCATAGTGTGCCGGACACCCGTCATGTACAAACCACATCCTATTACGGACGTTCAAGGGGATATCTTCAAGAAGAATGGAAAGCTCTTCTTCTAGGAATATCCTGTAGATATGGCTGGTCAATGTTCCATCAGAGATTTTCCGTCCTAGGATAACATTTCCGATGATCCCTCCCCACACATTAACCGAAAATCGGTGCTGAAATCTACTTTCTGACAAAGCATGGGGATTTTCGTCGCTCCAGATGTGCTCGTTATGTGAGTTGTTAATGCCATCACGAGTGAAGGTGGACTCATCAGCGAACAAAGCAATTGGGAGGAGATCCTGGTTCTCTAGGATCCACGAGCAAAATTCTTCCCGTTTTGCATAGTCGGCAGGTAAGAGATTTTGTACTTGTTGTACGTGGTATGGATGTAGCCCATTTTCACGTAAAGTCCAGTGAATCGACGCTCTTTTCTGTCCTGTGGTGGCAGCAACTCTTCTTATGCTGGTTCTCCGATTCTCAGAAACTTCATGAAGAACAGCTTCAGTGTGGTTTCTTCGCGCAGGCTCTCGCTCATTAGTCTTTTTCGGGAAGGATCCCGTTTGCCGGAGCGATATGAAACAGTTCGTGATGGTTGTCCGACAAGGATGTCTTCGGTTCGGGTAGCGTTCTGCGTACTCTCTTGCCGCTACTGAAGCGTTTCCTCCACAATAGCCATACAAAAATATCATGTCGGCGTACTCTTCCTTCGTAAAAAGAGGCATTTTTAAATGTTCTGCGAGCGAAATCCAAAACTGTCAAAAATACAAGAAAACTGCTTACATGCCAACTGTCCAAAAGCCTACGTCAAGTGCATTGGATCTAAGTTACCAGTCGAGCCAACTGCATCCATGATTCATCTAAATTAGTTACCGTAACTAGTGATATTCAACGCTTTTGACCACCCATATCTCGAAAACGGTTGAGAATTGAACCTATGCTGACTGGAAATGTTTTGCTAATTTTGATACAAGGAGTAACCCTATGAAGTTATGCAACTCAACGAGGGGACACCCTGTATAATAAACAAATGTAAGACAGTACAATTAGCCTTTTGTACTGTGGCTGCTCGTGCTACCAAGTGTGACTAGGATAGACATAATCGTATGTACAAACATTAACTCAAATAATTGAGTAGCTCCCTAATGGAACAAACAAAAATATCACAAATATGACTTATTTGATTGTGCAATGAACACATCGAGGGGGTAGGAGATTTGGTTAATAAATTGGTTCGCGATTGGCTAACATAAAAGTGGTAACATTACGGGTAGAGAAACGCGGAATTAAGACATTTAATTTGCCCAAGAGGAAGATGGAATCAATGCGATTGCAGGAAGGATAAGCATGATTTAAAGCCTCGCAACTCCAGGGAAGACACAGAAAATGCTCCGAGAAGGTTTTTTTGCGGAAAATCTCTTTCTGGTAATGATTGTATGTACGAAACCAAAGGTATTTGAGATATTGCCGCTGAACATTCTCAATGCTTCTCGTAGAGATCTCATACTAGAGGTTCCATTCAATCAATGCATACTCTAATTTGAAGCGAACCAGTGAAAAATATAGTGAATGTAATACCTGCACGTTCTGAAACTGCTTACATTTACGCAGGATAAAGCCTAGACTTTTTGTGGCAGCAAACACGACAGAGCTAATGTTGTTTGCGGAAGCGAGTTCAGAATCGAACAGTACGCCCAAATCCCTATTGCTTTTAACACTGTCCAATGCTTCCACGCCAATCTCATAGAGGTGCCTAATTGGAGATTTTTTCTTAGAATATATGACTGATTTACATTTAGTAATATTCAGCTCAAGTCGATAACTCACGCACCAAGCATGCATTTTTTGCAAGTTTTCCTGAAGGGTTAAAGTGTCTATAATACAATTAAGAAATGAGAATAGTTTAACATCATCGGTAAACATTAAAATTTCACAAGTTACGTGCTCCGGCAGATCATTAACAAAAAGAAGAAACAACAGGGGACCAAGATTGGATCCCTGTGGTACACCTGAACTTATAATACGCCTGGTAGAAGAAAAGCCGTTGTAATTAACAAAATAGGTGCGTTCGTTCAGATACGATTGGAGCAGTTGAATCAGATGTCCGCTAAAACAAAGGCGCTACAGCTTCTGCAAAAGAACCCTATGATCTGTACGGTCAAAGGCCTTTGACATATCTATATAAATTTGTTATGTATCATATATGCACGCTTGGTAAAGTATTTTTTTTTAGGTGAAAAGCATTTACTCACTACGAGCTGGTCTCCCTCATAGAGGACTACCAACTCTGCTTCTAGAACACTAGTCCGGAACCGTTTAGTACATGACTTGGAACTGGGTTGATATAAATCATCCTTCTTCATACATATTGCGTTACGCTTATCTAGGTCTTATCGTTCTTTATCATTTTTTGTATAATAGTAAGATTTCTCCAATCTCTATCACTAGATTATTTCGCCATTCCGTTCATCTCTGGCAACTAAAGAAAGTGTGATGGACGTCATCTTTTTCCCTACGGCAGTATAGGCATATATCAGATTATATCTTACCTATTCGGTGCAGATAGTAAGTATGTGAAATATCCATGACCAGTTAAAAAATGAGTAAGAAAGAAATCCACTTTACCATGGCTTCTCAAAATCCAGGGACGTATGAGCCATTTTAATATTCATCTATCCATTTTAATATCTAATCTTAAACACAATAAAGTCATTTTATAACAACTTCCGTGCAAGACATTAACCAAATACGTACTTGCACAAAAAGAAACCCACAACGTCGGACTATACGCTGAGAGGAGGGCCAGATGTTCAAAACGATGAACGTTGCCAAGGGCCCGGCCTCGCCTCCTCACTCCAGTCCTCGAAGTTTAGTCCGCCCGCCCGCCCGCTCCCCTTTCCCCTCTAGCGCCCGCCGCATCCTCGCCGATTAGACCCCGTAACAGCCTTCATTAAAACTTTCATTAATAACCGCTAAATTGAGTGTTAAATTCATTACACAAAGTGAATAAATTGAAGATTAATTAACCATTGATGATTTAAACTCGTTGGGCCCGTGGGTTTAACGAGATTAAAATTTGCATTTGAGGACGGAAAGCACTTTACCGGCATAAACACAATTAGGAGCGGGGTGTTGTGTGTGTACGCGATGGCGGCGTCTGCCTGTAAATTCGCCAAAAACGGAGTAGGCGCCCCAGTCTAAGGTTGCTGTGTATTGAGATTGAGATGTGTCAGTTTCTGGAAGACGTTACAGAAGCTTTCCTAGTTTCTGTGTTATATAATGTAATAAACGCATAACAAAAATATTATCTTCAAACAAAGTTAGAAATTTATCAAATTTAAGAAAATTTATATCATATTTTTATATATACCGACACCCTGTTATTCTGCCCCGAGAGTCAATCTGTTTATGTAAAAATTTGACAAAACATGCAATTATCCATAAATTTGTGTTCGAGTAGGTATAAACGCCTTTGAAGGAAACTGCAATCCCCTAAAAAATTCTCAAAATTATTAAACTGAAAAAAGTGTTTCAAAAGAAAGTAGAGCATGCACGATGTGTCATCACACACAAACACTTTTTTATACCTATTCTATTTCCATTTTAGATTCCATTATCGACAATTTTCGGAATCACACTAAAATCGCAACTGATTCCACACTCATCAAAAAATAATGTTTTTTATTTTATCGGCATGGTATTTTTGGTAAGCAGATCTATAAACACGAGATCTTTAACTTAAACTTAAATTTGTTTCTTTGCCATATCATTCAACCACACGTAAGTTAAACAGCATTTTTAAAGAACAGGATCTGCAAATTGCATTTAAGTCGAGCGGTTCATTAAAATCTCTTTTGGGTAACACTAAAGATAAAATTGAGGTAGATCAAAAATCTGGGATTTATGAAATAAGTTGTAGAGACTGTAGTCAAAAATATGTCGGGCAAACTAGGCGCTCAATTTCAACTCGTTATAAAGAACATATTGCACATTTCAAATACAACAGACCAGATAAATCTAGCGTTGCTCGACATATTTTAAACACAGGTCACGGTATGCCTACAGATAGCCTCAGGCTAGTTAAAACTGTAAATAACTTTCGAGAATTGGATAGTTACGAAAGTATTTATATACTTAAGAACAAATGTAAATTATTGAATGCCGACAAAGGACCTATACCCGAGTCCGGCTTATACGAATTATTCTAATTTATTTGCTAGTTCGTTACGTCCCACTAGATTTAGATAGTATATAAGCCTTGTTGTTTGTAAAAGATGTCAGTGTTATTCCACTAGTGATTTGGTGAAGAGCATATCTTCCAAGGTTTACCTTAGCCGAAAACACTATGTTTAACACTGCTCTTCACTTGTTTCTACTGAAGATGGCAACTTAGTTGCCGAAATACGTATTTAGATTTGTTATCTAATTTTGTGGTAAGGGATTTTTCACCTTTCTTTTGGAATTTTTGTTATACTTTAACAAATTAAATAAAAAAGGCAATACCTATATCTTTTCTTGTGTGTAACTAGCAATAAGATACAGCGCACACGATCGACTTGTTTGTAATGTGCATTGCAACCGACACAATTCTGGCAATCGATTGTCGTTCGTGTGCGTCTGACCTAAAGCATTAATCACTATGGAGTAGGGTCACTCAAACGACGTTTAGGAGTAGCGAGAAGTAACGCGGGAGTTCCGCACGGTTCTATATTGGGGCCTCTCCTATTTTTCTTGTACATAAAATGTCTTTCGCGTTTGTTCCTGGTAATCTCAAATTATATATGG
Source organism: Cetonia aurata (assembly GCA_949128085.1). Taxonomy (NCBI): domain Eukaryota; kingdom Metazoa; phylum Arthropoda; class Insecta; order Coleoptera; family Scarabaeidae; genus Cetonia; species Cetonia aurata. The sequence continues at coordinate 61,310,628 of OX421883.1, read as the reverse complement.
ATGACACAATAATTATTAGATATAACTTGTCAGCACCGCAACGGATTATTAGACAATATAAAAAGCACTGTATTTAACACATCATTTCAATACGTGGCTTTCTTAAAATAAACTTGTAGGTACTTAATATCCAAATAACTTAGTAATAATATCTGAGAATGCTAATCTTGATAATTAAGGACCAAATACCATAGATCTCAATTTTTTGCTTTCGAATGTATATGTAAAATACTTGGTCCTTCCTGTCTTCACAGACTAGGTCTTTAATAAATTACAAATTTTCAGTCTTTTAAGAACCCGCTTTGTCTTGGTGCCTTCTTCCAACGTTCTTTGCAATCATTAGGTATATAAATACTTTTTGATGGACTTTATCATTTGTAATTTGGCATTGTCGAACTGTATCTGTCGTCTCATCTCCCTTAACATCCGTTTTTGTATTTCAGCAATATAGGTTAATTCACCTTCCGTATTTTTCAATTCTTTAACCTCTTGGCTACGTACTTCTATATTCCTACTTTCAGCAAACTTTATTCCCTTTTAACTGTTAATCTATCGGAAATTGTGTGTACAATATTTCCGAAATTCTCGCAATTTTCAAAACAAAATACATATATATATAAATGTATAAAAACACAATCTTTTCCCCGCTACTGGTAGAAGCAGAAGAATTTAGACAAACAATTAGGAGTGGGAATTAGGCGGCAAGTTAGATTTTGCGAAAAAGGGGTGAGCCAAATAGAAACACGTCGTTTCACTTCATTAACTGCAAGAGGAAGAAGGGTTTTAGCGGAAGTGTCAAGTGCACATTTACTTCCGCCGGCCATCTGGCCCGCCATCTATCAATCAGCCCTCGGCTAATCTGAAGACCAAGGGGTTAACTTCGCACGGGCGCACAATGCCTCGAATGAGCGCGTATGGCCCAACACAGAACGGTGGTATATGAACAAACAATGGGCGTCCTTTTTTTTATATTGCTCGCCGTCCGAAATTGCTTTGCCAATCGAACTTTTTTCCCATTGTCTTCAAACTACTAAAGAGTCCGCTTGACTGACACGTTTCTAAATGGGGCTTTTTCCGTGTCATTAGCTCGATTACGAACGACTTTGTTTCGTTGGTGTAACCTACACGTATTGTTTACTATCGCTTGGGATTAAAAATAATTACAAAAGTGTAATTTAGGCGCCTCAGCATTCAATTTCGTGCAGATATCGACACCCCTCTCTCTCGAATGAGGCGTCCCCTCAAAATAAACGAAGTCCAAGACGAATGCGAGCAAGCGCAGATTATGGTAAATAGCCCGTTACGCGCGAATGCCGTTAGATTAAGCGAGGCAAATTGCTGTATCCCTTTTATCGGTGCGTTTTATGGTAGTGCAACGAAGAGAGGAATAGCAATAAGGATGATCGAACGAGACCCCGCACTTTTTTCCATGAGAAAGCGCATATGTTTTCATCACGCGCATTATAACTGAATTAGTGTAACCGAATCGCTTTACGTAATTTGTTTTATTACCTATTAATCGATTCGTTGTTTAGTGGCGTGAACGTTTGGAAAAAGGGAGACCGATCGCCGTTATGGGGGAGAATAACCGACTAGTGGGGCGGACAAAACGAGAGATGACAGAAAACCTTCAGACATTACCGTCACTCCGATAATTTCATGCTTTTTACTTACCGCGCGCAATACATGAGTCGCACGTAAATGTACAATACATGAATGTGGTAATTGCTTAAATTGTAACGGGTTTTGTGCGTGCAATTGAATGGAGGAAATCGTTTTATTATGTTAATGAATATAAAAACATATTCGGAGAAATTACTTTAATAGAAGAAAATATTACTCGCATTATGTTGTTATAAAGTAATATTACAAATGCTGCTTGTAGGACGGACAATGTTTATAACAATCAAATTATATTCTAAAAATATTTTTATTATAATATACTACAATTTTTGTAACTGCTACCTATATTAACCCAAACCATTGATAAATTTATAGTTCACTCTGCAAGATTTTCGTACCGTGTATATTTAGTTGCTAACTAATATTTTCCGAATTTATTAAATTGGTACCGCCTCTTTTCTGTCTATAAACATAGCCTTACCAATAAAATTGAAGTGTAATAGTGATGCCATCTCAACGTGTTTGTGTGCTGAGGAATGATATATGTGTATATCATATATATAGATTTTGCATACAAAATAAAAAAAGCAGCAACAAATACTCCAAAAACCCAATTACTGGAGAACAAATACTTACTAAAATAGGAAATTTGAAGTAAATTATACTTATATCGTGTAAAATTTGAATAAAAAAAAAACTCGTACATCCAAATTACTCCGCTATGCATCCTCTAGTGCCTTACGAAATATTAACAGCCCAAAAAGTTGCTCAAAAGAATTTGCATTGATATAGGATCAAACGTAGAATCAAACGTAATGCCAAGGCCTTTAACAGTGTCGTCTTTATTCAACATGATCCCATTCATATAATAGCAGGAGTCCACAGGAATGGTTTCTCTGGTATAGCTTACGAGGCAACATTTCTCAATGTTTAACGTTAGCTTATTATTCTTACACCAGTTGTAAATGGTGTCCAAGTTCGATTATATAATACGACAATCACCAACATCATCAATCCTGTGATAAATCTTTAAGTCGTCGGCATAAGCGAGTACAGGACAATCTATTGAAGTTATTAAATCATTAATGAACAAGTTAAAGAATAATGGAAACGACATTCGAGCCCTGCGGAACACCAGAACTTGCCGAAAACAATCTTCATTCATATCCGTTATACTCTAGTAAACGTAGTTCGTTCTGTTGTGCAAATAAGATTTAATAAATATAAGTGAAGATCTACTAAAACCGAAACGTGATAACTTCTGTAGTAATACAAAGTGATCTATTGTGTCAAAAGCACGTTTAAAATCTGTATATCGAGCTGATCACCTGCATCCAGCGATTCAGCTAGTTCTTGAGTTATAATACTTAAGTTGCTCATCGTAGAATGATTAGCAATAAATCCATGCTGATGAGGTGAGATAAATGGCGTACAGCAGTATGATAACGAAGCAAAAATTACGGATTCAAACACTTTGGCAAACGTCGAAATAATAGCGATGGGTCTGTAATTTTTTATGTCGGTCTTGTCACCCTTCTTGAATATCCGACAAATTCTGGCGATCTTCCAAGCAGTTGGAAATACAGAAGTTCTTAAAGAAAGGTTAAAGATCTTGGATAATGGTTCAGCAAAAATTATAGCACAGTCCTTAACTAGATAACAAGGGATATTATCACTTCCGGCAGTGGATTTGTTTTTTAGGTGTTTTGTACATTTCAGAACCCCACAAGCCTCAATTTTAGGAAGTTGAATTGGAGGAAGACCAGTGTCGCAATCAGGAACGGTAGATGCGGTAGTAGGTGGTAAGTAGGCATCCGCAAGCATGATAGCAAAAGCGTCGACGATTTCCTGTGGATGATTGAATTCCATCATGAAGTTTCCCAGGAATTCTGGTAGAGTTACCACATATAGTTACTGTAGCGACAATATAAATATTTCAACATTTTATATATTTGGCCATATTAGGCGATCGCCCAAAAAGAAAGTATTTGTTTTGAGTGAAGAAGCTCAACCGTTGCTTTGTAACTTTCACATAAACCTCATTTTTACCAAATTTTTTTTAATTCGCTCGTTCTTTGTTATATTATATTTTTTGTTATCATACATTTCTTGTTTCATTTTTATTTTTCCATGATAATTAAGCTAAGAAGTAAAATTTATAAATTCCTTCAAAAAATTCAAACTAAAATTGGTGGTTTTTATTTAAAAAGAAATTAGCTTTGTCACCTTTGCGCAATTTTTTTCTGCACTGAGAGAAATAGATAGTACTCTTTAACATAAATATAGTATACTTTAATATATTTTATAGCTCCTATAGGGACAATCATATTTTATATTACCGGTGACAATATCTGTATAGCAAATATCTGTGAATACTTTTTATTAACTCGTATGGTAAAGTGTACTATATTTGTATTATTAATTTGAGCATACATGTTAGTAAATGTGAAAAAAATGTCTAGTAGCGCTGACTATATTTGATAATAACTGTTAACAATGAAAACTATAATAAATATAGTTTAATAATTTTTAATTATAATTAATTAATATAATTTGATTAGCCGGTGACAGCCGGGCGAATTGCCGTCGTATCGGGCAGGATTGCGGGAATCAGACCGGCCCGTGTACTGTAGAGTACTACCGGTATTGAAGCGCCTCGTAATTCTCGTCTGTGGGCGATTGCCCACAGTACTTTTTACACGACGTTAACCATGTATAAGCATCATATAGATATTACGCAGCCACATTTACCGATCACAATTTACATTGAGTACGAATTTCAAAGATTATGAAACAAGCGTAGCGCCATCTTTACGACAAAAACTGTAGTATCACATATTTATGTAGCTAAACCAATTATGAGTATTATGATATTCCTACTATATAGATATAAAACTATACAGCATTCATTTCATTCCATCTCATTATTAATGCCGTTTTCAATAATCAAAGTAAGGTGACTGTTGCAAGCACCTAACCTAACCTAAATAAACACAACACAGTAAATTTGCTACACCTGTTATTATAACTGTCTTCACTACATTATATGCAATTTATTATATTCACTTGTTGTAAAATATTGTAAAACATTTCACTATATTTCGTAGAAGATTGTCACACAATATTTTTAAACAATTTTATTGCTTTTTTTGTAACCGTGATATAGGAAAATGCAACGCCGTTGTTCTAAAATTTTGCACAATAGTAGGAATTCTCACTACAATTTCCGTCAAACAGTGAAGTGTAAATATTACAACATGGATTTTTCTCTGTGCAGACACAAACATGCACCGACACGAATACGTTGTACACCTGTATCACACGTACATAACACGTGTGAGTGGCAATACAGCTTATTGGTCGATTTCTTCGGTAAAGATCGACAATGAATAGAGCAAGGGGTGGGAAGAGCGTTACGAACATTTATGTTAGAAATTGAATATGCATCGAATACCTGGTAACATCCAGATTTTACCTCTTACTATAAGCATGGTAACATCTGGTTATTTTACTCTTAATACCCCACATATTGTCGTTTTGACAATAATTATGTTACTAATTAACATAAAGAGATTTACTATCTAATTTCTACAATCCATTTTTCTCAGTGTGTGTTTCGCATTTACACCACTTACAAAAATTATCCCCACCGCAAATGGATGAAACCATTCAGAGAATTTTAGTTTCAATTCGATTGCTTGTAATATATTTTGATTGTATACGTTAAGAGCATAATGCGTAATGCATATTCCATTTAGCACCACTAAGGCAGGAATCTAAGACATCCCGTGTTTGCGGATCGCGGTAGATTTGTTGATCAAAATCAATGTTTGTTATTGCAAGTCTACGCCGTCGACGTCGGCGGCAACTGAACCCATTGTGTCTACTAATGACGTGGCGCAGGCCGGATTGGCCCTATTATACTCTCGAGATTGTATTACGAATGGCAGATCTGCGAATGACATCTTAAGCGAACTGAGCGCAGCTTGACGTCTGTTCCGCCAAGATCGCTACACACCCACATATGTAATACATACGTATATACACATACACATATAAATACATACAGATAGACGCGTACCTAATCTAGAAAATATCTACATATATGTACACAAACGAGAGCGTATAGGAATGTAATTCCAGCGTCTATTTCCCGTATATTGGCGATTGCCAAGATTTTCTGCACATTTTAACATTTCAATTTGCATCGTCAATAAAGATCGATTTACATTTACACCAATTCTGTTTACACCTCATCAGTACAATCAGCAGAGCGCCCTTCATCTCGTCATTTAGTTACGACCCTCTTTTTTCCGGTGCTCCCTAGACGTGCGAGCGGTCGCAAGAACATCGCTTTACCGCGGATGCGGATTGGCCCCCCACATCATTTGTCTTCGACAAAAACCCGGACCCATTTTCCTTCCACAAACGAATTTTCCGACTGGTTGGCACGCGTATGGCGCGAATTCCCACAGTTATCTAACGCTTCTCTCCGTTGTAACCCCTCTGAATACACATAAGATGCATACTTACACATAGAGTTGTGTGTAGTTTTTATCGTTTATTATATTCCTCCGGGATTCAAATTGAATTCGATGCTATATCGTTTCGTTATAAAGCAGCATACCTAAAATGTTATGCGATCTATGAGGGAAATAAGCATTCGCAATTTGTTTAAAAATAAGATATTAATTGTATTTGCTATAAACTAAAGCATTGATATTTTCTTAGTTCTAATTCCGTTAAGACTTTGTACAATATTAGGAGAGAAACCAGTGAACTCCGGACCGTTCATCCAGCCAATTAAATAGTCGTTTGATGACGGATTACGTCCCAAACAGCGGACCGGCTAAACCGCACCACCCTCAACTAACCCTCGTACACACCTGTGGTTTGTGGCATACACCTGTACATTCTTTTTTCTTAATTCCTGCCTCTCACTTGTAAAAAGACTCAAGATCTCGCAGTCGTTGATTTGATAACGGATTACGACCCACCTCAAAAGACCTGCTAAACCCTTCCCACTTGTAAAAGGACTCGCAGTCGTTGGTTTGATCCCCATTACGACACCACTCCCGCCTAACTCCCCGCTAACTCCCGCCTACACCTATAATTGGTTTGGGATCGTCGGTATATTCATTTTTTTTAATTAAAAATTACACCTACTGTATATATTGAAATAATTAAACGTGAAATTGTCACCCTGTTTATTCATTTTTCTTAATTAGAAATTACACATACTGTATCATCATCATTTTCCCTTGTAACACTAAAACAATCGAAGAAAATACAAAATTCTTATCGGCTTTAGATATCCGTTAACTATCGATAATTTACATACTTGGTAACCGACGTCTTCCGAATAATGGTTATTACATTAATTATAATGTTAATTTTTTGCCATTTCTTCGATCCCCTTTGTGCTTATTTCACACCAAATTCGTCGTCGTTCAAGGTTTCGATGTTTTGATGTTCTATGCACGACTACCTACTGATCACCGGCAATATTACATTATCGGACCCTTCTCGCCGGGGCGCGGGGATCGGCCTTGGGCATTGTCGGTCCGTTACCGAAAATCGTGAAAAATCGAAATTTGTTTAACGACGATCGGGGATACCCCTAGTACCAGACGACCGACGATCTACGCCCCCTAAAAATACTCCGGCCCATTGTTAAAATAAAATTATTTATTTTTTGTTTTTTTCTCTCTTGATTTAGCGGCTTGGTTTTTAAATTTAATGAATTATTCAATAAAACTCTTCATTTTGACGTTTCAACAATCTTATTTTTTATTGTTGTCTTAGATTTTTTAAATGTAGCTCTCCAGTGTTCACACAAAATGTTTCGCCTTGCATAATAATTTTAAAAGACAATTAATAGTTAGTATATGTTTAATGAAAAGATTAAAAAAAAATTTAATACTATTTTAAAATGTGTGTGAATGTCTTTAATTTTACAAAATTTTGTGAATTATATAAAATAATCTGAAGAAGACAACAATAAAAAATAAGATTGTCGAAATGTCAAAATGAAGAGTTTTATTGAATAATTCATTAAATTTAAAAACCAAGCCGCTAAATCAAGAGAGAAAAAAACAAAAAATAAAAAATATACAAGCACGGCTAAGAAAAGATACCCATCAATAAAATTATTGATATATTCTATGACAAATTTTTAATGAAAATAAAAGCGGCCAGTTTTGTAACTTAATGCTTAACTAAAATACCGGGTGATTCAGTTTGGTATTCGGCCACTTGTAACCTTTTTGCTTTTGCGATGACAAAACCTATTGGATGGGATCATCAATTTATCTTTACGATGACATCGGTCAAGACGGTGGCTGTAAATTTTTTTTTTTTTTGTCAAATCACACCTTGTGTATATTTTTGCATCATTTAATAGGTATTCTGTTTCTAATTTCCAAAATGTTCTTAATGGGAAACCCTTTACTTTTTTATAGCACCTAGAATTATGAGCACGATATGTACCCTAGTGACTCTCCATATATGCTTGAGTTCTGCTGCAAGTTGCATGTACTTTTGTGGCAACTTTCTGTTTATCTTTTTCTTGTATGTTTGCTGGGGGATGGAATTGCAATATGTCAGGCGTGTTATTGGGCATTTGGTGATTTGTTTGTATTGTTCCATCCCAATACAACAGGGCAGTATCTGTTTCAGATAAATTACAAGTGTATATTTGTAATCTGGAGTCCGCTCAGTGTTATATCTAATATTAAACGCCAACCAGTTGTGCAAAACTCTAGCAACCGTATTATGCCTATCCGTGTATTCCCGTTCGAACAAGCATTAATAAGAGGTTGAATAGTTTCAGACTTGGATCTGCACATCCTGCAGCAATCCTCTCTTACTTCGTGAACTTTTATTACAGATTCTCTTTATAATTTAATATGGGGATCACATGGTCTTGTATTGATGTGAAGAACTCTTCAGTTTCAGGAAATGGTTTACCTTCTCTGACCCACGAATTATACGTCCCATAGTTTATATATTCCTGTTTTAGGGTGTTGATAATATGGCAACCATGCAGTCGTTTCCTTCACCATCTTTCCACTAGCTCATCAGGGGCAGTGTTTATGCTGATTTAATCATTTGAACCCTCGAGATTTAGCACTGTGTATTTCGTATCGTTTGCAACTAACGTGTTAGTTCTTAGAATTCTCGTCTTTGTACTCACAGAAATAATCTCTAATACCATTAAAGATTCTATACCATAGTTGGTTCATATCTGTTATTCCTCTATCGCCTAGTAATCTTGGATAAATCCTTGTATGCAGCTATGAGAATGGTGTGCACAGTACGGCTAAATTTCTTTCTGGTCATCCTGTTCAGTGTTGCTCCAATGAATTATTCTGAAGGATTGGCTGATTACTGGCACTGCGAAGAATATTTCTTGGCCAAAGCTATCTTTATAATTTCATGTTGCCCTAATGGCCTGGAGAACTCCCAGATATCTATACGTTTCCATCTCGTCCAAAGATTGTATGACAGATGTTGTATCTTTTTCATCTTTTCATCTGCTCTCCCCTAGATTGTGTCCTTCTAGTTTCTTCCATTTTCCTTTCATAACTCATTTTAATAACGCTATCAAGTATACCGGGAAAGATATTGGCAAGAGTAATGGACACAAGAATTCGAGAAATTGTGGAAGACACGATTGAAGATACGCAATATGGATTTAGAGGTGGGAGAAGTACGCAAGACCTAATCTTTATAATAAGGCAAGCCAGTGAAAAAGTGATTAACAAAAATAAAAAATTACATATATGCTACATCGACCTATACAAAGCGTTTGATAGGGTAAGGGGAGATGATATACGGAAGTAATTAAAAAAGAGAGAAATCGACGAACAAACCCTAGAAGTCATAAAATCAATGTACAATATAGTAAGAATAAATAATGAAGAGTCGAAAAAATTCAAAACCGAAATAGGTGTTAAACAGGGATGTGTTCTCAGCCCCATTCTGTTTTCCTGTGTATTAGATGACGCAATAAAGAAGGCAAGACCAAAAATGAAACAACTAAAATTGGGATATTGGAAAATGAAACCCACTATAGTATAGCAGAGTTGATGTATGCCGATGGTATGGTGGTAGTGGCAGAGACCGAAGAAAACCTGCAACATAATATAAACATCTTAAATGAAGAACTTACAAAAATTAATATGAAAATAAATATAGATAAGAAAAACAGTATGATAGTGGCAAAAGAGAAAACAAAACATAACATTAAAATAAACGGACAAATAATTGAACAGGTCAACGAATACAAATACCTAGGGACGATAATTGCAGCCGATGGAAAGATAGACAAAGAAATAGCTGAGAGAATGAAGAAGGGTGGAAAAATATAATGAAAAAGACATTCCTATGAAAAAAAGAGGTGCAAAAGAACGTTAAAGTCGACGTAATAAATAAAATAGCAAGGCCAACGCTGATGTACAGCTGCGAATCCTGGACGCTAAACGAAAAACATAAATCCAGAATTAATGCCATGGATATGAGATTCCTAAGAAAAGTAGTAAATAAAACGAGAATAGATAGAATCAGGAATGAGAAAATAAGGGAAGAATTGGGAGTGATACCAATACGAATGAAAATAGAAGAAGGACAGCTAAGATGGTATGGACATATTTGTCGAATGTCAGAAGAAAGAACAACTAAGAAGATTTATGAAACTAAAATATCTAGGAAAAATTCAAGAGGAAGACCAAGAAGAACATGGAACGATGAGATAAGGGAAGCATTGACCGAGAGAGAAATGAATTGGCATGAGTCAAGAGAAATGACAAAAGACCGGAAAAAGTGGAGAGAGGAGATAAGGGCAAGGAATTAACATCAATCTCGAAATGACCTTACACCTAAAGGTAGAAAGGTTTTAAAGGAGTAAAAAAAAACTCATTTTATTTTTAAAAATATTCAATCCGAACTATCTTTTTATGTCTTTCGATAATTTATCTATCTGCTTTAGTAATTATTCGATCACATCTCTGGATTGTGCAAAGATTTAACCACATAGACTATACGGTTAATTTTGACAGTGTTCGTTATAGTTACCGTGCTTTTTTTATTGTTTACGATAGTGGAGAGTGGCTTCAGGGCTAAACATATTGCTATAATTATTATTACTTATGTCATTTACTGCAAACATATCGAAAATCATAGGGTTGAGAACGCGCGAAACACAGGTGGAACACCATCATTGAACAGTCAGGAAACTGAATGCGCAAACATCAAAGAACGACGCATACACATACATAATATACGAAAATATTATTATACCTTTGTACATTACGCTATTTCGGCGTGCATGCTGCATAATTCTTATTGTCCGAGCGGGAGTCTTTCAAGATGTCTCGTGTTACGCCGGTACTCGTTGCGGTGTCACATTACTGCTACTGAGATGCTGACAACGCCTCTTCAACAGCTTAAGCCGCGGATGTCGGATGACAGGACGTAAATGGCTCCATTCATACGGTGATCTATGATACCTTTCTGAATAAATCTACCTACTTACATTACATTACCTACGGAGATATACACGAAGGAGCTTTATACGAACAATTTAATGGGCCGTATTGAATTTTCTTTTGCCGTAGTTAATTTGATTAATTAGAATAACACGGAAGGAATTTCTCAGGAAACGGATGCTGATTTACCTGTATTGTGATTAGGTACACTATAGACCGCTAATGATTTTTTATTTATTTTAATTTCAAAGGGGTATAGACAAACATACGTATATCTGATACATTTTCCGGTTTTATTTGTTTTCTTTTCTTTTTCTCTTTCTTTTAAACGAAATTTTTTTCACTTAAGTTTATTGCATTAATAAAATAATGTCTCAACATATGAAACCTATAAAATTGTAATGAGGCAGCCAAATAAAAAAGAACAAAAAGAACTTGTTTACCTTTAATCTTCAATTTAGGAGATATATATTCTATCTTCGTTTCGAACGCTTTGTTCAATTTTTCTACTGTAAGTAATTTACTATCCACTCATGGTTTTAAATATTGTAAACTTCTTTGCCTTTTAGTTTTGTCTATGTGGAAGTAAACAATTATTACGAAAGCTTAGACTTTTTAAAAAACAATTCTAGTTTTATTTGGCTGCCTCCCAACTACTCATTTATCTCTAATCGTAACAGCTTGTAATCTTCTTCTTAATCTTAGGCCTTCCTACCGTCAGGTGTAAGGCGTGCGGGGTTGAGTATGTTTAATCTCACTTGCACTTTTCCTTCCATAATTTTCTATCCTCGGCTATCTCTCTTATTTCTTTCCATCGTATTCCCTTGTCTTCTGCTGCTTCTCTTACTCTGTCTTCCCACGTTTTTCTGGGTCTTCCTTTTTTCTTTTTTCCTGATACTCGCTATCTTTAGTTTTTGTCTGTATACATCGTTCTTTATTCTATCTCTTTTACACTCCGCCAAAAAAGTATCGCATAATTTAGTTTTGAATCATAAAAGTATCGCATAAACTTTGTTTGTAGCATAAAGTTGTAAATATACTTTAATGCGCTCTAAGATATAATTTCTATGATTGTTTAAATAAAATACAGGCCAAATAAAAACAAGAACTCATACTTGAGATTTTTATTAAAACAAGAAATTATAATTTTGGAAAGAAAAATGTCATAACAGTAGCTTTTAATACTGAGTATTGCCACCTCTGGCTCTTATGACCGCTCGCATACGGTTTGGCGGAGATTCGATTAACCTCCGTATATAAGCCTGATCCAAATTCTCCCACTCGTCACGGAGAGCATTTGCTAGTCCATGCAGGTCCGCTGGGGCAACATTTTGGGTTCGTATCCGTCTGTGAAGGAGGTCCCACACGTGCTCGATAGGGTTCATGTCCGGACTTACCGCAGGCCAATCTAAAACTAGAATACCAACATCGTTAAGGTATTCCTGGACGATTATTGCAACATGCGGTCGTGCATTATCGTGCATTAACATGAATTCGTTTCCTATAATTGGCGCATATGGTACTAGATGTTCTTCTAAAATGTCCGTTATATACCTGTGGGCAGTCAGTGTACCTCTGTCTACTGGTACTAACTCTGTACGACCTGTTAAACAGATGCCTCCCCAAACCATAATAGAGCCACCAGCGAAATTAGGTCTAGGTCTGATATTACACTGCGAATAGCGCTCACCGTCTCGTCTGTACACTGAGATACGCCTATCTGAGGTGTAAAGACCAAATCTTGACTCATCTGTGAAGAGTATATTGGCCCAGTCATTAATGTTCCAATTTACATGTTCTCTGGCAAACCTTAAGCGAGCCACTCGGTGGTTCCTAGTGAGACGAGGGGCTGTTACAGCTACTCTAGCTCTTAATCCACTCTGTCGTAACCTATTCCGAATAGTTTGAGTACTCACACGAGTATTTCTGACTCTAGCCAAGTCGTTCTGCAATTGTCTCACAGTTACATGTCTTCGACGTAATGCTTGTAGTAGTAAATAGCGGTCATCTTGGCCAGTAGAACATCTTGGACGACCTGGTACAGGTCTTCTACTGTAAATGCCTGTTTCCCTATATCTGGCTACGGCTCTAGAAACACTTGACTGATTGATGTTCATCAAATTAGCAACGTATGCTTGAGATCGTCCATCTTCGATTAAAGCAACTATAGCAGCCACTTGTTCTGAAGTTAAATTGCTCATTTTAGTTTTAAAAGCGTTGGTACAGAACTCTGACTTCGCACTTTAAAATTTGTCCGTATAGGAAGACTTTCAATAAACAACTGAACAAACCTTACACATATGCATTTTTCTAAATGTGTTCTTTTAGAAAAAAAAAAAAGTAAAAACGCTAAGTTCCATTATTTTGTTAGTGTTTTTATAGTTCACATACACGAGGCAAACTTTTTGTGAACGTATAAAAATATCTTGGTTCATAAATGCCCTTTTTTAGTTTATGCGATACTTTTTTGGCGGAGTGTAGAACATACTCAGTATGTGCTGTTCTTTATTTTCTTCGCGGTGACCTATTTCTTGTGTAACAGCTTGTTTGATACTGTTTTCCAAATAACCATTCGTAAGTAGTGTCTCCTTTAAAAGGTTCATTTCATTTTAACTTTCCTGTCCGTGTGGCCATACTACAAACGCTGGATCAATAGATCAATTCTCTATGACGAGATTGGCAACTACTTACAATTGCATATTGTAGATTTATGCAAATTCGAAATTATGCCGATAAGGTATTTAAAATATTCTCCACTATAATTAAATTTTATGTCATGGATCCATCATCTCTATTATTTTCTGGTAAATAGCACATATGATTTAATTTGTGCCTGAATAAAATTACTTATATGAATATTTTGAGACTATTTTGTGTTGCTTATAAATTTCTGAACTAGATCCATGTAAACCAAAATGTTTTTTTTATCATATATCTAACTATCACATTTATATGGTAATTTTCAATTTCAACCTATTTCACCTTCATAAAAGGAGTAACAATATCCTAAAGGAACGCTAAAACCACCAACATGATTTCGACACTAATTTGACGGCTCTAACAATTTGTTACATAATGGCCCCAACAGACATTCCTTTGTGAATGAGCCAGGCAAAGCGGACAATGAAAGGGTGATCGCATTAAACGGTTTTATCTGGTGCGCACAAAAGGTGCCGGCGCACCAGAGGACGCTTAAAAATTTCACCCCGCTTTTTTATTACGAATTTCCCTTTCGAGAGCATTTAATTCGCCTCTTGATTTTGCGACGGTGATGATATAATAATGATTGGTTTTTGTGTCGACTCGCTCATGTGAGATCGTTGTTTGATCGATACGTATTTGATAGTTTTTGTATCTCGGGACCCTTTACTGGTATGTACGAATGTGTCTGCCTCCTCAGAGGTATTATTTATGTCTAGTGTTTTATCTATTCTTTATTGATATTGTTGTTGTGCGAGCACGGTGAAAGGCTCCTTTCGAAGCCATAAAATGCTTTCATTGTGTATGCGTAAGCTGTTAAGTGGTCGTTCCGATTTTTATTTAGTTTCTCTCCCTTGTGCTTTACAATAATAAAAATAGATTATGTAAGCGTACATAATGAAACCCTAATTTATGAAGGTTTTCAAAGATGCACAAACTTTTTTATATTGCCATATTGTAGCAGCTTTTTATATTTTGTATATTTTTTTAGTACTTTGCTGTAGCAAATTAGCTGATTAAAATTATACTAAATATTCATTGTTGTCTGCCATTTTTGACTGATTTAATGATATCCAAAATTTTTTATTCAAAAATGTCTTTTTAGGAAAGAAAAATTACTTTTTAGGTAGCTTTGGCAATATTCCATGCATTTTTTGAGACAAATTTCTAATGTTCCATTTTGTATTTTAAACTGTCTTTATTTACATATACTTAGTTTAGCTGCTTTTCTTAAAGCCAAAAATTAAAACTTTATGACAAGGATAAGAAGGAAAAGAGTGTAGATTTTATGTTTTGCTTTTTATTATTTTAAATAAAAAACAAATGCTTAAATACAATTATAATCGCCACCATAGCAGGGCTCATGCTCTATCATTGGAACCATATCACCATACCAGCAATGAAAGGGAAAAACTTTAATTGAAAGAGATTGAGAGTTTGGCTTGTGTCTCCAAGGGAGTGCACATCTAAACTCTTGATTCCCTAACAGGCAATTGTGGATACATTTTGAGATGTGATAGCGATGAAAACGGGTTTGCACTCGGAGTGACGCTCATGACGCCTTTCATGGCGTCTGCTAGTGTGGTGATTCCAACAATGCACCATGAACCCCGCCATAGTGGCATTTTTCGGTTCTAGTTGTTATTATTTGTAAGAATAATAGTTTCAATAAATATTTTTAAAATAACGAATTTGTTTTTTAAATGTACGGATGGTTTTCAAAGTCACTGCAAGCTTGAACGTCCACACACATAGTTATGTATGTATTTATCTTTCCACTTCTTTAAAACAACAGGCACTGTGGATACAATTAGTAATAAAGGCGTGAGGAACTATGAATAGATGATGCGTAGTTGTGGGCTATCGTTGAGGTTATGTCGAAGTTCCATGCATTACATATTGCTGACACACCGCGATTTTCAAAATTATCGATATGTACTAACCTAATGTTTTCAAATAACAAAGTTCTAATAACGCAATATACAGATATCAAAGGCACACTCCACCTGTTTCCTAAAAAAAATGACTATTATATTATTCGTCTATGACTATTTACAATATATTTAGACATATATTTGCAAATATTTCCTTATTACAAGTAAGCAATTCGTGTCTCTCATATACTTATTTCCAACGATTCGTCACGTTTTTGTAACATTTTTGTTTCGGTTTTTTGATGCAGTTTGATTATAATTGGTGATATTTATTATTGAATTACCGTAAATCTGCTAAGTCTTTACATACATAATTTTTTTCCGGAAAATATGTTATCCGTGCGCTTGGTATTAGGAATTAGATAAACTATTGCACCAAAAACTGTTACTTTTAGTCAAATTTTGAGTTAGCATTAACTTTTTTAGAAAAAACAACAACTTGAAGTTAGTGTAAAAAGTAACACGAAATAATTTGTCAGTATATAAGATAAATTCAACACAGTTCTAATACTCCAAGATAAACAAATCATCCGAAATTCAATAACAAAAAAAAAAGAGTTAAATTACACAGCGTATATAGTAAAATATTTTATCTACAGTGGAAAAAAATATCTCCGGTCTAAACCCACAAAAATGAAAAGAATACCCTAAAAGTATGAGCTTACAATAGCAGTAAAAACGCGAGTTTCTACTTGGTAGTATTCTGTTTCAAATAATATACCATTTTTTTATTAGAATATTAAAAAATCAAGTTTACTTAGCTTGCAGAAACTGGATAGCCCTTTTTCATCATGTATGCTCGGCTGGTAGTCCAGCGGCTTGTTGCACACTTGGCTAAGAGTCGTGAGGTACTGGGTTCAAATCTCACTCTGGTCAAATACGTTAACTGATTTTTTCCGGGGTTGTAATGATGATTGGGAGGGAAATTTGTCTCTAGGGGGGTGCTTTAAAAGCATAATAAATGCTTAGGCCTTATCTACTCCTTTAAAAAAAATTATTTAAAATTTGCAAAAGTAACAAAAGCCAAGTTACTGAACTTTCTGAATTTCTTTGTCGTGCCAAACTACTGAAGCTTTATTTCTCCATATTCCTTAGTTTTCATATAAAAACGATAATCATTCTAGTTTTAAATACAAACCTAACATTTTCTAACATTGGAATCGCTGACTGCACTTATTTAAACACCAAAAACAGATGGACGCAACAAAAAAAGAGTTCAAAGAGTTTTAGAATTAACCCTTTTTTATGGTGTAATACACATTTTCCAAGATTCGTCACGTTTTAGTAACATTGCACCCTTATGATGGCTGATATTTATTATTGCATCTACTAAACGGTAAAAGCAAAGAGATGGCTGTCCTATTTTATCACACAAATTATTTTTCTACCGTTCGACTATACTTGGTCTTCTTTAGGCTGACAATGACAAGTGATTGAAACTTTTTTAAGTAAAATTTAATGAAAGTACCTGTTAAGACATAAAATTGTCATAAAAAAAAAACAATGAAATTAAGTTTTGGAGGGAGAAATTGTTTTGAAGATTTAATTAAAGTAGACATCGAAATTATCTGTTATTTAAACTTTAAGAGTGAGAAAACAAAAGCAAAGAAACAATAAAAAACAAAATTCTTTCTTTGAAGAAACAAAATTTACAATAAAAATATAAATCTTTAAGGCGAATTACATAAAATTACCATGAATAGATAAACATACATAAAATAAATATTAATATAGAATAACAAATCGGTTCTAAGAACGTTCAGACTAGCAATAGTGAAAAACACTAGCTTTTTCATAGTGAAAGAGGACATTGCCAACATTTTTTTATCGGAATACGAGGTAGAAACGAGTTGTTTCCAATACTTCGAACACCTGGTTAAAATAAGTTAAGGTAACACTATAACATTTTCTAAATTATTTCCCATTATATTGCTTATTTTGCATCGCACGACTAAAGTTCTTCACCGCGTTCATATTTACCTGTAAGGAATCATAAACGCCAACGCGTCCGTGCACCTACGTATATAAAGTTTGAACTGTATCGTTCCGAGTTAATTGCCTTAATGGATCGTAATTAGAAGCTACCCGGAGGCGGAGCCTTGATTCAATTCGCTCTCATCTCCTCTATTCTCTTAGCGCCTCTTCGCCAGTACGGCGATGAGCGTTCCTATCTCCGTCTCCTTTTCTCTCTAAACAACGGATCTCTAATGCCTCAGTGTCGTTAATTAAGTCCTTAGACTTAGTTAATGAAGTCGTGCTTTGGAAATTTCATTTAATAATGCATTTACGGGGCGTAGGAGAACCCCTTTCCTACACCCCGTAGGTTGGACGCAAGTGGCAAATGTGCCGCTCTCGTGAATCGCCTCTAAATAATTATTCGAGTTTTGCTAAGGAAATATCATTTATCGAAACTTCCATATTTTTGCTGTTCTAAAAGAAAAATACTTCAGGCAGACTTCAGATATCTGGTAGTTTAACACTGATCTACAGTTTTGAGTAAATTTTCACTGACAGAACGAAATATTTCATTCTTATGATAAAATATTATTTACAATCTTTGATTAAGTAATAACAGGATTCATTAATGAAACAAATAGGTTATCACTATTATAACTAATCATTTTACATTAGTCGAAGAATAATATAACGTATGAAAAAATAGTTACTACAGTTTTCATACGTTCAACAAATAATTATGTTGATAATATGAATATAAATTTTTGACAAAGAATTTCCGCAAAATTCAAAATCATGTCCGCACTGGGAAGCCAATCAATTGTTCAATATGTAAATTTACTCTTTTCTTCTGAACCGTTCAACCAATCTAATTATTTTTGGGATCGTTCGATGGAGCATGTTATGGGTGTCTTTTAGTAAAATTGACGTTCTAACATTTAGTTTGAAATAGGTAAACTAGAGGGGGTTTGCTGTAGTGATTACATATCTTGGTGAATTTCAAGAAAAAATTAAACATGACCATGTTTATATAATTGCCAGTGTCGCAAGCTAAATTAAATTTCATTGAAAACTGCATCTTAATATCTGTATCCGTTCTCGATTTATCTCCAAAAATTAACTGCGGCCTTGCAAGTAGGCGATGGATAGTTTCCATGGAAACAGAACTTGGAATCAGATTGTTTATTGAATGAAATAAATTATTAACGAGAATAGTAACAGCAAAAAGAAAATGTCCAACTAAAATTTTAATTATAAATGTTCGAAATGTCTACTATCACTGGCCACACACAAATTGAGTCTTTTACTTGTGGATAATACACTCGCTTCAACCTCGGCAATGGAAATATTTTTGACGGCTTCTCGAATTCTTTGTTTCATATTGTCAGGTGTTGTTGGGCAGTTTTTATATAGTATATCTTCAAGTCTAAATGCTACCCCAGTCTATCCATTTATTTGGGAACCGGTTATTTAAAAATTCCTGGACACTTCACGCATAGTGCGCCGGACAACCATCCTGCTGAATCCACATAACCATTCTTGTCTCCAGCGGAATATCTTTCAACAGTGAAGGTAATTCATTTTCCAAAAATGTAAATAAGTCACACCAGTTAAACGCCGTTCGAAAAGTAAGGACCAATAATTGGACATCCACTCAGTTTTCGAGCGATCCATTCAAAACTATAGCGCAACCTGCAATTTTCTGAGATAATACTGATTTTATGATTGAAAGGGTACGCCCGCTAGCGGTGAAATTACGAGCATAAAATAATTTTCGGATACTTCTAGTGGTCACATTGGTGTGTGTATTTTTTGTCCCGAAGCTCTAGCCATAGCAGTTTTCGAGATAGAGCCGGCCGCAACCCTTACTGAATCACCCGGTACAATTCAACCTAAAAATGTATCACCAAAATCGCGATTCAGATTGTTAACTTTATTGTGGGAGGAGCTGTACCTATGTATGAAAACTCTTACTTTATTAGTTATGATTTGCTTGTGCTGCCATCTATATGATTGTTCGTTAATGATTAGCGTTGGTAAATCTGGTTCGCAGATCTTTTTGGATTCAATGAATGGAGGATGGACAGCAAATTGCTAAATGGAATAAGCAATAAGTACAAGTTATATACTAATCGTTTCAAATTCGGTATGTTATTATAATTTGTTAGGTTTTTAGACTCAAAAAAAGACAAATACATTAATATTCACCAAACAATCAATCACGAATCAAAGCATCTATTTACAAGAAATAATCGTTAGAGGTGCATATGTACCGTAATTACTAAATGGGGGAGAATTATTCACCCACCCAGGTTTGGCAAGAAATCAATTTCGAAAATCAGAAACGGGCAAAATTGAAAGTCAATTTTCGGTAATAACTGGTTTACTGCGTTAGTTAATAGTGCTTATTATACTTCCCGTTGGCTTTGTGAGGGTGACAGCTATTTCACCCCCACGCACTTCCACAGTACCTACATACATGCACGCACACATACAGATGTGTATACTGCGTGCGGTCTAACAACCCCCAATATAATATATTTCTATCTCGCTCCAAACTTCAACTCACGATAATAAATTGGCAGCTATACACACAGATACCTACCGTGCATACACACATATCCACGTCACTGTCGCGGGCTCCTTTGTTGTATGTATATATGTATACCGGCTAATCGGGAGAGCAGCGACGGTGTGACGTGTAATTTGCGCGGTCACGTGGCCGGTCACGTGATCGACGACGTCCCGCGCGATTGTTTAAAACTTGTTACTGTTGTGTTCGGCGTCGTCGTTTGTTTGCTACGTCCCGATTTGCCCTCCGCTACAGTGCTCTTTATTACCGTCATTATTAAGAATAGGAGTTATGTTACGCGACGTTTTTCTGCCAATCTTCAGTTCGGTAATAATTACACAGTAGATCGGCTGGTGCGTAGGAGGTCCCCGGGGACAACCGTTCGGGATACGACTAATAGGATAACCGTGAGAATTGAATTTGTGCCTGCATACATTGGCCGGTTGAAATTAGAATTACATTCGATGGATTTATACCGGGTGTCTAGCCTAAGATGCAACGCTCCCTAGCTGATTTATTATTGTCTTTTTGAAAAAATGTTTCAAATAAATGTTGCCTCGAATCATATTCTACACATGTTAAAATTAGTTTCAGAAATGGTGGACTTCCGGTTGTACCGGAAGTAGATACTAACTTTATTATTTTAAATGGAACACCCTGTATATTGTTGCACTTTTCGATTCCTTGTTAAGTTTAAATAACAATACGTTAAGGATACATTGGGGCTAAGTTGTACCGTTTCCGAATTACATGACGTTTTTCGAAAAAAAATTGATTTGCATGTCTTCGGTGTTTGCAAATATCTCAGGAAATACGAAAGTTAGAAAGATGCGATTTTCGGTTTTCACTTAAACATGAAACAGCACACGTCTTTTATTTTAAAATTGTTGCGTTTAAATTAGAGCGTTATTAAATAGGGATCTGTAATTTTCGAACCCTAAAATCATGGATAACTTGATTTTTTTTAATTGAACGGTATAGCAATTTTTACATAAATGGATGTAAAATTTAATTTTCTTTCGATTTTATATTGGTAACTTGTGTCTATCTCCAACGGTTTTGGAGATATTCGCGATTTTTCAGTTTCTCACGATAGATACGTATTGTGAAGCGCGGCCGCCGGCCACCTTCCCCTCACATTTCACCAGGCTTGGGACCGGCAGCAATAATACTGGCATGCTTAGAAAGTGGCCAACAGAACACAATAGGACCATTTGAAACAAAAAAAAATGTTTAAAAGATACTTGACATGTTTAAAGCAGCATGTTTAATCAAAGAAAGCAAAACGTTGTTTCGTTATAAATGTGCCAAAAATAACTACTGTAAAACGCAGCCGTTGTGAATTTTGTTCTCCAACTGAATATAATAAAACAAATATAGTGTGTACTTAATAATTAATTAATGGTCGTAAACATGTTTTGTAAAAGTAAAACTCACTGTCTATACTTTTGTCCAAATTGTAAAAGGCAAAAGTTGCTTTTTTTAAATATATTTCATTATTATCAGTAATTTCAACTTTTTAAGAATAATTATTTGTTGTTTTTGTATTAAATAAATAAAATGGTAGTAATTGTGCAATGTCTTTCCTTTTTTTAATATTTTGGGTCATATTGGCCCGAACCATGCAAGTGTATAGTAAATGTGAACAAACCAGCAGGGTTAAGTTAAAGCAAGTAGTAGATTTACCCGAACAAATTTCACATTATTACAATTTCCTAAAGAAGAAGATAATTCTGCCCAACATAATAAATACACATAATCACTTTCTACGCCAATTTTAGGAAAAATAACCTTTTATTCGGAGCAAAGTGGTTTTGCGTAACGGTTAGGTAAAAGAAGATGAAGCAAACGAAATAGAATTTTTATTAGGCACGTCAACGCGCAATTTTTTCATCGAATAAATTTTCCCGTTGTGCAAACATTTCACGGTGCGAGAACTACTTTCCTTCTTCTTCTCCTCGTCCTTCTTCTCGCTTCTTTCCGCGCCTCATCTTCCGATAATATATTTCTATTGTGCGCGTCCTCCATACCTTCTTCCTCCTCTTCGTTCGGTAACAACAACGTCACGACGGCGCAAAATTACATTCCGCTCTCCGAAGACTCCGCCGCTAAAAGTTTTTTATTAGATTTACTCAATTTAGGACAGCTTCAGCCCGCCATTAGCTCGGCTAAAGAATGACATCAAATTGTCAATTAATGCATCAGTTCAAAACCAATTTTGAGCTCGCCGGCGGCACTAACATGGCTGGCTGGTTCGGATCTAAGGGGAAGAGAAACTCCGTCAAGAATAAGGATAATCAAGGGGTGGGTCTATTCTCGGTTCTTCCCTAGATGGTCCCTCTGCCACCAGGCGATTGCTCTGATCCCCCTTTTCTTGCTATTCAACCGTTCGCTTGCTTGCAGTATTTGTATATATATACACAACTTCTATACTCTTGCGATTTTTACAAGCGGATACAATCTACAGTTCGCCTGTAGATTGATTGTTAAGGGTGCATACGGAATTGTTCGGCGCTAAAGAACTATATTGTGTAAGTGTTAACGGTGCCATTCAAGTCGAATATAAATTTGCAAATTCTTTGATGATGTAATTTTCTGAACGCGATGGGAATTCTTCTCAAATGTTTATTTCTTTTATGCAACATGTTTCTCTTAACTATCGGTTTTATTTAACATAATATTTACCGCATGTATGTATGTATGTGTGATATTAGGGTGATAGTACACACATTTACTGCATAATTGTATCCAAATTGCATTAAAGTTTAATGATAGAAGAGATACAAATATCAAATTCTGTATGAAAAATTCCACTCAGATTTTTAACTCTGACTTCAATGATGGGATTTAAGTATTTTGTTTTCCCTATTGCACCGTAGCCTAAAGGCTTATTGTGCTCTGTCTGATAAAACATGGGATTCTATCAGGTCCAGAAGTGAGTCCGTTATCCAATGATGTCATAGCATCCTCCTCATCAAAAGACAGTGTTCGGCCTAATGCATAACCCCGCCAGTTCCATCAATCGTTTATTGGATTAAAAGGATACGGAAACAGTTTTTTGCCATCATGTTTATGTAGAATTCAAATACTATCGTGGAACTTATACAGCGTTTATGGTTGTCGGGATTTTTATTTTTTATTTCCTAGTATAAATACAAGTAATAAGTGGCTTTAACTGCGTCAGAACGAACATAATTTGCTGGTTTATATATATTCATTCATTGAGGGATGTTCACTTACTGGACAGTGAATAGACCCTACATGCACGTTTTAATGCAGACATAACATGAATTTCACGAAATTAATAGTAATATCGTGGCAATATATTATACAATATGTATACACATTAAATTGCACGTTATATAGTAGAAACACATAGTTTGTCCTATCCAAACGTGGAGATATTTTATGAAATTGCAACTAATCTGAAACGCAGTCGTACACAAACAAAGCTAAAAGTCACCGGAACGGCTCCGGGCGACAAAAGCGACCTCATATTAAATTTGGCTTCGTTTTGACATTTGATTTTCCGTATACGGGCGAATTATACCGGTTGCGAACAGACAAACCGGGCGGGCGACGCAGTCAAAGCTCGCGGAGACCGAGACAGGTTCTATTAATGTGGGCAATTAGAGATGCTTTCATTAATATTCCCTCTTGAAATCCGGAAATACTTCAATTTTGCGCTGCAGCTGAATTTAACGGTGCAACGGAAAGTTGCCGTACTCCAGCGGGATTCGAAATTTAATTGCTATTTTCGTCTCTGAATAGAGACCGCGTCGCTTTACGTGGAAGTTTAACTCGATGTTGAATTAAATGTTAAGTGCATCATAAATGTATGCGTTTCTGCTGGAAAGACTTAACGGAAATTAAATAATTTCGTATTATCACGATAATGCATTCACAGTTGATTATAAATGTATCGACATGCACTACATATTAATGCATTTTATCTAACTAAAATAGTAAAAATTCAAAAAATTATATCCTCAAAGGTTCCCACACGTTTGCACTAGCCACCATCAGCAAAAGTTTAAGCAAGTTCATAGACGCAAAGCTTTGAATTATGTCATCGCATATACTCGTACATATAATTTGGCATCAAAACTATAATTTGCTTTCTTCGCGATTAGAGAACTTGAAGACTAACAAAGGGAGACCACGAGATGTTAACCTCAGTTTGTGTGGCTTGTCAGATATTAGTAGAAACCACTTGGAGTACAAAATATTAGCTATTACCAGTTACTTATTTTTTCAAATTAATGACTAATTATAGACACAAAAGCCAAAACAGCTCCTAAGATCGGCAGTGATCAAAACTTAGTAATAACCATAATAAGAGAGAAAAAAGAAAACGGGGAGAAAAGCAGTAAGGGTGGGCAATAAAAATCGATAACGAATAATCAAATCATAAAAAAATCATTGCGCGAAAATATGAAGAAGACAGAAAAGTTAAAAAATACAGAAAAAGAAATATGGAACTACTTTAACTATGATCATAGAAACAACTGAAGAGAAATGTGGAGTGAACAAGTCATGGAAGAAATATTTATTAGAGAAGTCGGCATATCTTGGAAACTACAACAGCTGCAGTGATGCGAAAAAAAATCATGACTAAAGTGGCAATGACCACTAAGGTGCGCAGTTCCCAAGGTCAACAGTAACATTTAAATTAGCTGGAAAAAAATCCAAAATAGGCTATAATTTTAAATATTTTATTAAAAGCCTAGTCAATTACGCACTACTTTAATTAAAGACGTTTTGTCATATTATGACTTGTAAGTGTAGTGACCGTTGCTGAATTTTAAAAAAAAAAAATCTGCTACAACTTCTGCAGTTTCTACCCGGATTTAAAAAACTTGAGCTTGCTTGAAAGAGCACATAGAGCCGCTGTAAATGTCATAACTTGTACTAACAATTAATTTTTAGGAAATGTACTAGATGATTACAACAAGACAAATAATAACAAGAGAGAAAAGTGTCGAAATAATAAGCATAGATGTACTAGAGGAAGCGATACAAAAATTGAAAAATCGCCAGGTTTTGTTAAGATAACATCGGAAGTGATAATGAATATGGGACAAAAAAACAAAATAGATAATGCTAGATCTATACAATAAGGTGTGAGAGGTGTAAAGATGACATTGAACATAATTTTAAAACAAATACCACAGAAACAGCTAACAAGAGGAGGTCGCCAGATGTTAACCTCAGTTTTAATGACCGGGGTAATTGAATACACTTGAAGTACTTTTGTAAAATATTATCCATAGATGGACAGCCGTTTTTTTTTACGAATTTTTTATTATTTATTTTATAATTAACCGAAACAAATTTATATATGATTATTAATTACCGATATTTATTTTCTATCACATTTATTATATACTGAGATTAAAGGTAGTCTGTAAATTCAATATTCAATTTGAAGCGATTAAAATAAAAAAATAAAAAATAAATAAAAAAATAAAAAAACACGCCCGTTCCGGTTCGAACTAAGGTCCTACAGCCATACTATATCGTCGCTTAACCAACTCACCTACTACCTTATCAACGCATCTTATATTCGAGTGTACTGAAGCGAGACAATCAACCACTGTAAAGTTTAAAAATTCCTAAAAAAAATATGCCATCTTGCCTAATATTTTACAAAAGTACTCTGAACGATCCGCAGTATCAACTGACAAAGCCTTGATCAAAACTGGGGTTAACATCTGGCGACCTCTCCTTGTGAAGAAGACAATTAAATACACTCTGGAGAAGTAACTCTACACAGGATCACACATTTTCCATTAAACAAATAACATGAAAAGCTATAAAAAAAAGAGAAAAGAACTCTAAACTTTTATAGATCTTGAAAAGACGTTCGCCAAAGTCCCAAGAAAAAAATTATGAAATATTTTAAAAGGACATAAAAAAAATCTTAAGAATAATAACAAAATTATATCAAGCAAGCGCGAGTCCAAAATTATTCATAATTTTTATGGACGATATTATTAAGAAATGCATTAAAATAGTAAGAAATTCTGTGTATAAGACATTTTAATTTACAAAAGATGCAAGTGGTGGATGTTATTGTTGCCGAAAATGAAATAGATCTACAGTATACCATCAATCTATGATATAAAGAATTTGAGCAAATTGGTATGAAATTAAACATAAACAAAACAAAAGTAATTGCGATAGAAAATGAACACCTGCAAGTTGAAATAGATATTGATAGAAACAATATACAACAAATGAACAGATTTAAATATCTAGAAGCAACATTAAACGAGCATGGAACTCAAGAGGCAGAAATAAACGAAAGGGTTGAAAAAGAACAATGAATCTGTATTACGGAATGAATAACAAATTCATAGATAAAACATATATCTCAAAGAATCAAAATTAAAGTATTTTAGTCTTTTTATTTAGACCAACACTAAAATTTGATCGCGAATCAAGGGTTTCTCAATGCTACGTGAAAAAGTAAAATATAAGGCTGTTGAAATTAATTTCCTGAGGAGAATTCGAGGGGTGAGAAAGAGAGACAGAATAAGAAAAGAAATGAAAATATAATCACCTCTAGAATTTATTGAGCAAAGACATGTAGAATGGTGCGGATATCTATTGCGTATAGAGACATCTAAACCAGTGAGAAGGTTATGGAAAGCAAGAGTACAGAAAAACAGGAAAAGAGGAAGACCTAGATAAAATATTACAGAAGAGAAACAAAGAATGGACAGAAGCAAAGAAAATGACAGAAGACACGATTGTATGGAAAAAGTTTGTTCACATTTGAAGGACAAGAAATATTTCCTACACCTTAATCTGACAAGGAGTAGGCAAGAACTGCGAAACACAAAATTAAATGAGTCGTATATCATTTGAAAGAGGGAGTTAAGAGTAGAAAAACTGTAAACGGGTTTGAGTGCATGGGCCTTAATTTTTGAGATATAAAGAATTTTATTTAAAAACATTAACGCTTGTAGCTTAAGAAGAATTATATGTATACGGCTGATTAGTGTATGTGTAGCCCAATTAGTTGAGGGCACGAATTCCGAATTTTACCAGGAAGTGGAATAGGTTCAAGCCCTTCTTAGGGACATTATTTTTCTGTTATCAGTATTCATTTTTTTTATTGTTATTCGTAATATATGTGATTACTAATAATCACTAATAACATATACAACTTTCACACACAACATTGGAAAAAAAAACAATTATAATACAATGCAATAATTATTTATTAATAAATAAAAGAAAGAAAATGCGGTACGTAATTCGTGCCCTCAACTAATTGGGCTACACATACACTAGTCGTATACATATAATTCTTCTTAAGCCACAAGTGTTAATGTTTTTAAATAAAATTCTTCATATCTTAAAAATTAAGGCGCATGCACTCAAACCCATTTACAGTTTTTATACACTTTATTTCCTCTTTCAAATAATATATGACTCATTTGATTTTGTGTTTCGCAGTTCTTGCCTACTCCTTGTGAGTAGAAGGAATTATTGATTATATAATATTTTTATAATATCACTCATCTTCGTACTAAGTTTATTGAATCAATGGAAACATGTTTATTTCTACTGACGTTAAATAAATATTAAGCTTAACTCTCCAGTAATAGCAAGATGTTAATATAACCAAGCACGTTTACACACACATACCATAAAACCTCTCATGATTCAGCCAGTTACATACCTATTACCCATATGTACACAACTATATCGGTATCACGGTATTTATTTCGATGGAAAGAACAACCATCAAAAATCTAATGACACTCTATCGTGCCACCAAACACATACGAAGATCACACATCAGAGGGAGCCACTTATTTGCTCGCTGCCTATTTTTTTTTTTGTGCGTATAGCCTCCTTCCCTGGATATTCACCTAATCACCTACGGCGCACAACTCTTCGTATGCCGCTAACAACCATCGCATTATCTACTTCGTACACGCGGTAATTTCATTTTACCGATGTTATCTTTGATTTATAACAAATTACATATTTGTTTTGCGGTAAAAGCTTTTTGTCGGACGTCTTAACGTATAATCACTATCGCATCGATAATGAAAGTAAACTTGTTACACCATGAAATATTCACCGAATTGTGCTTTATATACTTATCCACCAAATTCCTTTTTACATTATCCGATGATCGATGATGCTTTATTTGTGGGGTAGTTGGTACTTTAATAATGACGTAGATCGGTATAGATATGTTTATATTATTGACGTGTAAGTAAATGTAATAAAAAACGTATGAGATAGGTTTACTGTACATACATGGATATAGTTAGTGTTTCAAAATACAATGGGAATTAAAAAGATATTAATCCTCTCTTTAAAATATTGTCCTTTTATCTTTTTAACATTAACTCCTTCTATATCCACTACTTCTTCTCCAAAATTTTGCCATTTCCAGGGTATTGGACCTAAGCTTCTCCCCTTTGGGAAACCCAAAACCAATCCACTCTCACCATTTGCTTACAGATGCTGTTTAAAAAGACTTTTATCACGACTTCTACCAAAATGGTTATTTTTCAATGAATTTCCTTATTTCCAGGTTTGGTTCCAAAACAGAAGAGCCAAATGGCGTCGCCAAGAAAAAATGGAAGCAGCCAGATTAGGTCTGAGCGAATACCACGCAGTTTCCTCACTATCCAGAGCTCCCGGGTCCAGTTTAGCCTTGCCGATGGATCCCTGGTTGTCGCCACCTCTCCTAACAGCGCTGCCCGGTTTCCTTAGTCACCCTCAAACCGGCTACCCGAGCTATCTCACTTCGCCCGTGGCAGCAGATCCGAACAGGCATCCGCCGGTGGCACACACCCATTCACCCAACGGCACACCAGATCTCCGAACTACCTCGATAGCCGCTCTACGGCTGAAGGCGAAAGAACACGTTGAGAACATAACTAAAGGTTTACAGATGGTGTAGGTGGAGGACAATCAAATAGAAACAAAATAATATAAACGAACATGCAGACAGAGAATGTGTATATAATAATATATAGTGATGAATTAGTTAGTGTCTGTTCTATCGTTTGTTTGTAAATAACGAACTAAGTGTATATTAAACAAAACGTTTTGTGTATATTATGATGAATCTCGATAATGATGATTAGTTATTACTGTTGGTTTTATTTTAATTATTTGTAAACGATGCGGAATGCGTGCAAAAAGAGATACGGCAATTTTGAATGAAATAAAACAAATATTTCAATAAATTTATCTATTATAAAAAAAAAAACGTGTGTTTAATGTTCTTGCACGGCCAATATTCCTTTTATTTCCAATGTCACGAACAAAAAGAACTATGAATCTACAATATAAAACCATTTAGTGCATTTGTCACTGCACGAAACATTTAATGGTTTTAAGTTTTTCACTTTAGGTCAATATAATCATGAATGTGACAATTTGAGGTTATTTTTAGATGTATGTATATAATTTATCATAAATTCTTTTTTGTTATTAAAAAATTAACATTGAGAAAGCCAATTACAGAAAATAACATGCATAAAAAGACGTTTCATAATTCATAAAACTGGAAGCATTTACTTAAAACCTGAATTTTTTAATTTAAATTTGCGCTTCAAAACCTTGCCTTATGACAGCAATTTTTAATATAACAGAAACGTTAGACAGGTATAAAATTAATACGTAAAAATGAGGGTATTTAGAAATTTTGTTATTTTAATTCTAAAATTTATAAATTTAACTATAGCTAACCAAAGACAATGACCTCATTTTAGCATGGGCTAATAGACTATACTAACTGAGTATATTAAAACCAATAAGTAAATACAGAGGATTTTTCAAATTTAATTTATTCTTTCAGTGCAAACAGATATTTATAATATGTATTTATTTCAATTCTGCAAAAGGGTTAAAGATATTTTTCTGTGAAAGACGGGTGATTATTAATTTCCATATAAAATAATTATTTATTACGTTAATTAATAAGGGTGCATAGGGGTGGCGCTGGAGATTCGATCTGGTATCCGTGGCATAGTGGGGTGGTTCATCTCACTGAGTCCACTCTACTGATAACAGTGACCCACACATTTGACACCTATAAATGCCGAAACTATCTTTGACAAGTATATAGGTATGAAAATAGCTAGTTATTAGTATGAGTATCTTGTGCTGCCATCTATAGTAAAAAAATTTCGGCAAGATGTTATCCGTGCAACTGATGTTACGAATTGGATAAAATATACATCCAAAAAATATTACTTTTAATCAAATTTGGTATTACGATTATCTTTTTCGGAATAAATTACATTTCAAAATATGTGAAAAGAAAAAGGG
This sequence comes from Cetonia aurata, assembly GCA_949128085.1. NCBI lineage: Eukaryota > Metazoa > Arthropoda > Insecta > Coleoptera > Scarabaeidae > Cetonia > Cetonia aurata. Next base: position 61,280,044 of record OX421883.1, on the reverse strand, counting down.
GAAAAAAAATGAGAGTAATTTGCCAGGAAAAAGGATAAATTCAACAAAATTTTAACACCACAATGTAAAGAAATCGTCTGAAACTAAACAAGAAGACAAAGAGAAACTGAAGCTGCACAGCATAATAAAATACTTTATCTACAATAGACCTATCACCGACCTTAATCGATAAAAATTAAAAAATTGTTCTGAAAGTATACACTTAGTTATTTGTTGCAAACTGGTTATATCTAGTTTATTTCACTTTTCTGTGATATTTGTAACACCAAATCATTGCAGCTTGAGTCTTATGTATTCGTAATTTCTACATAAAAGGGATAAATATTTCTTTTTAAATTCAAACCCAACACTTTCCGACATTATTTTAACACCAAAAACGAATGGATGCCAAGGAACACCGAAAAAGTTTTCCCTGGCGTCCACCGGTGTTAGAAATTTTGATGTGTGTAATAATTGGACTTGGCATTCTTTAGTGACGAAGTCCGTCTGGTTCTATTAATTCACGGAACTCCAGAACTTTGAATCTGTGGAAACCAAATTACATCCTATGAAAATAGAAATTCGGATAGCACTGTTTAGGCGAAGAATTATTGGACCAATGCTTTCCGAGGAAACCATTACACGCGAAAGATATCAAATAAATTTGTAACGCAACTACACGAGTATGAATTACAAGAAAGTTACCATCAAGGAGGTAATGCCCCAGCACATACAAATACTCGGGAACTTTAATTATTTAATTAATTAAAGGCATTCTTAATATAAAAAATATTGCAATATCATTACTTTCCCATTTCTGTCAAACCTGTCAAATCTTATTTGTCAGTAGGTAAATGAAAATATGTATACCTAGGAATTTTGTTTCTGATTGTATTAGAATACTTACTGCTAAATGGGTTGCATAAATTAAAGAAGTCAACTGTCACGTATTTTTCTTTTTTGATATCCTCAACTTTAAAACCCATGTTCTGAAATATGATGCTTACACAAGTAGGCGGTTTTGTAAATTTCCTTTTTCCATACTACTTAAAACAGTTTTGTATTGACTGTGCAAGAAAAAAGTAAATTATATCCAACACTACAAGAATTTTTTTTTTAATATATTGTATTACAATTGTCGTAAAGGAATTAACTGCAAGCGCATTAACAAAATTTTTCTTTTGCAATTTAATGTTGTTACGTGGCAATTTTTTATGTCATTTAGATAATTTTAACGCAAAACTGTCATTACTTTCATAAAGAAGTTGTAATATCTACATAAGCCCGTACTATTTGAATTATCGATGTTAATAAAAGAAACTGCAAGATTGCTATATTCTTTCAGCTGAAAATTGCACCAGAAACACAATTGATCAGTAAAAGCTACATTGAAATATGAACTGAATGAAAATTGATGTGAAATGATATATGTAGACTCAAACTAACTAATTTAACTACATAAAAATGACGATTGTTTCCTTTCAGAGCTGTGAGTTTTTTTGTAAATATGGCACAATAACAATAAATCATATTACTTTAAGGCAAGAGTAATTATTGCTGAAGACAGTAATCTTTTTCCAGTATTCCCTTTCCACATTCACGCAGTAGGTGGCGACACCTTCTTTCCTTTTCCAAATTAAAAGCCTCCCGCCCTTTTCCCCTCTGGGAAAAACCTTTGAAGTTCTCTTAAACGCCGACTAATTAAAATTAAAATTGTTATCGTATTTTAATAGAAACAAAATTAAACCAAAACCCAGCGCGAATGTTTTAATTATCGTTTTAACAAGTTATTAAGTTGCGTCCTCGAACGTTTCCAATGAGCGACGGGAAAAAGACGATCGCAGGATGGAAGACGATGGCGAGGGAGGGCGCGAAAAAAAGACAAACGGAATTTTGCGAACGCGATAACGAGCTAGAAACGAACTCCGGTTAGCCGGGGCTAGAGGATATATCGATCTCTTTCGGGGAACCAGTCGGAAGACATCGCCGTCCTCGTCTGTCGTTTAATAAGTGCAGTTTAGTTAATACGATGGAGATCAAAGAGCTCTTCAGTTTTAATTCCACTTTATCTAGAGGGCGTAGAGTGACTGGGCTAAAGCAATAAAATGCTAATACGTGTTTGTCGTCGTTAATCAAGCGTTCAGCAGCGCGAGCGCATGGTGACGATGTGCTTGCTTGCTATACGGCAGCGGCGTTGCCTCGACTCTCGGTTGGCACTGGTTGGACTCATTGAATTATCGATGGAGTGGAAACTAAATTTAATGATGAGTGATAAAATCGCGAGTTGGCATCTATATGAAATATTTCACTAGGAGTTTATTTATGAATCAAAATAATTAACGGCAAACATATAATAGATAAATTTGTTTCCTTTTTTCGGAAATGTTCAAATAAAAATGTAATTCCAGCAGTGGGTTTAAAAAATTCTGGATTCACTAAGTTAATATCATATGTTGTGCTTTACCGCCTTTCAAATATGATCATCGTTTAACAAAAAAAAACCAAATAAAGCGTTAGGATTTATTTCTGCAAAAGTAGAGTTAGAAAATATTGTTTATAACGTATGTCACATAAGTTTTGGGAAAATTTTCGTCGGCGTGAAAATAACTGTAAATAACTTGCAATCTAGTAACCATGATAAACATAAAGTTCATTAATACTCAAACCTGTTATGACATTTCATAGATGTCAAATAATTTGTCCAATTATGTCGTACAAACTTGAAATACGGAAAAGCATTTACAGCCTGGTTGGACATGTACCCAAGCAAAAAATTGTAAACATATTTTGGAATCAAAATATTTCAAAGACAACCATTTATAGAGCAATTGCAGAATGTGAACAAGGTATACCATGCCTCAATTTACCAAAAAGCGGACGTCCCGGAATGTTGTCCGAAAATCGCGCCAACCGAATCTGTGAAAGTGCAAAAGACCGCTTTGGAACGTCATGCCGAAAGTTATCCAGAAGATTTAATGTTTGTCATGAAACTGTAAGAAGGGTATTGAAAAAAAAGGCCTAAAGTTTCGTAAAAGACGTAAATGTCCACGTTATACAGAGGACCAGTTACGAAGAATTCCAATGTGTTGTCGTAGATTACGCCGAACTCATTTTGCAAACAATAAAGTGATCATCATGGACGATGAAAAATATTTTACGTTCTCTCACTCAGAAATGAAAGGCAATGATGGTTTTTATACCGATAATATAGAAAATTGTGCAGATAATGTTAAATACAAAACCAAAACAAAAATTTGAAGATAAAATTCTAGTTTGGTGTGCCATATCGGAGAGAGGAGTTTCACGACCTTATGTTGGGCATGTGAGAGGTGAGGCAGTTAATGCCAACATTTATACCAAAGTTGCTACAGTTTATTACTACGACTCATCCACGTGAAGAAATAATGTTTTGGCCGGACAAGCTCGACCCATCGAAGATTTTTGGGGACTATTGACCAGAAAAGTATATGATAATGGGTGGAAAGCTCAAAATGAAGCTCAACTAAGGCGAAGAATATATCAAAAGATAAGAGAAATTGATATAAACATCGTCTAAAACATGATGGGACAAGTTAGACAAGAACTGCGTGCCATTGAAGACCATGGCCCTTTGTCATTATTTTAATTGTAGTTTTAATTAATTTAAATATAAGGTAAAATGTTGGTAAAGTGGTCATTTGAATAAATTACGTTACACTTACTTTAAAGAATTTAATTATTTTTCCCAAAACTTATGTGACATACGTTAGATATGTACATACCTATTATTGATGCAATTACTTTTTGTTTTTGCACTTTGACAACCCCTGTTTGACGCTAGAAACCTCTACATAAAAGATCTAAACCAGGTCTTTGACGAAACTGGGCGCACAAGTGAGGCAGCCCGTGCAAAGCTAAAATGTTGCAGTCACTTTATATGTTTGACAAAACAATAAAATGATCAACAATTAACAAGAGACAATTTTTAGAAGCTACTGAAGGAAGGAAAAGAGTTCCAAGAGATAACAGGCTGTAATGGTTTTTCCAGTCCTGTACGACTTTTTGTTTGGCCTAAATAACTAATATTTTCTTATAATAAGTAACATAATAAAATAAAACCATCGAAGTAAAAATGCATTCCGGAAGAGCCGAGCAAATTTTCCAGACAACGACTTCACTTACTCTGACATTCATTATAAAGAAACCGTTTATTCACTATCTAATATTATCAATAGAATGAGTATGCACAAATCCTATATCTTCAGTAGTTGTGTCAGCTAGTAATATTCATGCTACTCTATTTCAGCGCTTATCATTTTAACGTCAATATATGACATTTAGAATATTTGGAATATCGAGTAATATTTTACCTATTTACAAAAATAAACAAACGCTCCAATTACCATTCAAATATTCTTGTCTAGCACCAACACAACTGGGCATTTTTCGACGAAGTATATTAACTTCCACAGATTTGCCCAAGTAATAAATATTTAAAATATCAAAGAAGAAATCACCGTCCATTTTCGATGTTCTTAGGGTCACTGTAATCTTTTTAAGCGGTTACCCCATTGTAGCAATGATTTACCAGCTGACACGCCTTTGACCGTTGTAGCCGAAATTTATATTCGCTATTTCTGGTCCTGTTTTTTCCTGCAATTTCGTTGGCTTATTAATTGTAGAAGACGACCATCTATTGGAGTGGTTATAATTGTACCGTGAAAACAAATGTATCCGACAGTATGATACTGTCATCGACAGCTAGTTGGGCACCAGTGGGCACCCGTAAATATCGGATACCAACTTTACAGAGAAGTGTAATGAATTATAACACTAAAAGAGTCAACCTTGGTTTGAATAAAATCTTAACGCAGACAATATCAGTTGTAATACAGTATAGATAAAAATGTGATCATGTGTCAATGACTATCTACCTGCCAACCATTGTCGTCCTTACCCTATTAAGATTTAAATATTAATTCACACTCCCAACCTTGTTATTTCAAACAAGATTCTTCCTCGGTATTAACCCCGTCCAACCATAGTTACAACAAGTAAAGAATATCACCCCCATCGTAAAATCCGATCTGTTAGGGTTGCGCACAGTAATGTGTTGGTATTCACGGCATTTTTCGCGCTCGCCCACAGTGGTGGGGGGTCGGCCGACACTCGACAACAAGATAAATTGACACGTCCCCATTCGCCAGGATCTCCCGAACGGTAGCGCATTCCAAACTGCATCTCGTATTTTCCGAACACAGGCGTCGTCCGCCGTAGACAGAGATGGACGCTCGAACGCTGAACGGCAACAGAGACGGAACCGAAGCATCCGTGGAAGGAGAGAGGCCGCGTAGTAGAAGCGCATCGCCCGTTCCGGTGGGGGCTTCGCAGCGAAGCGATAATTAACTCTCTCTATTACTTTATTGGTTTGTGCCCTGTCTATTTGGTCCTCTTCTCTTTTTTAATCAGAGACGGTCGGAGTTTGGAAAACCGCCCGACCATTCTAATTGCTCTTTTATTGCTCGGACGCACGCTCTTCTGCTCGCTTCATCTAACCCGTATAGAAATTTAACCAAACGAACGGTCGGCTGAACGCGTCCCGTCTTTACGAAGCGCTCGAACGAACCCCGCTCTAATTTAACTTTTTCTCTTTCTTCCGTTGTTTACCTTTTTCGTCAATTCCTTAACTTATATTAAATTTCTTTTTTTTTCCTTCGATTATTTGTTTCCCTCTCTTTTTTTTTTCGTTTATACCATACAATACCAAAGCTTTTGCCAGTTGTATTGCAATTGATACATTCCCTTCATATCAAAAGAAGCATAATTGCTATTTAACCATAAGCTATAGATGCACCAATTCGCAAATATTTAAGATAAACTTAGATAAGTGTCACCGCTTTTTCTTCCATTCAGTAATTTCATGGATTTGCAGCAACGTTTTCTAATCGATGTTTTCTTGCAATATGCTTCAATATGTGGCTTCACAATATAGATATTCCAGAGTCATCCCACATATCACAGAAAAATGTTTAAACAAGTGTGACAACCGCCTGCGCTTCTGTGAAATGTGCTCATATTGAAGATTCCGGGGCAAGTGTGAAAAATAAAGTTAAGTTCACAACTGACCAGTTACAATATTTAGAAATATTTATGACAACATGAAAGTGACACACTTTTGAAGAATCATAAATAAAAAGTAGCTTAATCAATTCCAAAATGTCAAGTATCTCTTCTACCCTTAACTGGCTCGGGCAAAGTTTTTTTGTGTTTTCTTCGACTACGGTGTCTAAATCGTCTACTTGCGGCCAAATAAAAATAGGGCATTGATATTGCAAAAAACTGACTTGCTATCCTTTTTCTTCTTAACATCTAATCTGAACAACAAAATGCTTAATGGACTTCTTAGAAACATATTCCACTATGACCCATCCTTATATCCTTGTTATTGTGTTTATTTGCCGCATTCGCATTTGTATAAACATCATCTCGATATTTTCTTCAATGGCCGCCTCGTCTTCAATTTCTTCAAACCTCACCCCCACTACATTTTCTTCAGGCAGCATCTCCTTTTCATTTTCCTTATTCACCGCCTTCTCCACATTTTCTTCTCCTCTTCATCCTCTAAGAACACCTCAGGGTCAATCTTCAGAATCCATGAATACTGGTTCCTCCATTTTTTCTTCAAAACTCGAACTACAAGTGCAGTTGCAACTTTCTTTTTGCTTTTTACAATATTAATTCCTGCAGATTTATTTTTTTTTCCCTTTACGTTTTCTTCCTTTTCCGCTTTTTCTTTTTCTAACATCCCCAATACCTCTCGCGAAGTTATTACTTCTGCACCAGCGGCTACCTTTTTCCTCTTTCGTAGCTGTGTGTCTTTTTGGGTTTGCTTTATAGTAATATAATAACTCCTGGAACTCACCTTCGGTTCAACAGGTCTACTCGGTGATTCAGTGATTTGAACGATCTCTCCAGTGTTAACTTCTTGATGAATCGTATCAGTTGCATTTGCCCAACTTGTTGAAGGTTGTTGGTTGACAAGTGTTGTACCTTGCTAAAGCTTTTGGATCGTACTTGCCATTTGCAATTACATGCCGATTGAATGATGATATGAATTTCTGCTTTTTTGAATCCATTTCTTACTATTTCTGGAGCCGTGTTTTTCTAAATATGCGCAACAAGTTTAGAGAATATATTCCTTGAAATTTTGGAACTTATATTTTTCCTTTGCCAAGACACGAGTTTTAAATTCCAGTTGTCCTTTGCAGACTTAAAAATTGACAAAACTAAGGCCTGTAAGAAATGACTCGTGTGCGGAAGCAACTTTAATATGGTGACGTCATCATTCGCGTGCTAACTGCAGGAGTTGAATATTTATTTTTAATCTTGGCAGCTGCGACAACCTGTATGTAGTAATAAATAACCGAATATTTTTTTTTTGCCTCGTCGACTGTAAACATAAAATTACATTAGCCAACACAACAAGAGGTTCATTTTACCGCGGTAAGGCCGACCAAATTTTTTCGCGTTTCACAGTTATTGCCAATGCATATATGCATAATTCCCTTTATTTAGTTAAACAGAAAAACACATTCACCGGTATTTTTGTTGCTGTTTTCATTGTGTTATTATCGAAAAATCATCATAAAAGTTTCTACTTATACACAGACCGTCGAGTTGTCAAAATGCAGTGGTACCAATCCATATTTACCGAATGTTACATCACATCAAATTTTTTAAATAAAATTCTCTAAATATTTTCTTAACTAAAACAATAAATGTCGTAGATTAGGTTATTTACAGCGCCCCATCTCTTTCTGATGTTAGTTCAAACTGAGCGAACGAGGCCTGACACACTCTAATGTAAATAACTATTTCAATCGTACGTATTTTTACATGCTAATTTTATTTTTACACATGAATTTGAAACATCTCTGTTAGTTACGTTAACTTACTACAAGTTAATACTGTTATGCATCAACATAACAATTCGTACAAACCGCGGTTTATAACAATTACTTTAATTGTTATAATAGATGTCTTCATGACGTGAGGTAACTAACGATCAGCAAAGTGAATTTATGCAAAATTTTATTTATTGTTAAAATTGAACACAAAAAATATTGCAATTTTTACCTAGTAATTATATTTTAGTAGGTATTATGTGTAAGTCCAATTTTAGATTATTTAATATTAAGAGCGTGATTTGTTTTTATGGTCTTCTAATATTGATTGAAATAATATTTGTTCTCCACACGTTCATGATAAATGTCAAAGCAATGTTATAAGCACTTTTTATTCTCCACGTTAAAATTTGTCTAATCTATAGAAGAAATGCAATTACTTGATCAGATGTGAATAAATCGATGTATAGTTAACAAAATTAGTTTATTTTATTTTTAAACAGTGATTTTATTTACAGCACGTGTGAGAACAAACGTAATTAATAAATAAAACATTCAAAATCAGGCAATTTAAAAAAACTTAAGTAGCTCGCGTGGTGTTTCGAAGTCCCCTTAAAATGGTACAATTAGAAGCAAAAGTCGCATAATTTACAGCTTTTCCAAGCGGTGCCGTAATTTATAAAGAACAACTATAGTTTTAAATGTGAATTGTCGAGTTAATCGATTGATAAATTAATTGACAAATAATTAGCAGAACAATTATTTACATGACGGATATGAGCTTGCATGCTGCCAGTGTAGCAACTGAACGGAAGCGAAAAACTCTACACAAGTCATCCACCCACTTTAGCCTATTCAACTATTCAAGAATGCTTGGGCCAAACAAGCGCCTGGCTTGCTTGCATGGTGCACGCCACTAAATTAAGCGATTAAGATCTTAGTGCCGCAAATCGCCGACGTTTATTTTATCTAAAATGTAAATTACCGGAGCGCATGTATGCGATTGTACGTGTGTGTATTCTGCATTCGTCCTTAACTAGTACCTAACTATACGATATTAGCGTAATTAAAGAGGGCAATTGTCGGATGGTATTTCAGTGCTCGCGCTCTGAATGTACTAATTTCCATGCTAATTCGCAAACACGATAAGGCATATTGTTAGTAGTTACTTTGTCAAATCGTTAGTTGCGAACTAGTTAAAACAAAAAATATGTAAAACTATGTTTCTACTCTTTCCTATGTAATATAGGGTCTGTAGAAATTGTTAACGATGTTCTTTGTACGAGAGAGTTATATTTGTTGTCGGAAATCCCGCCCTCGCGCGCATCTTACGTCACGAACTCGAAGAAGCAGGCGGAGCTCGCTGAACGAACAGCGTACACAGTACTGCAGTAACATATTACAATAGATATTTAACTTCGTATTTTATACGAATCATCGCAAAGATAATAGGGGTGGTGTTCTCACGTGCGAGTTATAACCTAAGAAGCACAACTTTGGAATTTTAATAGAAAATCGTGTATGTTATTTAAATTTTACATTATTTTGACGCTATTATACAATGATGATCAAAAGGATAGATACGAACTCCACTATCAAACAACATTTACGGCTGTATCATCTCATATTTTAATATTGCAAAAAAATTGAACGAGACGTTCCACTTTTTTACACACATCATGCTAATTTTAATTCTTTTTTCGTATTTAATAGAGGAACTTTCTTTGCGATTCTCCTGTATAAGTTGTTCTCTGCAAATGTCAATATTAATTTGTTCCATGATACGTTGTTATGGAAAACGGATTCTGTTTTATTCTTTGTTGCCTTCGTTTCTGTGTTTTGGCAGTTTAATAATAATAATAATAATAAATCATTTATTGATATACATGTAATTCCAAAAAAAAGTACATCAAAAGGAGTACGTCAGACATTGTCTGTTATTAATGTACCCCTATGCAAAAATTAATATCCAACATATTTCTCGAACACATACAATAATAATATAATACATATATTTATATATACAGTGTGGCAACCGTTCATAGCACGATGCATGTATTAGTAACTACTGGTCGACTATAAATGGCCGTGCCACCTTGAATTGCCACGCCTACTTAGCGGCACGCGGATGGCATTTACAAACGATAGCGGACGTATTATAAGTTACACGTATAAATGTATTAGGGCATATAGGCAAATCAAAGTCTTTTAGAGTTCTATGTTATAGCATAAGTGATTAATAACATTACATGTGGTAGAAAATACTATTCCTGAAAAATAAAAAGCACTGTTAGAGGTAGTGTGTTCCCGATATAAGTAAATATTTTTAGTTGTTTGAAGCATCAGATAATCACTGATAACATGTCAGTGAAGTAATTCATCACAGCCTCATAAACAACATAAAAAATCAAAAATAAATAATCAGAACTCCTAAACTTTAAAATAAAAACTAAAATAATATTGTTCAACAACTATAAAATCTAAAAACGCAACTATAATAAAATAATGGAAAATAAAATATTTAATTCTTAAAACAGAATTGTATTCAACATTGCAATAAACCTGCAATTAGCTAAAAGAGAATATTATTCTTAAACAATAATAAAATTTGAAGTAAATTAATAGTAAAAATCTATCAAAAACTCTATTATAGGTATATGTTATTCAAACATATAGAAAACACCTTTTTTCCCACTTATTTTGTAATATTTAACTGAAAATAACTTACGTCTCATTAGCACGTAATTTGGCGAATGCGGTATTACCGTAATCAACCACGATAACGTATTAACTAAAGAATCATTGAAACAAGGGCGACAAAAACCAGTGATTACCTCAACTGGTTCGTAAAAGAAAATATAATAAGGCACGTACTTAGACGCAAGGTAACATGCGAAAATAATTGCTGCACGATTACAAGGTTAGCTTTAAAAGACTGCACTCACGCAATATTAGAATAAATATTTCAAGCAAGAGTTGCCCGCTGGTTTTCTGCGACATTCCGAACTCGCAGTACGTGAGAGCCAGTTTATAATCTAGGAGTAGTAAGCACCTGAACTAATTCTCGATAAAACTGAAACGAATAACACGAGAAGTTTGCTCATATTAATCGATTATAGATTTTGTCAATTAAATACCAAATTTTAAGTTATAGAATTCTTAAAAGCGTTGTGATAAAGTTCTTACAAATATACAGGCTGTCCCCTCGTTGGGTTGCATAACTTCATAGGGTTATTCCTTGTATCAAAATTAACAAAACACTTCTAGTCAGCATAGGTCCAATTCTCAACCGTTTTCGAGATATGGGTGGTAAAAAGCGCTGAAAGTCACTAGCTACGGTAACTAATTTAGACGAATCATAGACGCATTTGGCTCGAATTTCGGCATGAAATGGTTGCTGAGGAACGACTAACTTAAATTACAGTCTTACTTCCACAATAAAGAGCAGAAATTGTTTTGATGATTTTAATAAACATGCAATGCTGTAAACATTTAAAGCTGCTCAAAATGGCGACTCTGGACTGCCAAACACAACTCTGCTCTTTGACTCAGTCCTCCTATCCAGTTCACATTTTCCATATCTCCACGAACTTCCTGATATGCTCGTTGGATTTTACCTAGCAGTTCTTCTTTGGTAGCCGGCTTCTCTTGTCCATAAACGATGGTCTTAACATGACCCCAGAGGAAAAAGTCGAGAGGCGTCAGGTCCGGCGAGCGCGGGGGCCATGCGACAGCTCCATTCCGCCCTATCCAGCTGTTTGGAAACGCAGTGTTCAAAAAGTCGGTTACCACTCTGGCATAGTGTGCCGGACACCCGTCATGGACAACTAACTAACTAACTAAAATTGGAATATGAATGTATGCTCTACATCGCTTCCTTGTTTATATACCGACAAAACAGGTTGTATGCAACTTGTTATCCACGTTGGTTTGAAACCTTACTAATTTTAAATAAAAATTCTGAGCTATATCGCATCCTTAAGCTATCATCATCAGTGCTAAAACGATATTGTTAGTAAATGCATACTCACTAACTCCTATTTTTAAGAATATTTCTTCCTTACTTATTTTTATTTAATTATAAAGTAAAACAAAAATTGATAATTTATATTAATTTTGTGATTCATAGTATATCTCGACCACCCATGCAAGCGTTCTACTTGAAACGCAAACGAACACCTAATTAGCTCCCCAATGTCTAGAAGTCCTACTCAATTCCTTTTCATAATCGGGATAATTTACGACACTTTAATAAACCAACGTGGATAAAACGTTTCTTTTAATGGGCTAAAATTACGGGGTCGTAAAAAATACGGCATACCAACCCGTACGAAACGAAAAACACATTACATAGAATTCCTACCCTTCATACGTATATAAAACTTTTAAATAGGGCGCCCATTTTACGACAGCAACTGTACTACAGCACTCGGACGCGTATGTGCGTGACTCCGATAACTGCCATACTTAATCGGCTATTTAATTAAGTTAGGATTAAGATTATAATAAAATATCGTCACGATAACTCGTATTGTCACGATAGGTACCGGTTTTACTAATTCCGTCGTTTATTTCACGAACTATACACGTTCAGAAATACGCAAATGAGTGTTTTATGCATGCGATGTCGGACTACGGCTTACGGGATGCATTAATTACTTACTCGCACAAAGTAATATACGCTATATGCCTGGTACTCCTGTATACGTATCTTACAACTGCAATTATCATAACATTTTCCGCAACGCTAATTGTAATTTTAGTTCTATGCAGTTGGCGTAATTGTCGTTACGACGAAGTTAACTGTGCTTCACTGCTTTGTTATGCAATTCCTGGTAAGATTATTTCGTGTTTTGAATCTCGACAGTGCCATTATCTTTTAAACGATAACTCTGGAAAAGGAACCTTGTAAATTGAAATAAATTTCCGTGTATTTAGAATCAGAAGTATTTAAATAATCACATCAAATAAAAGTTTGTTTTTATTTACAGCTTACGCAAAATAAATAGTAATAGCGAGAAGGTGTACTCAATGGAGTGAGACACACCCAAAGAAATATCCGGACATAGCCATCTTCATCGCTATTCGTTCAAAAATCGTAATTCACTTTTTGTTGTAATTCGTATCTGCAATAGCGAACGCCCGATTAGTCGAGCTGATGACGCAGATACGCGTGAGCGCGTGTCGTCCACCAAATCGCAGTGCATGAACTGTAGTAATACTGTTGTGGTAAGTTTTGAAACCCCTAGATATACAGGGTTAATTAAAAATATGGAGATGCTAAATTTCGATCGTTAATATTCGTTTTACAAAGTTTGCATACATAAGGAAGACTACACTGAGAAAAGTTGTCCAAATAACTTGTAGATTTGGCATTTATATATTCTGAACAAGTATTTTGTTAATTGCCAAAAACTAAAAAAATTTCTGTTGCAAATATATACCATTTAATTTGGAATAAACAAATAGGATTGTCTAGATTTGCGTGTTAGAGAAAAATATAGTAGTCAGGTAGTGCTGAAACCACTAAATACAGTGGTTTAGTGGTTCCAGGACCGCCTGATTGTCGCTGAAAATTTTTATCCAAAATCTTTCTAGCATAAATTTCATCCTGAAAAATCGTTATGTGTTGTCCAAGGTTGTAGTATTTTCTAACTCTTGCTCTGTTTTCTGGTGTCTGCCTGCGTCAGTGTTTTTTCTTACATCTCCATTCCTCTTTATTTGGAAAGGAGGTAGTGAAGTATGTATTGATCATTGTTCGAGTACACATCATGTTCGATGGCACTTCCAGCATGCTGTCGGAAGTGACTGATTCCAGCAACTTGTTAGCCACATAGACATGAATATGTAGCGATTGATTTCGCTATGTAGCATAGGCGGACTGTAATTAATCTGGCTTCACTTTCCACAACAATGTGGCAGATATGGTAGATCCAGAAGAATTTCCAATGCAAATGACGGGGAGGAAGACATTACTCTCGTGAATGCCATACTTGCAATCCTTTGTGTGGGTGCAAGTTTTGCTGTGGCTCTGGCTTGCAAGGTTTCCTGCTATCATGTTATCGCTCCATAGGTTATGGTTGGACGTACTACCATCACATAGAGCCAATGAATTAGGTTTGGGGATGTCCCTTCTCCCTTGTGAGTAATCTTTTCTACATGTAGATTACAAGTTAATGTCTTATCAAGCAGGACGACGCTTAGATATTTTACATCATCTGCGAATTCAAGTTACACACCTTGGATGGCACCAAATGCTACACTCTTCTATACCAGGTGAACTATCGTAGTTTTCTTTGGGTTGATGCTCAGGTTTCACAAATGATGTTAATTACCCGTTGGGGGGCTAAGGAAATTTATTTCTGCTTGCCGAGGCTTGCACCTCGGTTCCAAGCGCTTCAATGATATCCAGTAGGTCGTCTACAAGCAATGACCATAGTAGTGGGGATAAAATCCCACTTTGCGGGCACCCCCTGCCCGACCTGAACCTAACTATCTCCCCGCCTAGTGTCGTAATAGCAAGTCTATTCGTAAACATAGCGACAATCCAGCCTGCTATGATCGGTTGCATATAGATGAAGGAATTGCATTATTAAATTCTCCTTTTATGTCCACAAATTCCGCCATTGCTATTTCCTTGGATTCGAACGAGTCTGAAATGCGGAAGACAAAATTGTTTGGTACAAGATCCCTGCTTGATACACATATTGGTGTACGTGATGTGGCCTATTTGGAAGAATTGCTTCTCTAATGTGACCCTCTAATACTTTTTCTAATATTTTCAGAAGAAATGACATCAGGCTAATTGGACGAAAGAAACTGGTAAGGGTTCCGATTTTCCCATTTTGAGAATACATACCACTCTCACCTCCATCCACCTTGTTGGTATGGAATTCCAAACAAGAATGCAGGAATGTTGAATGTTACTACCTTCCTCGATGCCTGCCAATCCGTCGACTTAGGACATTGGATACTGCGGGTTGTAGTGTCCCCTAAGAGGTTCTTCATTATCTGACATCCTTAGAAGTGATTCTGTGCCAGAAGCTCTAACGTGACCTTTCCCAAATCGACAAACGTGCCATCCGTTCGTCCTAGCGAACCTAATGTTTGCACAGGATCTCATGAGAGTGCTTTGTGGATCCTCGCTCTATCAGGTGTATTTGACAATCTGTGACAAAACTTTCTCCATGACTCTCTCTTGGTTCTTCTAATCTTCTTGTTATAGTCCGACGATTATTAGAGCTTGACGGTATTGAAGTGTCATTAACATTAACGAAACATAAAAAGAATTGAATAGAGGCAAAAAATAATTTAGATTTGATTAGAATTATCGTAAATACCTCACACTTTAGGGTAGAAGGATAGCAAATTGTATATACTTAATGTATACAGATAGTCACCCCAATAATCTCCATTACTTTAAGAAAATGCATAACTGCAGATAATCAAGTGTGATTCAATCGATATACCTGGCAATATATATCACATAATTGCATACAAAATGCAAATAATGCTATGGAATTATTGAATATTCTTGCTGTAAACTGCATTATGGGATTTATCTTAATTCCTCTTATTTATATTTTTTTTCGGCACATCCAAGTGAAACCAAAGCTATGCTCCTTATCCCTTTAGGTGTCTCAGTCTTTTTCACAATACGAGGCTGTACAGCGCACAATGCCAGCTATAAGTTACTTATCTTTCATTAGAACGTAATCCGTTTTAAAGTTTACAGCAGATTCCGTGAAACTAAAATGTCTGGCGCCAATACTTTTCGGAATGGTGTAAGATTAACGCTAAAAAAGATCTTCTTAGGTCGGTTTCTTCAACCCGCTTAGTAGAAGGTAGCACAACAAAAGCATTAGGTATTGATGGTTGAGAGAAATGTTTACCTGTTACATCATCCGCATTGAAAGGAAAAATTAAAATATGGGTCTTAAGGTGCTGCTTCTACAGATCAAAATACGAACATGTACATTCATTTACTTCTACTTTCTATTAAGGATTGACATTACACCAAACAGTACATTAAAAACGACTTAATCATATTATTCCTTATCGAATCGTCCAAATGCAAAGTGCCACATCAAATAGCCACCAATTTAATAACACTAAAGAGCCGAAACATTTCTAAATTAAAAGCAGTTTATATTAGAAACGAACCTATCAGCTGCAAGCTAAAACGACTACCTAATACTTACATTGATATTAAAAACGTATATGCATGACAAATTATGCGTAATCGTCTTTCCGACTCGTAGTTCCTTGAAGCTCGTGTTCACGTAATTCAATATCAACTCAATGCCCATGCAAGTAAATGAGGAAATAACATTTTTTCCTGATTGAGACGGCACCGGCGGTAGGTCCCTCGGCGTACGGTAATGATGCATAAATAATGCAATAATGACTTTGGACACAGCACAAACAAGATAGGCGAGAATATTAATGAATATTTTATGCAGCTAATATTTTAGACAAATTAGTTACGGTTGCTGTGAGCTCTGTGGAAAATTTAATTTAAAAGTTATTAAATTACCGAGCTGTTTGTTCGAAGTGTATCATAGTTTACTTATGATTTATGAATTTGCGCGGCCGGTTATTACATTAAAAGTTCAAGAAAATTCAATGAAAGTAAATATCAGCTGCCATCTGTAGGTTGAACGCAAAACTTGACAGCGCGAAGTGGATAGGTTAACCGTTGCAATATAGATGGCGCGCGGATTTTATATGGAGGGTAATCGTTTAACTATTTGTTTCAACACCGTATTATATTCAATGTTCATGTTTTTATTTTGCAAATACTGCAACAAATATTGATTGTACTAATTTAGATTTATCTTTCAATACTCATCAGTGCACATAAAATTCTAAAGGCTTTTTTATATTATCACATAGCTGGATTGAACCCATTTTTTAACTGTAGATCTTTGCATAGAAAAAATATGTTTAATATTAATCTACCTCTATCCGCAGTTATTCTTCCAATTCTTGCATGCCCATTTTCTTTGTGCATACCGGTCTGTTTAAATTTCAAATAAAAATACCTTATACTTCGACATTTTTTTAATTCCTTTTTCAAAACTATGTTTATTGTCCATTGTGTGTTGGATATAACTTTCCGCTACGGTGAAAGATCGTTACCTGCCGTGCTTTTCAATTGTAACACATCCACTCCTTTGTTAGCCAAACATATCGCCGAACTGTGCCTAAACAGGGTTACATTATACATATTGGAAAATTCTACCGATAAGTATAAAACAAATGTGCAATTCCCAACGGGCAATCTGTAATAGTTCCTTTGCTAACTACTTGATTACGGCATTTCGCCCGATGATATATACTTTACTTACAGACTATGCACTGGTTGTTAGCGGAAGCCCCGCCCTCACGCGCATCTTACGTCACTAGCTCAAAGAGTCGGGCGTATCCCAGTCGATGGCTGGCGTACAGCGCTGCAGATACATATTACAATAAAATTATCATGTTTCTCTTTACGCCTTCGGTGGTGTCTCACTCCATTGACCACGTGCTTTTACTATCGCATATCCACCAGGTGAAAATGCATGATCTGCAACTTATAAGTTAGCATGCAAAATACACATGAAAATACCTTAAGAAATAAAAATTCCTCACCTTGTCCTTCTTTAAAAAATTTTGTCATATTTCCATTGTGAATATAACATTTTTTCTTCTAAGAAATGTTATCCATATTACATATATGTATAAAATTTTGCTTTTCAATTATTCAAATAATTTCTAATTTTTTTTTCACACCAGCTGTTGAAGATTTTATATACGTACTTCATATAACGACATCTTGACTTTTCAGGAAATTTTTGAAGAACAGGGAATACCCCAAGTAAGTTCAATTTTTCTTTTTCTAATTGATTGAAAAATGATTTATTTAAACAAACACAAACTATACAGTTTACAAAATGTATGTATATACACAAAAAAATTGCAACACGTATAGCAAGCGTTGCCATGCACTGTCTTTCCGCCTTCATTCTTCATCCGAGCATACGAGATGGTGCACTCTTCTCGAACTAACGGTATCGAAGGCGTCGTTGGTTTGGTTGTTTGGTCCTTCCTACATTTTGTGCTGCCGCTATACCTCCATCCTTATCTTGCTTTTAAATTTAACGTGTTTTGGTGTCTTTGTCTGTTTTGGTAGTTTATTGTATGTTTTGATCGCATCAGATGTTGGAAATTTTTCATATTTGTAACTTGTGCTTTTTTCTGTTCTTAGGTATGAATGGCTTCATGTTTTGTGTGTGTGTATTTCTGTATTAGGTTTGAATTTGCCGTCAGTTTTCATTAATTTGTTGTCGATTTTGTGTATAGTAAGGAGATTTCTGAATGTTATTAGTTGTTGTAAATTTAGTTCTTGCGTCTTCTCGTAGACGTCCTTTGATGGTGTTCATTTGTCCATGTTATACAGTGTCTTTAGTATCTTGTTCTGCTGTCTTTGTAGTTTATTTAAATTTTGCTTAGTTGTATGGCTCCATATGTTTATTAAATAGCTAATATGGGACGTAAATGTGTCGTGATACACAGACTTCCTTAGATATTCCGGTACTATGTCTTTAATTTTCTGCATTCCTGCTATAATCATGGTGTTTCTTTTTATCAAATTTTTTACGTGGGTATCCCATTTTAAGTTATTTTGTATGGTTAATCCTAGATATTTTATTTGGCAGGTTTGAGTTATGGTTTGTGTTTTAATCTGGATGTTAAAAGTGGGTTTATATGTTTTTTTTTTTGTAAATACCATGTACTCTGTTTTGTTCTCATTGATCGTTATTAGATTATTATAGCACCAATCTTCTATTTTTTTCACATCTTCTATAATGTGTTGCTGCAACTGTTCGTCGTTCTTGCTTGAGCAAACGATGCATACATCATCTGCGTATGCATATATTTCTCCGTGGATCTCCAAATTAAAGATGTCATTTGTATAGGCTATGTACAATATCGGTGGTATATTCCCTCCTTGCGGGATTCCATATTCTGTTTGTAGATGTAAACTTTCTATTTTGTTGACTATTGTTGTTTGTTCTCTATTTGATAAATATATTTTTATTAAGTTTCTATTTGCGTTCTTTATCCCCAGAGCATCCATTTTTTCGACTAATTTCGTTTTGGAGATAGTGTCAAACGCTTTTTTCATATCTAGAAAAAGTAGTAAGTACTACCGTCTTGTTTTTCTCTGTTTCATTCTTTATTTTATTTATTAAGTCAATTGTAGCAGATATGGTTCCCGAGTTTTTTTGAAAAGCATATTGATTTTACCATATTTATGTCATAAATGCCCATTTTTATGAAGAAAAATTTTTCTGACTGCAGTCCTTAGTAGATCTATGTTTAAGGAATAACAGCTCAATTATTGACTTTGAGGCTTGGAATTGTTTGCGATGTATTAGCATAGCCCCAAAGAAAAAAAGTCCAACGGAATGAAATCGCTTTGTCATATTTTTAGTCAGTAGAGGTAAAACACTGCAATTTTTATTTAATTTTTTTTTTTTTTGTAAATGCAATAGTAACGGAATTAAGTAGTGGTCAAAATAAAATATATTCATTTAACACTTTTTTCTTTCTCCCGATGTAGTTACTTACTTTTACTGATATTAAAATGTTGAATTTCACTTTAATATCAGAAAACAAATACCTATTAACATTGTCATATCCTATTAAGTCCTCAATCGTCCGCCACAATTGAATAAGATATAAAAGTAGTCGCTGCTTCCCGTAGCGAACGAAATTGCATATCACCCTCCAAATTACCAGGCGCACGGACAAAAAGAAAAAGTTAAAAGTCGTTGAAAAGAATCGGTACACTGCTGATGGATGAACAGAAAAGGAAGCGAAGCATCAGAGAGAACTCTCTGCTCACTTCCCTCCTCTATCACCCTCCCCGTGCATTGAAAATGTATCAATTAAATCCATTAAACGTTGATAATGAGATCTGAGCAAAAGAGATTGGCAATAATAATGGTAATTTAGTGGGGTAAATAAGAGGAAATAGCCTAAGCGATTCGGAGGGGTATCGCCCGACGACCTCCCTTGCTCTACCGTTCGCTTTGCTCTCTCTGTGCCGCCTCGGTGCGTCTATCCCACGCTCCTCTGTAGTACAAAAACGTATTAATGTAATCTGATACATGTGTCATACGTGTTCTGGCAAATGAGAAACTATTTACTACTTCGTATGTGTGCATGAGTGTGGACGTACGCTCAAAAGGATCGTGTCATTATTTTTCGAAAGAATAGCCGCTGCGAACAGCACCAATTAATCTTTGGTAGCAATTTAAGCTGCGGAAATTTAACCGGTAGAACTAAAACACTAACGTATTTCTATTTTATTGATTGAGGGTAAAGACGGTTTAAAAAACAACCACTTTAAATACACTCACCAACGAAAGAACGGTTAATTCTTCGATTCATGCATGTTTAATGATTTGTTTATACAGACTTGTCTATTTAGAATATATAACACTGGCTATATATGTATCTGTATATATATATAACCATCATAAAAAAAATAAAACATTAATTTGGGCAAAAATTTAATGTCAGATCAGTGTTTTTTAATAGATTATGTATGTATGTTTATGTAAATGATTAACGTATTAATTTTAATGGTCGTAGATAATAGTAAATTATTTGATGAGCGTACAATGCCTGACTCTAACATCTCGGTAAACAGGGTTTACGATGATTTTTATAGTAGCTATCATAATACACCATGATGCTTTCATCATATAAGCACGAGTGAAACCAACGCTTGAGCCCGAACGGTTCCCGGGACAAAAAAAATCTAAATAATAAAATTTGTAGAAAATTTTATAGGAAAAAATAATTTTTTTTACATTCTTGCCTCTTTTTCAATATTGCGTCCCCAAATTCTGTTAGCAAACCAACCCCATAACTTTCCTGGTAAAAATATAATTTTACTGGATTATAAATACGCAAATAACTATTGAGAAAGGTGCATCAGGGTGGTATTTTGGAGTTTCGAATAAAGTCAACTGATTTGACAAGTTATAAATATATATTGTGATATAAAAACGTGTCACACATAAAAATTAACCCATACAAACACAGAATTCACAGAATTTAGAATACAAACAAGGAAAATGCAGTTATATTCCGTGATTTTTTTTTTATATTAAGAGAAAATGTTTATTTAAAAACTTTTAATTAATTAAAATCCATTATTTGAGGTTGTTGTGTATTAAAATAAGTTAGAATTTAAGTTTATTTATGTTTTAAAAACCCATTTTGTAGTATTTTAAATACCATTTAAAAATTTGACTTGTCAAGCTAGAGTCATCTATTGGCAGAATAACAGAAACAGAAAAACTAAGGCTGACAGGTATCTGTAATCAGTTGTCAATTTAATTTACTTCAAAATAGGAGGATTATTAAGATTTAATGTGTTATCAAAGCAAAATCACAAGCATTAGCGAATAACAACCATTATTGGGTGTAATAAACAAACAATAAAAAATGTGTTAGGTTGCAATGTGATATTTTCCGGACCACTCAGGTGAATTCAGCATCGTTTGAAGTTTTCTTGGGAACTGATTCGACAGGATATATAAATTCAGGGAGATCTATGAAAAAAAAAGAGAAGAGTTGTTTAGAAAATTGAATGGAGAGAAAAAAGTTCGCTTGGGTATAGACCGCACGAATTAGTGATATAAATGTTCATAAAAATATGATTTTGATGGGAAAAATATATATTTTTATAAATGTTGAATAATAAAACTACAAATAGTGCAAAATTAAAAGTAGAAACAATAATAATCAAAGTGTAAAATTGAAATACCGATTCGCAATAATAAATTTATCCCATTCCTTAGATTATGAGATCTAGTTAAGCCACTGGCTCACCAATATGTATCAGCTACATTAACTGATTGATTAACGGTTAGTTAACGCTAACTATATAGACAATAGTGATCACCAGTTAGCAAAATAACAGTTTGTTAAATTTTCCGCTAAATCGATGGTGAATACGGTGGACATAGAATCAAAATTAGTAGAAGAAATAAACTTATAAAAATATTGGTAAGTGTAGATCCAGAATATTCGCTCTTTGAAGCTAACTTACCTTTTGCTGAACCTGTAGCCACTGCACAAACTTCGTACTGAATGCCTACACAATTTCAAACACCTTACCACAAACTTCACTACATTAGACGCACGTTTCATTAGCAAAACCAGTTCAGTTTTACTACTGATGATAATAGCTTTACCGTTGAAACGTGTGTCCAGTATAGTAAAGTGTTTGAAAGCGTGTACTATTATCAGTGCTACAATTTTAAGTTTGCATAATATTTCGAGAAAATACTGATTTCTTATAAAAAAAAATTGTGACTGAAACTAATTATAAAGCTGTTTAAATAATTAGCTTTAAATAAATACCTACAGATAAATCATTTGATTGAGAAAATAACTCCCCAACACTAACCAAGTATTAATTCAATAAAATAGCATTGACTCCATTTATTTACTATCCAACTGTTTGATATTGGGAGGTATATAAAGGTTCAAGGGACAAGAAACGACACACGAGCAAGGACAAGACGGAAGATTAACTAATAATAGGCAACCGACTAAATTCGAATGGCAAAGACAAACACGGGTTCGAAAAATATAAACCTCGAGATCAATGTAAACGTAATAAGTTGCCTCTAATGCCATTGTGCATGGATTTCTGCAGGCGATTACCATATGAGTTGGGCTACGCGACGGCGGCGCCCCCTGGCCGCGGGCTGCGACAACTCATACCCTCGGTTATATTGGTTTCTGGTTCACTTCAATCCGGACAAGATCAACGCCGTACCTATCACTTACTACGTTCACAGTATTTTTACGTGTTTAAAGTGTTATAACACTGCCATTTCAAAATATTCACACCATTCGATATACGAGAAGATTTTTCTATTTAGTAGAAAATATGCAAGTATCGTTTATATGAGTTGCGATATTTGACTATGAATTAGGCATTAATAGCTAAAATTCTGTATTCATAAACCGAAAATGAAAATGAGTGCTTCAATGACATACGGCTCCTACTTTTCTTTGTCAAATAAATATTATTCGATTAATTTAAACGGCTACAAATAGAGGCAAGCATATTATGTACCGTCTATTGATCCTTCTGCATGCAAGCAAATAATACACAAACTCTGGATTGATACATATTATACATATAGATAGATCTTCCATGTCCTTACAACCGACTATTTACTTGGGAGTTCTGGGTTTCTGATGTCTGATTTGCTTTAAACATGTTTGCCGACTCTAACTCGATCACTTTGTTCTAGATAATTTCAGCCAACTAACTGAAACTGTTAATCTATATGCGATCAGAACTTCTCCAATAACTGTTAGGCAAATATTGAACTGTCATTCCCCAATGGATACTTGAAATTACGTGAAAATAAAACAAGACAGAAATAGTTACCAATGCGTTTTAATGTTAAATTTACACCTAAAACGTTATTTTAATCTTAAACGTCTTTTGGTTTAACACACACTCTGGATTCAGTTGACCATTTAACAGTCAGATGAATGCTTAATATTTAAGACTACAAAAACTGTTGAACTAACCTTTTCATTACTCTCAGCGTATTGTATTAATTATGGTATCCGTATTGAAGTTACCGCACTGTGAAAAATTTTACTATATTAAATCGATAATATTACATGTAAATGTTGGGAATTTAATATAATAAATCATGTAATCATCCCTAATTTAGTACAATCACAAGGTGAGATTCGGAGACTGGCAAAGCTCATCTCCGCTCTTCCATCTAAACCTTGAGTGTAGATTTAACTAATAATAAAAAAAACATGCCTAAAGTTAACTTAACAATTAACAAAATAAACTTTGTGTTTTGATCGTTTCTTCAGGGATAACATGGATAGAAATCCTCGGTAAAATTCGGAGTTCCTTTATGTAAATTTGAGATACCTATAACAAAAATACACAGAAAAAATACCTGGAAGAACATATATAATTTTGTGATTGAAAATTTACTAACGAAATTTAGCTTTACTCGAATTTTCGGGTAAAGCTACCTTCGAGAATATAAAATTCAGTAGCTAATTCCATTGATTTGTTGAACTAATTATTAGCTAGACCAAATCACGTGGTGATATAATTCTGATGTATCATAAACATTCGCAAATTACAGTATAATTATTTTCTGTCGGCGGAAACCCCGCCCCCACGTACATTCTACGTCACGATGTCGAAGAGGCAGGCGATGTCCAGTCGTTGGCGTACAATGCTGCAGATACATATTACAATAAAAACGAAGCTTCGTATTTTGAACGAATCGCGAAGATGGTGGGGGTGCTGCGATTTAAAACATTTCTCCATATTTCTTTGACTGTGTCTCACTCCATTGAGCACGCCCTCTTGCTATCGTGCATCCGCCAGCTGAAAATGTATGTACTGTAAGTGTGGTTTTTGCAGGAAGAAATATTCCATTACCAGAACAAAAAATAAGTAAAAACTAGAAAGCCGGGTCTGTTCACCCAGGCAATTAAATAAATAGCCGTTTGAGGACGGATTACGTCTCAATTCGGCAGACCAGCTAAACCGCAGCACTATCGGCTAACCCCCGCCTACACCTATGACAGTTCAGTGATGGGTGGAGACTGTGGCTTGAAACCTGTAACAAAAATCTAAAAGAAAAATTTAAAAATTCCTTACCACAAAAATTAAAAGATAAAAAATCTAAATACGTATTTCGGCAACTAAGTTGCCATCTTCAGTAGAAAACAAGAGAAAGAGCAGTGTTAAACTTAGTGTTTTCGGCTAAGGTAAACCTTGAAGATATGCTCTTCACCAAATCACTAGTGGAATAACACTATGAAGTGTTATTCCACTAGTGAAACACTATGAACTGTTATTCCACTAGTGATTTGGTGAAGAGCATCTTCCGAGGTTTACCTTAGCCGAAAACACTAAGTTTAACACTGCTCTTTCTCTTGCTTTCTACTGAAGATGGCAACTTAGTTGCCGAGATACATATTTAGATTTTTTATCTTTTAATTTTTGTGGTAAGGGATTTTTAAATTTTTCTTTTAGATTTTTGTTACCTATGAGAGGTTTGGGATCGTCAGTACAGTTTTCTTAATTCTTTCCTCTCACTTGTAAAAAGACTAGACGCTTCGCGTCTCGCAGTCTTTACTTTGATGAACGATTACGACCCAACCCAGCAGACCCCCTAAACCGCACCACTATTCGCTTTCTTCCAAACTCCTCCCACTTTAAAAATATTACTAAATTGCCTTATTGTTTCGTTAATACTTATGGCAACACAGTTCTTCTAAACAGTTTTTTTTTGTTTAAGTCATGATTTCAATAATTTAGTAAAATATGTGTTTACTTATTCTTAATTTTATATATACCTAATTGAACATTTCCCATGTTGTGAAGCTAAAACGAAATTGTCTTAGAACTCAATATCGTGGTCAATTTTAAGTGATATTTTTTATTTATATTTCTGAAGTAATAGCACGATTATTAATAATTAATAGCATTTATTTATTAAATTAATTTTCATTTTTGTAATGTATATACTTTGACTTCTGTAGCGCATTCAATTAAATTGTTATTAATTTGATAACATGGAATTAATATTAACGGTAACTTTAAAGTAAAATTTGACAATTAATATTCCTTAATGTTTCCAAATTTATATTGGTATCCTCGACTATTCCACACAGGAATCAAAATTAGGATATTGTATGCTGTATAAAATAAGAAAGTTGTAATATTAAATCAAACCTGCAATAGTTATTTACATTAGAGTGCGGTAGGTGTCATTTACAACGCGACAACTCAGTTCTTGGAAAAGAGTTGGAGCGCTGTAAATGACATAGGTAACGCAGGACATTTGTATTAGATTTTTTAGCTGGGAAGTTTTATTTAAAAAAAACTATGATATCGGTAATTCTGGATTGGTACCACTGCATTTTGACAACTGTAAAAGTGAATCTTTTTATGATGATTTTTCTATGAGAAGTTGTAGCACTTTATAGTTCAGGTATGTACAATTTTATTTCGTGAAAACTATAGTAAGCTAATTCTAAGGTTAAGAAATGTCAAAGCAATAAGCTGTGTAACCCCTTCGGAGAATGAAATTAGCCGTAACGAGATTAGGAGAGTCTCATTCACAGTCATTTGAGTTCCTTCTTTTCATAATAATAGTGTAAATCGCAAAAAAACTAAATTTCGTAGGGATTTCAAAGGTTAATTAGACCCCTTAAATATGAGATTCCGTCAAAAATTTGTCAACACAGCATTACTACTAATATAATAGTGACTAAAATCTATTTCTTGAATTTTTGACAAACTTTGGTTGATGTCGCAATAGAATGTTTTGATTAATATAGAGAGAAGGCCGTACTTTCTTACTAATTATTCTTTGTACAAGAATAATAGCCGCAAACTATTAGATCCAAAGCAAATCTCATATAGAAAATGGAATTATTCAACCTTTGTGTAATGCTGAAATCACTAATGCAAAAACAAAGTACGTTCAATGTGTTATATCTACATACATTCATTGTGTGTCCTATTGCATACAAGGTTATACACGTATGTACATATATTGTGATCCGTTCTAATGATACAAACATCGCAATTCACAATAAAGTCCATAATAATCAACTCAAAGCCTTTTACTAAATAGTATAGAGCGGAGGCACACGAAACGTCGAAGAGAGCACAAGAGTGAGACGGCGTCGCATTGAAAGAAGAACTCGTCCAATTTTAGCGGCTTACAGTTCATTGCGACTCAATTGTCCGGGGTTCTCTTTTTCAAATCGCGCGCATTTGCGAAACGAGCCCTTAGAGTCGTTCTCCTGGCGGTCTCTCTTCTGCAGTTCCACTCTATTCGTCTTTTGCGTTTCGCAATCGTTATCAAGTTAAACGATTACAAAAGGTGTATATCTATGTTTATTTTTTTATATAAGTACCGACTCTTGTGTGAAATAGCATGGCATTTTTAAAGACCGTTTTCAAGGACGGTAAAAATTTGTAAGAGAGAAGAAACCTGGGGTATAATTGAATTCTACTGATGCGTAGTGACTCTATGTGAGTTAATCGTTATGAGGATGGAATAAAAACCATTTTATTTCCATCCTTATACATTCTAATCATTAATTGAAAAGCGTGTTTTCATATTTTCCGGTGTTGTAGGTGTTTCCTCATATACAGTAACTTTATCACGTTCCCAAAGTAAGAAATCTAAAGGTTCTCTAGGCAATTTTATACAATCCTAATCATACGCATTATTTAAAAACCAGATTGCTAGGTTGACCATCATATTGGCAACACATAAGTCTTCTAGTTAGCAGTAGTAAGTACATCTTCTAACAAAACCGCTAATTCGATTTGTAGAGAAGGTCTATATCTGGTTCCGCTCAGATCACCATCAATGTCTGATTACTCAGTATGCTGATGATGTCAGCTGCATTATCGCGGATTCTACATTGGATGTGGTGTCTGTGCGGACAAGTAACGTTTTATCCATGATGAATGAATGGTCTAAGTATAATGGGCTTAGACTGAATGTATCAAACACTAGTTTAGTGCGCTACCGACCTTCCGCAAATGTAATTAGCAGCCTTGTATTAGGTATGGTAGCAGATCCATTCCAGAAAGTGAGTTTGTTGGATTTCTTGGTTTGTCAGTGGATCCTAGCCTGGGGTTTGATAGGCACTGCGCTGACCGTGAGCGTAAATTAAGCTCTGCGTACTTTGGTGTCAGGAACTTGAGAAGCATTGTTAGCATCGATGTCCTTCGCCTGTTCTATTTCTCTTATGTAGAGTCACGCTTAAGGTACGCAATAGTTTTCTGGTGATGGGCGCCGTGTGCAGAGTTGTTATCGTAATTTTTACTTACTTTTGTTTGTTTTTAATTAGTTTTGTCAAATATTTATTGCATAACAATACTAACAATAATAACAAGAATCATAATAATACAAATCGAAAAGATATTCAGACCATGGAATTGGAAAAAGAGAATGCTATCTCATTCGTAGATGTCCTAGTCAAATCAAAATTCGCACAACACGTTTACAAATCAGATTATAGAGTAGGTTAGAAAAATGTTTCCATCCTATTTAAAGGAGATAGACAAATCAAAAGGAAATTAAAAGAAGCAGCATACATAGACACGACACCAGAGGCCATCAGTTCCCCATGGATGCCCAGGATGCCGTTAGTGCGTAATTGCATACAACCGACAATTACAAAGGTTATTAAGGTACAATGCGAATTCGAGGACCACCATAATAAGATATGAACAATGAAGAGTTCTTAAAATCAACGAAAATAGAAATGACTGTAGAATCAGATTTCAAAAGTTCAAAAGAGGAACAGTTCAAACAACACCAACTCGCATAAAACTGTACCTGCAAAAAGAACAAACAAAAATGAAATTGACTTAATAAATAAAATAAAGAACGAAACGCAGTAACGCAGTTTTTCTCGATATGAAAAAAGCGCTTGACACCATCTCCAAAACAAAGTTAGTCGAAAAAATTGATGCTCTGGGAATAAAGAACGAAAACA
This sequence comes from Cetonia aurata, assembly GCA_949128085.1. Classification (NCBI taxonomy): domain Eukaryota; kingdom Metazoa; phylum Arthropoda; class Insecta; order Coleoptera; family Scarabaeidae; genus Cetonia; species Cetonia aurata. Next base: position 61,251,581 of record OX421883.1, on the reverse strand, counting down.
GAAACTTAATAAAAACATAGTTATCAAATAAAGAACAAACAACAGTAGTCAACAAAATAGAAAGTCTACATTTACAAGCAGAATATGGAATCCCCCAGGGCGGGAATATACCACCGATACTGTACATAGCCTATACAAATGACATTTATTTTGAAGATCCACGGAGAAATACATGCATAGATACGCAGATGATGTATGCATCGTTTGCTCAAACAAGAACGACGAACAATGCAGAAACACATTATCGAAGGTGTAGAAAAAATAGAAGATTTGTGCTGCAACAGTCTCATAACGATAAATGAGAATAAAGTCCATAGTATTTACAAAAATAAAAAAAAACACACAAACTCACTTTTCACATTAAGATAAAAACACAAACCACACATTAAAGCTGCAAACTAAAATATCTAGGATTAACCATACAAAATGACCTAAAATGGGAAACTAACGTAAAAAAAAAATTGATAAAAAGAAACACTGGTCATAGCAGGAATGCAAAAAATTGAATGAAGACATAGTACTAGAATACCTGAAAAGGTCTGTGTATCACAGCACATTTAAAACAAAAAGCATATGGGGCCATACAACTAAGCAAAACTTAAACAAACTACAAAGACAGCAGAACAAGATACTAAAGACACTGTGTAACATGGACAAATGGACACTATCAAAGGACGTATATACTAGAAGACGCAGTAACTAAATTTACAACAACAATACACAAAATCGACAACATTTTGATAAAAACTAACTGCAAATTTATACCTAATATAGAAATACACACACATAAAACACGAAAACATTCATACATAAGAACAGAAAAAAACACAGGTTACAAATATCAAAATATGAAATAACAATGCAAATTTCGGTAAGTATAAATATTGGCCCGCAAAACATTACCTTAAGAACAGGTTTGTCTTAAAGCCTCTCTACCTCTTACACCGATAGCGAGTTATGTTCATAGGCAGAATGAACAATTTTTAGTTTTCAAAAATTCATTTCATCCATACAAAGTGTTTTGCCGCAGAGCAAAAAATGCGTAGTATAAATACCTATATGTGAGTGCAGGTTCAGGGTCGTTCATTGTTAGGTAACGTAACATAAAAATTCACAGGTATCAAAAATTGGCAGTGCGTTGAGGACAATGCAGATCATCATTTATCATTAAACAAACTATTCCCGAAAATAGACTTCATAGTAGTTTAACTATAATTAAATGTTTTTTAAAACTATCCATATCCCAAAAACATTCAATTTTCAATTCCTTATAAGTACTTCTATAAATACCTATAATGTTGACATATTGGTAAATATTCTCCAAGAGATTCCTTCTTCGCTTTGTTTGTTCGAATTTGTTTGAAATTTGAATCCCGGACGGTGTTATCTGTGAGGAACTAATGTATACGGGCCGGTACCTTTTTCGCTTTTCACTGTGCCGTTTTCAACGTTCTTAGTATTATTTTCTAATCTCGAACTGTACCCCTGAGCCGGTACTGTTTCTCGGTCCATTACTCCGCTGTAGGCACACGCTTGAACGCCCTTGTCGGCTTCATTCTATCAAAGACATTGCTCGACACCCCTTACGAGCTTTAGATATACGAAGCTAAGTAGATAGCTCTAAGGTAAATAAAAGAAAAGCCAGCGAAATTGGTTACAAAGCCGGGTTTACGTGTTTGGGATTGTCTTGCAGATATTCGGAAATCAAAATCACCGCGAATTACAATGCGTGACCAAAAACTAACCACTCTAGATTAATAATAAAATGAACACGCACAGAAATGTTAGCAACTACCATAATGTTTAATGATCTACATTAATTTATATTTTGTTTGAAGTAGTAAGTAAACCATAAAAGAAATTTTTCTTCCTCCTGAAAATGTGCCCTACATCTATCTATTATTTCTTAATTCTATGTGCGATTCGATACCTTCTCGAATCAAGTTTTCTAAATCACACCTTACCTGAGCGTTTTCTCGCATTTGCCAGGCAACTATTTAATGCTGTGACAAATCAACCCCGGATTAGAAATTATTGAACCATCATTCAAAATCCTTTCCTCCTACAATTTCAGTCGACTGATTTCATCAGTATTGTATTGAACTTGCACTAATATTTGAAACATCTGCTTGTATAAGGTTTACTTTTATATCTATATAAAATCTTTTGAAAAATTCGAAAATCAATTAGCAATATGCATTATTTATTTATTATTTTTCAAGTATCAGTTACGCAAAAAGTATTGCAGTTAGTTTCCAATGATCCAAGTACTTATCCTTCCTGTACTTTTTTGTCCAATTCATTCTACGTCAGCACCGACGCCATTACAAAAGTAACTTTCAATTAAGAAAGTTATTTGGTCTAATGAATATACCCTAATTGCAAGTTTATGAAGACAACTTTTTTGTACAAAAGGGGTTAAATATGCGATAAAATAAAAGAATTAAAGAAATAAATACACTTAAACTTGCTTGTCGAATCAGGGTTATTCTGACAATTGTCAATTGTCATTTACTTACTCTTACCTATCAAAAAATCATAGGTAATTGTGACATTTCTCCAGCGCCATCTATTGTGTCGCGCCAGCGTTGACTAATTCTTTTATTAACTATGACTGCACAAATTGCAATAACCAGTTGAAATGTCAATTTAAAATATTTAAAAAAATTTTTACCAAACCAAGCAAGTGTCAAGTAAAAAAAAGAAAACATTAAATAACAAGAAACCGATAATCATCAATAGCTTTATACCCATTGCTAATTGTTAATATTCATCACTATTGATTGTATTCGATAGTCGCTATCGATAGCACCCATCGCTAATAACATAGCACCTATATTTGTGTTTTACTTGATGCATCTTACAACACTCCGAATTCTTTTTATAACCCCCGTACTTCTAATAAATAATTCCCATCAATAAGTTGAGTTAATAGCAGGGCTATGATTGCATCAGTTAGCTTGAGCGACTTTATTGATACCGTTTTGTCAGTAAACGCATGTGATGGAGATCCCCTCGTTATAAACTGTAGGGAGTAAGATCCAGGTGTTCACTAAGCCTGTATTTGTATCTAAATTATTGTAGAATAATTGCCAGAACTAATAGGTCACATCAATAGGGAATATACTTGTCAAAAGGCTGTGAAAGTTAAAAATAATTAATAATCATTACATTATTGTAGAAGAAATAATAAACAAGACAAACATAATAACCTGTTTTATTGTACGTTCTTTTTCAAATAGTGTTCTTATTTTTATCGAAAGGTTTCAAATATCTCATTACAGTAGTTATTATGTTACGAAATACGGTTCTCTCTTGCCGAAACTGAATTAAAATAGTTGTAACAATCTATCCAGGTGGTACTGCTGTGAACAGATGAATAACAGGATATACAGAAATGTGGACACGTATACACTATCGTTGCTGTGCAACATGGTGACACGTAGAAAAGGCATTATATGCTATTAACCAGGTAATTTGAGACTAGGCGTAAGTTATACGTAGTTGTTAAGAGACCGCTGCAAAGAGGCCGCCCCATTCTTCCTGAATTATTTGTGCGGTACAATGGTGTATTTTACATGTTTGTATTTTTTCTCCTATTATCGCATGTCAGCATTGTGAAGGTTTTCTGAATTATATAAGTGTACAGGGACCGGCATAAATGTTGCAACATACCAGATTTGCCTTTCTTATTAAAAATTTTTAAGACGTTTTGGGTACAGCATGCCAAGCTTATTTTGACATTCGGGACGTGATTACTAGTATGGGGGAAAATTAAAAAAATATGAATCGGTAAAAAGTAACATGATATCCAAAAAGTTATTTCAAAAAAAAACTTAATTTTGAGGTGAAATTTTCGTAAGCATGTTTAAAAAAAAATAAAAATTACGACTTTATATACCTAAATAAATTACATACTTTCATTTTTTCGTCGTTAATAACTCAGTCACTAAAGTAAAATTACTAATTTCGTTTGATACTCGCTAATTTTTGGCATAACTAACAGAGCTAAAACTACGAAGTAAGTTTCCAGTATGATAGTCGCAAATATTTTTATTCCAAACTGCTTAGTAAGTGAGTATTATACTATTATTGAAAATAAAATATAATTGTCATCTTTTTGTTTGATTTTTTTTTTCTTTTTCACTCTAGCGGAAATTCCAAGACCAAATCTTAATATTACTTACCACAGGTTTCATTTTGTTTTGTTTTGTAAGGCCGTCTGACGTGAGCCTGCGAGAAACATCCCAGCTTCTTGGTTTTTTTTGTATTACTTTTACTTATTAAATCAAACCAACAATGGCGGATTTACCAGTTGAGCGATTCCATGCGCAAGTAAAATTTGTTGACCTCTGTAAATTATTCTCTTATCCAATACATATATTTCGATATACAGTGTGGCAACCGTTCATAGCACGATGCATGTATTAGTAACTACTGGTCGACTATAAATGGGCGTGGCACCTTGAATTGCCACGCCTACTTAGCGGCACGCGGATGGCATTTACAAACGATAGCGGACGTATTATAAGTTACACGTATAAATGTATTGGGGCATATAGGCAAATCAAAGTCTTTTAGAGTTCTATGTTATAGCATAAGTGATTAATAACATTACATGTGGTAGAAAATGCTATTCCTGAAAAATAAAAAGCACTGTTAGAGGTAGTGTGTTCCCGATATAAGTAAATATTTTTAGTTGTTTGAAGCATCAGATAATCACTGATAACATGTCAGTGAAGTAATTCATCACAGCCTCATAAACAACATAAAAAATCAAAACTAAATAATCAGAACTCCTAAACTTTAAAATGAAAACTAAAATAATATTGTTCAACAAGTATAAAATCTAAAAACGCAACTATAATAAAATAATGGAAAATAAAATATTTAATTCTTAAAACAAAATTGTATTCAACATTGCAATAAACCTGCAATTAGCTAAAAGAGAATATTATTCTTAAACAATAATAAAATTTGAAGTAAATTAATTTATTAAGTGTTCAAATAAACCTCCTTCTTGATAAGAACAGTAACCCAACCGATCATAAAAATTCCGACGAACATTTGTTAACATATCTGCTGTGACAGTATTACTGATTTCAATAATTCTCGCGCGCAGTTCCTCTAGGTTTGATGGCCGTTGATCACCGTATCCGTATATTGTATTATGTAAAAAGGGCCATAAAAAGAAATCGATTGGAGCTAGATCAGGGGACCGCGCTGGCCATTTAATAGGGCCCGAGTTACCGATCCATTTGTTTTCAAAAACCGCGTTTATAAAGTTTGTTACAATGCATGTATTGTGTGCTGGGCAACCATCTTGCTGAAACCAAACTTCATTTATATTAAATCGCTCCCGTATTGCCGGATATTATTTTCAAGTAACTGTAAATTTCCGTTTAAATTACCGTCAATGAAAAAAGGCCCAATTATATGATTTCCAATGATACCTGCCCATACATTTAGCTTCTGTGGATACTGGGTTCGCGTTGGTATATTTAAATGTAGATTTTTACGCGACCAGTGACGACCAACTGCGCGGTTATGATGCCCGTGTAGGTAAAATGTTTTTTCATCTGTGAACAATACGTTGTTAAAAAAAATTGGTTATCGTGATATTTATTTATCATTCTTTCGCAAAATTCCATTCGCCGATAATAATCATCGGGAAGAAGTACTTGTGAACTTGTAAATTTGTATGAACGATATTTATTAGTACGTAAAATCTTATGAACCGTTGTTTTAGAGATACCTAATTCGCGAGAAATTTGTCGAGATGACAACTAAAGCACATACTCGAATTTCTATATCGCTTACATTCTTATCCGGAACAACTTTATTTTTATTATTTACTAAAGAAAATGTAGTTTCAAACCGATTAACGGTCCTACGAATGGTGCTTGCATTGGGAATTTGACTTTCGGGGAAATTAGCTGCAAATAAATCCCGAGTTACTTCCGCGGAATTACCACCGTAAAAGTGTTTAATCATGAAGAGTTTTTGCTCCGGCGTATAGTACTCCATTTTTAAAATAACCGTTATCTACCTACCAACAACGCGTTTTATTAAATAGTACGAGCGAGTAGTTCTCCCGACGAAATATAAAATGCATCTGACACTCACGTGTACGAGCGACGGCTCTTGCGCCTGTGCGGCGACAGCGTAGAAAGGTGGATTTCTTGGCAAATATGGGTGCATCATAGGGATATGCTAATGTAATCCAATACAATATTCCGTATACTTCTTTACGTTCTAATGCACGGATACCTCTGTGTATCTCGCTTACACTACAGGATCGCTATAATGCGGGTGCAGGCGGACAATTGGTAGAACGATATATCGACAATAGATTTTCTTTTTCGGGTTGTAGCTTTCAAACAATGACTCAATTGTTTTTAAAATTTGGTGGTTTACATTTTAAAGCAGATACGGACGGTTTTTGTTTCTGTAGATACTGTAGAGACAAAGTGTCAAATTTAAATAGTCTTCATTTGTGCAGTTAAGACGCGCTGGCATTTTGGTTTACACAATATTGACAGTTCTATTGTAATTGTTTTTATGTCATCTCATTTTTGTACATTTTTTAAAATGTAAGAAAATACTTTTTTGTTAAATAACTCAGCAGCGTTTGTCGATAGGTATAGGGACCTTAATAATAAATCGCCCTTATTTCAGGGTTCAACAATAATAAAGAAAAAAAAAAGGGTATTCCATTTAAAATTGTTGACTTTTCTGCATTTTTCGGAACTAATGTTTTAAGAATTTTCATGCACCGCCTGTATAGATACAATAATTTTTATGCGCCATCTTGATGCATTTACTTCAATGTCACATTTTTTGTACAACAGCTTTTTCCGAACAAATTTAATTAAGGAAAAACTAGAAATACACACAAAGTAAAAAAATTAATAACATATCTTCTCGCAGTTACTTACGTAATTCAGCTATAACACTTTCTTTATAAGGAAATAAAGCTTGATAGTAAACAATTTAAAGTATTGAACTAGTTTACCTATTAAGAAAGACGATTACCACGGAGGGATACAAAAAAAGCAGAATTAATTCTCAGCCTCATATGCCAGCCCTCAGCGGAACATTTTTCATTTAACTTGAGCGGAAAATCCTAATTGTGTAACTCGTGTATACCTGGAGCTTTGGCAACCGCCCACCAATGAACGGGAACTGACCCTTGACCGCTGACGTACTGGTAATTATATCAGATTATCCCCTGTGCACCGAGATACAACGCTCACCCACGTATTGGTTGCACAAAAGCGTATAGCAGCGGGCATTAGGCTGGGCTTAGTTGCAAGCCGTTTACTGCACATCATCACGGGCATTATGCATAATTAGCAAATAAGTTATTAACGTTTTCAATGGTTTCATCCCAACGGCGCTCTATCGATATTATTTAGGTCTAAAGTTTATGATTTTACGTGCATGAATGATCTATAAACTTTAAATATGTATATAAAGAAAATTCACAGTTATTTCTATATTGCTAGAGCATATTATAAAATCCTCAGAATTAAAGAAAATATAAATGTTAAAATAGCCCTAATAACAATACGATAAAGGGATATTCAGTAGTTCAATCACATCATTGTAGCAAACAAAGCCACCAATATATTATAATAACAGTAATTAGCTTGCATTGTGCGCCTAGCCAATTCATCTATACATTACGCAGATAGACATTATTGCATGTGTCAGATTTAAATAGTCGACTTGCCATTGTTGTTATGACTCGACAATTGATACACCAATTACATTATTATTATTATTAATGTCACGGTGATAGATTTTGCAATCGCTTTAATATCGTAATAATGGCATATACTATCAAAACAACGTCAATATAATCAAAACGAAATACAGAATGACATAACAATGTGTACAGGGAGTCCCACCGAAGACTCTATTTGTCATTTTATAAAGAAAGCTACAAGAATGTTATAGAATTTTTCAAAGACGGAACCGGTAGGTACTAGCGATGAGCAGTCGATCAAGGATCGTGGGTTCTGATTGGAGAAGTTGAGGCAGCCCAGCAGCCCACAAGCGTAGAAGGACATATAGGTGGCACGCCGGTACTGTGCCGGTACCATCAAGTATGAAGCTGTGCCGACGTTTGGACGATGTGGAGCAGTCATCTTCCAGAGTTTATAAGCATTTGAATTGTTTAAGCATTTTAATTACTCTATTTTTATCGGACACTTGCGAATGTAGTTTCATTACTTCAAAAAAAAAAAGTAAAACTATTAACTAACTTGTTTTATTACACATTCATTTTGTTTATGGACTGTGTAATGGAAACGCATGGATGACTGTTGATGAATATTGTCGGCGATTTTCCACTCGTAGAGTGGCCTTGTAGAACTGTTTTTACCAATGTCCATTGCTGTTTAACAAGTTTACCCAGACCCCTCTTTCGGCACTACCAAATCACAAATTAAAAAATCCATCAATGAATGGATATACAATCAGTCCAGGGAGTGGTGGCAAAAATCACCGGGACAATGGCAGGCAAAAGAGTTCCTAAAGGAGCAGAGGCCTGAACTCACGACAGATCTACTGAATAAAGACAGGAAGACTGTCAAAATGATTGTAGGTCTGCTGACTAGTCACTGTAGACTGAATAGGCATATGTACAACATAGGCCTAGCAGATGATGCAACCTGCAGATACTGCCAAGAGGAGGAAGAAACACCAGTTCATGTGCTGTGCCAATGTGAAGGCCTGGCGAGGACAAGGTTTCTAGTAATGGGGGAGGAGAACCCCACAGCTAGTAGCTACATAAAGAAGCCGTTGTCAAAGATGATAGGCCTAATTAAGAGGACAAAATTAGAGAGCGTCCTCTAGGAAAAAGGGGATCACATTAGATCTGAAAAGGTCGCGGTGAAATAGGTCGATAGGCCACCCCAATCCTAATCTAACATCTTTACAAGTTTAACAAAAAACAGGCAAGTATCTTGCTGCTACTTTGGAATGTTCGGTGCAGCAACAAATTGCTCAAGAAGAAGCAATACTTAGTATGATTGACGGTGAACCTTCTACTAGTGGCAAATTCTTTTTTTTTTTTCATTAGAAATCAACTTAAATGTTTAAAAAAAAATTAGAAATTATTACATATATATACACAGAGGCGGCAAGATTCTATCTTGCTCGGTGCATAGAATCACCTCGAGCCGACTCTGTATAATTCGAACTGATGCAAATCATTCGGAATCTATGGATCCAAAAAGTATACATATGACATTATTACTTTTTATCTGAACGTTTCTGGTGCTAGTTTATGTATGTATTGTTATCATATTTTACTATTTGCGTTTCGTTAGTATGCCAAAGTGTATGCCCCGCCTTTGTAGCGCCCCATTCGAGCAACTTTACTCGGTACCAATTAAAAAGAAAAGCAAAGAAAACCGAATTAAACGAACTACAGCTTCGTAGTCGACGGCGTTTAACTCGATCAATTGTCCTAACGAAAGCCTCGCACACCAAGAGCGAAACCGACGTGCGGTTCTCACGACGAGGCGAAGGTCAATGTTGCGGACCAACGAGCAGGCGACACCCTGTCGAGCGAAAATTAGACGGACCACCGCATCATGTATTATTTGCCGCATCACACTCCGGTTAGTTTTGCGTTCGAAAAAGGGGAATTCGGACTAATTTGCGAACAGACACGGAAAAATTAACGCCGACGACCCCCTGGCGAACTCCGTCCGTGCGAGTTTTACTAATAATCCGAACTTATTACGCGAACAATACGGTTCCATGAGAAAAACGAATCGTCTAATATTTACCAATGGGCTTATGTGTACGTGAAATTCATTTATCTGGGCCTTTTTAACGGTGATGATATGAGGAAATAATGAGTGAATTAAAAGTTTATCCTGATATATCATACCCGTTGGAAGTAAAACTCTGCTTTGATGTGTCAAAATCTACTGAAATAGTCGGTAATATGTTTTTTTCTACTTCGCGCATACAATGGGCAATTTGTGCGACTGTTTTGCTGAAAAACAATGTCACAAAGTTCCACTAAACTACAGCAAAGATGATAAAAAAAAACTTAGGAGAAGCAGGCATGGTAGCAATACTAGAAATGCAGAAAAGATTTAATAGATATACCTAGACATCATACGCAGTTGTTTAAGGAGAGTTTTGCTTATATTTCGGCACGGTTGTTCAACTCACTCACCCTTGGAGTCAAGCAATTACCTTTTAGTGTGTTCAGAGGGGTTTTTAATGGATGAACAACTTTCTTGCATATAAATGTTGTATATTGGTTACATGTGCATTTAACACTGACCTTTGTTCTTTTGTGTCTGGATCATCATTAATAACAGGAAACCTTTTCGAGGTTTACCGAGGATGATCCTGTTGACAATTTTCATTATTATTTTGATCTTTTTATTTATTTCTTATTGTAGATTGTTTATTGCCAATTAATATTATATTATATTATTATTATTAAATACTAAATAAAGCGTGGATACGTAAAAAAATACCAGAAGATAGGGAGTGACACTAATAACTCCAATATATAAAGAAGGACGCGAGCAAAATTGTAACAACTATAGGGTAATAACCTTACTGCATACAATTGTAAAGATATATGAACAAATTATTAATTATAGGCTAATTTTAATACTTGGTCCTCAACTCACAGAGTCACAAAATGGATATAGACCTGGAAAAAGTACACATTTTTACACTAAAACAAATCATAGAAGAAAGGCATGAACAGAATAAAAATCTCCATTTAGCTTTCATTGACGCAAATTAGAGAAAGCTTTTGATACAGTTTCGAGGATAAAAGCATGGAAAGGATTAAGAAGAGGAAAAGGAAATCCATAACAAAACAATAAGAATATAATAAAAAAAAACTACAACTATAGGAAGATGTCCTGAAACTGGATTTCATGAGCAGAGTCACTGCCAGATTGTGGAAGGCGATAACATCAGTTTTAAAAGAAACGAGTTTCTAGAGAAGATAGTTACATGGATGGATGACAACGATCTTCAGAAAAAACAGAAGCAATCATCCTCAAAGGCCACCGAAAATGGGAGGACGTAATACGCTTTGAGATCATGAATAATCATATTCCTGCCAAACGGAAGGTGAAATACCTAGACGTAGTATTGAGTGAAAGACTATCTTTTGGTGGGCACGTAAGATACGTGGTGAGGTGAGCGGATGTTGCTTTGGTAGCTTTGCTTAGAATTATGCCCAATGTGAGTTAGCCCGGAAATAGAAAGAGAGAATTGCTTCATGGAATCATCCAGTCGCAAATCATGTAAGCAATAACAACGTAGTCAGAGATTTTTGGCAATATAAAAATTAAACATGACCTCGGAAAAACTACAACGTAAAATCCTACTTATGGTAATCTGTGGATATAAAACAATATCTACTGACGCTGCGCAGGTAATTGCTGCCACACCACCCATGTCCAATGAAGCAGAGGAAGAGCGCAGAGTATTCCTGCCCAGGAAAGATAAATTGAAAGATGCAAAAACCAAAGGAAAGAGAATCTACACTAAGAAGGTGGCGAAACAGATGGCGTAAGCTGGAAACATCGGCGGCATGGACCAAGACCCTGATCCCAGCTCTCATTTCTTGGGTACTTATATTATCTATAATAATCCACCCAGTTTCTGAGTGGACATGGGCATTTTCGCTCCTACTTACGGCGGTTTAGAATAGCGGATGATGACCGGTGCTTGGACTGCGGAAATGCCGACATAGCCGGACACGACTGATGATGTACAACAGATGGGCCGAGAAGAGGAAGGAGCTGAAGGAGGAATTAAACCGGAAATTAAAAACACAAAATGTGGTCCCCATCATGATCGAAGATGCTTCAAACTGGAAGAAAAATATGCGGGTACATAACTACAGTGGTATCGACAAGGTAGCAAGAAGAGCGGGTTAGAGTCAGTAGAAAAGAGTGATCTGAAGGACGGTGATGACCTCTTCTTGCATCCGAAGTACGCCCGTACTCAGCAGTTCCAGAGCAAGATGAGAGAAGTTTAGAGTGTTTTAGTAGGTATGCCCTGATGGGAGAGTCCCACATTACCGTGACCGTAGACCCTAGACCACGATGGCCATCAAGGATTTCACCATGCCAAAAAAAAATAAAATAAAAACATCAACTATGTGATCAATAAAAAAATCAGAACGGTTCAAAACCGACATGAAACTATAAAAAGAAGGAGAACTAACTGTAAGGCCGACATTATCTAATGTACCGGGTGATTCAGTAAGGGTGGCGACCGGCTGTATCTCGGAAACTGCTATGCCTAGAGCTTCGGGACAAAAAAATACATAACCAATGTGGCCACCAGTAGTATCCCAAAATTATTTTAATGTTCGAAATTTTACCGCTAGGGGGCGTATCTGCTATGTTCAATCATAAAATCAGTATTATCTCAGAAAGTTGCAGGTTGAGCTATAGTTTTGAATGGACCGTTCGAAAGGTGAGTTGATGTCCCATTATTTTGGTTAATGACTTTTTTTCGTATCTGCCATAATAAGGAGGGGGGGAGCTAATCAATTGTTCAATATGTAAATTTTAATATCTCCTGAACCGTTCATCCAATCTGAAAATTTTTGGGCTCGTTCGATGGAGCATTTCATGGGTTTTTTCTAGAAAAATTGTCGTTCTAGCATTTGGTTTGAAATAGGTAAACTACAGGGTGTTTTCTGTAGTGATAACATATTTTGGTGAATTTCAAGAAAAAATTAAATGTAACTGTGCTATATAATTACCAGTGTCGCAAGCTAAATTAAATTGCTGAAATTTCAGTGAAAACCGCATCTTAATATCTCTATCCGTTCTCGATTTATCGCCAAAAGAATGAAATTTGTAACAAAAATCAACTGCGGCCATGAAAGTAGGCGACGCGACGGATGGTTTCCATGGAAACTACGAAACTATCAGATTGTTTATTGCTTATATCAGCTAAAAATAGTGAAAACTGTATGGAATAAATTATTAACGAGAATAATAACAGCAAAAAGAAGATATCCAACTAAAATTTTAATTATAAATGTTCGAAATGTCTACCATCACTTGCCACACACAAATTGAGTCTGTTACTATCGTTATCGTAAGTTTCATCCTTACCATGTCATCTTACATCAAGAATTAAGGATGGCGCTTTTGACCATGCAGCATGCGCTATTGGTCAGAAAGCAATACTCACTGGTTACGCGAAGTTCAATTTCAAAATCGTTGGCGTGTTAATGTTTGGTGTGATTTTTTGCGGGGAAATTATTGGTCCTTACTTTTTTGAACAGCGTTTAAATGGTGTGGCTATTTTTTGGAAAATGTATTGCTTTTATTGTTCGAAGATAGTTCCCTGGAGACAAGAATGGGTATGTGGATTCAGCAGGATGGTTGCCCGGCGCATTATGCGCGAAGTGTCCAAAAATGTTTAAATAACCGGTTCCCAAATGAATGGATAGACTGGGGTAGCATTTTTTCTTGGCCGCCGATGTCCCTCGATCTCACAGTAATTGATTTTTATTCATGGAGTAGACTTAAAGATATAGTATATAAAGACCGCCCAACAACACCTGATAATATGAAACAAAGAATTCGAGAAGCTGTCAGAAATATTTCCATTGGCGAGGTAGAAGCGGGTGTATTATCCACAAGTAACAGACTCAATTTGTGGGTGGCCAGTAATGGTAGACATTCCGAACATTTATAATTAAAATTTTTGGTTAGATATTTTCTTTTTGCTGTTATTATTGTCGTTAATAATTTTTTCCATTCAGTATTGACTATTTTTAGCTGATATAAGCAATAAACAATCTGATAGTTTCATAGTTTCCATGGAAACCATCCGTCGCGTCGCCTACTTTCATGGCTGCAGTTGATTTTTGTTACAAATTTCATTCTTTTGGCGATAAATCGAGAACGGATAGAGATATTAAGATGCGGTTTTCACTGAAATTTCAACAATTTAATTTAGCTTGGGGCACTGGTAATTATATAGCACGGTTACATTTAATTTTTTCTTGAAATTCACCAAAATATGTTATCACTACAGAAAACACCCTGTAGTTTACCTATTTCAAATTAAATGCTAGAACGACAATTTTTCTAGAAAAAACCCATGAAATGCTCCATGGAACGAGCCCAAAAATTTTCAGATTGGTTGAACGGTTCAGGAGATATTAAAATTTACATATTGAACAATTGATTAGCTCCCCCCCTCCTTATTATGGCAGATACGAAAAAAAGTCATTAACCAAAATAATGGGACATCAACTCGGCTTTCGAACGGTCCATTCAAAACTATAACTCAACCTGCAACTTTCTGAGATAATACTGATTTTATGATTGAACATAGCAGATACGCCCCCTAGTGGTGAAATTTCGAACATTAAAATAATTTTGGGATACTACTGGTGGCCATATTGGTTATGTATTTTTTTGTCCCGAAGCTCTAGGCATAGCAGTTTCCGAGATACAGCCGGTCGCCACCCTTACTGAATCACCCGGTACATACGGATTCTATTACCAACAAATTTGAACGAAAAGTTACAAAAACCGTTTGTGATATATAGAAATTTACAAAAAGTTGAAATAGCTGCCGAAACATTCCCAGATGATGAAGTAATAATAGCAGGAAGTGAAAGAGAACTACAAGAAAACTTAAGTACGTTGAAAGAAACCGCTGAAAAAGCGGGTATGACAATAAATACAGAAAAAACTGAAATCATGATAATAGGGGACCAGAAGATTGAAGGTAAAGTTGAAATAAATAATACTAAAATAAAACAAGTTGAAGAATTGAAATATCTACGTATATAGAAGCATTAAAAGAAACAGGAAAACAAAAAACCGAAATATACAAGAAAATTGATAAAACAATTTATTAATGAGAAAGTGTGCTGTTTGGAACCGCCTACTTTCGGTTGAAACTTTTGCAAAAAGCATTTTTTCGCGTTCCAAATAAGCCCTCACTTAACCTATCGTGCTATTTACTTTCTTTTTAGCCATCCCAACTCGTCTGTCCCAAGAAGGTGAGAGGGTGGATGTCATCCTGCACCAAATATAGCTGTCATGAGCTTATACGACTATTACGATTTCATCAAATTTCTATTGGTTCGTTATATTCGAGGGTACACTTTCAATACTATATAAAAAGTAGCGATCATCAGCATCATTAATAAATTCATTAACATCTCCAGCTGTAAGATCA
Source organism: Cetonia aurata (assembly GCA_949128085.1). NCBI lineage: Eukaryota > Metazoa > Arthropoda > Insecta > Coleoptera > Scarabaeidae > Cetonia > Cetonia aurata. The sequence goes on along the minus strand of OX421883.1, from coordinate 61,236,359 downwards.
TAAATTTTTCAGTTCTTCTTTTACGTACCGTAAAATGGGGTGAATAGGAACAGCAGTTAAAAATTCACATCCGTTCGTATTTAGATATATAGTAGGTCAATAGAAACTGATAAAATATGTTGGCGGTGATTAGGCATACAACTATTCAATGAAAACAAATTTAGATTTTACAAAAAACTTTATTAAACTTAATACAACATCAAATTACTTAAATCGGTGTCAAAACTGACCATGCCCTTAAAACGAGTTGATTTGTTTTGATTGAGTGAGAGTTTTAATTGCTTGAAAATGTCTTTAGCAGGAATAAATGCCTCTTCTTCTGTTTGAAAAAAATACCAAGCGAGAGGAGCCTTTTTATAAAAAAACTCCAACATAGCCGTCACCTTGAAGATACAGAAGTAGTGTGTTCTTGGTTTTGCCATGCACTTTAACGACTAGAAAGTCTCCTGGACTATATGAACTATCTGGGTTTTCAGACCTCTCTTCAAATTCAGGTTCTTCCTCAGATAACTCCTCTTCCTCTTACACTTCTGGGATACATGAAAGCGGTATTGCCAACAATGTAGAACTTCATTTCTCATCTTGCTATCATGTTAGACAACTTACTAAATGTACAGATGTCACAAATGAGGAGTATTACAATTTAGAATGCAGTTTTTGTTCTCTAGTGAACTTTCGTTCCTATTAATCCTATAGTTCCTATTCACCCCATTTTACGGTACAATTTCAAATGACATATGAATCGATAGAGAGTGTTCGACGAGTACAAAGGATTGGTATTTTCATATCAGAAGCAATTTTCTTAAGTATTATCAATAAAATCCGAATTGATGCTAATCAGATTTACTTCTTACGAATCTTGTCAACTAAAGCTAAATTCTTTTGAAGCAAACATATTGCTATGGTCAAACTATTCACATGAAGGATATTTTTTATTAATTCTTTACGATTCAACTCGATTGTTTATTTGGATATTTTAATTTTATTTCAGATACTCGCCGAGATCTGATCGATATCGATTTCAGATCGGCTAAAGATTAAAGAAAAAACTCATGGACGAACACTTTAGCATCTGCCACGTCCAGGGATTCGAATGAATCCAACCGAACCCGACTTAAAAATTAATTTTAACGAGCGGCCTCTACACGCGATTCGTAAAAGCAGTCAGGTCTCGAGTGCAATTCAAAAACAAAAGACCACTTAAATAAGGATCAAAATTTAAATTGAGCCTTTATTTGCCTACAGGATCTGTTTTAAGCCACTTACGTTTTTAATATAAAGCTCGCCTAGTCGGTCCGTAGTTCGTCGGTCCGTTCGCGTATAGTTTCAAATCGATATAGCGGGAACCGACAACGATAGCAGTGGCTCGACGCTCGGAGAGACGTTATAGACCTCGAGTGGAGGAGGTTGCCCATTGGTAAAAATTAGATTTGCTCATTTTGTACGGCCGACGCGCGCTCATAATCGCGCTGTCCACTTTATTTTCGTTAATAAAGGAGAGTTTTTAAATTGAATTCCGGCGAAACTTCTTGCTGGTTCTGGTTTCTTCAATTTTCGACTTAATTAAACGGATTTCACTTCCTATCCGAAGCGGTTTAAATGGAAATTAATTTTGCACTAATGATAATGATAATAATTGCAATAATTTCTAACTGAGTTAAAAGTTGGCTTTTTAATCACAACCAAATGCAGATATTGAGGGTTTATTTTTAATAGTTCAAATAAGACAAAATATTGACCTAATATATACAGCGCGATATTTCGGAAATTATTAACGATTTTAAAATTGAAAAGTAAGTTATTGTGGTAAGTTATTTTCAAGATTAAATACATCACCGCCATGGGCCGCTATACAGGATGTTTACAGTCTTATGATTTCAACATACCTTATCACATACCTTATCCCAATTCTTTGCTATCTATTGAGGCAATAAAAATAAAGAAACAATAGAGTAATTTTTCTAGTTAATGCCGCTACCCAAGAAATCATCCATATACTCATATATATACACTCCGCCAAAAAAGTATCGCATAATCTTTGTTTGTAGCATAAAGTTGTAAATATACTTTAATGCGCTCTAAGATATAATTTCTATGATTGTTTAAATAAAATACAGGCCAAATAAAAACAAGAACTCATACTTGAGATTTTTATTAAAACAAGAAATTATAATTTTGGAAAGAAAAATGTCATAACAGTAGCTTTTAATACTGAGTATTGCCACCTCTGGCTCTTATGACCGCTCGCATACGGTTTGGCAGAGATTCGATTAACCTCCGTATATAAGCCTGATCCAAATTCTCCCACTCGTCACGGAGAGCATTTGCTAGTCCATGCAGGTCCGCTGGGGCAACATTTTGGGTTCGTATCCGTCTGTGAAGGAGGTCCCACACGTGCTCGATAGGGTTCATGTCCGGACTTACCGCAGACCAATCTAAAACTGGAATACCAACATCGTTAAGGTATTCCTAGACGATTATTGCAACATGCGGTCGTGCATTATCGTGCATTAACATGAATTCGTTTCCTATAATTGGCGCATATGGTACTACATGTTCTTCTAAAATGTCCGTTATATACCTGTGGGCAGTCAGTGTACCTCTGTCTACTGGTACTAACTCTGTACGACCTGTTAAACAGATGCCTCCCCAAACCATAATAGAGCCACCAGCGAAATTAGGTCTAGGTCTGATATTACACTGCGAATAGCGCTCACCGTCTCGTCTGTACACTGAGATACGCCTATCTGAGGTGTAAAGACCAAATCTTGACTCATCTGTGAAGAGTATATTGGCTCAGTCATTAATGTTCCAATTTACATGTTCTCTGGCAAACCTTAAGCGAGCCACTCGGTGGTTCCTAGTGAGACGAGGGGCTGTTACAGCTACTCTAGCTCTTAATCCACTCTGTCGTAACCTATTCCGAATAGTTTGAGTACTCACACGAGTATTTCTGACTCTAGCCAAGTCGTTCTGCAATTGTCTCGCAGTTACATGTCTTCGACGTAATGCTTGTAGTAGTAAATAGCGGTCATCTTGGCGAGTAGAACATCTTGGACGACCTGGTACAGGTCTTCTACTGTAAATGCCTGTTTCCCTATATCTGGCTACGGCTCTAGAAACACTTGACTGATTGATGTTCATCAAATTAGCAACGTATGCTTGAGACCGTCCATCTTCGATTAAAGCAACTATAGCAGCCTCTTGTTCTGAAGTTAAATTGCTCATTTTAGTTTTAAAAGCGTTGGTACAGAACTCTGACTTCGCACTTTAAAATTTGTCCGTATAGGAAGACTTTCAATAAACAACTGAGCAAACCTTACATATGCATTTTTCTAAATGTGTTCTTTTAGGAAAAAAATAAAGTAAAAACGCTAAGTTCCATTATTTTGTTAGTGTTTTTATAGTTCACATACACGAGGCAAACTTTTTGTGAACGTATAAAAATATCTTGGTTCATAAATGCCCTTTTTTAGTTTATGCGATACTTTTTTGGCGGAGTGTATATATATCGTATATATATGTATTATGAAGTACGAACATTATCATATGTGATGACATATTAAGTATCTAACTATTCTTTTCTTCAGAGCCTGTGGGATAAAACATGCTTCATAACCATGTATGACTCCATTTATTAAATGATATTAAACACTTGAGTCCTTTATCATTCACTAATTAATAATATTTAATATAGATAACTCTCTGGCATTTATGTATGTACAGGGGGTTTAACCAGCGAAATTGACAGATCATTTATTTATAATACTCATCAGGAATTACCACATTATTAAAGTCATATTTCTGTAATTATTTATACGAACAATATACTGTGGATTACCTGTATATTGATATTTCCCCGTTATCAGTAAATTAAATCTATTATCATATTTCATTAACTATAACTTATAGGTTAAGGGAATCGATATTATTTTTCCGCGTGTTATTCCTATCTATATTCGCTGCGAGTGGAATATACTCGCTATTAACAAACAATTAAGCATATTATTACGCAGGTACCTGTGTATATGAGAATTTTGTTTTTATTAAGGTCCGCTATCGATGTAATTTGATTGATTTACCGTTACGAATTAACCAATAATGAAACTATATTAGAATATGTGCAGCGGGTAAGGTGATTTTTGTGAAAAAGGTTGTGGACTCAGGTGTTTTATCAGCCCTGTTTACATTGCGTAGTATTACTGTCTATATCCTGTGCAATCAAGTAATAATCTTTCGAATATTGTTGTATTAGTACATACATGCAAAAATAGTTTTATATATGTATTTATAAATTGAGAATAGGCAATATTGAGAAGGAAAGAAAAACTTTATTAGCGAAGTCGTCTTTCATCTTGTGTTTCAAGGAGTTTTGAATGAAATCAAATACGCCAGTCGGTTTTTTGTTTTTGCGTTTGTTTTTGTGTCCTGGTTATTGTAGATTATCTGAATTAACTGTTGCTGGTAAATGTCACTTGGATAACGGAGAGTCAGGATAATTGACTGCTTTATGAATAATATATTTGAATAAGTTGTTTGAGGAATATTAACTGAGGTAAACAATCGCTCGTCACACGTAGTGTGGTAAACGCATGAAAGAAAACATTTTTCATGTTGCAGAGCTTTATAAAAAATGTTCGAACGCGTCAATTTTTAATTTTAAAAATAGGCCTTCTGAATAAAATATGAAGAAATACGCAAAGTGATTCATGTAAGTGCAGCCCAAGGTAGATGATCTTTGCTAAATTGAACACACTGTATATTTTTTTATTTTTGAAGTCTCCTTAATGAACTGATCTCAGTGACCTTTATGACCTAAGCGGTTGATTACAATAATTACAGGCATTAAGGATATGAGAGCTATGAGATTATGAAAAATGTTATTAAAATTACACGCAAAATTAAAAACAAGCAGAAAATTCAAAAAAATTTAAAAATTATGAAATTGCAAATCTTTTAAACGTGAGGCGTAACGTCGAGTGTCACAACAGCGAGAGTCGCAGCGTGGAGTCTTTTTTAAACAGGTGCGTTTGAAAAAAAAAAGAAAATTAAAAAAAAAACATAAATTAAGACAAATTTAAAAATTATGAAATTGCAAATCATTTTAAAGTGACGCGGAGCGTCGAGTCTTTTTAAAAGTGAGAGGCATTTGAAAAAGAAAATTGAATTTAAAAAAAATTAAAAAAGGGGGCTAGCCGTACCAACTTTTTCAATAGGGTGCGTTCCAAGTGGAACGCGGACCTTCTGCTTTCTGCTGAGTTGGGGCGTAAGCGGTCATCAAACGACTATTGAATTGGCTGGGTGAATGGACCCGGCTTTCTAGTTTAACGTACTAATGTTCCAAATGTTCTTCATTTACATAAACTCTTCTCTAACTTTTTCTAAAACTTGAGGTAAAATATTTCTTATTTTTGTTTGTATTTTTTGTATGAGATATATCAATGTTGTCTAACTTTGTTCCATACACTTTATTTTTGGGATACCCCCATAAAAAAAATCCAAAGGTGACAGATCTGGTTATCTACGTGGTCACTCAAATGCATCTCTTCGACCTACACGTTTATTAGGAGAGGTTTCATTTAAATAGTTTCTTACAAATACAGCAAAATGAGGTGTTGCCCCACCTTGCTGAAACCCAACATTTTCACTTGGTAAGGTCGGATGTATTACATTGAGATATAAATTTGCCAGAACACGAACAACGTCATTTTTAATAAGATCAAAATTCCCATCAATAAAAATTGGGCCAATTATATGGTTACCGATGATACTTTCCCAGACGTTCACCTTTTGGGGATATTGCGTGTGTGTCTCACGCATCCAATGAATATTCTCTGCTGATCAGTATCTACAGATTTGACGATTTACTTCTCCACTCAACATGAAAGTTTATTCATCCGAAAAAGGATAGAATCAAGGATTACCTCATATCTGTTCAGTTTATTCATTAATTCTTCGCAGAACTGTATTCTATGGTCTGGATTGTCTTAATTCTTATAGAAACATCCATCTTATAGGAATGAAATTTTTGTTGGAGAAAACATTTTAGAAGTAGAAGTAGAAGTAAAAGTAGAACTTTATTTTTCCAACATTGCAATATGTGAAAAATATATCAACAAAAACGAAAAAAATTACAAAAGACAATAGAAAAAGAAAAAATATAAATAACTGTTGAAATACAATCTTATACAAATTATTAAATATCAGCATTCTTCCAATGAATAAAAACATTTTGTCTGCAGCCATGACTTAAGAACTTTCTTCATCTTCATAGCATATTCAAATAATTTGGAAAAGGATGACGCTATAGAAATTTAAAACGGTTGGATGGCTAAGGTTATTTTCTCGAGCTATTTCACGTGAACTTTATTTTGGATTCTCTGCAGCACTTAATCAAATGTCTATTTTCACATCGTCTTGCACAAAATGGAATTTTCTTTTTATCCATCATAGAAGGATAGAACGACTTTTACAATATAAGAAGACGTGTTATACACTAATTTTTGTAAAAAGTGGACTTGAGCCGTCTTTGCGTGAAGTGTTAGTCAGTTGAAAAATACTTAGTTTTGGTTTAAGATTAGATTCGGGTTGGGGTGGCTATACGGACTTATTCTACCGCGACCTTTACAGATTTAATCTAATCCCTTTTATCCTAGAAGGCGTTCTCCAACTTTGCCTTCTTACTTAGACCTATCATCTTTAAAAGCGGCTCCTTTACGTAACTATTAGCTATGGGGTGCTCTACCCCCAGTACTAGAAACCTTGTCCTCGCCAAGATCCTCTTGAAAGAATCTGCAGATAGCATCATCTAGCGTATTTAGTCTACAATGGCCGGTGAACAGTATCATTTTGACAGTCTTCCTATCTTTACTCAGTAGGCCTTTAATAAATTAAGAACTCCTTTGCCAGTCTTTGAAATGGTGATTTTTACCACCATTCCTTAGACTTGTTATGTATTCATTCATGGATAATTTGGGATTTGGTAGTTGCCGACGGAAGCTTCAACGAATGACCTTGACGTACTTTGCCTGACCAGGTCATCCACCGCCTCATTTTGCTTCACGCTCGTTTTGCTGGGAACCCAGGCAATTTACTTTTGGTTACCCACTTCACTTAGAACGGATTTTCTTTGATTCATGATTCTAGTGTAATAAATGACAGAATGTACACTCACGGACAGTGGTAGTCTAAACGCCATGTGCAACTCGGGTACATGAAACGTTGCCCTCACACAGTGACTTAGACCGGACATTTTGAGTGTCCGTGTGTGTACATACATAGGTGTATGGCCATAACTTAGATGGTAAATGTTACATCCTGTTGAACTGTAGTAGGTTGATTCATTGTTTATTCTAGTCATAGAGATCATTTCAATAGTAAAGATTACATGTGCAATGAACGGAAATTGGTAACCGGTCTTCGTTGTCAAACAACAACTGATGGTGTAGCCTTGATTTGGCATGATAAACGTCCCATTTCGCGCTGACCTACTTTTTATTATTTATCTTTCACAAATTATTTTGTTTTTATAATAAAAACTAACCAACAGATACATATAAATTTAAATATCAACTTATCTAAGTTAAATCTCCATGTACACTAATAAACAAAATTGAAATTTATAATTTATGACACCTTTCAAAATTTGGAAAAGAAACCATTTAATTAGATTTGGATCAAAATTTATTATCTAAATATTAATTTAGATTGCAATTTTTCTGTTAAGTTTAATATGTAAGTATTACAATGTATTATATTATACTTATTGTAATTTAAATGTTCTTTCATAGTCAAACCCTGATGAAGCATACAATTTTGATGCGAAATATTGGATTCATGAAATAAAAAACTTAAAAAACTACAATTTTTGCTGTATTCCCCAAAAATATTACATTATTTTAAATACAGTTATATTTAAATAAAAGGAAAAATCAAACAATATTTAAAATTAAAATTTTATTTTCAAAGTTATAAGTTAATTTAACTTTATTATATAAAAATAAGGAATTCTAAGTTGGGAATAAAATATTATATAAAAATTCAGGTTAATTATAAATATGAATATATTTTATTTGTTTTTTTTTACAAATTTTCGGATTAATTAAGATTTTTTTATAATAATTATTGGATGATTTTTGAAGAAGCCAATGTTGACATTTCCAAAATGAAAAATAAAGATTCAATTTCTACATTTAGAATTTATTAATACAAATTTCCGCAAAACCATACCTATAAACCATTTACTAGAGAAGTAATCAGCTATTTGATTAATAATATTACTGCAGGTCAACGCATGCGTAAATAAATAAATTTGAGGTTTATCAACAGCAACTGATATTTTATGTAGATTACCTTTAGATTTTGGCAAATCTTAGGTTTGACGTATAATCTTAATAGTGCAATTTTCTTACAGCGTGAAATCATTAAATAAATTTGAAATGAAATCGTGAAAACCAGACACCTCGTTAGCTCAACTGGTAGAGTGTCCGCGCGGCAAGCGGAAGGTGCCTGGTTCAAATCCGACACGAGGTAAAATTTTAATATAATAATTTCCTCATATTAAAATTACTGTTATAGCAGAAAAGCATTTATTTAAAGTATAATCTTAAGTTTGACTGATTTTTTTACAGTACTTTTACAGTAATAATAATTGTTTATCCAAAGTAACTCTTCATTGCTTCGCAAGTATTTTCAAATCAAAGCTTATATGATAGAAGCAGTAGATTTGGTCTCAAAATTTGTATGTTGTGGGGGGTCTAGATTTTCGGAAAGCTGTAAATCGACCGAGTTCAGGTCGGCCGAGTTGACATATGTATGTACTTATGCCGTCCTTGTTGAAAGTACGGATTAAAATGTTATAATCGGCCGAGTTTACATCTACCCAAGAAAATGAAGCAAACCATCCACTTTTATTGCACTTATATATTCAGATAATCTCTCATTCCATTATACATTTATACACGTTACATAAAGATCCATATTAGGTACATTATACTTACAGCTATTACGATATCATAATTCCTACTTATCAACTCTATTTACATTCTTACATAAATAATTTACTATATACAATATTAATCGTCCTCAATAAAAATCACATTAAACGGCCCTATATACGAAGATTGAGAATGTTGAAACACTAGTATAAAGACTATTTTTCCACGACGTGATGGAATCCTCTTAAGATTTCGCGTGCAACTGCGGTTGCGGTGAAGTTTTCGGCGACATCATCTCCTGCGCTTTTATCCTCAGGGTTTCGATGGACCTGGAGGGCGACATTGGAGATGGCGTGCCCACTTCTGGGCTAGTACTGCGAGACCGTTCGTCCTGAGGTGGCGCCAGTGTCGAAGACGACGGTGCTCCGTTGGCCAGAACGTATTGGGACAGGAAGGCGTGAATAGATGGTACCGATAATGGCGGCTTTGCCGCCCAGGGTAATCCCAACGCCGGATTGAATACTGGTGAAAAAGGAAGAGCGGGCCAAAAATGTTCAGCCGATACTGGTGGGATGCCCATGTGTGCGTGTAAAGCGAAATCTGGGATACCTTTAGAAAATAAGAGTTCTTCTTTTAGTTAAGTAGAAAAATATAGAAGAAAAATTTTCTTTCCAGAAATGTTCTATATTTACCTGCATGTTCCACTGGATGCATAAAAGGACCAGCCTCTCTGCCCATTGCTTTTTCACGTTTGCGCCATTTTGCACGTCTGTTTTGGAACCACACCTATAAATTTAAAAAAGAAAATTATCGGTTTCTTAAGATCTTTTACGTAATAAAGTATTATGGTATGTCTACTCTGACAACATTAACAGCATAGTAGATAAAATATAAACTGCAATCCAACAGGAAAATTTACAATATCCAGTTTTACTTTACTTTTATAACTATCTCTTAGTGTAAACACTATCAATTTTAAAAATGTTAAAATTGATAGTGATGATGATAAATTTGAGTGAGAAAGTGCATTAAACGATAAAATATTTTTTTAACAGGTTTGGAGTGGGGGTGACTTTATTTATTTATTAAATTTGTGTTTGTATATGACATCGAGGAAGGAAAACATTAAGAAGTTTTTCAATAATAAAATTAGTATGTTTTTAACTGGGGAGGAGAGAAAGTATGGTGTCTTTTTTTTTCATTTATTAAATTTGTTTTTTTTTTGTAGTGGAAAGGTTGTGGAGAAAAGCACATCAGACTGAGAATAAGAGGGGATGTTGCGACAAAATAAATTTAATTTTTTATAAAGTCATGCCACTGTCACCTTCCGATGTTATAAAAAACATAAATTTAATAAATAAAAAGAATTACCTGTTTTCCCCTTTCGGAGTTAAAAAATAATAATTTTATTATTTAAAACATTTTTAATGGTTTTTTTCTCCGAGGTAAAAGCATATTAATTTTATACTTTCAAATAGGAAAAAAGAAATTATAATTTTATCATTTAATGCAACTTCTCCCCTAGTGTTTGGAAAGAAAAAATAATAATAAAAAGAATACGCTATAGTGCAATTTTCTTACAGTGTGAAATCATTAAATAAATGCTTTTCTGCTATAACTGTAATTTTAATGAGGAAATTTAAAAAAAATTTTTGTGTTAAAAAATTTTGTTTTTGTTTCCCCTGTAAGAAAATTGCACTATTGCATATTTGCCGTCCTGCCGGCTTCCTAAGATCTGTATTTGAGACATTTCAAATTGCGATAAACCAGACACCTCGTTAGCTCAACTGGTAAAGTGTCCGCTCAGCAAGTGGAAGGTGCCTGGTTCAAATTCGACAGGAGGTAAAAAGATTTTTACATAAAAAATTTCCTCATATTAAAATTACAGTTATAGCAGAAAAGCATTTATTTAATAAAAAGAATACCCCCTACGAAAAAAAAATTATCTCCCTTCTCCAACCCTCTTGGTGTGTAAAACTAGTCACGACAATTTGAAAGGGTGACCTCTAATATGCTGTATTTAACGTCTTACATTCTATAATACATCGACTTGTCCTTTTTGCAACTGTACGTAGAAATAATTATGTTCAGAGTTAAAAAAATCACGGTATGTATAAAATATATATGATAATAAATGATTTATTGCGTGCTATATTGAAAGATACTCAGATATTTTTCCACGCTTGCAAAATATATTGTTGTAGATTCGGTTCCCTCTGCCGTTTTGGTGGAAACCGTTTAAGATATTGTCTTGATCCCATTCGCTTTTGCAGCTAAGCTTTGTAGTGCATAATATATTCTTTCACATGACTGATTTTTTTTTGGCATGGCCGCTGGCATATGCCGAATAATTCCTTGTAATTTATGTCATTTTTGTCTTCTTACATTATTAGTATTTCATAGTAGCTATTTCAAAATGCGCAAAAAAATTTGGTCATTATAACCTCAAATTATCACCAGTCCGCAAGCATTACCACATTATTTGGGGGATTAATCTTCAAGGATATCCGTCCCTGGATGAATGTAAATGGCCAACGTACGTACGCGCAGCGACAATCCGGATATAGATTCGGCGACGTTATATGCGTGAGCGAGGACGCCAATTTGATTGCCTTATTGAATCAGTAACGCTTGGATAATAACTGACATGAATTGCATCTTAATTGGAAACAATTTTGATAATTAATCTGGCCTGTAAAGGCGTAAGTAGCGCCGCAATTGGCCATTGTGCGCGACAATGGGGTTAATCGGAACCGATTCCGGTCTCCGGACCCCGGACTCCGATGTCTCTCATTTAAAGTGTTCAACGCGGCCTTCTCTGTCCTTCAGCGAGCGCGCCTTCTCTCTTCCGCGAATTTAATATCTGCCCCTTATTGTGTCGCATTTAACGTATATATAGGTATTTAACGTACATATAACCGACCGGTATTAACTATCTAGTTGAATCTTTTTTTCTTTTTCATTCGTTTTTCGCTTAGATTCACTATATCTATGGCAATTCAAGAAATAAAGTTTGCAACGAATATACACATTACCTAGATCTCCTAGCAGTGCGTTTTCTCCTATTCTCTCTATTCTTATCCATATTCACCACGACTTATGTAACATTCTTTAAATTATATAAGAAATTTGCCCTCACGTTGTATGCCCCAATTAAATATACTACGAAACTTGTAGACAATATTTTAACATTTAAATATTTTTTTACAAATTAAATAACTGTTCAATTCTACTGAATACCATTCAGAGTCATCTGTGATATTCTTTACAAATTCAAAAATAAACCAAACCCCAATTTGCCCAGGTGGCCCTGGCTGTATATTTACCCCCCTCTCAAGTGACTTCGCTCCCCTATCAACGACTAGGATTATTTAGTAGCTCATGGGACGTGGAAGGAATATATCGCCGTTATCAAAGCTCTTTATAACTCTCAATACACTATTTAATATCAATGAATCTAAAATGTGATAGTTTAGTTGCCATTAAGTAATGTTTTCCTATACGTTATATCAACTAAAAGGCGGTACTTAATTTATTCGTGTTAGTGTAATATCATCAAAAATGTGACAAAGAAATAAACTTTCTACACACACTAAAAAAATTACACTTTTCCTACGGAAAATTCCTGTAATGTATAGGGTAAAATTACCAAAAATTGGGAAATTTACCTAAAGTTTTATAATAAATTTCCCAATCTTTTGTAAAATTACCCTATACATTACAGGAATTTTCCGTAGGAAAAGTGTAATACTTTTTAGTGTGTATATACTCTCAGGTCAGTAGGATCATTTACTATATAAAAATCACCATGATAAAGATTCCTGTTATCTCAATTCAGACTAAGAACTTAGATCTGACGTTTTACAAACATAAGTGAAATTCAAATTTCACACCGAAAGTCACACTAAACATTCTTTAATAAGTCAATGCGTCAAAGCATGAAAATAAAATATACTGATATGAAAATCATATGCGAACACCCAAAGAATCATCACCAACCACAAAATATACAAATTACTAGAATATAACAAATTAATCAACAAATATTTAACGTTGAAATACCTAGTACATATTTCAAAATAAATAGTTCAAAAGAATGATAAAATCTCTTACGACAGGTATAAATATATATTCGGCATTAGAGCTATCTTTCCAGCTCTCATGAAGTATACCGAATAGTAGCAGGAAGCCCACAGCCAAAATTTGCCTCAAATTTTGCTCTTCAAAACTCCGGGATTAAATCAGGGACGATTCCAGACCATCAAATCACTGGATACATATCATCTGTATCACCAAACATGATGTACTACCATTCGAAGAAGGTAAAGTAAACTATTCTTTAGGATTTAAAATTAAAAAAAAATAATCAAATTTCTAACAATTTCTAGATAAAATGTTTCTAAAGATACTTCTCAGAAGATCGAAAAAGAAGACCATTCCCTTTTTGTTTTCAAACAAAATACCCATTACCAAGGAAAACTCTTCCGGGTAACCCTAAATAGAAATGCGTTTCCACAGATACGGCCGACTTAAAAATTCCAAACGACGAAACATTAGTTTGAAAAATACAGACACCCCGTCATCCATACTGTGAGTTATTAGTCAGAATTTTATATATATTATCTACAGTGTGTTAAAAAAAGGTTGTCGGATATTTTATAGTACTGGTGGAAATAAACAAAAAAGTCTTAGTCAACATGGGTCCGCAATTCAACTGTTTTTGACATATAGTCGATTGCATATTGTTTTAGTAGGATAAAAATTTTCAAAGAAATTCTGATCGCAATATAAATTAAACAAATGTTTATTTAAAGTAAAACTAAAGAAATTGTTCTACATGTCCACTGTTCATTTCTAACCACGCTTCACACCTACTTATGAAAGATCGACGCAATCTTTCGAAAATTCCTGGAGTCCTCCGAATTTCCTCGCAACAATTTACGATTCGTTGCTTGAGTTCTTCCAAATTGTTTACAGATCGTGCGTACACTAATTGTTTTAGATGCCCCCAAACATAGAAGTCTAGAGGTGTCAGGTCAGGGGACCTAGGAGGCTATGCAGTTGGTCCACCCCGTCCTATCCATCTCTCGTTGTAATCTTGATTTAAGAAATTTCTAACTACGATGGAAAAATGCGCAGGAGCTCCATCGTGCATAAACCACATATTTAATCTGTTAAAAAGTGGCACGTCTTCCAACAAAACGGGTAATTCATTTCTTAAAAAATCCAAGTATACTTGTCCCGTTAAACGATTAGGGAGAAATACTGGACCAATTAAACAGTCTCCAAAAATAGCAAGCCAAACATTTAGCAAAAAACGGTTTTGGTGATGCAGTTCAACAACAGCATGGGGATTTTCATCTGCCCAGACGTTATTGTTATGAAAATTGAATATTCCGTCTCTTGTAAACCCAGCCTCGTCACTAAATAAAATCTGAGTCGCAAAATTAGGAGTTTCTGCCAGCTTTCGTAAAACCCAATGACAAAAAACCCTACGTGCATCATAATCGAGAGGAGCAAGAACTTGCACGCGTTGAATGTGGTAGGGATAGAGCTGCTGTTCCCGCAGAAGTCTCCAAATGAGAGGATGACTGACGTTCAGTTCTGCGGCAAGTCTTCGGGTGTTAATATTTGGGTTGTCTTCTACCCGTCTCAAAATATCTAATTCTACTGCGGGAGAAGAAACTGATCACCAGAACCACCATTAATTTTAAATGAACCAGTTTCGGACAGCCGGATATGAAGTCTTGAGAAAATCTTATCACTCGGTAACAACCGATTTGGAAATTCTTCGGTATACATACGCCGTGCTTCAGTGGCATTACCATTCGCACGACCGTACATAAAATGCATATCGGCCATTTCTGCATTTGTGTACTTATGCATAATTTGAGAACAAAAAAAAATTGACGCAAATGATAAATAATCTGATGACAGATGTCTGACAGAACTAATTTTAAGTCACAATCAGTTGTTTGACAAAGGGAACTATTCTCAAAACCGAAAAATGTTTTTTTTATTTTAAAATATGCAATCGACTATATGTCAAAAACAGTTGAATTGCGGACCCATGTTGACTAAGACTTTTTTGTTTATTTCCACCAGTACTATAATTGAGTAAAATATCCGACAACCTTTTTTTAACAGGCTGTAGATGCACAACTTTAACATATGCTTACAAACTAAATAAGTGCAATATATATCCCAACGGTGAGTCAGATTTACTTTCCCCAAACTAGACTTCCCCTGAGAATTTTCTGAATGAATGCAATTACCTTTTGGTACTAATTGTATAATTGCTTAACAACTCGTTTAAATTAACCATGAGTAGACTTGTAATTATAATCTCTTTATATAGGAATAATTACTGCAATGAAGTACAGTGTTTCTTCATGCTCCAAACAAAAGCGGTTTTTGAAGGGTTCGCAATGCACTAACGTCTAATTCTAAATTACTACAAAAGAAAATAAGTGAACGAGTTTTAGAGACAGTAGGTTATGTCGGCACAACATTTGTTTGCAAAATTTCACTGTTATCGATGAATAATCGATCAATATATATTTCTTAATGATAATAATAATACTAACAATAGTATTTATTATAATTATAATAGTATGTCCAACAGATGCAGATCCATGAGAGGAGACAAAATAAAGAAACAAAAGCATTGCATATTTTACAAATTTAAATAAAGCAAAATATAATAATTAACAGAAACAAAAAATTAATTATTATTCATAAAACCCTAACCTCAAATTAAAGTGTCAAAAGATTGACAACTAATTCTAACAAAATCAGATACCAGTGTGGCCAACTGAATATGTATATTGGGGTAAAAGTTCCTATAATAAACCCATGCGTTAGAGTAAGTATTTTCTTTCCATTTCTTAAACTCTAATTGTATATCAGTGTAAAATTTTTAGCAGGAAATACTTTATATATTGTTTCAAATATCCTGTATCTTGTGCACCAATTGCTGGCGAGATCATATCTCTGTGGCGTGCTCGAATATATAAAATAATACGCTTATATTTTCAATTAAAAGCGTCAAAAAAAAAAACAAGAAAAAATCTATGTTGTTTTTCTTGTTGAATACTTGCGTAATTTGTTCACAAATATTTTACCTGCACTCGAGCCTCGCTGAGATCCAGCCTAAGCGCTAATTCCTCCCTAGTAAATACATCCGGATACTGAGTCTTCTCGAAAGCCCTCTCTAGCTGGTGTAGTTGGTAAGTTGTAAAAGTAGTACGTGACCTGCGTATCTTCCTAGGCCGTGTCTCGCTCATGTCTTCCGCATTATCGGTTTCCATCAATTCTCCATCGCTCACAGAATCCACTTTAGAATCTGATTCTGAAACAGGCCAAAAATAATTTGCTAATATAGTAAAAATAGAAACATTTATCTCGTTAAATTTGTCTGCTTTTACAGTCTACTCATTTCTGTGAAATGTCACGCTTTGGGAGATTAAGGACCTAAATTCCTTTATAAGCAATTACCTGTACAAAGTACAAACAATTATCAGCAGGATTTTGGAAAGATATGAGGTTAGTATATACATAAAAATATTTCGTTGCGGGCATTTCTTTGACTTAATAAACGAGAATTTTAATATAAAGTACTTTTCTTTAGAATCAAGGATGTCATATTTTCGACTGTAAAATTGCATATTTTTTATAGATTTCTTTTGGTGAATACATACATCTATGCATGTTTGTTTATTTGTAAATTGCAATACTAATGAATTTAAAATTTACTGTAATACCAATAGAAAACAAAAACCTACAAGTGCCAGCGACGGGATTTTGTTTTTGAATTAGAAATGAAAAAAAGCAAAGCAAATACAATAAGTACAGTATACTCATGAAGTACTTGTATTTCGTTTTGTTCATTCTCTAATCTTTAGATAGTTAAATACACACACTCTGTTACAGGTGTTGGCACCTGTTTATTATGCTTCCATTGTCCAGTACGTAAAAAGTTTTCTTGAATTCTTCGGAAATGTGTTCTGTTAATAGGCGGCAAGTGAGGATATCGGCTATTAAATAGGTACTCGGCAAGTTCTGCTTACAATTTTATTACATTCTCCGTGAATAAAAAATAAATTTAAAATATAATCTTCATTTCTATACTTATTAAAATGGTTTTCCATTTTTGCTAATGCTATAAACACGACAACACAGACAAAAATAATTTGACAGATCACTTGAGTGTAGACTCTTATTGTTTAGTAATGCTCCGTAGTCTCCACAGCTCACTGCGTGCCAGTTTTCTAATGAAATACTAATTCAAAACTACATTTTCTGAAAATTACTAATTCTAAAAGAAGCGATAGAGATAGGTGTAAGAACACTTATAGCTTTTCGATAGAGAATTAAATTCTACATCGCATAGTGTAAAAATATACAGGGTGTTCCATTTGAAAAAGAAATATTTTTAGTACTAAGAAGTTATGCCAAATCAACCCTAGGTTGTAAGACATCCTGTATGATTTTGTTTACTTTTTATGCCTTCGTTAAACAGAGAGTACCTGTACCCTCCACAATTCACATAAAAGCTGTCTACCTTTTACTGTATAGCTGTTACACCTCTTTAATGCATCGTACGTTTTTTTGGTTTTCTTCACAAAAATCAAAATAACTCCGAAACGGTAACCGATAGCTAAGAAGATGTTTTATAAAATTGGCTTTCAAATTCCCTATAGAATATAAAAATGCAATCAAAAATATAGGCTTCTATTTATAATATTAAAGTTGGCTATGACTTTCGATGCAACCGAAAGTGCGACATTGATTATGTCACTTTTTGTAACTAGATCATAGCCAACTATGCTTATCGCCGAAGTTTGAAAATCGAGATATCATAGCAAATTCAAGAACTTTTAATGGACAGGTTACGTGAATCACCCTATATACACTCCGCCAAAAAAGTATCGCATAAACTAAAAAAGGGCATTTATGAACCAAGATATTTTTATACGTTCACAAAAAGTTTGCCTCGTGTATGTGAACTATAAAAACACTAACAAAATAATGGAACTTAGCGTTTTTACTTTATTTTTTTCCTAAAAGAACACATTTAGAAAAATGCATATGTGTAAGGTTTGCTCAGTTGTTTATTGAAAGTCTTCCTATACGGACAAATTTTAAAGTGCGAAGTCAGAGTTCTGTACCAACGCTTTTAAAACTAAAATGAGCAATTTAACTTCAGAACAAGTGGCTGCTATAGTTGCTTTAATCGAAGATGGACGATCTCAAGCATACGTTGCTAATTTGATGAACATCAATCAGTCAAGTGTTTCTAGAGCCGTAGCCAGATATAGGGAAACAGGCATTTACAGTAGAAGACCTGTACCAGGTCGTCCAAGATGTTCTACTCGCCAAGATGACCGCTATTTACTACTACAAGCATTACGTGGAAGACATGTAACTGCGAGACAATTGCAGAACGACTTGGCTAGAGTCAGAAATACTCGTGTGAGTACTCAAACTATTCGGAATAGGTTACGACAGAGTGGATTAAAAGCTAGAGTAGCTGTAACAGCCCCTCGTCTCACTAGGAACCACCGAGTGGCTCGCTTAAGGTTTGTCAGAGAACATGTAAATTGGAACATTAATGACTGGGCCAATATACTCTTCACAGATGAGTCAAGATTTGGTCTTTACACCTCAGATAGGCGTATCTCAATGTACCGACGAGACGGTGAGCGCTATTCGCAGTGTAATATCAGACCTAGACCTAATTTCGCTGGTGGCTCTATTATGGTTTGGGGAGGCATCTGTTTAACAGGTCGTACAGAGTTAGTACCAGTAGACAGAGGTACACTGACTGCCCACAGGTATATAACGGACATTTTAGAAGAACATGTAGTACCATATGCGCCAATTATAGGAAACGAATTCATGTTAATGCACGATAATGCACGACCGCATGTTGCAATAATCGTCCAGGAATACCTTAACGATGTTGGTATTCTAGTTTTAGATTGGCCTGCGGTAAGTCCGGACATGAACCCTATCGAGCACGTGTGGGACCTCCTTCAAAGACGGATACGAACCCAAAATGTTGCCCCAGCGGACCTGCATGGACTAGGAAATGCTCTCCGTGACGAGTGGGAGAATTTGGATCAGGCTTATATACGAAGGTTAATCGAATCTCTGCCAAACCGTATGCGAGCGGTCATAAGAGCCAGAGGTGGCAATACTCAGTATTAAAAGCTACTGTTATGACATTTTTCTTTCCAAAATTATAATTTCTTGTTTTAATAAAAATCTCAAGTATGAGTTCTTGTTTTTATTTGGCCTGTATTTTATTTAAACAATCATAGAAATTATATCTTAGAGCGCATTAAAGTATATTTACAACTTTATGCTACAAACAAAGATTATGCGATACTTTTATGATTCAAAACTAAATTATGCGATACTTTTTTGGCGGAGTGTATATATGTTGTACAACATAAAGCATTACATTTCATATATGCATTTTTTTTGTGGTTCATAAAATTCATATTTTTTTACACATTTCAATAGGCACACATTGAAGATTAAAGCAAATAGTAATTATCTTTTTTTCTGTGCCGCAGTTTCGTTATTATTTTTTCCTGTTTTTAATATAAACGTTATGTGCAGCGCATAACATGTAATCGGCCGTATAGGCACTCTTTGAGACGAGTAGAGGGAGATAGCGGCATCGATGATACATTATAAATTGATATTTTATTCAATTTTGTTTTTATGTGTTTCGTCTCGGCATGCGCATTCTCTACTCGAAATAAAACTGGAATTTGTTTAAGCCGGCTTTTACCTGTGTAATCTTCCGCGCGTATCAGTGCATTACGCCATGGTGGTAGCCCGGGGGTTGCTCCTTTACCATCGAACGATAAATAAACCCGAGCATATAACATAGATTCGCGCGTATACACAGATGAAAGTAAAATAGTTAATTAATGTTGATACGCTATATGAAATATATATCTACGTATATTATATTTACATGTTCGGAAGGATATCCAGCGGATTAACAGTTGAAATTGCCAAAATGAATTGAATTAGTTCCAATTTCCACCGGGGCATTTTCGAATTATATATTTGTAAAATTTATATTTGCGTATAGGTATACCGATATGTTTAAATTTTATGAATAAATATGTGTTTAAAATTATTTCATTATGACCTGTTACTTGCGTTATCTGTTTTCTAATTTATTTATTATTGCAAATAGGTACTCCTTCACTTCTTTCTCATTAAGAAACATTATGTAAAATCACAACATACTCAAAACGCTTTTGTTCTGTGTTAGCTCTTGTGAAACGTGAAAGGTTATGTACCTTCCCGATTTACCTAACCGCATTTAGCGTGCAATAAATTAGCGATTCACCCTTGTCCGTGGCGGACCAGCTCGGCTATTTTCAATTTTGCATTCATGTAGACGCACAGTCTTCATACGTAGTGGACATCACAGGTAATGTACGTATGCAGTACGTCACTAATATGCGGTGCTGTTGGATATAATTCGATGTTTTGCGTACATATACACATATACATTGTATGGGGGTAAACGCTTTGACCTATTCGTTAGTTTTGATTCATTTATGCAAATTTCAATGGCGCATCTCGAATTAACTTCGAAATGCACTCGCGTTGAAATCGGTTTTAAATTAGCATTACACGTGTAACTGCGAAACGTGGACAGCGTCCCAGACCGAGCAATAGCCGGATAAAATAAAATTATATCTCCCACTCCATAACAGCTTAACTCTGCTGCACTGTTCCAAGAAAATGTAATTCTAAATTGTTTTTTCGTTTATTTTTTTTTTCCTTTTTGGGCACTAATGACTTTATTTATCAATATTAGGGCTTTGTTATTTCATATCACGTTTTTTAATGTTACCATTTGTGTTCCAAATATTACACATATACCGACTTTAAAACAAAACCTGGACGCAGTTATGAGTCAATGTTCGACTTTACACTCAACATGTCGCATTGCACAGCTTTGACTTACAAAGAGTTACAGCGACACTTTGAAGCATCCATCTGACAGTAATGAGGATATTTCCAAATATGAAGATCAAAATGGCATTTTCTTCAAAGAATAGAAAAATAGAATGACAATTGCAACAACCGCGGTAACATGATTAGTAGCCGCATTGGTGTCGTCGAATCATCATTTCAAGTTACTTTTCGTAATGCTGTAGAAAATAAAATAATTGAAAAGACAAATCTCGAAGGACGAAGGGTTTAGATTGAGGATTGCAAAAACTTTGATAGTACTATTTTTTAAGCTTACATAGGATTGCTGTTACTTGCTGGGGGTTTATCACCCACATTGTGAATTTACTAAAAGCTAGTGGGATAAAGAAATTGATAGAGATATATTTAGAGCAACTATGTGATTGGAAACACTTTCCGTAACATTTGGTGTAATTCGATTCGATGGTAGAAATATAAGGCAAGAGAGAAGGTGTACTAAGTCTCTATTCGAGAAATCTGAGAGAGATGGCTCGATGTTTTTTCAAAATTGTATAATTCTGGAATAAATGTTACTATTAACGAAGGTAGTAGCAGCCTTTTCAAACAGTTTATTCCCAACAAACTGGTAAAATATGGGATTAAAATTTGCACCGTTTGTGATACTGAAACTTTTTACCCATTGCAATAAAAAAAAAATACAGGAAAGAACCGGGTGCAGCTTCTGAACTTGCGATTGTTTTTTTTCAGTTTTTTTGTTTTAGTTTTCAGTTTGATTTTTTAATTTTTTTAAAATAATTAAACTCGACACTACGCCTCTCGCTTTGGAAATTTTTATTTTTTTTAATTTATTTTATTAAAAAGGTCTCGCTTTAGAAAAACTCGATTTGGAATCTCAATACTCCAATTTTTCAATTTCTTCAAATTTTTTCATTCGTCAATTATTCCAAATTGTCGAATATTTTTAATTTTTATTTTTTAATTTTGCAATTTTTAAATTTTTTCAAATTTTTCAATTTTACAATATTTCAATTGTTTTTTGCCCTTCCAAACTTGGCGCTTTATAAAATCTGTGTCAAATTTTAGAATTTTTTCATTTTGAAAATCCTGAATTTTAATTTAAGAAAGGAATATTAATTTTATAATTCATAATTGCCGGAGTAGAAAATAGTAGATATATTAAAAAACTAGTTTCGTAAGATACGTTTTAAAGCACGTTTTTCTTAAACTTGAAGAAACGAGTTTTTTAAAGAATGAGTGCTTTAATGTCTTACGAAACGTGTTTTTTATGCTAGAAATTGATAATGTGGGGTATGATGTGATGGTTGGTATCACAGGTGAAAAAAGTTACGAATGGTTGTGGATCAGTACGCTAAATCGTAAATTGATATAATCGAAATGTCATTAGTATCTATAGTTTTTTTGATCATTCTTTCCATAACCTCAATCCTTCAAATTACTTGCTAAGTTTGTTAATAACTCAATGTGACCTAATGCCGATAAATTTCGAATGCTAGAATGCATATTTGCGTGTCGTACTTTAACAAAACCTATTTGCAAAAAAAATAGTATAAAAAAACTCGTACTTATCATAAAAGCGTTTTGTTGCACTAGACAAATTTGTTTCCTTTTTCTTAATGTTTCTAATATGTGCAGTAAATGTAAACCAGCGGGATTAAAGGTTGACATCGCGAAAATTGCGTAGGTACTCGAAAAAAAAGCGACTTTTCCTTACAACTACTTATTCTAGTTGTAAGTATAATAGCTTAAATCTATTCGATGGAGGTACCGACCTAAACGCTCTCAATTAATTTATCAGTTGCCCTCACCACTGTCGTTCAATTCAGACCAGTTTTCAATTTAATCCTGGACTATTTTTTGACTATATGACAACGATCGAGTGAGGCATCGAAGAGTGCAAAGATGAAGCGGGGATAATAGTCTATTAAAGTGCTTTTACCTTACCTGGCCGTGTTGTTCCTTTTATCATGCAAATACGGTGTACCCTCTTGTGTTTGTATGGGCAACTATTTTTTTTTCCAAGTTCATTGTCGACTTTAATCCCTAAACGTTTGCAATAAAAGATGTAATATGTTGTCGTGCGTATAAAAGTAAACGCTTGTGTGTGTTCATATACACAGAGAAATAAAAAACTGTAGTGAATGAAATATATAGATCTGACTGAACTTATAACTGAAATACAATGGAATTAAACGATATGTGTGCATCTGTTTAATGAAATTAAAATTAACGTCAATCACAAATAAGATTAAGTACTGTATTTTAATCTTTCCAAGGTATTAAAACATCGATTAATTAAAAAGTATGTAAACGTGGTTTTATGCATTTTTGGTAATGATTTTTTTTTAATAAAGTAATTTGACAATATAGAGGTTTACGTAGTGATTGATAAAATTTATAAATATATAAATATAACTTAAATGAATTGTCACATTCATGATAATTTACGGCTTTTAGAACACTATGGTAGGTACTATTCTTTGCTAAATGTAATTGTAGTTGCACTGATTCTCTTTTAATTCTTTATTATTATGTTTTATGTATCGCTCAATTATTATACTGACATATTACAATTAAATTTTAAAAAAATTACCTCGAAGAAAGTAATGCGATATTACCGAAATGATCTACCTGACCTTGAGAAAATTAAATGCCTACCAACTGTTTACTGCAAAATAGCTGTGACATATTGATACAAGACGTCAGGTTTTTTGAAGACTCACCGAAAGGTGTTGTACTTGAGGAATAAGTATTGAAAAAATATTGGATTAGGGTCTGATCGTTAACAAAACATGGATACTAAGAAATGTATTTGATTTCATAAAAAATCGATAAACAGCAGATTCTCAAGCTTATCAAACTTTGGAGTCATGAGGAAGGCTTCTAATTGAATGTTTTCTTATTTTTGAGCAACAAATGGCAATATTTTTCTCTCTGCCATCGTAAAGATGATCGTAGCACGTATATTACATCGGAGCCATTTATAAACAGTCGTGGGTGTCCCGCATGGATCAAACACGGCCCCCATACTTTTTTTTCTCTATGTTAATAATATTTATCTTTACTTTGCCGACAGTTTCGATGGTGCAGTCATCTTTTACACCATCGAAACTGCTGCCTCATAAACTACTTATTAAACTACTGTTACTTACTATTATTAAAAATGTTTTTCTGTTCGAATATTGTTGTTGTTAGCAACATTAAGAACTTAGTTTATAATTAAAACAAAAAGAACGATTCTTAAAGTATGAATAAAAAAATACGAAGTACGGAACAGTAAATATAATATAATCTACATTGTCTTTATTGACTGTCAAGCGCTGTATGATCAACTCTAACATCTCTATAGACAAAGATGGATTAAAGGGTACATTTCTCTTTTTAGTAACAGTAATAACTAATAATAGAACATGCGATTATACAACTTCGCTAACATTCACCAATTAGTAATCAGCAACCGGTAACCTAGACGGAATCTTCCTATTTATTGGGAACTCCGAAAAATCGGTGCTTGATTACACTTGAATATTTTCCCATAATACATTTTGGAAAAGAAATAAAAACAATTACCTTTTAATTAGGTATATTACAGAACCTGTTGAATTACTTGCACCTGTAATTAGTTTCTGTAACGCAATTAAGCGAACGGTGCAGATACGGCACCTTTTATTATATTTTGTTTGTTTTTGTTCGAGTAGCAATTTACGTACGTATAGGTGAATTATTTTATGGATTTATATTGTGAATTGATAACATAAATTGTAACGTTTAATCAAATATTGCCATGTCAAAATAATGATAGATAATAAACAAAATTTAGACAGGAGGTTTTAAATGTTTAGTATTCAGTCTACCTACTTGAGTTTGAACGAAATTGACAACTTTTTTATTGTTAGTTTTAAGAAAAAAATCCTGCAAACATTTTTTATCATATACACAACGTTTGTCGAATTTATCTAATCGATGATACATCAAGACGGGTAAAAAAATCACTGCCACTTACGACACAAACCCAGTAATATACAGAAAGAATTGTGTCGTAATTTGACCATTTAATTGCAACATATTTGCAGATTAGGAACTAACATACAACAAAAGGCAGGTGCCAATAATTTCGTTCATAATAAAAAAAACAATTGATGTTTTCAATTTGCACTGTAACACTAAAGCCGAATATTATTACATCATGACAACCAAAAAAAAAAATGCAACCATAGCGAAGCTCATTATTGAGATCACCATACCAGCAAATAAAAGGAGTATTTATAGCTCTACAAATGGACTCTAGTTTCCGCCTATCAAGCGTCATCAGCATTACTCCGAGTGCAAACCAACGTTCATCACTATCGCATCTCAAGCTTTATCCACTATCGCCTGTTAGGAAATCAAACGCTTAGATGTGCGCTCCCTAGGAGACACAATCCAGACTCTCAATTCACAAGACGACGTAAGCTGTTAATGCAGTTACAAATTTGTCAGTTCTAATTCTATTTAGGCATTTTTTTTTCGTTGATCTTACATCATAACAACTATAACCAAAAGCTACTCTTAGGAAAAAAAAGCGTATATCAACAATATTAACAGACACACAATTAAAAGCTATGTTGGAAGAAAACCAAAAATAAGAGACTACACAAAATCAAAAAATTCCAAAGGCATGAAATTCTTGGAACTGTGCAGAAGTTAGAATTAAAAGCAGAAGACCTCTGTGTTTTGCTTGCTTGATGCCATTTTCAGGATCTAAAGAAAATTGGATACTGATACTGACTTCAAGAGGTGCTGACAGATGGTCTTGCACTAATAACGACAACTTTTATACATATTTGAATAAAATGTTTAACTGACTGCAATTTTTAAATTTTTACAGTAATTTGCCCCCTAACTAATAAAAATTTGCCCTATCTTACAGTATGTGATAGTTTGCAAGGACAGTTATAAAAGCAAACAATAAAGAGAAACTAAAAGCAAGATACTAGTCTTTATAATAACCACATAAAATTTTACATCCATTGGTGAATACACCAAAAATTAAATAAACATGGAAAAGTGTATTCCACTCTAGTTAATAACTTTGATTTCCAACTGGTGACTTTTTTGGCGCTTCAATTACATAACCTTAAGTCAGTAATAAATTTAAAATGGCACTATATGTATATGGAGAAAAAATTATAACAAATAGCAAAACCGGATTTTTCAAGGCAGATTAAAATATACAGTGCGCACCTAAATTATGTAACAAATTCCTTAAAACTCAAACAACTAATTTTTCCAAGTGCTCGGACAGGTCAATTTCTATTTTTTGAAAGAATCTTTACCCTTAATAGTAATTAATTTTTATATTCAATTATTTTTTAGCTCTGACGTCATCGCAACCTTTTTTTTTTAATAACAACTACATATTCTTTTTTTTTTGTTTTAGTAGATCTTATTTTCTAAACATCAAAATATAAATACCTTCATAATAATATTTTCGTGAAAATAATTAAGTAATAGTAATATTAAATTTGCCGGCAGTACGCCTTAATGGTACATTGCATCATTGTCAGTTTTGTGCGTCAAACAGCAATATGCATAACAAGTTGTTGGATGGGTGACCATTTCAATAAAAACTTCTGCCTAGGCGGCTCGGTGTGTCCGGCACCCTGACACTGACATCTGTCGGTAATTTGGGTTTATGAATGAATGAATATTAAATTTAATGTTCGAAATATGATGCATCGTCAATAAGCTACCCGATTTGTTGTACAATCTTCTGGTATATTATGAATGACTTCTGAGGATATCTACACATTTCTTACTTCTACATTCTCTGGTAAATAAACTTTGGATGTTAAAGAACTTCACAAGAAAAAATCGAAAGGTGTATAAGGTGTGAGGATCCTGCGGGTCATTCTATCATTCCTTGTCTAGCAATTCACCTCTCAGGAAAGCAATTATTTAATAACTCGGAAACTTGACATGCAAAGTGCGAAGGAGCATCTTATTAAAACCAAATGTTATTTGGTAAGTCAGGATTATTTTTGCCCTGAAAATTTTTCGCAAAAACCAGCACAAGCTCATCTCTCCAGAATTCCAAATATGTCTGCCCTGTGGGAGGGCAGAAAGGACCAACAATTTCATTGTCAACTAGATCTACCCATACTTGAACTTTCTGAGGGTGTTGCGTATATCTACATCAGTCATCCAAAGAGGATTATCTCTGCTCCAATACCTGTTGAAATGTGGCTTCATCCGAAAAAAGGATATGGCGAATAAGGTGTGGATCAGCAATCCATAAATACTGCATAATTGCACAGAATTGCATCCAGCAATCAGATTTATTAAAGATGAGGATTCTCTTCAATAGTCGACAACACATTCAGTTTAACGTCTTCGTTCAGTTTAAGACAGCCAGCATTCTAATCTGTTCGACATCCCCAGTTTCACTGAATTTCTGATCAATTTTACTAACTCTGGCCCGGTTAATAGGCTTATCTGTATATCTAGCTCTTGTTGCGTTCTTGCCTTATCTACGCATCCGATGAGAATTCAAATTTCTATACCTTAGGTTTCACGTTTAAAAAAGTTTCGGTTTACCCTGAATTTGATGCCTTCTTAAATCTTAAAATTATTCATAACAATTTATCATGATAGCAATCTGAAAATATATGTTGCTTTGCGATCGAAATTTCCATTTACAACAAATTGAACTCTCTTTAGTCTTTCAAATTTGTCTCACAAAAATATTGTTATGTAAGGCATCCACATTTTAATGTTTTCATTTAGAAAATTAAAAAACCCACTACAACCGAGAAAAAAAAAATTGAGTTATTAAAAAAAAAATACTTTAGGGATATAACAGTTTTTAGCTCTCATCAATTTTTCTAACAGTAAATACTACAACAATTTTTGATATTGTCTAAACCAAAGGTAAGTGCTTTAATGTTGGAAAAATTTCATATTTTTTTTAGCAAACCTGGTATATGACTGGTGATTTTTTGACCACCAAGAACTCTTTTTATAATATAATATAACATTTATTATGTTAAAAACTGATTATTCTGGTGTCAAAAAACAATCAAAATCAATTTCGCAAACAGTTCAATCATAACAAACCTCGTATATATCAATAAAATTGATATCTGGTGATTTTTAGACCACCAATAACTCTTTTTATAATATAATATAACATTTATTATGTTAAAAACTGATTATCCTGCTGTCAAGAAACAATCAAAATCAATTCCACAAACCGCAAACAGTTCAATCATAGAACGTGTCCGATAATCTAAATTCGTAACGAGGTCTTTAATATCAATAGAGGCAATTTGCAAGCTTACAGCACACGTGCACTTTATTCAGGAATGAGTCAGTGTCGAAAATAGGGGTAAGAACCCCACGGCGTGCGTCCCCCTATTAACAATTACACTCCTAATTATATTATGTTGGCAACAACAAAATACCCGCGACAATTCGAAAATATACGTGCATTTTGTCAATCTCCAGAACGCATGCGTGCGACCCACGAAATTTAAAACGATCAGCGCTTACCTTCTGTGTGTTTATTACTTTCCGAACTGGAGGAAACTCCTAAAATCTGGTCGATGGTGTAAACGTTTCTCGGACGCGTCTCATCCGAAGTAACCTGACGTTGATCCATTTTGTAAACGAAAAAAATAATAATAAAAGTACACTGCAGTAAACGACTATAGACCGTTGCACGAACGTTCACTCGATGGAGCTTGTGCTGGCGAACCACCGGAAGGTCGGTAAACTTATACTAACTGCGCGTAACACTGGCAGGGGTTTTACGAACTCACGAAATATATAAACCCACCCTCTGGCGTCGTCCAATCAAAGCGAAGCTCGCGGGTTGAATGTGCGAACGCATGCGCCGTCCGCGTTCAAACCACACCGATTCTATTACGAATTTTATTAGCGCTTACGAATTTAAGATACGGATATAGGTTTATTGTGTTAAACTCTCGTAATGAAAATGGATTAATCTCGCGCTATATTACATCAAAATGAGATTACGGACTTTTCGGATTGTTCGTCAGGTGTTTCGAAGTTTTTTTTTTATATATATAGGTACATATATCTTAATTTATTATATAATCTATGTGTGGTGCCCGATATAATGTTGATTTAATTCGGAATAGCTAAAACGATTTTTGTCGTTTGAAGTAATTATTATACATACTTAACCTATTTATTGTAGCTATTCCGAATTTTAAATATTATTGACATAAATGAGACAGAATTGCAATAATATTGTAACAGCACTTCTGGTATTATATTAAATTTTATTACTCATAGAATGTCATTACTATAAATATTTAAAATTTATGATGTTTTATTAATCTGATAGATAGTTCCATGTAATATATGTACAGATATTATTGCATCTGCGATAACACAGTAGGTGTTGAAATCAATTCTTGCGAAACAACAACAACAACACAAAGTGCTGAGGGTTTGTAATGAAATGATGAAGTGCGCCAATGGTAAAGATTTTACAATCTTTTTTCTACAAATATTTTGATTACCAAATAAAAGAAATAGTATTATAATATCTACCTCTTGCAGAAACATTTTAGAAACCCACATACAGAGTCTCAAGGTAGTAGCTTTGACCCCTTATTATTTGCAATATTCTGCAAATTTTCAAACAACTAGACGCCTCTTGCATACAGATGACAGAAACTGCTTTCCTTTACGATAATCTGATTGATGAAGCCAAGTTCATAAGCTCGGACGAAAATGATATAAAGGAATTACTTCCTATATATGGGATAATAAAAACATTAATTAGCAAGTATAATATTTACATGCAAATGTGCAAGGTAAGATAACTCATATTGCTCATATGCATATTTTAGTGATCAGACAAGGACATATTATACACCTCTCAAAAAAAGATTCAGGGACACCAGCATTAAAAGCAATCCAGCGTTTTACTTTAAATCTTAGATTAGAAGACTTTGTAATGAGGGCTTTCTAAGCATAAAACTTCCTCCTTATTCCTGTGATGGGTGGAGACTGTGGCTTGAAAACTATAACAAAAATCCAAAAGAAAAATGAAAAAAATCCCTTACCACACAAATTAAAAAGATACAAATCTAAATACGTATTTCGGCAACTAAGTTGCCATCTTCAGTAGAAAACAAGTGAAGAGCAGTGTTAAACGTAGTGTTTTCGGCTAAGGTTTCCTCCTTATTAGCAAATAAGGCACCAATTCTTGTTTCGTTTCTTTAGTATCAACGCTATTTCATCGTTCCAGGTTTTCTTTGGTCTCCCCTTTCCTCTTTTGTATTGCACTTTTTCTTCCCATATCTGTTTCACTTGTCTTTCTTGCTTCATTCGGTTGATGTCTCCAAACCATTTCAGTTGATTCCTTTCAATTATATCATTTACCGCTTCTATCTCCAGTTCCTCTCTGATTTGTTCATTCCTTATCCTATCCGTACGTGTAACGCACTTAACTGCTCTCAGATATTTCATCTCAATGAGCTGTAGTCTGCTTTTTTGTGACTGATTTAGTACCCAACTGTCACTTCCGTAAACCAGGGTTGGTAAGAAAATTGTCTGGTAAACCGTCATTTTTGTTTTCCTGCTTACTTCTCTTTTCCTTGTTACTGATTGGTTGAGACTGTGTTATACTTTCATTGCATTGTTTATTCTTTCTTTTATTTCGTTTTCTATATTCCCTTCTCTATGTATCCAAATTCCTAGATATTTGTATTCTTCAACTTGATCTATTTTTCCCTGGTTTAGTCTTATATTAAGCTGTTTTGTCTCTTTACCTATCATCATCACCTTTTTCTTGTTCGTGTTGATCCTTTTTCTTTAATTCTTCTTCCCATATTATTAAATTTTCTTGAAGAGCTGTTTCCGTTGGAGCACAAATCATCATGTCATCCGCAAAGGCGCACTCTGACAGGTACACCGGCTTCAGTAAACCTTATAACATCAAATACAAATTAAATTCCTGACTTTTTCTATCACAGACTGATATACACTGAATCTACCATTTGGGTCATTGTCATAATTTTGCAATGATTTATACACTTTATAAAATTTTTAACAACCTTTTTGATAATACTCGTTTGCTTTTGTTCTTTAGGTTGCATGTACCTTTTACTTTATTTTTTTTCTCCAAGCATGTGGGTTTATTTAATATAAGTACATATCTAAAGCCATATTTCCTCGGTCACCCAAGTCTGTAACTAAAATTTGTTATATGGTTCATCTTTATCCTGCTTTACCGCATGCTTTTGTATTTGTTTTTTCAGCATGGTCTTTATGTATTATTTTAAGCATTATAAATGCTGAATTGTAGATATTTATATGGTAAATATCAATTTGTAAAACAAAATTAAATTAAATTAAACAAAATATAAGAACATAATTTCGTTTAAAAAAATTAATATTTATTAGTAATAGAAATATTTTTTGAGGAAACCCCCAATATTTCCCTATTTCCATGAATAACATGTAGAGTAATAAATTAATATCAAAAGTAAATAGGTCTAATCCCCATACAATACTTAGTAATATTAAGGCAACACATTTACTAACAAAACAAAATAAGTTACTTAAATTTGGATTAGCCTTTAATCACTTGACTTTTACTTTGACTCCTTAATATGATAAACTAGCAAAGATAAATACCAGCTTGCAAATTAGTTTCTCAAAATTAAGTGTAATGTTTAATTGTAATAACATAATTAAGCTCTTATTTGGTACATATTTTGACTGCAGTTAGGATCATTATAAAGTATTTCATTTAGGGAAGGTATTTAACTTTTGCCTTAAAGCTATTGGCAATTAACTTGCTAATAATGGGTTTATTTTTATCTAACAATTTAATTGAAGAATTTATTAAACAAACGTATAAACATTTCCCAAATATTATGCAAATCACAAAGATTGATTGGATATTAGAAAATTTTTTTCTTATTTATTCCAGGATAGGCATAAAACTTATGAATTGTTTGTACAATCTTTTGCTTCGTTGCCATATCAAGCAAGGCTTATGAGGAATTTCTATTTGCTTTTATATCTAGAATAAGAAAATGGGCAAAGAAATTAATTAAGATTCAAGAAACTTAATCCCGATTTACCATACATGCTGCTTGCAACAACAGAATGATATTAATAAGATTTAAAACAATATATCTTAAAGCTTGGTAATGTTAAATATTTTATTTGTTATAATCAGAAGTATGTTATTCTCTAACCTTCCTCTTAATTTAGATCAATCTACCTCTGTCATGCAACAACTTTTTGGTTTTCTTTTTGATTTCACTCGGTCACTTTCGGTGCCGAAAATTTTAGGTAACACCATATTATTTTTCATCCGCACAAAATGAAACTTGGTTTCTTAGCCAGGTTGAGGTTGTTACTTCTTATAAGTTAGTATTAGTAGCAAGAGAAATTCTACCTCCAGTCAAAAGGAAATTAATGTAGAAAC
Organism: Cetonia aurata; assembly: GCA_949128085.1. Classification (NCBI taxonomy): domain Eukaryota; kingdom Metazoa; phylum Arthropoda; class Insecta; order Coleoptera; family Scarabaeidae; genus Cetonia; species Cetonia aurata. The sequence goes on along the minus strand of OX421883.1, from coordinate 61,203,977 downwards.
AATCAAAAAGACAGTTTTCTTTTTATCTAAAATGGCACTTATACAGAAAGGCAAAAATCTTTATTATAATAATCAAAAAAGACGAAAAAGTAAGCAACAAACCTTTGCCTAAATATTTGTACGCGATAGTAATCTGCTTATACAATACATACTATATTTTTATGGAAAAAAAAGGACGTTTAACGTACGTAAATATAAACCTAATATTAATTACCTTGTTTTAAATTTGTTTTGATATATAATTGCCACAAATTCTATTATTTACTATTACATGCACTAATTACATTAACTGTACAACTATTAGATTATTGTTGTGTATTAGGTAATGTAATATATATGTAATTAAAAGTATATTAAACCATGCTACAAAAAAAAAACAGAAAAATTAGGATATATTAACTCAAAAAGTAATGTGAGCAAAATATTTCCAAATCATCTTAAGGAAAGTTTTCAAAGATCACATACTGTAAGTCTCTTTAATTCCTAGGTGATACCCATATTATACATATTTATTAGGTTACAGTAATCTTGTAAAATATAATTGGATTATCACGGATTATACATTTCTTGGTATTGGATAATTTATTCAGCCACCATATACGCTGCGAAAATTAACTAAAACTGTGTGTTGATTTCAAAATACAGAACATAAAGTGCCTATTATATCGGATTTTTTTTTATCATAGACTTTTGAAAATTGGTTTTATTGTTGTTGGGTACAGTTTAAAATCAATTTAGTTTCTACCATCCACAGGTAAGCACTTAAAAATGAAAAAGATTTAGCGGTGAAGTACCATTATGCACACCAGACCTGGATCATTGGCCTTTAGTATGGGGCTCCAATATCTGATTAGCCAGCGTCATATAGCGTTTATCAGCGTCAGTGATTGCCTAACCCTAATCACACGCTTTGGGTCCATTCCTCTGTCTATCGAACTTCAGATTCCTTCCTGCTCATGATGTTGTCTATATGGCAATTTCCTGGACGAAATCATGCACTGGACTAAGTTATCAGGAGTCAGTGTGCCAATTATTGCCTGCACCATCCATCTCAGATCACCCCATCGAGGACACTCGCCTTCCCCCCCGAATGCCTGCATTCGGTCCAGCTTTTCATATCCTTTTAGTCCATTGCGTCTTAACTATCTTTTTGTCCCAGCGTTCCTTGCAGATCTTGCACGACAACTCCCTGGTCTCAATGCGCCGAGCTTTCGCATCACATATAACAGATGACATGGGATCCCTTTCACGCGGTAATAGATCTATGGGGACAGTGCCACTTATAACCTGCAATCCAACCGACGACACAGTCCTATAAGCCGATGTTACCTGCAGTAGCATGTTTCTCTGTGCTCTCACTAGTAAATTTGTATGTTTCTAAATATTTATAGCATCAAACCAAATAGGTGCCCCGTAGAGAAGTATGTTGTGAAACGCTCCAGATAGGACCGTTCTCTTTCTACTACCATCTAAATTTGGTAGAATCCTGCTGCTTGCAGCAAAACACTAATCGACCCTGACCGTAACTTCCCGGACGTGCTGTCCAAATTTAAGAATCCAAAATGTCCTTTTTTGGAATATATGACGCACCATCCAGTTTGAAAATAACATGATTCTTACTTCTTACACCCTTAACAATCACTGCCTCAGTTTTCCCAGTAGCCAGGGTCAATTCGTTCTCCTTCATCCATTCGCTTTTCTACTCGAGGCGTCTATGACCATTCCTCATGAGAACATCTTCATTTCGTCGTCCAACTATGAGTGCGAGATCGTCGACAAAAGTGATGGCCGCTACGTCGACCATCAACTTCAAACTCAGCACCCCATCATAAAGCACGTTATAAAACGTCAGACTAAGGCTCGATCCTTGGGGCACGACAGAACGACATTCCAGCAGCATTCCTTTATCAAATTCTATTTTTCGGTCCCTCAAGTAACTCGATATGAAATTAACGAAATAGCCAGAAATGTTTTTTTTTACATAACTGTTCAATTACAAGTCTGTGAGTGACCGAATTGAAGGTATTCTTGACATCGATCGTTATGAGAGCACACCATTTGGTATCACGCTTTCAATACCTGAATAAATAGACTTTAGCTTCCAAAAACCATACTGATGATCGTGAAGGTTCTCGCCCTCTTTCAGTTCTTTGCACAGTCTATTTCAGAATTTCAGCTTACTTATAGTATTTAACAAACAGAGAGGTGTCTGAAAGAGCTAGGCAGTTCAGGAGATTTTCCACTTTTTTAGGATTAAAACAGCCCTTGCTATTTTCCAGCTGTTTGGGAATTTTTGGGATTCTAGAAGTTGGCATCTAATAGCAAGTCTGGCCGATCTTTTGCCATTAGTTTAATTGTCACAGACGGTATCTGATTAATTCCCAGCGCTCTGCCGCTCCTCAAACTACTGGCCGCGCATGACAGCTCGTCCATCATGAATTTCTGAACATCAGTGACAACTTTTGGAAAGAGCTCCCTGAAGACCATGTTTTTCTTTTTCATATCTATCTCATACGGTGCCAGTTGATTCAGTTTCTTCGCGTTTTAACTACGATTACTTTAAATAGATTAAATATTATAAATGTGCCCTTAAGATAAATTGCGTTCAAGGGCTCCCAAATTGTATGCATTATTATAAGTTTACGAAAGTCCATTATAAAGAAAAACTCATATGATTGATGTATGCTTTAACAAAACTTGGTAATATTTTAATATTTCTATTCTGTGCAAATTGTAGAATTTAAGGGATTGCAATAAATTAATTAGAATTATATATTAATTAATGTCAAAGTGACAGCAAGCTTATAAATTGCTTGGGTTTTTGAAAATTAAAATGAAAGTTTATAAATACATATAATCTCAAGTTATAGCGTCTTACATCAACGAAGATGACATAAATGATGTGAAGAAAAAGATTAACGTGTGCCTATTCAAACAAATTATACTTCTGGTTTAAACGTCAAAATTTGGACGCGATTAAATTTGGAGGAAGAACATCTTACGGTGATTCAGTCTTTTTGCCATATGTGTATGTATTTATGGATGTGACGCCAATAAATTGGTATTATTATTATTACTATTATTTAAGCAAATATTTATTTAAGTTTAAGAATTCTTTACAAATAAACAGAAACACCCGTTTTGACATTCTTAGAAAGTTTCACACCATTATTACTAAGAAAAAAATAATAGAAAATAACTAGGAAACGGCGTTCATTTCTATTATTTTTTTTCTCATCATAGATTTGAGTTCCACTCTTACTGCATACATATGCCGCTTACTTGTATATAAGACAAGATGATTGGGAGTTTTTTGCGTCTTTGCACTATTTTTTGTCACTCTCCCCCATTAAGAAAAAAATATTTATTTTTTAAACAATTATATTGCTTTTTTACAATCACATCTGTTCTGCAATTATGTTATTATAATATAAAAAAAATCTACAATATTAGAGTAGCTACTGAAGAAGACAACTAGGATTATCGAAACGTTTCCTGTATTATATTAGATTAGCAAATCAACAACATATTGAATTAAAGCGGCACTACTGCACTAAACCAGACATTGTCTGATTACTAATATCTAAGACTACAAAGATTAGAACACTTTATCAATATTCCTGCAAATCTTCAGCCCCCAGTTCTGATTAAGAAGAATTTATCGTAGCCACCATAGTTTATTTTGCATTTTACGGTTATCTATAACAAAACAATTATGCTTTGAAAATTGCTGTTGTTATTTTTGGATTTAGGGTTTATAATTCTCTTAAGTTATAGGTGCCATTTCGTTAATGTCTTTTTATCTTAAAACCTACCATCAGCTACCGTACGCATCCTATTTAGCTGAGTTTCTACTACCTGTAACGTCCAAACACTGTCATTATTCTCATCCGTACTACTTTTATGTTCTTAATATAAGAAGGTTAGTGGCTGCTTTCACCGTACTGTCCATAAGTGAATAACACAGGAGCTCCCATAATCCGGATATTCAACAAAAGGGAAAAAACCTTTCTAATGATTATTACTACTGCAAACATCGCTTGCCGATAATTCTTATTTAAATTCCAGTTACAAGGGAAGAAATCTCGCTTTGTTAAAGGGAAAATAACGATGCCGCATAGTAACCGTTAACAGAAAGGTATTACCGAAAGAGATTGATTAACTGATATTTACAGAAATAAATAGATGACATTTTGGTGACATTGACAGATTAATTGAAGCAATAATAGTTATTTGTATCACTAGGCCAGAAACTATAGTTTTGCGAGTGTGAGTACGGTTTGTGGGGCCGAGGCGAAGCCGAGGTCCCACAAGTGCGAATACTCGCAAAAGAGTTTCTGGCCGTGTGTTACACACTATTTTTTGAGCCGACAAATCTTAATTTTGTTGTAAATAATAAAAGAAATTAACGCTAGGGAGTTAACAGTAGAGGTTGGCAATACATATTACGTATGAATTTTGAATTGGAAATTAGGGTTAAAATACCCATAAAATACCTTAGTGTTTTGACGTTTTAATTTTCTTGGCGGTTTTGATACATATTCATCAATAATGAGGACAATTGAGACCCCAGCTCATATTACAGAGGTTGTGTGTGAAGTTATTAACCATTTATTACCTGTAAAATCTTCCGAAAATAGAAATGGAATGAATATGAATTAATTAAGAGATTGTGTAACGAGAATGCTGTCATCTGTCATCGAATCTATAATTAATGGCAGAAATGTCAGTAATTCCAATATAGTGTTGCCAACCAATAGCGGTCTTTTTGCCGGCCTAGGCCGGAGAATGCTAAGTTTCCGGCCGATTTATCATTCATAAACCCAAATTACCGACAGATGTCAGTGTCAGGGTGCCGGACACACCGAGCCGCCTAGGCATAAGTTTTTATTGAAATGGTCACCCATCCAACAACTTGTTATGCATATTGCTGTTTGACGCACAAAACTGACAATGATGCAACGTACCATTAAGCCGTACTGCCGGCCCGGCCGATTTATAGTAATGCAAAATCAGTGTTTCTGCACGGAGGCGCAAAAATATTTTTGTTTTATAATCACCACTTTCGATTGGAGAGTGGTGGAGAGCTTTTTCAAAAAACATTGACTCACTTGATCGATTATGCCATTTATTTTTTTTTAGGTACTCCCACCCTACTGCCCCAAGCAGGTGGGGGTGAATGCCAACCTGCACAAAACGTAGCTTTCATGATCTTATACTCCTCCTTCTCCAAATTTCAACATTACATTAAAATTCGTTCAAAAATTATGAGGGTGTTTCCAAACTTTCGTCCCAACCTATACAAGGTGTCACACAAGGAACCGCAATGATCAATATTTGAAAAAGTATACATTGGAAAATTATGATTACATTTCTTAATTCCTCGTTCAATTTTAAAGTAAGTTTGATAAAACGACTATGTTGTTATTTTCAACCATTTTTGAATTATTTTAATTTTTATTAAATTTTTGACACATGGACGATTCCATCTGAAATTCTGTAATTCTAAAAATATTTAACTTGGAAAATTGAAAATTTGCAGAACTGTTGACCGTATAGGCTAGCATTCAAAACCGATTGAGTTTTTCGAAACCATTATACAGCGTGTCCGAAAATTAAGGTTAAATTTTGGAATTGAAAAAGTGTTAAAACTCATTTTTTTTAATACAACTACCTATTTTTCTCTTTCTCACCAAACTTATACATCTAAAGAGGATATTTTTTAAGATAATTGGTATTATCACTCATTTATTGAGAGATTGTAGTAAGTAGTAACAAAGAAAAAGAAATCTAAAAAGACCAGGAATTTTGTTGAACATTAGACAATCACACATTTTTTATTACGACCTTGAAATTCACACCTCAAATATCTATACGAAAACTACCATGCTTCCTGATTTAGTTTTTAAATCTTTGAATCTTGACCATGTATATATTTCATTTCTCTTTTTCTTGGTTTTTAGGTCTTTAATAATAAAAGCATGAATGACTATAACGACGTTTCGCTTTATTAAAAGCTTTTTCAAGTTATAAATAAATGTAAAAAGTGTGATAAATAAGATGTTTTTGTTTAATAAATGACAAATTGTTTGTTTTCTATGATTTTGAAAATATTATTATGTTTTAATTAAAGATTGCGTTTTAAAATAAGATGTTTTGATTATTTATTTTTGAATTTTGTAATTAAATAGTTCTTTAAAAATATTGTATTTAGTTATAAAAGTAAATTATATAATTTTGTGAAATATTGTATATCGGTTTTATCATTGACTGCATTTTTATGTTTATATATTTGAATTATTTCTAGTATATTACGTGTTTTTAAATTTTGTTCTTTGTTTAAAATTGTTACGTTGTTGAAATCAAAGGTGTGATTTTCAGTTATTTCATGTTTTTTTAAAGCTGTAAGATTTTTATTATATTTGTGTCCTTTTATTCTATTTTCCAAATATTGCATGGTTTCACCTATATATACACCATTACAGTTTTGACAGTCTATTTTATAAACTATGTGTGATGTTTTATTTTTTTCAATTTTTGATTTTAATTTTGAATAGATTTGGTTTTGTAGTTTGTTTGTGTTTTGATAGGCAATTTTGTAATTATATGGTTTGAAAATTTGATTTATTTTTTCGGATAAATGTTTAACATAAGGAATTTTTATAAATTTTGTAATTGTTTGACTATTTCCTGATTTAGGTTGAATGTTTTGGACACCAAAATATTCTTTCCTATACTAAGAGTAACTATTTTAAAAACTATTAACCATATAGTTACTGTCTCATCAATGATCGTATGACAACCCCATATTTTTCGCAATTTCTGTCTGCTCCGACATCCGTGCATCTGTAAATAACGAGAATCGGCCAGAGTAAACCTCAATGGAATTAGTTTAGAATTAAATATCGAAATGTTTTTCTGGCGGAGTGTGTTAGCCCGAGGATTTAATTTTGGCAATGTTTATCTCGTAAAAACCAATAACTGGGCGAGCGGTGTTGGTGTGTCTCTTATATACAGAGGACAGAGGGTCGCCCCGAGCTACAGGACTGACACCCCACCATTCACATAGGATTCCATTTTACTCTTTTTAAGTAATAACTGAAGTTAGTTCGTCTGGTTATTGAATTTGTTTTGGCGTCTCCCTTTTGGTTCGCTCGCACGACTTGCATACAGAGGATTCGAACGATATTAATCGCGATCTACGCAATTACCGGGAAAATACTGACCGTAGAATGTATTTATTGGATTTTCACAGACAAGAAAGAGCACGACTCCCTACTTTATGTCTTTTGAGTGAAATATATTTCTTAATCAATTGGCTTCTTTATTGTATTATTATTTTTGTTTTCCATTTCAATATTATTATTATTATATTGCATTTGTACTTTTTTTTATACTTATGTTTTTTTTTCGCTGTATCCTATAGGTTTTATGTACTTTTTTGGGAAATATAGGTTTATTTCTTTAGTTATTCTCCCTCCTCTTGCTATAAAATGCGGATAGCGTCCACTACCAGGTTTATGTTATACATATGCCTATTTAGTCTACAATAACCAGTCAACAGACGTATTATCATTTTGACAGTCTCCATATCCTCACTCACAATTAGTAGGTCTTTGGTAAACTCAGGCCTCTGATGCCTTAATAACTGTTTTGCCTGGGTTTGTCCAGCTGACTTTTGCCACCATACCTTGAACTTGTACTGTATCCATTTGTTGACGGAGTTTTTACTTTGCAATTTGATAATGCAGACCAATTTTAATTTCCTTTGGTTGCCCACCTCATTTAGGGCGCTTACACAGTACCAAACCAGCTTAGAATCAACACTTACTAAACTGATTAAATAAATTGCAAATGTATTGTAAACTTCTGCGGCTATGTCCATAACCTAACATCACAAATATTACAATTATTTCGTGTTCACTTAAACCATAGAGATGATAGAGTGCTGATATTGAACTCAAAACTGCCATCAATTGAAATGCGCCATATTGGAACACAAACGTCAATAATGACGTCGATACCATGGCGGATATTCAAATAAATAAAGTTAAGGATATCAATAAATTTTAATAGCACTTGCAATTTGTAATGATAATTAGGACCATATTAGATTTTATCCTATGATTTTATATGGCATTGTTTTTTTTTATTAAAGTTGTGGACAACTTAGAACTATAGACAGTTTCTAAGCTTACGAAGAACTGGTAACATAAACTTCATTCATTCCCAGGTTTAATAAGAGAGAAAAGAAAAAATTTCTTTCAACGCCATAGGAAAATACGTAGGGAAAACCTAATACAAGTTTCATGAGATCTTCACTTGTCATAACAATCCAATATTGTATGTTGTCTTAAGGAGTAAATAATATACTGCAGTAGTTGTTGTATAATTTATTGATGATTAAATAATATTAGTTTACTTAATTCCTTCTTTATTGATTTTTCTTGTCTCTTTTCTGTAAACTTCTTCGCTAAATTATGAAATCTAATTTTGCTATAAGACGATGTCATGGTTTTACTTAAAATTGAAACATGAGTTTCTACCAGAGGTGACATATCTAACAAATGATGGGATAAACTAGAAAAAATGTTTTGGGGAACATGACTCGATAAATAAACAAAAGTCGTTAGGAAGATTTCTTCTTGTGGAACCTTGTTTCCTGTCAAGACTGTTACTTTCCAAATTTGTTTTTCGGTGAACTGGCAAATATATCATACCTCCTTTGATAAGCAGATTAATTTACCTAAGAAATAGTAAAGAAAATTTAAAGAAATATATATGTTATACATCATTTATTTACCTCTACCCTTTGTTTTCAGGAATATCAAGTGATTCTAAATAAAAATATACTTTTTTAGATTTTCTTTGTCCGAATTAAATGTTGGAATAACTCCCTCTTTAATTCGCACAATCTGTCCCGTTCTATCAAAATCCTTTTCGAGGAAATGTAGTGAACAAACATATGCACGCTTGCTTTTGCAGGGATTTATGGTACCCCCTGTGACAGTAATCCACACAACAATATTTGGGCATTCTACAAAAAATTATTTCACATAGAAACACTAAGTATTATCATAATTTCAGAATATTTTTAAGCTATGGCATTATTCTGCAACTTACATATAAAAAGTTAGTTCTCCCTCATCTTTGTAACTATTGCTTTTGCAGGATTTTACACGACAAGATGGCATCACTTTTCTTTAGGAAAAACTACCTGGATTAATTATCATATAAGCCCAATTGTTAATGCTATGATATGCATACTTACACCACAGCCTTACACGTAAAACAAAAACATCGGGTAAATAATATATAATATTCGAAACAGTCCGTGAAATAATAAAGCAAAGAAAGTAAATAAAACAATCAAACTGCAAGGTAGTAACACTTGTCAACTTGCAAAAAACTTAACGCAAATACTTCCTAAAGAAAACGAACGTAAGCATGACGCTACATGAAACATGACGCATATAATGACGCCTGTATTCCAAGATGTCCTTTCGTTTTTTGATGGTGCGCCGTAGCGGTGTGCATACGGTTCATTGGCAGTCATCAGTCTGTGACTTAAACTCGCCATTACTAATATTAACAGCAACAAATTGCATAGTTGAAATATTCGAAGTGCTAGGCTTTTGTCTACCTGCGTTTATGTTCTGCGTGTTTTTCTGTGATTAGTAATTATTAGTTCTTTATTAACTTTAATTTTTGTTCATTTTCTTGCCCGTTTCTTCAGCGTTTTAGATAGTTTAGTTCAGTTTTAGTATAAAACGACAGACATCGAAAATAATTGATTTCAATGGGACTTGTATTTTGTCCATAGAAATGATTCCAAATTACGGTTAATATAAAAAAAAAATAAGAGATTCCAATATCCAGCAATATTCGATGTGTAATTTCCTGTAGTTTTAAAATAAACTTTTCATTTTATTTTAATACATGTTCAACGAGAACGGTTTTATATTTTTATGCAAATAGGAAACAAAAAAATTCGTTTTTCCAAATGACCGGCTTTATTACATACATACGTGCGTAAAAATCAATAATTTGTCATCGTTGCGCTGGAAGCTGCCTGAAATATGGTTTTATTACCACCGTGTGAGAAGAATCAAACACGTAACTGAATAATTGTACCTTGTTGCCGATGCTTCCTACTGCACTCTGTCACCTCCATTAAAGCATACTGAAAAAATGAAAAAGAAACGCTTTTTCTATTCTTTTGCTCAATAGAAAATCCACAAATATTTCTGCAAAATTTGAGTATCTAAAGGTTGGTTTCTTAAATATTTGAAGTTCATTCGTATTAGTTTGGAATTCGTAAAATGAAATTTACTTTACTGCTAGTATATATCGGGGATATAGATGCAAAACGCTACATGTCCATTAGATCTAAATTCGAGAATATCCAGAAAAACATTTGGAAAATATCCTCCAAACTAATCTGGAAAAAATCAAGGAAATTATTTTGATGTGGGTGCCGCTGGATGACGCCACGGTAGATAAAAAATTGAAAATCAATTAGCAAAAATGGGCTGTATCATTGGACCTGAATCAGGTCTGAAAGTAACCTAATCTGCGCTACATAGTGTAGTTGCTGAGTGGATAATAAAAAAAAGACACCAGCTGTATCGGAAGGACGTTGATAGGGAGAGACATAGCAAACGGATCATGAAGTAAAACCGTTCCATTAGTTGACTGCAAATCTGTTAATTCTCAATTGAACACAGCTTAGAGCGGTGACTGGTCTCTTAACAAGACACGACTGTTCAAAATAGGCAGGATAAGAGTCTTTAAAGATGTAGTTATATGTAGACTATAAGAAGGAGGAAAACCTTACATGTTCCCTCTCACCAACAGACATTGGACAATGGACTCACCGATAGATCTGCCAAAAGCCTGTAGTTGAAGGGGCATCACTGTTCATATAAAGCCAAATACATAAGAATACATTGGACTTATTGGTCACAGTAATAGAGAAAGAACAAAATCTGCTCTGCATTTGTATATATATAAATATATATATATAAATTGAAATAGTAAAGCTAGCAGTCACAGCAAATAGCGTGCCAAAACTTCCCTTCTGTAATTGTCAGAGGAATTTGGATGAAATCATCACATGAAGGAGGAATCTTACAATTTTCTGGCGTTCCTCACACCATTAATAATACCAATCTTGTAAGCGCAAAATTAAGCATTATTTCTGAAGCTATCTGATTATTCTTTATTGTTTATTTTTACAGCTGGGTTTTAATAAAAACCGTCACTTACCTAGCGCTTAAGACATCAAACAATACACTCTAACAAATTCGATTTATACAGTACCATCTTAGTACCATCCCTTTCTGCTACTGTATTTCTATATTGGAATAAATTTTGAACAAAGTGGTACAATTTTCATCAAACAATGGCTAATAAAATTAAACTCGAATTCATTCGCTCCGATGATCTTCCACCTTTGTGCGAAGCAAAATTCTGTTACATCGCATATTTCCCGTCTCCCTGTTGCCCCGTCCGACGGCCCGAAATGTAAAAAATTCGACATTCAACGTCAAAATCTCACAGTCTGCCGTTAATTCGCCTTTAATAACCTAGTCAACTGAGAATTCACCATTTTCACATCGGAATGTAATTACGCCGGCACAGGATGATGATAACTGTTACAATGAACAGAATCTATAGAGACTGATTTAATAATTTCACAGAAATTAATAATAATTGTGTTATACTGAATCGACAGGACTACTTTGATGTCGGATACTGGCAACCGTTTTGCGCATTACAACTCGACGATATAATTGATTGTATGTATATACGTCTGTCTTTATTCTTGCCTCTACCTGTCTTCACCAGATTTTATTATACACGGCGTGTTTCTGTTTCCATCTTTCGCTTTTTATCGTCATTGTGCGCGTGTGTCGCTTCACGCCAGGTATTATTCAAATCTCGCTTTTGTCTGTTGGCACTTTCGAATCACGGTGGTTATGATGCTACCAATTGCTGTCTCTCACAAAAAAATAAAACTAAATCACATGGCAAGTAGATGTATTGGTCGACCGAAAATAATATCATACGTCAAGGTTAGTCGACTAATATCATCTGTAGCTAATAAATATTGAATAAATATTCATCTATAAAGTAATAAGACTCATTGAAATTCTAAGATCTGTTAAAATTATGAATACGCAAGACAGACTTGTAAGTATCAATATGACGTCTCCTTTTTTATGGATAAGTATGTAACTCAAGCAAAACATTATGTTAAAATGAATGTTTTAATGCGTTTAATTTGAATACTAAATAAAACTTTGCTGACAAGAAGAAAACGATATACTTGAAGCTAAAATTACATTATTACTTAATGATCTATTTATTCTTAAAATTTGTTACGTCACTTAATAAATAGCTGTATACCGTTATTGCTATATTAAAAATAAATTTAGTAACTCTTATTTAGGATTGTAGGAAGAGATATTCATCTAAAACAAAGTCAGAAATTCCCTAGTTAATTAAACTGACTTAAGGAGAAAGCAATAGAAACTAATTGCTTATCTAAAATTAACCAAATCAGTAGATGATAGATAAAAATTTAGAAAGCAATTTGAAACAAAATAAGTGAATAATTTAATATTTAACATTCATCAAATCTACTTCAGTCAATTAAACAATAATACGCCAATCACAGGAATTACAAGTAGGTAACTTTTACTTTAATATTAGTTGTCACATTAACTCAACTTTGTTAATTTTTTATTACATATACAGGCACATACAGCACCTAAGACGCCTCAAATCATAGCTCCCCAATCATACAAGATATCGAAGAAAGTTTAAGAGCAAAATTCTGCATAATTCCCCTCGCCATCTTTCTAAAATACTTCTGGTCAGCAGTGGCTTATGTTTTTTTTTTTTTTATGGGACATATTTGATAGCAGGTTTGGAAAACTCTGTGATGAGTACTTATTTTTTTTATGTAACATGGTATACCCCTAACTTCAGTGGTTTCGCTGTTATGACATTTTTTCGTCACCTTCACAGTCAGACCATTGTTTGAATTTTTTTTTGGCAGGAACAAAATTGCACCGACGCTTAGGTTTCGAATTTAGGGATAGACTAAGACCTCTTGTACCCTCACATAATTTCTTTGCAATTGATTTATGAAAAGAAGACAATTTTTGATTATAACAAAAATCCAAAAGAAAAAATTAAAAAATCCCTTACCACAAAAATTAAAAGATACAAATCTAAATACGTATTTCGGCAACTAAGTGATTCACTAGTGATTTGGTGAAGAGCATATATATGGAATAACACTCTGAAAGTGTTAACACTCTCAGAGTGTTATTCCACTAGTGATTTGGTGAAGAGCATATCTTCCAAGGTTTACCTTAGTCGAATACACTACGTTTAACACTGCTCTTCACTTGTTTTCTACTGAAGATGGCAACTTAGTTGCCGAAATACGTATTTAGATTTGTATCTTTTAATTTTTGTGGTAAGGGATTTTTTCATTTTTTCTTTTGGATTTTTGTTATAGTTTTCAAGCCACAGTCTCCACCCATCACAGAATTTTTGATTGGCATTCCCAAATTCTAATTTGTTTCTAAAATTTCAAATGACACCGCCCAAAAAAAAATTACATCGCTGCATAGCCGAAATTTCAAATTTTTCATTGGCACCAAAAAAACAACACATTTCATAAAGAAATTTTTTATGAAAGACAAAGTTGTTAAGTCAATTTGTCGGAAAATATCTTTTACCGAAATTAAATCTGTCACGATAAAAACGAAGTGCAATTGTCAAAAATAAGAATAAAATTCCAGTAGAAACATTGATCTCTGATAAATGTTGCGACAATGCTTCAAACTCAAGAAGAAATGGTTGACATGGTGTTTATTCTTGGAGAATGTTGCAAGAATTGTTTGTTGGCGTCACGAGTATACGCTGAGAAGTACCCTCGCAGAGCGCATCCAAATCCACGTGCATTGCAAATAGTGTTGGATAAATGTTCAACTACTGGGATTGTTCAACGAGCAACGAGAGTTAGAACGAAGCCAGTTTTGCTGATACACCAAGGAAAGCCACGCGAATCCTATCTCCCATATTCTCTACTGCAGTTGGTACCATCCTGTAGACCTTGTTCTTGATGTAGCCCCAGAGGAAGAAGTCAATGGGAGTGAGGTCTGGTGATCTTCGCGGTCACCTTGCTGGACCGCCACGACCAATCCATGAATCTGGAAACCTTTTATCAAGATATTCCCAAACACCAAGACCGTTATTTGCAGGAGCTACATCGTGTTGGAAAACCATCTGTCGTCGAGCGACTAAAGGGGCATTTTCCAAGAATTCAACCAAGTCGTCACGAAAGAACCGTAAATACTTGTTGTCGTTCAGGGTCTCGTCGAAGAAGTAAGGACCAAAGTAGGTGTTCTTCCAGTATGCCACCCAAACATTGAGTGAGCATCTTTGCTGGTGGTTTCCAATTCTCATGAAGTGCAGGTTTTCATCGGCTCAATAATAAAAGTTGTGGCGATTGACTACCCCATCTTTATGAAATGTCGATTCATCGGAAAATAATACGCGCTAGTTCCAGTAGGTTCCATCATGGTCGATTTTGTTGATAACCCACATGCGGAAATTTTGCCTGGCTTGTAAATCTTGAGGTTGTAATTCCTGTTGCAGTTGAATTTTGAAAGGATGGAACTTGTTCTTCTGAAGAGTACGATGCACAGAACGCATTGAAATATCAGTATTCGTGCTAATAACACGGATACTGATATGAGAATTTACAACAGGCGCCTCCAGAACTTGCTATTCATTATCTTCGGTAAAAACTGGCTTGGTGCTAACTTTGGTTGCTCGTTGAGCAGTCCTAGTAGTTGAAAATCTATCCAACACTCTTTGAAATGCACGTGGAATTTGGTGCGCTCTGCAGGATATTTCTCAACGTACACTCATGACGCCAACAAACAATTCTTGTAACATTCTCCAAGAATAAACACCACGGCAATCATTTCTTCTTATGTAAATCTACTTTCAATTTGTTTTATTCACTTTTTTTAATTAGTTTCTATAGTAATCTTATATCGCCCTATGTGCATTGATGCTTTGATTATTGCCTAAATGAAGTAAATCAACTACTATTGCTTTGATAATTGCCAAAATTACATGTTCTTGTAGTTAAAGAGCCAAAGTCAGTAATGCAAATCCGGGTGGTAATAGGTTTTTCATTCCATACAAATCTTGAAAGATAGAATTAGCTAACTATGTTTCTATAATGAAGAAGGGTATTATGAATGTGCAAAAAAATCTGAAAATATTCACTTGTGGTGTATGAAATACGAAAATTCATTGAAATAAAGTATAGCACTTTGTTAAAAGATGATGTCACTGAATGTTCTTAAAAATGTTTTTTTTTTATAATTGTAGTGGTAAAATTATTTATTGCATAGGACTGATTAAATTATGTAGAGATGACGTGCTATTTTACTACTCCCTCTGTCCAGAAATAAGTGTCCGATTTTCATTGTTTTTAAAAATTAAAGAAAGGTGGCGCTGCTTTCAAAAATTAACTGCCATTTTGAAAACAATTTTTATATGTCAAGTTTTTGACAGCAGTTTGAAAGTTTTGTAGTTTTTCAAGAATTTATGTTTTCAATCAAAAAACAAAATTTTCTCAAGACTTGATATAAATCTCCGGCTTAAAAAAAAAATATGGCAGATGTGGTAAACATTTTGGCGAGAAACCATGGTAAGAGACCTAATTTGACTCTAAACACAAGGCAAGCGGTTTACCATGCATTACTTGAATTGAGCGACAATAATAAACTGAAGCAAGGTTCAATCAAGGCGACAGCCAATAAATTCAGAATTTCTGTGAAAACTATAAGCCGAATATGGCATCAAGGACGAAAATCGTTAGCCGATGGTGCTGAAGTAGCAGATGTCAGGGCACGTAAGAAAGGACGCGTTGGTCGAAAACCAAAAGGTTTCGACCCAGAGCTAATAAAGTCACTACCACTCAATAATCGTCGTACAATTCGTTCGTTGGCTACCTCTATTAACTTATCAAAATCTACAGTTCATAATAGACTCAAGTTAAACCTTATCTCACAGACGCCAACAAAATTGTAAGACTCAAGTATTGTTTGTCAATGCTGAAACCTGAAAGTTTAAATGTTCAATCACCCGAATTCATCGACATGTATGATCGGATTCATGTAGACGAAAAATGGTTTTACATTAGCAAAACAACTAACACATACTACCTTGTAGAAGACGAAGAAGAACCGTTCAGGACCTGTAAAAGTAAATATTTCCTCACAAAGGTGATGTTTTTAGTCGCTGTTGCTCGTCCACGTTGGAATCATACCGAAAATAAGAATTTCGATGGAAAACTTGGTATTTGGCCATTTGTTTTTTCAGAACCTGCTAAACGGAGCAGTAAAAATCGCGCAGCTGGAACGATTGAAACGAAAGTGATTACTAATGTTACTAGAAAAGAGTACAGGAGTATGATTATTGAAAAATTATTACCCGCCATTCAACAAAAATGGCCAAGAAGCGCTTCACGCAAAAGAATCTGCATTCAACAAGATAACGCTAAACCACACATTCTTCCTGATGACATTGAGTTTAATGAAGCTGCGAATAGAACTAGATTTGAAATCAAAATAATATGCCAGCCGGCTAATAGTCCCGACACCAACGTCTGGGATTTAGGCTTTTTCAGTGCAATCCACTCATTGCAGCAACAATCGGCTTGCAAAACTGTAGACGAATTGATCCGTGCTGTTGAAAACGCTTTTCCTGCATTAACTCCTGATACTTTGAATAAGATTTTTCTTACTCACCAGCAGTGCATGGTAGAAATTATGAAAATAAGTGGTGGTAACAACTATAAAGTGACTCATATGAGAAAATACCATTTACAAAGATTTGGTACGCTTCCAGTTTCTATAAATTTCGATTTTGAGCTTTATCAACATGTACAAGATATCACTAATTAAGCCTAAATAACTCAAATTATTCCTAAAAGTTTGTTAGTAACAATATTTGTAGTTAAGTTTCAATAAAATACAACTTTAAAAGAAATCGGACACTTATTTCTGGACAAGCAAAAAAATCAAAACGGACACTTATTTCTGGACGGAGGGAGTATTTTATTTTATTTTGTATTTTAAAACAGACTGCGCCATCTATACGTTTGAAAAAGATAAGTTAAATTGAACCTGCTTTGTCCATAACGATTTTGTGTTTGTTTTACCCGAACAAGTATTTAAGAATATACTTCAAACTGATTAAGTTACACACAATGCATGGCATACTTAATATTTATGGAATAAGAATTTATGCCTGTATATAAAATTATAGTCCATTTGAAAAAAAAAACAACATATTCAACCATTACAGATATCCAACTTGCAGCCAATTTATTAACACTCTAAATAAGATTTAGTTATTGTTTTCATCGAATAGTATATACCTTTTTTTAACACAAACTTAGTAAGTTTCTCGCCGACGAAATAGCTAATATCATCCACTGAAATAATCAATTCGAATTCCAGTTTAATCATTTCCGTCGCATACTTACTGGTGATATTACAACTTCGCATTGCTCCTCATTCCGTCCGGAGGATAGATGGATGGATTATCCTTTTTAATTGAAAAAGGCCACTTGTTGACGGTCACCCACGTTTGAATGAACGACCCATCCCCTCTCGAGCTAATGCACATTTAATTTGACAAAAATTGAGTAATGTCTATTCAGAGTGGCCCTATATTCGAAGAGGCTCATTCAGCATGTAACTAATTTTGTCTTCTTTGCTTTAGATGACCGATGAATATTAAATTTGTAAATGTATAAATTGTGAATATGAATGATGGTATGAGAAAAATACGATCCTTCAAGAAACCTTTAAAAAAATTGGATTCTTTACTATATACCAAACTATGTGAAAATAAATGAATTAATTTATCTCTACCAATCTGTATATTTTGAATATCTTTCACACTACACGTCTCGGCATATTACCACCAACTCAGGTGTAACGACGTCATTCTAGAAAACGTCGGATCAAACGTCGTTGAATGTCACTTTTACCCTGGCAAGTAGTTATCGTAAGGCGAAACATGTGTGAAAGATTTTATTAATTCATTTATTTTCATATATTACGCCACTAATCATTTGGAATTTTATCGAAGCTATAGCAAACTATAGTAGAATTATTTTCTGGTGGCGGATTCCACGCATCCACGCGCATTCAACGTCACGAGTTCGATGAAGAAGGCGGAGCCCAGTCGTTGGCTGGCGTACAGTACTGAAGATAAATATTGCAGTAACTGCGAGTGGCTACGTTCTCACATGCGAGTTATAACCCTTCGGAACGTCAAAATACTAAGGTATGTTAATCCTGGTTTCAAACTCAAATGTCAGACAACATGTATTGCCAACTTGTACTGTTAACGCCCTAGCGTCAACTTTTTTATTATTATTTTTAATAAAATTAAGATTTGTCGACGCAAAAAATAGTGTGTAACACACGGCCAGAAACTCTTTTGCGAGTATTCGCACTTGTCGCCTCGGCCCCACAAACCGTACTCACACTCGCAAAACTATAGTTTCTGGCCTAGTGATACAAATAACTATTTTCCGACAACCACATGATTATCACTTAGTAAAATTAATTTACTTACATTTGTTTGTAGTGTTCAGAATACAGATCACTCATATTTGAATGATGGACAGCTATTTTGACAACCGAACCAAGAAAAACTTCAGAA
The DNA here is from genome assembly GCA_949128085.1 of Cetonia aurata. Lineage (NCBI taxonomy): Eukaryota > Metazoa > Arthropoda > Insecta > Coleoptera > Scarabaeidae > Cetonia > Cetonia aurata. Next base: position 61,185,197 of record OX421883.1, on the reverse strand, counting down.
TCTTCACAGAAGAAGGTGCGTAGTTTAATTCTGCAAAGTGGCGCTCTCTACCCTCGAATGAGTGTGGTAAGGTTGTATTTTGGAAGTGGTAATCGAAAAAAAGTATTTGAAAAAGTAAAATGGAGAAAAATTTACAATATGAGTGCCTTTGAGATTTTCGTAGAATTGTTTCTTTGTTCTGATTTAAGGTAATCAAGCCTACTGCAACTTTTATTTTTTATGCAAGAGAACTGTGTAGCGCCCATTTCAATAGTAAAGAGTAAATGTCGTCATATGCGCAATGAACGAATATTAGTAAACGGTCTTCGTTGCTGGGCAACAACCAATGGTAGCGTGGTTGAATGAGTGCTCAACGTCACATTTCGCGCAGGTTTTGGTAACGTAATGTATTCTTTACTAATGAAACGGATTCTACTTAATATAAGTTAAATGTTGAAAAATATACAGGCTATTCAATTTGAAAAACAGAACGTGTAATTATCTTATAAATTTTTCTTCTTAATTGTAGTTTAATCAGGACTAAAAATACTGAATCTTTGAACAGACTGTATACGAATGTATATAGAAGACATTAGAGTGGTAACAAGGCAACCCACTATACTGGTGACAGTACATTGCCTTGTCGTAGATAAAATATCCTATTTGACTCGCACCTAATAGCTATTATTGCACTCTTATGATTTAACTGTCATCCTCTTGCAACAATAATAATTTCATTATTTGCTCTTGAATGAAGCATATCACGTGTATATGCATGTCTATACGTTAGTTCATCTTCACTGAACGATATTGCTTAAGGTTGGTGCCATCTTTCTTATCTAAACTAAATGAAGTAGTTCTTTTCAGAACCTACAGGTGATCCTTTCATATCAAACATCACGGGACATTCATCCTAAACAATGACAAAAATGTAATAACCACCGGCAGGTATTAAATTTGTCCAATAAAGTGCGCGTCACCCTAAACCGACGATTACCGCCCTCTCGAGCTGTTCATTTCGTTCACATGCAAAAATAACCCAAACCCATTCATCCCTTAAGTCCTATCTATAAAACATCCCCATTCCGCTTCGCTTCCACAGGAGAAACTTCATCATCTGCCGCGTCTCAATAATTCCAAATTTCATTTTTGCCCCATCTAATATTAAACGCCGTTCGGAAAGTGAAGGGGTGTTGGATCCCGCATATAAGGAGTCATCTTTACTGAAAATAAGAACGAAAACCTAGCACCCAAAGAGGTTTTTTTATATATCATATATATATATACATTTATATATAACGTCGCCACCAACATTGCAACGCCTCTAGACTAGTTACCGATGTGAAGTTTAATTTGCCGGCTTATCTGTCGCGTGTTTACTTTGAGGGAGCGACACCTCAACATTCAAAGCCCACTTTGTACTCACTCAGTCAGCAATTTTGCTATACTCAATCGAACACGATTTGCGCTGGGGTGGTGATAATGATTTCTATAGAGAGACGAGGATGGACGTATCGCCTCTTTTAGTTGTGCGAGAGAATCGACTGTGAATTTATCATTCAGCCTGATAGATATTAGAACTAAATTGCTGTTTGTGGAAGACCTCGGTGGATTAACATAATCATGCATATTAAAGTTGCTTGCCGTTTGATTTGTATATATGCGAAATTTGAATGTTAATATAACGGATTGGTGTTTCGGAAAACGTATATGTAATGCACACGGAGGCGTAATATTTCGGAAACATATGTCCTCATTTTAGATACATGCATGGTAAGTCTGTTGTGATTTTTATGTATGCCCTAACAGAACTTTTTTCTTACTTCTTCCACAAACATTTAAGTTTCTTCATTTATAAGTGTGTGGAGTGGTTCCAGGACAGACATGGACAGAGATTTTTAATTGTGGATAAAAATCAGAACATGTCTTCTTCTTGGATAAGCAGTAAGGCAAGCCGTAAGTCCCGGTTCAATGCGTTGTTTGGTACGTAAAAATCCCTACAACAGGTTGGAACACCTTCGAGTTCGGGAAAATTTCTGTGGGGATGGTACAATACGTCAATAGATGTCAGTGTTTCACCCACCAATAATCAAACAAACAAAATGTTGGTGCATCTGGGGTTGAAAAAATATCATTGTAGATGATTAGGTGTTTAGTAGATAATATATGATAAGTATACCGGATGAGTCAATAGTCCGATATCAATCGATCGAAAATTTGTTTGCTTTTTTGAGACATATTTTTTACTACAGTAATATTATTTTAGCTATTAAAATCGTTCCTCGGCCCTACTTTTTATGAATAAATATCTCATTTGCGGGATAATTTCTAAAAATTTTGAATTTTCTCAGAAAGTATAAGTTTTAGATAAACCATACTCTTAATAAAAATGAAAGACAATGCAAAAGATCATATAATGAAATAAAAAAATATAGAGTGCTCAATTTAAAACACCAAAGTTATAAAGGTTTAAATATCACACAAATTGATTGCTCCTGGTGAACACCCTGTACAATAATAGCAAATAACATTCGATCCATAAGAAAGAGCTACGTTTTCTTAAGGTACTTAGCAAATTTTAGATTAATTGTGAATGATAATACCGGAAAAGAATTATAATTTAACACTTGCACTTTGAAAATTTTAAATAACTTAGCAACCTTGCATTCGAATTTTGAAACGAACATATGTATTTGTAGCATTTCTTACAATACATCAGCAAGCCTAAAAAATAAGTAGGCTGTCATTTGAAAAAACTAAGTTGAGTACGGTCCTGGGAAACTGATACACCCCGTGAATACGAAAACATTTTTAGAACGGGTACTTTTTCCGACATGTATGATGCCATATTGAAAAATCTTTTACGATAAATGTTAAAGTCAATATCGACCGACTATTGAGGCGGTATATATTTTTGTTCATAATGGAATTTGTTTGTTTAGTTGCCAATTTATTTGTCCGAAGTAAACTCTAAGACTACTGGACCTATGTCTAATAGTATTTCGCTTTTTTGATGAAGCTACACTATTTATGATGGACATAGACCGTGTTTGGTTTTAAGATGCTTTTCAAAAATAAATGGCTAGGCACGAGTATTTGAAATAGAAAATTCTAAATTACTAAGAAACTATAAGAGATAGTCATGGAAAACTTTAATATAATCTCAAAAACCCTTAGAATTAGAATCCAAACAAGATAATAAATACAACGTGTTCCATTTAAAATAAGTATAAGAAAGTTATATACTTTTAATGATAGTGAAAATGAAGACTAGGTTGTTAGTCAACCAGTATAACTTTTAAACATCATTTCAATTTTATTGTCAAGTCTAGTGCTTTGTTTAAAAAATAAATACAATTTAAAATATACTCTGTGACATATAAATCGCAACACCAAGAAGGGGTACGAATTTTTTGACCATACTTGACAGAAACGTTTTAGCTCTACTAAATTGATTAAAATTCCAGAAAAATTGATCAAGTGGTAATGGCTTATCTACTAGTTTCTTCAGTATTTTTTCACAATCTTGTCAGGTGTATATTTTGAGAGATATTGTTCAGTACTTTATGGTTTTCGCTTGTGATTGTTTTTTGAGATTGTGATCATGCGTAGAGTGTGCTAATAAATCCACCATCGTGCGTTGCTATCAGGCATGGACTAAGCAAGGTCAGGAACGCCAGAGAAGAGGAACTGGGAGGCGAGGAAGAACAAATGAGGTGCAGGACCGCCATGTTCGACCGATTCTCCAGTAGCAGATCAATTGCCGACCAATGGTTAGCTAATGCACTGTAACACGTCAAACGGTTTACCGCAGAATCAGAGCGTTTGACTTGCATTTATATCGGCCACATATTGTGTTACCACTGACGGCTCAATACAGCAACGTTTGCAGTGGTGTAGGTTGCGATTGCACTGGAACCTAGAGTGGCATAGGGTGGTCTTAAATGATGAATCCCGATTCTGTTTGGGATCATGCATTCGCAAACAGCCGTATGAGGATAAGACAAAGACGTGAAGAACGTCGCAATGTTGCATTTTCTATTGTGAGGCATGTGCACCAAATGGTATGAGGTACTATAGCTGAGGGTAGATCTCATTTGGTATTCGTTTGAGGCAATATGAACGCCCAGCGATATGTAGATGAGGTAGTGGAACCTCATATGCTTCCATTTCTGCAATTGGAAGAACCACTTTTCCAGCAAGATCATGCTCGTCTCTAATGATTGCTGGAGGTAGGAACGCATTAATTTAACAACTATTCTTAAAGACAAATAAAACGAATGCATAAAATACTAGCAAAAACAATAATTTGGATATAGACAATTTATGAATTTTTTAGCTAACTTTTTACTAAATTTCATTCCATTTATTTCTCCATGTTATATTTCTTTGCGTATCTTTTACTCGTTCATTACTTATAATACGTAGCAATATTTATTATTTGATTCACTTTCAGACAGCCTGGATCACTTCAAACATTACATCCCAAACGTCCCAACCTAGAAAAGTACTTGAAAACTGCATCGCTAAAGTGCCAGGAGATAATAGCGAAAAGAAGAGAACTAATTTTCCATACATCATCGCCGTATCAGAAACTCCATATACTTACTCTTGCACACGGATGACTGATTGCGTGTAATTAAAATCGCGATATAATAACCGCACTGTTCTACATCTGAATTGTGCCCGGCGTGCTCAGTGACGAATGTTACACCGTAATTAGTCGGTTATCAGTGATATTTAGTGACTTTAATTGCGAGTATAAAGCGCTGGCTCACTCCTACTCCGACGGTGGCTTCCTTCCTCGCGCCATTCCGAACCATTTCCCCCCACAATCACTTCTGTGAGGCGTGCAGCGCGCGCCAAATGAGCCGATTATTGTCGTCGCTCGGCCTCCGTCTCTTTGCGTCTCTTCACTGCGGCGCCATTGTTGCCAGTCGTAGGGGAAGAAACGGCGACGTTTAAAACCGGCCGCAGAAAGAACGAGATTTGAAAATTACCCGGACAATTCGGTACAAATTATGCGAAATCTCTCTTGAAATCGAGATGAATTTATGCGAAGTAGCAGAAGGTGCATTTGTATGGTGGTAATAATTTTATATCAGTGGCAGCTGCACACAGAAAAACGACTTCTTGATAAAAATAAAAATATAATAAAATAAATAAATAAATATTTACTTCGTTCAAGAAAATGTTGTATATAGGTTTAAGTAATTAAACCTCTTCGCCTAAAATATTTTATTTTCTTCAAATATTGCTGAAATTTTAAATGCTATAATAAAACGTTCGTTTTTATTTCCAATGCAGTAATAAGGTGAAAATTGCTAAATTAACGTCATCGACCCAAAATCCACCAAGTTTCAACAAATTTTATAAAAACGGTTTGATTGATTTGTAGTTAGCAAGCTTGACAGATTTACCCAACATAACCTCAATTTAATTTGAATTGTTTCGTGTCCGTTTCTTGATGGTTTCTTACGAATTTTTGATATTTGGATCAATGGCGGCTCGTGACGTTTTGTTCAAGGGAGGCTACTGTAGCCTAAGTAACCCTTCTCAGTCAACAAATTATATTTTTATAGTTATTATTGTAGCATTGTAAGTGTAGAATAAAAATTGAAAAAAAAATAGATTAAAATTAAAAATATAAATTATTGTCTAGCAAGAACCACGTAGAGGAGAGTGAAATCTTGCCTGGATAGGAAAATGGATGAGGTGATAGGTAGAAAGGTAATAAAAACGTAAAAATAAACTCTTGATAAACGTAATAATAAACCAAAAATAAACTCTAAAAACAATAACAATTAAATTAGAAAAGAAAATTGTAGATTCTTTGTTTATATTACAAGCTTTACTCAAAACTAAATTTAAGGTATGAGCATGACAATGTAGAAAAAGAGCTCGAGGTGTAATTGTTTTTTTTTCTTTGTAAACCATTTAAATGCCCTGTTTTTCGCTGTTATTTGATAAAAGGTTAAATAAATCTTCAACTGTTCGACCGGATGATACGTCAAAAAACTCCAAAAATCTTTCAATAACTTCACCGCTCTTGACATAACGTAATATAATTGACAATTGAGACTTACAGTAAATGTCTGTGGTTTCATCTAGGTACTTGCCAAGAAAAAAACGGAGCTTCCTTGATTTCTGTATCTATTTCTTATTTTAATACAAAAGAAATACAATTATTTTGTATAGATTTAGATGTACTCGAAAAAATATTACTACTAACAAATTTATTAAAACTAATTCTTTATAATTTCCACGATTAAAAGAATCTGAAGTCTCATTGTGTTCCCGAAAAGCTAAATCTTGTGATGCTAAAAATATTGTTACGTCTATTAATTTTCTTAAATTTTTACAGTTTTCTCTAACTTCATTATTATAGGCAATAATTGCATCTTTGCGCGCGCTGTCTACAGCAGTAGCAATATTTTGTTTTCCAAATAATTTAAATTTGCACTACGATGAAATGTGTTCTTTAGACTTAGAATGCCGTTCAATAGCGCGCGGTAGTTTTTTTAAATCTGTATAACCTAATTTCGACTACATTTCGGTTTGGTTACAAAAAAGTAAACATGGCCAACAAAATAATCTTTCCCGTTCAACACCAGTTAACCAACCACATTTAGTGTACCATAATGAACCAAAACCACGATTTTGCCGGTTGCCGTCGTTAGATACTACAGATAAATTAGGTCGTGGTTTCTCAATGTTTTGTACGATGTGTAATTTCGTCTCTATGTTTAAACAACTAAAAGAATTTCTCACCAACCAGTGGACAATATCTTGGCAAATTCTAATTTCGTTCATTTTATCCATTTTATGTGCGTAACCTAACAAAACTCACCCAACGCTTCTCAAGTTATAAGCACTGGGAGGTGGGAGTCGCATGGGCAGTTGCGTAGCAACGTTTTACGACCGATAACGCAACATGCCGATCGGGTAGGATCTCACCGCGGCGGCAAGCCTCCAATCATACGTATTCGCCGTATAAAGTGCACGTGCACTTACGGAGACACATTGCTTTCAGCCATGGCATTAATCATCGGTGCGGAGCGAAATCTGTAACTAGCCTCCTCGCTTGCTGTTATAGTGCGTACAGTAAAATTTCGGGCATTATTGGAAATTTATTTGCATTTTTAAATTAAGAAATGAATAAATATAATATTGATTATATATTTTTTTGCAAAATTGCTTTATTTTAGTATATAACCGATGCTTAAACATTATTTTAATACATAATAAACGCTACTTATTTTATTAAAAATAATAGGGGAGGCTTAGCCTTCGTAGCCTCCCCTGACGAGCCGCCACTGTTTTGGATTACAAATAAACTATTTATATATTAGATGTACGAAAGCATGGAAGAAGTATTATTGGAACTCGACGGAGAAACAAGAAACTATATTATGCAGCCTTAACACAGATGAAATTAAAGAAATCTAAAATGGTGTATATTTAATAAGAATGTTTTCAATAAATAATTCGTTTATATTAGAGATCATACTACATACATTGCAAAATTTAATATGGATAAAATGGCCAAATCTTCAACTGCTGCAGAAGTGGAACTAGCAAGTAGTTCAAGACAATTGAAAATCCAAAGAAGAGATGTGGCCCAAAGGAAGCTACCTTACATCTTCAGAGAGAAGCAGAATTCCAGCATCCCAAATGTAAGACAATTTTTATTTTATGGGACAGTATCAAACAAGACTTAGAAAAACATAATTGCATAGTTACTGTTGATGTATACCAACAGAAATATCCGAATTTCCTACATACCTACTTATAAATTAAATAAAGAAAAACAAAAATCAACTGGTGAAGGAAAAATAACACAGGAGTTGTCTGAACTTTTTGATAAAAAATTAAATGGAAAATCATCGGTTATACCTGTTGATAATTTGCTATGTAACAGTCTAGATGATATTAAAAATAATTATAGTTCAGATTCGTTGGAAATGGGTGATATACCAAAAGCAAAAGGTAAGATGGAATGTATGGATTTAAAGAAATATTTATTATGTTTTTCTTGATTGAGGAACTTTTTCTCTTGTACCTACTAAGTATGCGAATATTTAAATCAAGTGCATATTTATTTAAAAATTCAAGAATTTATTTTTCTTCCTCGAAGTAAATAGGTACTTCTCTGCGTATATATATGAACCTGACTTGAGTGATAATCACTTGTATTAAGTAATCGTTTTTCTGTGTATGAATGAAAATGAATATTCTTAAATTCATAATTTCCATTTAAAACGTAGAAACCGATTATCGCTTAAGTCTAGTAGAGCTTCTTATTTGTTAAATGATAAAAGTAGCTAGTAGTGCTTTTTACTTCATTATATTTAATGCGTTAATTAAAGAACGATCGTGCGCATGCGCTCTGTGCCAGAAACTTTTGTGAAATCAACAACAAATTCATGAATTAGGAAAACTAGATTTTAAGAAATAAGAAGATACTTTTTACTCTGTACTCCATAGTTTTAAAAGTGGGTGTGTTTAACTCAACATTTTGAATGTATATGCACGCCCACTATGTACCTCTCTTGCTCACACAACTGCCTGCATTCACCCTCTCTTTGTTCATCTGCACATCTCACGAGCCAGGCTAAGTTGGATGAGCTATAACTGAAAATTGACCTGTGTCTACCTCTCATCTCAGAATATTAACACATGTAAAGAAAAAATGGTAACCTGGAGCAGAACAGGCATTATTCTAAAGGAAAATGTGACTAACATATTGATATGCCTTTGAAAACATTTTAGCAAGCACGTAAATAATTGACATTTTTATTGCTTTGGAAGAACCATAACCAGATAAAGGATTTTTTACATGAAATACGATTAAAGTTTCTAAAATAAAAAAATTCTGAAATTTTTCAGTGTGCTTAAGAAAAATCCAGGTGTAAAGGTTTGTTACCCGTTTTATGTTTCTCTCCTTTTTATTCTTTTTTACACTCTCAAAGGATACCTACCGTTATACATCGTTGATGAATAAACAAGGCGAATCATCCGTCGAATAATTAATACGTTAAGTCGAAACAAAGGCCCTTAAGCGAACCTATCAAGACCAGCTAGTTAGCGGTTTATATACAGGTTAATCAATTTCAGTTTTTGGTTAGTTAGGGGCGCATAAAAGCACGGCGGGTTCGCGTAGACACCGAGTTGCATGATAATAGGTAATGAGCGGGTTATTAGCGCGCAGATGGCGCTGACGGCACCCCGCAGAGTGTAGACCTCCCTTAACCAACAATATCATCATAATTACGTTGTAGCCCGCAGAATATTACACGGAATATAGGCTCCCTACTTTACATTAGGTAACATCGGATCGTTCCTTAAATATTTTCTTCGATTTTGCTTAACTCTATCTTTTTTAACTACATGTCACGTACTCAATTTTGACTGTTAATAATCAATAGAATATTGGTACATATTCCCATATACCGATAGTGAGTTCATAACTTTATTAGAAGATTGAAATACCGGCGCTTAGTATAAAAAATGTTGTTTCAACTATCTTTACTTATTTATTTAACTTTTCAATTTAACCATCAAATAATATTCTAACCTAACATTCCAACATTTTTCCTGACTGCATATGGAAACGAATAATGAATAAATCGTTATAAACCATTACCCCTCTAAGATTTTCTATTCTACACGATGAAAGAAACGATACTCGCAGATTCTGTTCCCGTATTCCGCAAATAATTCGAACTTCTTGGATACATTAGTGCCGCGATGGTAAAAAAAGGTGATTACGTCGGAGTGGGTGGTAAACTGTCCTAAGAGCCTATTGCTTAGATCGTATGATTGAAGGATTGCAACACAATGCTCGCTATTACGGCACATTAGCGCTCCTTTGAACGTTTGCAGTCTAATAGCGACGTAAATGCGTTCCGGTCGAACTCAACAATCAGCGTGATTCAATTTTTAGAGCTCCGCATAAGTACCGCGCCACCTCCACTATTACCGACCCTCTAAAGTGGGACTTGCCCCGATATCGCGCCGATGACATCTCGGCTTCCATGGTCGAGGATCTTTGTTTAAAACCCGCCCTCGCGACGCGTAATTCCGCGAAGGTTTTTAAGCTTTCAGCTCATTTGTAGGCATTTTTACCTATGCACTTTACTCAGAAATATGAATACGGACCTACTACCTATTTCTGTACTATTTTCGAATCACGACTGTGTTTTAAAATAAAATCCATTTTTCGATATTGGTGTTTTATAGTGCAATTTCCCAATTGAGAACATTAATTTATAGGATTGATGCCGCTGCACAACCGTTACATAACTGTCAAATGCTTTTCGACGTTGGTTTTATTCACTGTGTAATTGCAAGATTGTAATCAAAATTGAACAAAAGCTAGTAGAACTTCTTTTAAAGAAAAATATACATTAAAAAATTAGGACGTGCGATGGTTAAACTGTTCAACCAGTTTTATAATCGTTTTTCAATAATTCAAAACAAAAATTGAAAAAAGTAAAATCGTATAGTAAGTAATAGAATTAATTTCTGTTGGTAAGCCCATCTGACGTCACGAGTTCGAACAGTACAGCAGATACATATTACAACAAAAACTGAATTTCGTATTTTGTCGCGTATTTTTCACGAGAGTGGGGGTGGCTATGTTCTCATGTGTGACTCTCTTTCTTCCTTCAGGTGTGTTTCACTCCACTGAGCACGCTTACTGACTATCGCGCGTCCGCCAGCTGAAAATAATTGTACTGTAGTAACTAATTCGCCGTACTGAATTGAAACCTGCGGCGATGCATTGAACATATAAATACCATTATAGACACGGACTCGGACGCCATTCGGGTATTTAGAAGTATCGAAAAAAAATGCAGCTTTGCGGTATTTATTATTATTAAGCGACAAGAGTGGAAATCTAGAGGAGCGTAGAAAACGAACCAGACGACATGCTAATTTTAAATTTTCAGGGTGTATTAGCCACATAATCGTCGCTACATACCAAACCCCCGGCATTCTCTTGCCACCAAAAGATTAACTAGTGCTGCTATCTAATTGTACCATGCATAACTGTAATACATTGAATCAAATGTTTCACCGCCGGGATGGCGCTAAACTCAGAATGGTCGGTTGCGAGGTTATGTAATATGTACGAGCATTGTACGAGTTGAATTTTGTAATTTTGTTTTATTATACTTTTTGCTTATTACGAAATGTGTGGTGGTTTACTCAAATTTTGGTTATTAATGCATATGTGGTAATATCCGAGTGTGTCTGCGTGTCTGCGTTCAGTTGTTCAGTATTGTATTATACAGAATTGTGTATATCCCAGCCCTTCAAAAATATATGAAATCTAAACACAAGAAAACTTAAAATTAGTTGTAAATTTCATCCACAAAAACTTAAAATGTATGTGTTTTATATATTAATATTTTGCATAAGCACTGTGGGCCTGTTCCTTATTTATTTAGATATAGGTGTACGCTCAGGGCCGTATCTGGGGAGGAGTTTAGGGGGTTCAAACCCCGCTGAAATGAAGTGCAAATATATATAATAATTAGCATTCACCATTTTTCTGGGCACTAGGAATTGCCTTAAGATAAATTGCACCTGGCCAAACCCCATTTTCCTTCATTTTGAGTTCGTTTAGTATAGCATTTTTTATTTTCATTTTTCACGTAATTTTTGTCTACATATTCACTATGCCTATGTTGATTTTGTCTTTTTTGCTTTTTACACGTTTTTTTAATAAATGTTAGTACAAATAGGTTTTTCAGTATTCAATAACATTGAATTACTTTTGCAATGTTGCACTTGTAAGTTATTGCAATGTGATTGATTGATATGTACAGCTATACTAATTATATTACTTAATTTTCATTCATTCATATTTCATTTAAGTAGATATAATAAAAATATTAAAACTGCAATGCAATGTCAGACTATGTTAAAAATAATGTATATCTGCAACGCCTGTAAGTCTGTTTGCATCTGTAATTCAAGTTTACACACTGATAGGCTATCTTATAAGCGTTACAGATATGCATACAATCACAATATTAATAATTTCAAATTTCCCTCCTTAATAGGATAATGAGGAATTGCACAACTTTTTTTTTATGTCATAGAATGATAGAGAATGTTGTAATATATAGCCCCTCATTAAACCTTCTTTTAAATTGTTTCTCATTAAGGCATAATTAATTTTTTTAAAGTGCTCTGACGTCACAAGTTCTTTCATTCATAAATTCTTATAGCGTTTTCAGCTTACTGCACTACACGCGTGGAGTATATCTAGCTCCCTTACTAATATTATGTATTAAAATAAGATGGATATACATTCAGTGCATAAAAGTGCAGTAAAGTGCAGTAAGCTGAAAACGCTATTAGTCGGCATGATTTGGCAATGGAGCGATAGTCATCGTAGTTCGCATCATCATCGCAGATAAGTAATATTAAGTTCGCTGTTCGCATGCTTTGCGCGTACAGATGGCGTAAACGTATTATTACGATATTCTGTGTTTATTTTACGCGGTTTGAAGGTTATAATCTTGCAGAATTCGTTCTTTTACTATAAATTGGAGAACTTCAAACGCAAACTAAAACAAGATGCAGAAATAATGCCGAATCCCAAATTCCTTTGTGGCCATAACCTGCATAGCACCTTAATAATATCGTATTTCGCAGCCGGTAAATGACTGCAATCTGTGATTATTACGGGGGAGTAATTTCTATGTTGCCATATATTCTCGTTCATTCATAAAATTTTACTACGTACCTGTGACGTATAAAGATCTTAAAAAAATTATATTTCAAAAACTACTTTACAGAAAACCGTCAAAATTTCAGTGTAAATATATATTTACGTCATGTACAAAATGACATTATTTTAACAAGAATTTAAAAAAAGTGCAATTCCTCATTCCTGGTTCTATTTGTATGGGAATCTTTTTTATCGGCATTACCTGTGTAATTTTGCGTGGTGCGTATAGATGGCTCAGGAAAGCAAGTTTTTCAAAATGTTTAATGCGCCTATTTTCTTCTCTGCTACATACACCGAGTCTCGAGGGTTTTGGGTGTCTAGGATTGACTGAAAGAAATATACAACTTTGCGCTAGTTATTAGGCGACAATAGCGGAAATCTGGATATGTGTAATACCCGAACCAGACAATCTGCTGATTTGAAATTTTCAGGGTGTTAGGAATTCTAAAAATTATTACTAAAACATTTTATCTATATAACTTCGAACATCATCAAACTGGCAATATTTAATATATATTCAAAAAACGAGCGTTTACTTTTTCTTTTTTAATATTCTAACTTGCACGCTTTAAATTACCTCGGCGGATTTGAAAATATAATTATGAATTATTTCGAGTGGTAACAAACAACTATTCAAACAAATATAGAAAATAATATCTTGTATATTACGCATTTTGAAAGTGAGTACAGGAAGAAAAAGTATTAAATAAATTGAAAACGCACAAAGAAAAATACTGTTACAAATTTATTAAATAAAACATTATACAACACAATGATAAAAATAAAATATTTCACAAGATATTTCTTCACCACAGAAAGAATTCGATGTTAATATCTTTGAGCAATTTTTAATATTCTTATGTATTATCATTTATCAGTACCTTCCCACTTCCACTCTTATCAATAAGCATACTTCTTTAATTATTATAATTAGTTATTCCGAATGGAAACAAAAGGAAAAAAAAACGAAATAATTATACGTATTTTATAACTGTATAATACATACACTTAGAGAGAGAGAAAATAAAAATTTTACTAAGGTAAAACGAATTACAAAACCCAGTAACATAAATACATAAAGCGACGTCTGCTTCTTCTCACCTCCGGGTTTTAATATACAAAACACATATTTAAAATTTCATTTGTATATTAAAAAAATTGACAATAAATCATTCATATATAACATTGAGTTTTGACAGTATTGGCGAGACGTTTATACGAATAACATTTTTTCCAATGCACTACTAATACTTCCAATAATTTCTTTTTTTAATTCTTTAAGAGGTTGATAAACAATTCCCCGGGTCATTAACACTTTTTTTTTACATGCCACACACCAACAGAGTAAGGCACCAGAAATATTTATACAATTATGATAATTACATGGGAAAAAATGGTATTGTGAATTTGTTTGTTTTTTTTTCAACGTGGTGGCACTGAATTTGCGGATTATGTATAATCTGAAAGAAAAAGAATAAAATGAAGAGGTATACCATGTTGTATCAGATGCAATTAATATTAAACACAAAGATTGTTACAAGATTGAAGACATTTCACTTTTAAGACGGTGAAATGCCAGTACTACTGTATTTAATATTTCCAGAAAAATACTTTGGACATATATTTATATAAATTTTATATCCATGATTATTTTATTCTGGATTTCTTCTGGACAATAATAATTATTACAAAACAATTATGCTTACCTAGTCACTACTTCCGTCAGAGTCGGTTTCTTCTTCGGCATTCTGCAGCCACTCTATAAACTTCTTCATCTGATCAACAAACATCATCTTACCCTTAACATTAAAATCTTGCTTGTACCATTTGAGGATGACCTGCTCGGAGATCACATCCGTCTTGTAGAAGAGCATAATTATCTTCTGGAATGCTCTCATAAAAGTCATGTTCGAGTAGCAATATTCTTGGACCTTGAGTAAAAGGCTCAGTTCAGATCGAGCATTTTGGGCGAAAGCAGAAAATAAGCTCGTGTACTGCTTCAAATGGCGAACTGCTTGATCAGTTACCAATTCCTGCAACATTTCAAAACAACAGTATTAAAACGAAGAAAAAAAAAAACAAATCGTTCGTCTCTCTCTCTGTGTGTGTGTGTGTGTGTGTGTTAACTTACTTCTTTCTTGTTCCATTCGGGTAAAGCCATAATGGTCGTCCAAATGATGCACACGGTCTCGTGCTCTTGAATGTTCTCCTTGCTCGTGTATTCGCGTAATTCGGCGATGATATCGCGCAAGGCTTTATTCTCCGCCAGTCCGTCGCCCAACAAAATCTGCAGCTCCTTCTTGGCCTGCAACTGGTGCTGATCGTAGTATAGCTTGAGTATCTCGTCCAGACCGTTCTCCTCGAAGGCAGTGCGGAAATACGCGAGAGACTGTTTGTTGTCTGGCACGAAAGTCATCAGATGTGACTCGATATTGGACTTCTTGATGGCGGAATGGAGGGAGGCGACGCTCTTTTCCTGTCTCCACCATTTGAATATGTCGATGAGGAAGTCAAGGGCAAGATTGTCCTTGACTAGATGGGAGTTGTTCAATGTCAACACTGAACTGAATGGTAGACTACCATTAGAAATCCATAGGAACATCATCACTGACAACTTTTTCCTATCCGTTGGCTGGAAATACTTCACATAGAGCAAAATTTTATTTATTTCCTCCTGTTGATAAAAGAAGAGCAAGTTTAGATGTTGTATCTACCACAAAATCTCAAACACAATAAATGCATGCCTACTGCTTTATAATACATTTTTTTTTGATTTACTATTGAAAATTACTTTAATAAATATATTTTTGTTTTCAATTTCTTTGAGTTTTCAAATCGCTTTGTGTCTTTCCTTCTTTCCGTAATTCTCATATTGCATTTCTCTCATTTTCGGTATAATGTTGTTTTCTGGCCATTTTCTTTAATAATGTAATTTTTTATTCGAAAATATTCGTTATAGGGAAATTTTAGGAGATTTCATTATGTTGGTTACACATTTTGTAAAGTTTGTACGATAACCTTTACCGCTATCACCACAGATAAAACTTTATGGTGATTTTACATGATTTATATTTGGCATTTTGCTTTTCGCGCTTTAATATCGATATCATAGGTTATGTCAATCTCAACATTAATATTAATCTATTATATATTATAGCAACATATGAGTGATGTGATAATGAGCTAAATTTCAACCTTCATTTGCTCTCGTCTGTATGCAACTGTTTGTTTGTAGTTGTAGTACAGCAGGATGTCTCCGCACCAAATACATAGAATTTTACATTAGCGTTGTGCGCCATCTAGGAGATATCCTGCTGTACCTCAAAACGGTTTAATAGGTTCTCTCTAAAGGAAAATTATAGCCATAAAAAATATTCCCATGGTGGATTAAATATTGTTAAAGAAATAGATTTCACCTTGTGATGGGGTTACATAATTAATCCAAATAAACATCTACACTCAATATTTTAATTGTTATACACGTATCGTAATACAATATTTTTATTATTTAAAACAGTTAATTTCGTTTTATTAAAATTAATTTTTATTGGCAAATTAATTCCACTAACCATTGCATATATTTTGAATTTAAATTAATAAAACATCCGAAATTAACAGAATCTGCTTTTTAATTTTAAAACTGCCGCAAATTATTTTTGCGATTTTGGGCGACTTATAGGTCTCTATATTTGCGATCAGCGCGTTGAAAATCTGGCAACACTGGATCAAAATGACTTATTCCAACAACTATTATCAATAATGATCATGTTCCAACCTTATACATACACAAATATTTTTCTTTGTTAAAAAAAGATGTTTCAATTGTAACTGTCCAGAACTTTATTTATTTATTTCAATTTTGTTAATAATGTTTGTCTATCTTAAATAAATTTTTATTTCTTAATGTAAAACTAAATTATTATAAAACATTATACAACCCTAGATGAATAAATAAATGAATATAGTTGACCCGATCGCTAAAAATGTGAATTTTGCGCTTGCTTCAAGACTAAATTTAAATTTGCGAATGCATCTGACCGTTTCCAATGATTACCAACCATTTTTTCAACAAAACTATATTATTATTATTATGGCCAATACATTAAAATCAATGTTGCACAAATAATCTTGAACGCTTACTTATGATCAATTTGAATATCTCTCAATTATATTTGCAAACAAAAAGATTAGTCACTAATAAGTCACTAGTACCTTATATGTTAAACGAATGAGTCACAACGTAAATTATCTTCTATCAAAATACTCACGCCAGAAAAAATCGGACGAATGGCGTCACGTATTTATTATATATTAATCCAACATTTATTTATTTAATACTATTTAATTGAAAGGTCTCAAAATCCAGGTCGTTAAATGATTTCTATTCAGAAGATTAAATGATAACAAACTGCGTGTTTCATTATCTATTTTCACTTGGTAAATGTGACTTAGGTCTTGGTCAAAGGTGTGGCAATAACTTTGTTCTTAGATTTTATAATCAATAGTACACAATTTTTTTTAATATCATTTAATACAGCGATCTCTCAAAATAACAATTTTTAAACTGATTTTGTAACACGCACATGATAAAAAATTACGTTCTCCATGCATTTATTTGTAAATTTTAATTGTGGGCGTATTTGTTGCTTACCTGGAAAATTTTCTCTAAATACTTGTATCTACGCATAAGCTTTATGAAAACCTGTTCCCAATGTTTCATGATATCTAGACTGATTTCGTCCGGGGAATTGAAAATACAAGCTTCCGTCTTGTGGGCTTCCCCCTCCGGAAGGAGTGTCCCTCCTGGGACTAAACAAAAAAATATCAAAATTAAGAACCAACGCTAATTATTTCTGCATTTTAGAATTGAAGAGTGTAGACGGCCTCATAAAAGGGGAGAAAATAACTAGCAAATATCGAGTTACTTATATAAAGTTGAAAAAAAGTTCAACTATAACTGTGACCTACTAATAAACAGGTAAAACCAGCATATAAATTGAAGCGTTGCAAATCTGATGTGACTATGACGGATATATCCAAGAAAAAACATTGTCAGGCAAGTGAGTTCGTCGTGCTGCCCTCTTGTAAAAGATTCTGGAACTGTACCTCATAAAGCGACAAAAAAAAAACGAAGGCGGAAACAGTTCCAAGCTTACAGGAAGGAAGCTCTAGGTGGTTTGTGCGATTCAGATATGACCGCATGTCACTAGATATATAAAACACGTTCGGGTCGCTATGTTTAAAGAGTGTGCGATATTATGATGTTTAAACAGTCAATGAATTAGAGGAAATAACTGCAATATTATGTTGACACAAAGATTCATAATTGACGATTTGAACATTAAATGCATAACGACAAAATTATTCTACGATTGTTTTCCGATGGTTTAAGAGAATGTGGGAAATTGGAACAAGCAGAAATTGAAATTTTTTGTCATCACAGAGGATGAATGTTGGCGTTACGATTATGAGTGTAAATCAAAAACAACAGTCGAGCTAATGAAACGCTTCATCCACCAAACCAAAAAGACGACGACCACGAAAAAACTACTTGGATATAAATATACATATGATCAAATGAAGATATTTTAAGGATATGTTATTTTAAATAAATAAATATACATATTTGATTCATATGTTCAAACTGTCAATCTGATATGTAAAATTTGAAACTTTAATCGTTTTCATTTGACACAAAAATAATACTAACGCCCTTGACCTACAAATATCTCTTGACTAAGACCTTTCTTATTGCAAGGTCGCACATGGACACTTCAAACTGTTTGCATCAAATATGTTATCAAGATAAGTTCAACTGCATATATACAATGACTCACCCAAGATGCCCCCAGCGACAAGGATGTCAAAAAGTTTTTCTCCATAACGTCGGTAATCTAACTTGTTTCCGGCACCGTCCAAAAATCGCGATATAGCTTCAAAATCGTTAGCGCATTTATCGAGTCCTGAAATTATTACATCTCTGAATCCCACTTGATCATACCTTTCTTTTTCATCTGAAAAATAAGAACGGAATGAGTGAAAACAAAAACAATGAGAATGTTACAAAATATAAATGTTTGTCATGTGTTTAGAGCATGTTATATTATTGCCTGAATATATATAAAACTATTTAATCATTTCAGTTAAATTGAAGATTGAACGGGGTAAAACATATGGATATAAAATGTTACTTATTTCCCAAACTCTTTAAATCACAAAGAAGTTGGCCCAATTTTATTATTCCATAAATAATTAAGAAAAAAACAACACAGGTTTCTTAATTAATTCAACTCTCCAGATAGTTCTCTTTAAAAATTTCAGGTAATATAAAATAATTTATGTAAAAAAGTATACACAGCTGATCCAAAGAGATCTTTATGGCCACGCTAATCCTAACATAATCTACACTATATAAACAATTGCGTTACACAGTACCCTCGCTACAAACATAACTAAACATTCAAACTTTATATGCATCTGCATTTATCGCAAAGAAAATAAAATATGCATTAATTTTTCAAAAACTAACCTCTTTTTCTGGTCTTGATGCGTTGACCGGACAAAACTGGTTTTTCTACCTTCTGACTCATACAAAAATTTCTGAAAAATGGAAAATATATTAGTCGTAACGTTCACCATCTCCGGACAACAAATATATTTTTTTTAAAGAACCAAAAAAGTATTTTGTTACTTACACAAGCAACAATAGTGGGCTCTAAAACAAAATATTAACAGTTAATTGCATTATAAATACAAAATTTCAGTAAATATAACGGCAAAACGTGCCTATAATAAGGTCATCGACATTCAATCTAAAGGAAAAACACGTTTTCTGATGATAAATAAGAAATAGCATTAATCAATGCGTAAAAACGGTAAAACGTATAACAAAATACTTAAAAATTCAATCTGTAGGACGGAAAAGACAAAGAAACATTGTTCCAATATGCAGAATTACGGTATGAACCACCATTACAGAAAAATAAATATAAAACTCAAAATACTGTAACTATTAAAAAAAAAGTAAGGAAATAAACGTAGTAGCACCACTTTCATTACGTTCCTACCGATTTCTAAATATTTTAAAGGATAAAATGAGCATACTCACGTTTTAACTGATTAAAAAAAAGCACCTCACACGAGCTCCTAAAACAATTTTAAGACGACTCGTCAAAGGAACTGTTGTGCGTCTGCGAAGTGCGCTGCTAACCGGAATCAATACGAATTTAGCGCGAAATTTGATTTCTCCAAAAGACGGCGATCGAAATAGCGATGCGGAAAAACTGATACTTAAATACTCGTCGATTTGAAATAAAATAAATCAAAAAAACGTATAAAATATTTTGAAAACTGAATGTACAAATTATATGACATAAGAAAAAATATCGTTTGTTTTCTAGGGTGGCTCGAAATATCCCCAGATTTGTGCCAAAGGAAGTACATTGTAAGTCAGACTCAAACGTCAAGTTGAAACTCAATAATAATTATTTATTTATGAATCACTTTCTACAAATTTTCAGCTACATATTTGCTTTAAATAATTATATATTCTTTACTTTACGTGAATTGTATTTATTATAATGAAACGATGATTTTTGTTGCACAATATTGTGGTAAAATGCATAAGCTTTGTTCTTACAAATCTCCTGACCATGGGACGTCTGCTCAATGCACGGAAATCCAACTCATCCAAACGTAAAATCCAAAGTAAATTCTGCCTCGATGGAACTCAATATATTAACAGATTTCTACAAACATGCTTTCATTCCCAGATTTTTTGAATTCAACGTTTAATTAATTTCTTAAAAGAAAACAATATAATTTTTAATAGTAATTTTATTTTTATTGAAATATTAATGAAATAAATATAAAAATCTATAATTATTTATCTTTGATAGGTTTTAAATTCTCTAGTATTAAATTAGCATTTTTTCTTTTCTCTTCTTCATCGCTAAATAATTCCGCCAAATCATCTTTCTTATTTGTTGTTTTACATTTTGGCAGAGATATTGTGTCCACTGTATTATTTGGAATTGATAAATTTTGTGCCTGGTTTAATTTAGAGTAAATGGTCATAGCCTACAAAGAAGTGAATAATAAACATGAATCAACATAATTATGTGAAAAAGATATTTACCTGACCAACCATATTTGACACATCCCCAGCATTTGCTGGTAAAATTAAAGTATTATTACTTTTAGCTAATTTATTAAAGGCATGAACATACTGCTCGGCAATACTGAATGCAGCTGCATTGCCACCCATTTTTGTACCCAAAGATCCAGCCACTAACTTCAAACCTGTTGCTCTAGCATCAGCTATAGCTAACATAGCAGAAGCTTCACCAGCTGCTTTATTTATGTGCTCTTGCTTCTCAGCTTCGGAAGCCAATATCCTAGCTTGTCTTTTTCCTTCAGCCACATTTATATCAGCCTCTCTAACACCTTCCGACTCTAAGATTGCAGCTCTCTTTTTTCTTTCTGCCTCGACTTGCATCTGCATAGCTTCCTGTACTCTGCTGGGTAATTTTATATCACCTATAAAGAATGCCCATTTATTACACAAAATCCGTTAACTTGGAAATACTCACGTATTTCATATCTCAAACATGTTATGCCCCAGGCTTCACTTGCTTTATTTATTGATTCAACAATGCATATATTCAGATTTTCTCTCTCACGAAATACCTTATCTAATGCAATTTTACCCAACTCTGACCTCATGGTCGTTTGTGCTAATTGTGTAATTGCAAATTCTGGATCTTCAACTCCATAACTAGCTAAATATGGGTCTATAATCCTTAAATATAAAACACCATCGATATTCAACGTGACATTATCAGATGTAATTGCACTTTGCTTCGGAACATCTATTGCAATTTCTTTTAAACTTTGTACATATTTTACTTTATCTATGATCGGTATTAATATATTCAAGCCAGGATCTAATATTCTATTGAACTTCCCCATTCGCTCTACCACCCAAGCCTAAAATTACTGCTACTTTCAAAATGTTATAGGTATTTTCCAAAATAACATATTTACCTCTTGTTGTGGTACAAACATTACTATTGTATTTATTGGTGTTGAAGAACGATACCTCACAGCTATCAATTTAATAGGAATATTTGCCCTCGAAAGTTGAGGACTTTGCTATAAAAAATAATTTAAAGGATCATCTAGCTTTTATTTTCATATTAAAATGAATACGTACTTTTAATATTCCAAACACAGAAAACAATGTTCTTGATCGTGAAAACATTATAATTAATTTGAAATATTGATTAGAATGAACTGGCTATTTTTGAAAAATTACAATTACTTTTATATGAAAATATTTGAAACATAACCTACTCGCTGCAATTTTCAGTTTTTGACAAATTAATTCCTTGGGAGGGAACTAAACAGTACCAACCTAAATCTCTGTAAATAATGCTTTTCTCAATTTTAAACAAAGATTGCATATTCTTATTATTATAAAAATTACTGCTGTAGTAATATTTATGATAAAGTCATACATAAATTATATAAGAATAATTAAAACTAAAAATTTAAATAAAAGTCGCTTAATACTACAGGATACTACCGATGAAAAAATTAAATTAGCATGAACTGACGGCGGCTCGAAAATTTAATTTTCAGTTGCCTAGCAACTTCCAAAACAAAGCAAACGTCGAGATACGTTAATTTATGAAAACTGCGAAAGTAATGTTTTATGAAAATGACTTTTGTAGCAGAAGCAAATAAACTCAAAAATATTCAAATTAATTTGGAAAAAAGTGAACAAATCCTATTTGATCACTTGAAAAGGCACGGGGAAACGGAAATTGTTGAATTCCATCACGAATTGGAAAACGAAAGGTTTTATAATATGATAGATTTCGTAATTTTTCTTTATCTACTTCTATTTGACAGGAAACAAGAATTAAATAATATTCAAAAGGAATCGGTAAATATATTTAATCTCCTTCATGAATTTAAATCATTAACAACAGTAGAAGAAAATGAAAATCTAGGTAAATAAATATACCTATAATATCTGTGCTTGCACAATTTCACATTCTTTTTCTTGTAGATTACAAGCAGATAAAGAAAGACGTGATTTCGCTCTCAGAAAATATTAAAAATAATAAAAATAAAACAGGAGAATGTATTGCAAAACTCCAAAAAGATGAAAAATATTTTAATGATGACGTAGTTGCATATAGTAATAAAATCACAGAATGGGAAAAGCAAGTAAATATCACACAAAGTAGTTATAAGAACAACAATAATAAATTTAATCAGGTAATTTAATCATTTATCATCTATAATGATTGTAAATATTAAATAATATGTAATTTTTACAGGATATTGCAGATTTTTTGACTTTTTTATCGAAAACTGGAGGACATACAAATAGTTGGTCGGATGATGATCATACTCTGTTTTTGAAAGCTCGTGCAAAATTCAAGAATGTAAATGATTTATGCACCTATCTCCATATGCTATTGCCTGGTATGATAACAAATACTTTTAGTGATTATAAATTCATTTTCCTAAAACCCTTCCAATTAAATTTCTCATGGTGTTTATGACAGAAATGGCTAATTTTATGTCATATCAGTATTAAAACGCGCTTTTTGTGTTTGAAAAAGGTGGTAATTTAGTAAACAAAGGATTTATTCAAAATATAAAATCTAGTATTCCACAGAATTGTATAATATTCAGAATAACTGATGTGCTGTCTTATCTCGCTTATTTCAAGACAGCTTACAGAAATTGCAAACATGAATGGAAGGTATCACAATTTTTTTCAAAAATTATTTCATTTTAAAAACAAAGGTGGAATATTGTAATTTATTATATCGTAAAGCTGAAACGCCGATAATTTAAGCATTTTTTGCAATATGTGAATTCAGAAAAGGTTTATCTCCTTACATAACAGAAAACATTTGAGTTTAATTTTCTTGAAATTCAATTTTTGTTACATAATACCTTGATCCACTCGTGTCTTCGATTCGTTGCAGATATCACTGAAGCAGAAATAAAATCACATGAAAGCTGGTATGTCAAATATCTAGAATTAAAAGAAAAGGAAAAAGAAGCTATTAAGGTATGGAGAAAATCTAAATCAGCAGTGTTACCGAATAAGATCACAAAAGACAATAATAAACGAATTGCGTCAGCATACAACAAATTAACAAATATAAGCAGGCAGGATATAAAAGAACAAATTGAAAGATGGAAAGTAAGTGATATTAATGAACATTTTAATTTTTCATTTAAGCATGCTATAAAATAACTACCTGTAGCAAGAGAAACTTGAAAAGGAGACAAATGATCAGATGGTAAAAGACGAAATGATAAAGTGTAAGAAAGAGACTGATCAGAAAGAAAAGCAAGAACAAGAGCGGATTAAAAAAGTAGTCCAAACATGGCGATTAACAAAATTGGAAAAAAAGGAGGTGGAGTTATATGAAAAGCATATTCTTGAAAAGAAAGAACGTTTGTTTAGGTAAGTGAAAACTTGCATTTGAATTAATTTGCAAATAATAATAAATTGGAAATTAGACTGTCGATTCAATCTGTATTTGTATTTAAAATCTTTAACGCAACATATTTCGACTTAATGTCAACTTTAGGTATAAAACGTCATAATGCAAATAAGATAAATTAGAGCCGGAATAAGAAAATTTTGTTGTTTCTTTACTTGAGAAAGTTGTGGATTTGCAATTTGTATTTTGGGTGTCCCTTCAATATTTTAACGTGTTTTATACAAATTCAATCAATATCTTTTTTATTGTATTGACTAACTTCTTTATAATATATAACTTTATTGAATAATAAATTGGTTGCAGATCAGCTATGGCAAATAGATTAATTAAGGAGTTCCAGTTGCAAGATTCACATTTCGTCGAAAGACGAATAGAATCTTGCAAACCGAAAATTCAAGGCATAGAAAGGTCGAGCAGGAACATACATGCCGTAAGAGATCCCGCACGCCTCCTGAAACCTACAAAGCAATGGATATCGAGGATTAAATCAAGCGAAGGAAGTTGTAAAGAAATAAATAGTGCCGTAACTGTTAAAGCAATACAAAGACGGTAAGCCTAATTTTTTATTTTTTTTTTAAGGAGAGTAAATAATAAACAAGAATTTTCAAGGAGTGTTCCAGAATGGCGAAGAAACGTTGGTAGATGAGTTCACAAACAATTATAGCAGAAAATCTTCAAAATTAATTCTGCCTTGCTTACTTTAAGTATTTCCATCTTATTATAAGGGACCAAAAAGGACTGCAACAAAATAATATCGTTTTATCTTTTAAAACTAGACTGTACAATTTTTTTGTTTCAATTTCATATATACATACTTTTATATTAGTAATTAATACTTATATTTGACAACAACTAAAAATACGTAAATTATAAATGAAAATACACTGATAGAAAGAAGTAATATATTGCATCCATGATATTGGTACAAGTAAAAAAATACATTCGGAGTATCATAGCACTATTTCTAGAAATCAACGAAATTTCAAATCATAAACAAATTATATATACACTTAACAATATAAATATCAAACAGTTACATATCCCTTCTTCACATTCGCTTAAATTTGTAATATCACATGATATGCCTTATTATTATTAATTATTTTTTCTGCTTTAGTATCAATATATCAAAACACTAGACTAAATAATATAATTTTTGGGAATGCGAAACTAATAATAATATAGAACACAATCATTCAAATAAGATCTTAATTCAACACGCGAGGTATAAAATAATTAGTATTTACGTGATATCGTCGCTGAGCAATCGGTTTCGTTGATAGTATACGCCGCTTAGCCTGAGCCCTTAAAATTTACCAAGGAACGATCTGCTGCACTAAGATTTGTTCCGTCAAACTGCCGTAAATGTATCTGAAATTAGATATGCGTTTATAAAAAAATAAAATCGCATCTATACGTCACGAGGGATGAGAAAAATAGGCGTTGTCAAGCTTTCACTTGGTTTCTATTTGAGTTACGGAAGAAAAGATATTTAATTAACATTTCTAAGTCGGCAAATTTCATTGCTCGAAACCAGGAAGTTCAATAAAGTGGACACTGTGCAATATGAAAAGGTAAAATTATTCTGGAAAATGAATACACGAATCCGCAGATTTTGAATAAGCACAATCTTTTAATATTTTATATCAGAGTTTTTCTATATGGCGGAAACTTAGTTCATATCTGTATGAAACAGTATAATATGGCAATTTCACTGTATTATTTAATTTTACATGTTCAGTGTAGTGAAATATTTACTTACTTCACGTTTCAACCTGATTTTCCTTTGTTAAAAACAAAGGAAACTGCTTTTTACGCGGCGACATGTATAAGAAGGAACGTTCAGATCTTTATTGTAATAGTAAAAGTTTTTTATATTAGAAAATATCGTTTTTCATTGAGATTTGAGAGAAATATGTTTGTTAAAAACCTTTCTGAAGACCAGTGGCGGTACGTGGGTAATTTGCCTGGTGAGGCAATTGCAACAGCTTCAAATTTTTTTACCACAAACAAAACTTTCATGTAGTTTTTTGCTTCGACTTAAATTTTTTAAATCTTCATAACCGGGAAGGGTGGTCCAAGTGTTTTTAACATCACTCAAAAGTAAACATGACCAACAAAATAAACTCTCTTTATAAGTACTGCCAGAAAGCCATTTGTACGTGTCGTACCATGATATTTTAAATGACCTTGAATATTCGCGATCCTGCCGTTTATCATTTGAAATCATATTGAGAGGCGGTTTGATTTTTGTTTTCATATTTAAAATTTGACATTTCTCTACTTTGCCACGCCGTGAAAACGGCGTTTCGAGCAAAAACATAATAATCATGATTTTTCTATTGAACAGAAAATAAGTTACCTTAGGTCTTAGCTATTGAGTATGTCCACACTAAAGACACCTGTACACCGATCAAACGTAATATTACAGGTAAAACACGTGCTATATAAATATAAACACAAACTGCACCTGCTGCAACGGTAAACTCAGTTTACAGAAACTGACGCAGGTATTAAAATGGGCATGCGCATATAATTTACATAATATTTAAGGAATCCGACGGATACCGACAGGTTCCGATGAATAGAGAGGCAACGAATTAATCGCCTCACTAAATAACTAAAACCACGTATCATCATTGAACTGTATACTAACGTAACTGGAACGGCAACTAGAGATACAAAAGCATACCAGGCGTTGAAGCTAAACAAAGATAGCGAATATGACGTATTTCTGTCTGCGTCTAACTTATAGTGTATTGGGCAGTATTTCGAAGTTTATGTGCTAATTTTCGAATTGATTTAATCAACAGTGTAATAGTTGTGATATAAGGACAATGGTTATATTTTGTGTAGCTTATGGTTGTAAAAACAATCAGTTTAAGGGAAACGGTTTTTATTTTCACAGGTATTTTCGTAATATTAGATATTATTTGAGGTTAGAATTTTTTTTTCTTGTAGTTTTCCCTTCAAACGACCAGATATATTGAAATTGTGGATACAAGCAATAAAGCGTAAAAACTGGAAGCCTTCTAAATTTAGCAGAATATGTAGTCAACATTTTGTAAATTCCGATTATCAAGAAAAAACATGAACATCTGTAAAGGTATTGAAACCTGATGCAGCAGTGCCAAGTATTTTTGCATTTCCTAAACATATGCAAGAAAAACGTGCTTATAGACGAACTATTATGAACAGTATTTGATATTGTTACATTTTATAATAAACGCATAAATAATAATTTTGTTTAGATATAGAAATAAACTTTCGGCAACATTCTTCACCTTATTACAGTTGTAATTTTGTCATAAATTAATGAACTGTTCGAGTATTTAAAGCTTTTTAAAAGGATGAATAACATTACTGTTTTATGTTGAAGCCGTATATTGCACTTGAAATAAATTTTAATTGGTTTTAATGTACATGAAATATTTTTATATTAATTTCTCGCTTGAATTGCCGTACACCGCAATATGTTGAAAAGAGATAGAAATACGTCAGTGTTCACAGTTGCCTATCTTTTGCTCGGCTTCACTTTTTCAGCATTAAGCTACGGTTCTAGTTATACCGTAGGTATATAGAGTTCATTGCGTATCATATAGCGAAGCGTATTGGGTGTTGCATAAGTTCTTAGTATGAATTTCAATGCGTTGGACCGATAACTCGTTCGCTTCAGAATTCTTACGAGTCGCTGGTTATTATTTGACGTGTTTTAGCGGGGAAAATTGGTGTAATTTCTTCTGGAAATTTTTAAATTTTTATTATATTTGAAATAATATGTCCAAAATCTTTAATATATATTAGTCGCCAACATTGAACATTTTTTTAAAGATTTCTCCCGGTGAGGGGTCGCCTCAGTTGCCTCACCTGACCAGCCGTTACTGCTGGAGACATACTACATATTATGACAGTATTTTCTTTTATTTAAATTGCTTGCAACAGCCTTCCAAAGTAGCAAAATTCAAATTTCCCGGCTAATAGTCTAGTGGCTTGCACACTTGGCTATCAGTCATAAGGTCCAGGGTTCAAACATCGCTCTGGTCAATTACGATGACCGTATATTTGCAGGGTCGAATGATGATTAGGAGCAAGATTTGGCTCTGCGGGGGTGCCTGATAAGCATTCTAAGTGCTTAGGCTTTACCTACTCCCTTAAAATTGCCAAAGAATTATGAACCATGCCACAATCCCTGAATATATTACTATAATATGTCAGATGCCACTCGATTTAACAGGTATAAATGCACATAAATTTTTTTTTTAATATTAAAAATAATTTAAAAAATACTCTACCTGTAAATGTAAATTAACTTCTGCACATCTACTTAAATATGGAAAATTTCCCCCAGACTTTAAATGAGCTAATTTGGCATGTGGATAGCATTTATACAATTCTTCCCTCACTGAATTTGATAAAGCATACTCATCGAAGACGTCAATTATTGTCACAGGCAAATTCGACAATTTATGTGCCTCGACATAACCTTTGATGCAATTCAGTGTTAACCGACTAGCTATGTCGGCCTGAGGAAGACTCTCTAGCTAATACAGTAACAACAATTATTATGAAAACCGATCTTTATAAAATATACTCACTCTCTCTACCATAAAATCGATAGCATCCACAATATCTGGATCTACTTTATCCGAACTAAAGTTCCCCATTACCATTCTTTTTAATACCAATGCTGGCATTATCCAAAATATAGCAGCGGAATCGTGATTATTAAAAACGGACGTGTCTGTAAATGTATTGCATAATACCAAAGAAGCAACTCTTGGGCAGTGATATGTATGTTCTGCGAACTTTTGAACCAAATATCCTCCTAAAAAATATAAATGAACAAAAATGCCTACCCTCAAGTTATATCTTGCTTACCAAGTGAAGCACCAAATAAATGGATTTTATCAACCTCTAGGTAATCTAACAATTTTTTAAATCCTTCGCACCATTCATAAACACTCCAATAAATAGGCGCTTCAGCTGAAATTACACGTATACCCTTAGCGGAAAGTGCCAGGGCTTGTTTAAAAAATACATCGGCAGTTCCGGACACTGGTGGGAGACAAACTAAAGGATATTTGATGTTTCTTGGTCCGCAATCGTATATTTTCCAGACCTAAATCCATATTATATACTTTGCAATAATTCCTTGGAGACTTACTTACCTTGGTATTATCTGAATCCACTACAATTCTTCTAAGGGGAACACTGCTACGAAAACTTAGATATTCCTGAGATTGGGATAACTCGCTTACAAAAGTCATTTTAAATTTTTCTTACAAACCAAAATAAATTAAATGAAACCAAAACTACTTAGAACATGAAAATTGAACTGTCATTAATCAGCCTGCCATAGAAATAAATAAGCAAAACGGGTGAAGTACTGAAAGTACAAAGATAACAGATCTGTATAAGCAAATAATTATCCTATAAAGATAACAAACCTACCACAACACGAAACCCATACGAAACCTAATAAATATGTTTGTTTCGTTAATTCACTAATTAATTAGCTTGCAGATTTGTAAATATTGTTAACCGAAAAGTGCAGTAATAAATAATTAACTATAGGCATTAAGAAATGAGTCAATGTTAACTAAGGATAAACA
The DNA here is from genome assembly GCA_949128085.1 of Cetonia aurata. Lineage (NCBI taxonomy): Eukaryota > Metazoa > Arthropoda > Insecta > Coleoptera > Scarabaeidae > Cetonia > Cetonia aurata. The sequence continues at coordinate 61,155,321 of OX421883.1, read as the reverse complement.
TGGTAAACACATGATAAATATTACTATATTTAATTTGATGGTCAACGGTTGGCGATAACGAATAGTAATAAATCATATAAATAGAAGTTTCTGCATTTTCTATTACATTTTCATTAACAAAATTAGCAATAAAGAAATCAAGGGAATAAAATAATTATTCAACAAAACCTCAGAAAAATTTCAATTATTTTAATAAATTTGTTGTGTCGTGTGTACCCACATTTGTTTATGTTTAGGATGGTTTTAGAAACACAACGGTCTAACACTTTCAACTTCCCGCTAAAAACTACAAACTACTTTTGAGCCATCTAACGTCGATACCGGGAGTTCTGAGCAATTCGACGAATAGGTGTGTTCATTTTGTCATGCACAAACATGTTTGGTATTTATCTGTTGTTCTAGATTGAAAAGAAACACCTTTGCCCTTACCACATGTTTCGCTCCTTGCTCTATGAAAGCTAATCTTTCGTTTCATGTTTTAATAAATTGAAATACATTGCGCTCTCCCGCGAAATTTTTAAATATACTATTACTTACTAGTATGATCACTGGAGGCGCTAAAATACGTGTCCAGATTCTCCATTAATGTCACCCAGCCCAGACCCATTTTATTTTAAGCATAAGTGCTTGTCACACTTGTCATGTTTTATAATTTATAGGTTAGAGTTATGAGAAAAATTTACCAGTTACTGCTTTTAATAATTTCTTTATTTAGCCTGACATTGTTTTTAATATACAGGCATGAATACAATCGACTTCACTATGTTTTAGAAGTGTTTAATTTCTTTGGGCAGCCATGTAATATTAGCGATTTGCGAATCTCTCAAGATGTAATAGTTCAACATGATTGGGGACCAATTCCTTTTTGGTATGAAAATAACGACTTACATACCTATTCTGGATTTTGGACTGATAAATCTGAAGCCAAAGTGATAGCAGTCCATAATGGAGCTAAGAAAATTCCAAGAAATTGTTACTTATGGTATGAAAATAGAAGGAAACCTGTTATTGGAAAATTTCGTTATGCCAGTATTGATGCAGAAAAGCAAGATTCTTTTAGTACACATTTCTACTACTGTAGCATGAATGAATATCCTCATAATCCATATGCTGTATCATTTAGTGGGGCAACTAAAAGAGATGATAAATTAAATAAAATCTTATTGAAGAACTTAAGTCATAAAATAATATTTAATACAACTATGTGTGTTGTGCCTTCAGTCAGTTTTAACAAAAATGAATTCATAGAGTTTATAAGTTTCCATGCCTTAATCGGTGTGGATTCGTTTATCTTTTATTCAGACACACTACCATATCGATTGCAAAAAATAATGATGAACCTATCAAATAGATTAGCAATAAAAATAACATTCTTCCCATGGAATTCTAATTTAAAGGACAACATTGCTCAACAAGTTATTGAGAATGATTGTATGTTGCGAGCACTAAAAGATAGTGATAATATTGTAACACTGTCCATGAACGAGTACATTGTGCCTAGAAAATTTTACACTTTAAAAGATGTGATTTACTACTTTAGCAATCAAACGGGAAAGATTAGTTTACCTGTGCAAGTATTTTGCATTGAAAACAGGAATCATAGAAAACCTATTGCCTTGCAAAATACCAATGTTGCATATTACAATAATAATCTTGTTCGACAAATTACGAGAAATGTAAAACAAGAAAGTGTGATTAAAATAGGATCTTCAAATTATCAAGTTGCTTCCATACACAAGTATGTGTACTGCATGGAGAAATCCCAACGCAATTATCCAGATAAATCTATTATGAAATACTCTACTGATTTTCTTAGGTCTACTTTAGTACAATTATATTTACATGATCAATTGTAATTTTATTTAACTTAATTATATATATATGCTTTGGGATCCAAATATTTACATTTATAATACGTATAAAAATATAATAAAAATAATTAAAATAATGCATGAGTAGTTAATATCCCAAATAGCAAAATTTAAATTCCCTGCAGTTATTTTTAGTAACTTCAACGTCTACTGTTATAAAAAATCTGCTTTGCGCCAGTGTTACCGCAAAAGCTCCGCAAATAATAACGATGAATTACTCAAATAAGATTCTGACCACTGACTACCGCGAGGTGTGATTATTAAAAGAAACCAACTAATGACAAATCTTTTATTATACAGGCCGGTTTATAAAGCTATTTATTGGTAAATTTTATTGTTACATGCGATATACATCTAAGAAAAATAATGTGTAAAAAAATATTTAGGATCATAGAAGATAAGTGTAGTAGCTTTTAATTTCGCCGGTTTATATTTATAAATTTTTAATATTAAAAGTAGATCACACGAGAGCAATTTTTAGTGTATTTATTTACTTGTCATAAATTATGTTGGTAGTCGATGGTTATAACCAAATCTCACCAAATCATGAAAGTGTTTTGGCAAAGTTTTGGAAACTTTGACAGATGGTGGATCAAAATAAACTTTCGCAATGCGTTATTCATAAAATAATACCATTTTTAGTGTTAAGTGTTAATTTCTTAAAGTATATTAGTACGAAAAAATGGCTTCGGTTAAAGTAGCTGTAAGAGTTCGTCCATTCAATCAAAGGTAAAAGAATTAATTATGGTCTAGTAAACATACATGTATGACAAAGTAATTTAAATAGCACAATGAACTTTTTACTTCGTAAAATACGAAATTTTACAGTTAAAAAAATCGTTGTTTCAGGGAGATTGATATGGACGCAAAACTAATTATTCAAATGAATAGCAAAAAAACTGGCATATTAAATAGTAAGGTAAGTGTATTTTTCAAGATTAATAACTTCGATCTACTTGAAATTTTATATTAATCGCACAGGCAAATACGAGGGATGAAAATATACGTTATAAAGAATTTACTTTTGATTATTCTTATTGGTCCCACGATGAACACTCGGAAGATTTTGCATCTCAGGACCAAGTGTATAAAGATCTTGGTACTGAAGTTGTGGATTGTGCTTTTGAAGGATATAACGCATGTGTATTTGCTTATGGACAAACTGGCAGTGGAAAGACGTATACTATGATGGGTTCCCCAGTAAGTTGCGAATAATTAATCTTGAAACATAATATTACACTTAATATTCTAGGAAAATCAAGGTCTAATACCACGTATTTGTAAGGCACTATTTGAAAGAATGGCTGTCGATTCTAAAAGGGGAACTACGCATCGGGTTCAAGTAAGTTACCTAGAGATTTACCAGGAGAGGGTAGCAGATTTATTGCGTGGGAGAGAAACTACATCGCTGAAAGTTCGTGAGCATCCTAAAAGGGGTCCATATGTGCAGGGGCTCACAACTTGTTTGGTCACCCATTATGGACATATACAGGAATGTATGAATAGGTAAATAAAAATTTATGCCACAAGGGTTAGTAGGGTAATATTTTTTAATTTTGTGTTAGAGGAAATGCCCATCGAACAACAGCTGCCACAAATATGAATGACGTTAGTAGCCGAAGTCATGCTATATTTACAATTACATTTGTCCAAGCTGGTTATTGTGATGGTGTTCCTAGTGAAACTGTATCGAAGGTAAACATAAAAAATTCAATTACGTTAAATGTTTTTTGTTGTTAAAAATTTTACTTAGGTTTCCACTATGAAAAGGAAGAAAAAATAATTTTAAAGCAAAGACTTAAACTCAATAATTATCAAGCACATCTTAGTAATAAAATCTTATATTGCTGAATAAAACAGAACATTAATGAAAAATCCCAATTTTATTTATGAACCCCTTTATAGTATTAATCTGCCGAAAACTGACTCCTCTCTCTGTAGAAATTCTCTGTACTTCATGGGCTTCTCCTTTTTCAATAAACTGCCTTCATCTGTATTAAGTTCTCCTAATTTAACCATATTTCGACGCAAATTGAAGCCAATATTACTAAAAACAACCTTTTTATTCGTTTGACGAATTTATTAATTTTAAATTTTGACCTGTCTCCTCGTTGTAAACGTGTTTATGGATTCCTTTTTATTTATTGTATTTATTTATTGTGTTTGTTTATTTTATCTTTATCTGTCAGACAACATTTATTTGTTTATTGGCAATATTAAATCTATCTACCTATCTATCTATCTCATTAAAACTAAAATAGATTTTCTCTCTCAAGATATCTCAAATGTTTTCTACAATAATAATACCCTAGAAAAATAAAATTCTTCAACAACAAAAAAGATAAATTAGATAGATTAGAAAGAAGAAACATCATTTACAAAAGTAATGATAAGTTCTGCCATAAATTATACCTACCAGAAGTTCGTTATAAAACTGAAAAAACGTACATAATAACATGTTTAATTATGATTTTTCAAGTAATAAGTACAGCACTATCCCATAATTTATAGCTACTGGATACTTTTTGGAGTTTTGAACAAAGGAAGGAAATTGCTAAAAAACTCTTACATATATGAAATTATGCAAAACTAGAAAAAATTGCAATTTTAAAACTGATTTAGAGAATTTTAGAGATTCTTATAATATTATTTTCTTTTACAATAAGGTATAGTTTTGCTATAAGTGATATTTTTCGTATTTTTTATTTTATTCTTACATTGGGTAGTTTAAAAGATATCACTCATGCATTAGCACAATTTTTCCTGTGTTAATTACTTTGAACTTCACTGTATTCTCAAATTTTAAAGTCTCTTAACTTGAAGGATTTGTATGACATTTATTGTATAATCCTAAGACTATCTTTTGTAAACTCTTGTAGGTATTTTGAATGGTTCAATATTTTAAGTGTTCTACCAACAAATTAAAAATTTTAGCTCATAAATGCTCGTCCCTTTCATTATCTTAAATTAAATATTTACAAATGTCAATGTGTTTATTGACAGTTTGACTAGTGTATTTTTCCGTTAGATCCATTTGGTCGATTTAGCTGGAAGTGAAAGGGCAGACACAACCGGTGCAACTGGTCAGCGACTTAAAGAAGGTGCGCATATTAACAAATCTTTGGTAACATTGGGTTCTGTGATATCCGCATTAGCAGAATTGTCTATCGAAACCAATGGACACAGAAAATCATATTTTATACCCTACAGAGATTCAGTATTAACTTGGTTACTTAAAGACAGTTTAGGAGGCAACTCTAAAACTATCATGATAGCAGCTATAAGTCCAGCAGGTACACTATTGCTTTAGAAGAAGTTAATTGTTAATTTGACAAACAAATTTTTAGATTGCAATTATGGCGAGACGTTAAGTACTTTGAGATACGCCAATAGAGCTAAAAACATTATCAATAAACCGACGGTCAATGAAGATCCCAATGTTAAACTTATTCGCGAACTTCGAGATGAAATATCTAAATTGAAAGCGCTCATGTTTAACGAGCACAGATCTGACGATATGCTAGCGCAGCTACAGGAAAAAGAAGCGAGGGAAAAGGTGCGTTTAAATTAATTTTCATATATTTTTTTTCATCTATTTTTCCTGTATGTAATCATTAGGAACTTACTGAGGAATGGGCCGGAAAATGGAGAGAAGCTCAGGCTATATTACGTGAACAAAGAGCTTTAGGATTAAGAAAAGCTGGGCCCGGAGTGGTTTTAGATTCTGACAGACCACATCTTGTGGCAATTGATGACGATCCTCTAAGTACTGGTGTTACTTTATATCACTTAAAGGTAAAATATTGCTTATATTAATAATTTAATTTTAATAAACTCTTAAAAAAAAAAAACAAAAAGAAACCGCGATATAATTTTTTATTCGGCCAATTTAATATGAATTGATACAATAAAAATATTTGCTTTGAGCGCAACATTCCAAGTTCATATTCTTAAAGTGTTTAGTGTAAATCTCCGCTTTTTCCTCATTTAAATATGCACAAATAACAGTATTGACTCCATTCACAATGAGTCATTTAGTCCACGTGATGACGACGAAGTTATTTATTATGATCCTTGACCGCGACTATTAAATTGAATGCGCCATTGTTGAAGGAAGTACTTTTAGAACATGACATCATTATTGTGCATAACTCGTGAAAGCGGTCATGTGAAATTATGCACAATAGTGCTAGAAAAAAAAGTTAATTACTTCTTAAAGAGATTCTCATTAATCACTATACAAAGTATTGCCGCCTACTGAAAAAAGAAAACTATTAAAATAGCAAGAAAAGCTCCATATTCATAGATTGATTGTTAATTCAAATAATATTATTAAATCAACATGACTAATCAAGAAATTAAACAATTTTCACCGTTTAGTAATTTTAAAATAATTAGTAATATTTTATCAATTGACGCTGATGAGATGCGTAATATGTTCAATGATTACTTCAAATCATCTGTTAAACAACCAAGACAGGACTTAAACAATAACAATCCTGAAATTTTTCCAATCCAGGTTAATAACTCAATGTTTATTAGGCCAGTAACGACTGTAGAAATCACACGTATATTAAACAATTAAATAACACAACAGTGTCAGGACACGATAGTATGGGCACAGAATAGGTAATATACAGAAGTGTCACTCAATGCATTTCCCTATGGTCACGATTTTATTTTTTGTGGTAATTATACAGGTTTTTCCACGGTAGCCGTTCGTTAGAAGTTTCCGAGGTCACAGAATAGGTAATATACAGAAGTGTCAGTCAGACAAGGAATTCGTACCATATCTCTATGCCGTTTTAATGATATCGCAGTCAGTACAAATTTGTCGTTCGCGCAGGTAGAATTTCTTGGTGTCATTATACAGGGTGATTGATCGAGATCGTCCATTAGAAAGATTGGCCCTTCTAGTAATCATTAATTTCTGTAAAGTTGCATACGCACATAGTGTAATAAAATCTATGCCGTGAAAATACTTTCAAGATGGCGGCACTTCCGGAAACACCGGAAATTGACATCAACTTTCTTATTTCAAATGGAATGGTATAGTTTTCTTTGCACTTTTGAAATCTAAACGTTATTCTAGAGGAACTTTTACTAGTATTACTATTTACTTTAAATTTTAAAATAATACGAAGACATTGATAATATACATATGTGGACACGAATAAAGAATTTGTTACATATACATATGGTTAAGCAGTTATTTACCAACTAATTGCCTTAAAAACATGTTTTCTATTAAAAAATGATTAGAAAACGTATTTTGCAAATGTATTTTTGAAAATTTTGCTTTGCATACTCATTATTTATCTAGTTAATCCGGCTCTGCTGACAAAATGGGCCAATGGGGTCCTGCATCAAACCTGTGCGCAGAATCGTGTAGTCGTAGATAATTACCACAAAAAATAAAATCGCGACCATAGGGAAATGCATTGAGTGAAACTTCTGTATATTACCTATTCTGTGCCGAGGTTAGAAAAAACCTGGAACTCTGAATTTTTGGAATCCGGGCCTATTCAAGATTCTTTTTCATTTTAAAATATTATATATATATATATATAGGGTCTTGCCACTTCCGGTTATACCGGTAGTCGCCATAAACTTTCCTATTTTAAATGGAACAGCCTGTATATTATTTCATTTTTAAATTCCTGAGAAAATTTTATGATGAGTTCTAATAGGTTTCCCTATACCTATTTTCAACTGCTACTTAGATATCTTGATTTTTTTGAAAATTTTGAAAGATGTAGCGTTATTTGCAACACAGTATCTCTTGCCCATTTTCGACTGGTAATAAACACTTCTAGGGTAGATGGAAGCACAAGAATGACACTTTCGAAATCCACATTGACAATTGATTTGTCGCATACAGGCTGTCCAAAACTGCATGACCAATTACAAAATCTTCAAAGTTGAAAAAGTTCTTTTTTTCAAATGGAACACCCTGTATATTATTGGATGATCAGATGCAGAATTTAATTCAGTATCGATTCGCTATGATCCCCATCTGATATGTATTTTCTTGCTGAAAATGTAGGCTTTTGATGTCTTTTGGATTTTGGTTCATGTTACGACAATTGGTGGCTGAAACTGTAACTTTAACGTGTAGGATTCATGTGGTTCAAAACAAATAAAATGTTTATTTTATCAGTAATGTACACTCAATTATCAAGTGTAAAATCTAAGGCTGTAGTATTCCTTTCTATCATGGCATAACGAGTTCGGCTTAGACAACACTTAACACATTTCTTTGTTTATGCTCACAATACATCTAGTCGATTATTTTCATTAAACAGGAAGGCGTTACAACGATAGGAACGGAAGAGTCAGACGAAAAACAAGACATAGTACTTCGCGGTTCTGGCATGGAGGCGAAACACTGCACTATCTCGTTCGAGAACGGAATCGCCATTTTAAATCCTTCACCCGGCGCCCAAGTTTGGCTCAATAATATCCTTATCGAATCTCCTTCGAGATTGTCGCAAGGTTGCATCATATTTTTGGGTCGCGCGCACGTTTTCCGGTAATTCCTCGACTACGCTATTATTATCGCCGAAGGTACGCGTTTAATGTGATTATTTTTATTAGTTTTAACGATCCCGCCGAGGCTGCAGAACTGAGAAAAGGTGAACGAACAATAAACTTAGCTCGGTTAAGCTTATTAAGTTGGTCTACGCCTGATTTAGCGGCCTCTATAGAGAATCTACCGCCGTAAGTATAAACGCCGGTTAATATAATACGCGTTGTTAAGCCTGATAGCTTATCTTTCCAGATTAGACGATGATAGGTATGACATTGAATCGCAACGGTTAACCTTAGAAAAAGAAAAAGAGGTGTTCGAAAGAGAACAAGAAGAATTTGAAAAAAGGCGGAAATCGTTAGAGGAAGCTCAAGCGAAACTAGAAGTGGAGAAGAAGGTCATGGAGAGAGAACATGCTGCTCAAGTGAGTTTTTAATTAATATAGTCTCAGTTAAATATACTTGAAAGATAAAGGTTAACCTAAGTTTCAAAAAACTTCATTTTTAGGCACGGCAATTACAAGAAAACTGGAGACAAATAGCCGCTCAACAAAAACAGAGAGAGCAAGAATTGCAACGCAAAGAAAAAGACTTGATTCTACAAAGAGAAGCATTAGAAAGAGAACGAAAGAAACTGATGGGTGAAGTAAGTTTTCATTTTATTATTTTGTTCCCTAAATCCTGTTTGTTTTTTTTTTTAAGTTCTTACCCTTTTACTTTTATATTATTTATTATTTTTTACGCTTAGATCCAAGAGGAGTATAAACAGCTAAACGAACTAAAAAATGAGCTTCTAATTAAGCTGAAAAACACATGCCAATTTATCATGTCTCACTGTAGTGAGTTCTCCTTCCCCGATCCTCATACCAAACGACTGTTCCAGGTATCTATCGCTTTTGATTATTTTAGTTTGTTCGTTTGTATTGTTTTTTTTTTTTGTTTTGGTGATTTTCGTAGTGTCCTTTGATTTTGATTTCGTTTTTCTTGATTTGGATTGTGGTATTTGTGAGTGACGAATAATCTTGTGAGGGTTGCCGTGAGTTTTGTTTGCTTATTTTTTAGGATCTTACGGCGAAATCCGAGACCAATTCACCTCTCTCTGACGCGGATCCTGACTACTTGGTAGATCTTCTCAACGGCATCAAAGGACAGTCGATCATACAAGATCTGGTACATCAACATGTAAGAATGAAATATCATTATAGAATTAAATTTCTTCGATTTTGTACCGACGATTTGCTCTCATTTCTGATCGTATTTTAATATAAACGCTTTATAACTTTAGAGACAAGAATTAGCCGAATTGCAAGCTGAACTAGAACGAAGGGTGCAGACGCTGTCGGAGAGGCGACAAGCGGTTGAGAAATTAGATAAGAGACTCGTAGATTTAGTGGACGAACAACTAGAACTAGGATTGCCTTCGAACAGTGAAAATCTGCACGATTTAAAGTTATCTTTAGCAACAAGGACGGAGCAACAATTACAAGAATTAGAACAAAGAAAGCAAGCGTACGCACAGCGTTTTCTTTATTAATTCGACCGATGCTAACAAAAATATATATTTCCAGTTTAACCTTGAATTTAAAGAAAATAAACAGTGCTCAGAGCCCTAGCTCTTGCCCGGCGAGTAACAATAACAGCGCTGCAGAAGGTGGTACATTAAGTAGCGATACTTATCATACAGCACCGAGCAGCTGTTCAACACATTTAAAATTGGATGCCGTCGAACAATTTATGAGTGACAGCGGCGTTGAATTAAAAGCTAATAATGTACATGATGAAAGCGATATATCCAGTACGGAAAGTCAAGAGTGCAAGGTACTTAACTCAAGAAAATAATCGTTAAAATTGTTTATAGGATACATGCTTTCAGTGTGCCGCCAGTGATACGCAGTCTTCTAGTTCGGTGGAAGAAAAATCCCCTGTCATACGAAAGAGGAGGAGAGATATCGAGGCTCTACGCAGGTTAAGTCAACGGATCGCGCAGCAAAAGCAACTTATCATGAAGAATTTAGACGCTCATTGTCCGAAATCGCAATTAGACGGACAAATTGCTGTGAGTATTAAATTATTGTGGAAGCGATGTTAATAGTTGATGATGGGCACTCTTAAAGGTATTGCAGGATTTACAAAAACAATACATGACTTTAAAGGTGGGCTCATCTTCCATATTATCACCAGCCGCAGAACATCCTTTACAAGGTATCGATAGTCCTAGTCCAAGTCCGTTGAAGCCGTTGCATACCGGATCGACTTCCGCATTGTATTCACCGCCTATTCCTGTGAGTATTTTCGTACTTATAGAGATACGTATCTTGCGACATTTATTATCAATATTACTTGCTGACGGTTAAAAGAGGTCGCTTTTTTTTTAAAGAAGAACATTAAATTTAAAGTGCGTTAAGAAAACCGGTAGGGACACGCTCTTTTAATATATGTATTCAATTCATTCATTCGTTTAAATTTTAAGTATTTTAGTATAATTAAATAGTAATTTAATACACAGAAAATTGATATATTGGTTGACGGTAGTTCTGGGGTGGGACTCTGTGTACTATAGAATTCTATTTATCGCTTCGTTTCTACATCATTTGTACTCTGCGTGGCAATAGTCGCTTTCTATATGCCGCCATATTGTCGCCTAAGATTCGATACGTCCACACACCTCGCTTTAAAGGATAGATAGATCGTTTAGAAAAGGATAGTAATTTACCAGTTGATAGCTTACTTCACATACTTGTTTGATTTCACATTGATCCAGTGAAAGAGGTGTATAATGTTTGAGTTTTATATTTTTAAAATATAATAAAAATACACTTGTAAGTTCGTTATATTACAAATATCACATGTTTTAATCTTACCTGCTATCTACTTCAGTGTATACAATACACTTTTAGTAGGAATATGGTAGGAATTAGTTTAAATTGTGGTGCAATTGAAATGTTAGTGTAGTTATATTTAAAGAATATAAAGTTAATAATTTCTACCTATCTAACATTGTAGTTATTAAACATAAACATGAGGGTCACATAATTGGAAACATCTAAAGCAATAAATAAAGATTAGCGAATAAAATATGCAAATATTTTTCAACAGCTTTTCTCACTGACTGCCTGATGCCACCTATCATCCACCTGTGTTGTCTTTTTCATAAAAATTAGTAAGAACCCCATGCAAATTATTCTGAACGGTTGGTGTTCACCCAATGAGGCGATTAAATTTCTATTGCTACATTCACTACAGTACTATAGGCACACAGAGTACCAAATCACCATATTGTCGACTTCAAATGTAGAATACTACTATAGAAAACGATAATAGAATTCTATTGTACACAGAGTCCCAGCCCTGATCTTTTTTATAAGTCGTACATGTTGGTACCCTGATTACTAGTGCTTCAACAAAACTCATTACCACCACCGTTGTTTTAAAAAACTACGAAATTACTCGACAAAAGAAAAAGTAATTTTTTTAAGTAGACTAAATTTTTTGTAATTTTGGTGAAACGTAAATTAAAAGTACACAAATTTAGTCCAACAAACAAAATTCGAACAAGACCTCTTAACAATTTTTTTTTCTTCTTGGAATTGTCTAACAATTGTGTCATGTCTTGTCTTTTTATTACGCCGAAGCTCATTCCAGACTTTCTTATGGTATCATGTTCTGGGGCTCCTCGAGTTTCTCTTCCAAAGTATTTATTAGCCAAAAACGCATCATTCGCTGTATTGCTAATATAAATTCTACGTCTTGTTGGCCGTTCTTTGTCAAATTTAAGATTTTACTTTTACTAAGTATTTACATTCTGGAGCTTCTCTCGTGCATTCACTCAATCCAGTATAAGATCCCAAAAAATTCAGACTACCATTCATACAATACTAGGTATAACGACCTGCTTAGGACTTCTTGCAATAAACTGTCTTTGACTCAGCGTGGCCATCTGGCTGGCAATGGGTACCCGGCTGTTCAACGTGCTTTCGAGCGATTTGAAGGCTATTCAAAATCATAAACTTAAAAAAAAAAGAGTGCGTGGGCTTCTTCTGGATCACTTCATTCCATTGATGAATTTCTTGTAATCTTTGACAAATAATCTAGATCTAGAATCTTGATGCTCACTAATCGATTTGTTAAATATTGTCATTTTTACTACTACTATAGCTTTCATTATTATTATCTGCGTGTACTCCATTATTGAATTTCTTGTAATTTTTAGCAAATAATTTAAACTAACACTCACCGGTACATACTGCATTTCCCTCAGTCACCGGGACCATCAATCGGCTTTCGATTTGTTGAATGTCTATTATTATGTCGTATTGTTCCATTATTTCCATAGTTTTGTTTGTATTGCTCCTATCATTATTATCACCAAAATTACTACTTTTTTATAACCTGTCATTATTATCACAAAAAATTACTACTTTTATATAACCTTTGTTGTAACCATGACAATGTCAATATCGGAGATCTCTGACAATAAAATTATCTATCTACTATTCGTCCAACGGATCTTTACCCATGCGTAATTGATTTATATAGCAATAATACTCATATGTTATTCAATGCATTTCGTACAATTTCCGTTTGATAGAAGAAAGAGAAAGCAAATTCAACTTGAAACGTTTATCTTCTAGCCGTTGGTTCAAGCAATCGAAGTACTAATATTGCGCGTTATTCAAATAGAAAAGAGATAGAATACAGCCAAATAATCTATTCTTAAACGTGTTGCACTTGTACGGCGCTAATCAAAATCATTACACCATTTTGCATTGTTCTGTCAAAGTTTTGTCTATGGATCTGTCATTAAGCTTTTTGACGTTAGATTTATTGTGTGGTTTTATTATTGTCGTTTTGCACTTTACTAATACGGTAGTAGGCATTACAATCAAAACATTATATTTCCACTCACAGTTCTATACTAATTTTTGTGGTATTCATTGTGCTCTCGAACAAATATCTCTAAATTGAACTTGGTAAGAATGTGTGATGCATTATAGTTTTATAAACTTCATGTAAACAAAATGTTTTGACATTTACAATTGTCAATAGGTTAGAAATATCACCCATATCATAGTGTAGTGTAGTACTTAACTTGAGTATAAAGTACTGACTTGATACAGATATACAAAATTTATGATGTCATGGGTAAAGAACCATTGGACAAATAGTATCTATCTAACTTGAATACAAATTTTTATTTATAGAATCGCAGTATGCCTCCTTACTCCAATATCAGTATGTACAGATCAATGCCGTCCATTATTACAGGTAACGAATTATATATTTGTAGAGAAGTTATTGGTGCTAATAATAATTATTAAATAATTAAAAATTATATAGATGCAGACACAGATAGTATAATAAATATTAGCAGTTACTGTATTAGAGGTGCCGGTTCCGGGACACATTACGAATATGATGTTAGAATATGTACAGTTGACGATAGATGGTCGGTTTTGAGGAGATATAGTCGATTTAGAGATCTCCATTTAGCGATGAAAGCGAGATATGGGGAGCAGGTATGGAATTAGTACATAGTTGTAGTTAGAGTAAATATAATTGAACTATCTAGACACTGAACTTCAACTTTTTAATGTGTAATATAATAACTAAGTTGATAGTGTTGGGCAAGGTAGGTGATATGAACTACACCTGCCTTCGCCTACCTTGCCCAACACTATAAGTTGATTTAAATCCTGATCATGGATTCATTTTCATGTTAATTTATTCCATGGTTTTTTTTTCGTCATTCATCGTTCATTACTAGCATTCTTCATGAATATTTTATTTGTTATTTTTCATTTATAGCAGGTACTAAATGTCTCACTTCATCACAGAACTATGAACACCAGCTTCATTTAAGTATATAACTTATGGTTATACCACTTTTTTTTTTATTACATTTCGCCCTATATCAATATTATAAAAAAAATGCTCTATACATTCAATCACTAGGGTTGGCCTGCAACAAATTGATGATGGCTTCCAATCATGATTTTTGTGTCCTGACGATATCAAAGCCAAAATGCTAGATTACCCATACTCGTTTAAAGTGCCGACGACACGACTTTCGGATTTTAAATAAAAGTTCCGTACATTTTTCAGGTAGCGAAAATACCTTTCCCATCGAAGCAATTATTTTCCAATTCGGAATCGGTAGCTCAATCTAGGAAGAAGCAGCTGCAAACGTACTTAAGACGTCTCATCGAAACGTGTAAGAATCACCCGGCCTGCCCTCTAGCGTACGGTGGCCCAATAACCCGGGACACCTTAGTTAACTTTTCACCGTTCTTCAGGAAAGGCATATTCGAAAACGGTAAATGCGGGACGAGTTAGGCAATAACGAACGTTTTTAATTGTTTTGTTATACTTTTAAATATAATTATTATCGAAAGAAATGAACTTAGTCGCTTTGATTTAGTGGTGGTATTTGCGGGTCGCGGTAGCACTTAAAATAAAATTAAATAAAAGAAGCAAACGAAACACTAACAGCTGTCATTATCTTCGATATATTTCCAACTCTTATATTACTGTTCCTACATAAGCTTATCTATTTATACATAACGATTTTAACAAACGCAAATAATTAACTGAAATATTCCAAAGGAGCTTTTTGACAGAGTATATAATCGATGTTACAAAAAAAATAAGTGATACGTACTATAATACAAAGATTTATCAAAAGAAAAAAATAATAATAAGCTGTTACTGATACTTGCAAACATTATTTTTTTTAATATAAATCTGCCTGTATATTTAATGTAAAAGTTACCAAACTTACATAGTATCTTTTATATGTACTCTTTCGCGTAGAAACAGACGGGAATGAGGGAGATAAGGTTTGATTCAAACGGCAATCTACGTTAGATTTTAAATTCTATAATTTGTAAAAACTAATAATTTAGCATTTCAAGATACACACTATCATAGAGTGCCTTTTGAAACAAAAGTATTACGTTAGTTTAACAATAAAAGCATACTTATTAATTATAATTTTGTTCTTTGTTGTCAATGTTTTATTTATTATTATATTTAGAAGTGATTCTTTTTTGCAAAATATGAATTAAGTTGTGGAATGGCTTAGTTGGAAGAAAACCTTATTTTTAAAAGCTATTATTATTAAAAGTTTCAACTGAGAGAAAAACTACTTTTATAAACTAAATTGTAAATTATGTAATATCTGTTAAAATACATTATGATGAAGGTCAGACCTTGTACTAGTAAAAATTACACAAAGCCACAAAATCCGTCAAATTAAACCATTTGTAGTTTTATTTTTGTTGACGTACTCATTTTTCATTTAAAAATCCATATTTTTTTTGCAGTGAGACTAGCCTGGTCTTTTTTTCAATGTTTTACATACTACAAATTTTATTGAATTTTTTAAAAGGGTGGAAAAAAGTAAAAACATTAAAAAGAGGTATGAAATTGTCACAAACTACGAAAAACTTATATTTTGCAAAAAAAAATCTAATTGGTCTTTCTAATACTGAAAATTTTGACTGAAACGGTTTTAAGGTTGTTTTATTTATTTGCATTGTAGCCTTTATCATAGATTTGTTTATCTTAATTAATTAATCATTTTATTCTAAAGGAGTACATGGCACTATACTTTGTTTTTCTCTTTACCTAATGATTACTTATCTAATTTTAATATATTAATTATATTTTTGAACTCCGACATCTAATAGAAAATAGAACAATGAAAAGAGAAACTGGTTGCCTCGTATAATTAATTTATTTGATTATAAAAGTCAATTAAAGTATTACATAAAAAGAAATATGTATATTATATACAGTAATGTTTTATAGAAACAAGTATTAATTGTTGCGGCAAGTATTTCGAAACTATGGACGAAAGATTGTAACTATAGTCTTTATTTTTACCAGTATATACTCGAATAAATGCTATCAAATCAACTAATAGGTGTGCATGTGATATGATGTGTTGAAGCGATTAGGACTGAATCCGAAAATCATCTTAAGTCAAAATTGTCTTCTAATTGTGATACTAAATGACGTTAAATATTTCTCTTATTAAATTAAAACAAAAGAAATGTTGTGATAAAACTCACTAAAGCTCTAAGTGTGATATAAATGAAATAAAAAGGAAACAAAATGAAAAACTTTATTTTTTATTAACCCTTGCCAATATGTAATTACCGTAATATTAATTTATTCCTTATTCTTGGGTTAGAGTTGTACTACTGGAATGTATTTTTTTTTTGTTATCCTTTGTTGTTGTTTTCTCCTTTTTACTTAATTTAAATATTTAATATTTTCTGTGTCCTTAAAGTTGCTATATTTTGTGTATATGATTTTTATTAGAAATAAAAATTTAACTAGATTCGTTGTGTTATTATTTTAAATGGAGGAAAGTAACAAAATGACCCAAAAACCTTTGCAAAAGAATTACAATTAATTATTGGACTCTTTTTGGCATTTTTATTATCAGATCTTATCCGTGATAAATATGTAAGTAGAAATAATTTTAAAATGAAGTGGCGTTCTTCACAAAATTAAATATAATCGACGCAAAATAAAATTTTCATAAAGCTTATTTTACACGGTCAAATGAATTGGTGAATTAATTCATAAATTTATTCATGAAAAACTTGACAAGGTGAGAGTGTTTTACACGATGCAATTTTTGCTAACTATAAATGAGGGTCTTATGCATTACCAACTGTTCTGTTTTGTTGACGTTTGACGTGTCGTGCTCATATTCAAGTTTAAAAAATGAAAGTGGGAGAAGTGATAAAAGACTCAAAAAGGAAAGTGACATAATAACGTGCTAATTTGTACGCTTTGTTTGTCATTATTCGGTACTATATAACTATCTATTTTACCTAGCATGATCTCACCTTTCAATATAATATATAAAAAAAACAATAACTTAATCGTTAAGCGACACCGTCTACTTCAACACAGAACGACGAGACATAATAACCCCACGTCATTTTATGTCATTTCGCAGTTGGTATTGAGTTAATAAATAGAATCTAACCAGAATTCACCAAAAAAATTCATGAAAAATTAGAACATGTTCTAATTCGACAATTTATTCATGAATTTATTGTCGTCAACTTATTCAACTTATTTTGGATATTACATGCAACAATAAATTCAAGGTTACAAAATTCAACAATTTATTGGACCGTCTAAAGCAGCCTGGATTATTATTTTCTCGATATACGAATTAAAACTACAAGGACAACAAATATTATTCTAGGTTGTTGTTTAACGTATACAAGCAGAAAGGTCAAGTTTAGTATCCCTTATTGTCCTGGTACGAAAATCGCGTGTCATTTGTGCAGTGCAAAACTCGCAGAAGATATATATGCATAAATAATGTGAAAGATTCCATTCTATTGACTTAGTCTCGAAATTGTTGTAATAGTAGTAGTGTGTTCTAATAATTTCTTTTGTGCCGATTTATTAGTAATTTTGTGCTATCATTAATATTTTGGGTGGATTTCACGTAAGATTTACTTAAAATATAACAAAGTTTTACCGATATAAATATATGTGAGATCTAAAAACGCATAATAAATACAACAAACTATTTTTTATACATCTTTGGAAACATTCATGAAATATTTAAATGATTCGATAGCATATACCCATTTAATGGTCAATCCAATAAGATTTATTTGCGAAAATAATATTTTAGTAAGATTATTTAATACTTACGACATAAAATTATAATTATTATGTTTCTAAAAGTGAGTGCAATTTCCATTTTAATCCCAATTGAGGGCTCTAATAGTTTCACCCCTGTATTTATGGCGTAGAAGTGATTTTACACGCTGTGTAATTATCAAACCACGGCATGGATGTGCGTGCAATCACCCGCAGAGTCTTACCACTCGACAATTACACGATTTTAATCAAAATAATGGAATTCGAATGTTGAATGCGGATTGGTACCGCAACAGAGAATTACATTCAGTTAGTCGTCGGATTTTGCGCCCTTACTACTTGTTACGTTAAAAAAAAAAAAACGAATAAATCTGCGATATTTTATTGTCATAAAGATGTCATTTTTACGCGGTACTGAAGAATATTATCAAAAGTTCATCGAGCTGCAGGAGAAACTGAGAAAGAGGTGAGTGTAAGTTTAATATTTAATGAAATTCTAGCCGAAAGTTTGTTTGTATTGTACTTAGAAGTATTTGTTTGTATTGTAAAATTTCGTAAAAAAAAGGCGCGCTTTATTGAATGAGGTGAGTATTAAATAAGTATCGATTTTTTTTTCCAGCGAAGAGGAGAGATTAATACTGGAGATGAAATTCAATGAAATGGTGCAGGTAACAAGGGAAGAGTAAGTATCCAAATTATAATTTTTTTTTTGTTATGAGTTAGTTTTTCAAATTTTGCGGTTTCTTCATGGAATTAGGACAAATTGTTGACAAACATTAAAATATTTATTTTCATTAGAGTCTGTGAATGATAGCCGGATTTGTACTAAAATGTCTGAGAGACCTGATTATTACCGGTTGTCATGGGTTCAAACATCGTTCTGGTAAATCGTAATCAATTTTTCTTTTTTCTGGGGTCGTGATGATGATTGGAAGAGAGACTTACCTGAGGGGAGGAGGGTATCTGACAAGCATAAAAGTTATTAAGCTTAATCGCTTTTAAGAAATAAGAACTATCGTGCAAATGACAGAATGGATTTTTTTTATGACGTTAGTGTTAGCACACACACATTGAGTACCTATATACCGTGGAAGAAAAAAAGGTCGGTTTTTAATATAGAATACCCAAATACCCTCAACACTCAAACGTTTCCAGTATGTGCTGCTTATAGTAGTTTACGCAAACGTTTTTAATAAGCAATAAAAAAAATTAAAGACAGAATAATTTATTTTAATATTTAATGAAATTCTAGCCGAAAGTTTGTTTGTATTGTACTTAGAAGTATTTGTTTGTATTGTAAAATTTCGTAAAAAAAAGGCGCGCTTTATTGAATGAGGTGAGTATTAAATAAGTATCGATTTTTTTTTCCAGCGAAGAGGAGAGATTAATACTGGAGATGAAATTCAATGAAATGGTGCAGGTAACAAGGGAAGAGTAAGTATCCAAATTATAATTTTTTTTTTGTTATGAGTTAGTTTTTCAAATTTTGCGGTTTCTTCATGGAATTAGGACAAATTGTTGACAAACATTAAAATATTTATTTTCATTAGAGTCTGTGAATGATAGCCGGATTTGTACTAAAATGTCTGAGAGACCTGATTATTACCGGTTGTCATGGGTTCAAACATCGTTCTGGTAAATCGTAATCAATTTTTCTTTTTTCTGGGGTCGTGATGATGATTGGAAGAGAGACTTACCTGAGGGGAGGAGGGTATCTGACAAGCATAAAAGTTATTAAGCTTAATCGCTTTTAAGAAATAAGAACTATCGTGCAAATGACAGAATGGATTTTTTTTATGACGTTAGTGTTAGCACACACACATTGAGTACCTATATACCGTGGAAGAAAAAAAGGTCGGTTTTTAATATAGAATACCCAAATACCCTCAACACTCAAACGTTTCCAGTATGTGCTGCTTATAGTAGTTTACGCAAACGTTTTTAATAAGCAATAAAAAAAATTAAAGACAGAATCCATTATTAACAATTTGCCATGTTATTTGGACAACCAACTTAACATCCGCGTATCATACCTACATAAATCTATATAAACAACATCTAAAACTATTGTAAAATACTAGATACATATGGTATACATACATATTTCTTCTCGGCAGTTCACCAAACGTTAAGCTAAACAAAATTGAACAAACTATTATTAGTTTAACATAAATAAATAACTTAATGTATGGATTGTCGTTATCTTTTATTTTTTATATTATTTATTTTTATACAATTTTCCACATACAAAAAATAAAGCCAAACAATATTTAATTAGTGTTTGTAGATATCTATTTCTATGCATTTTTTTTTATTTTATTTGGTTTGGCTTGACTCGACAAGACCTACAATATTTTTTTTTATCACTGGTACTTATGCAAACGCAAACATTGGGTGTATACTGGGTAGTCTATATTTCGAAAGTTGTCAAAAATGGTGGTTGCGCCTGTCGATTGTTTTACTTGTACAGTTGAGTGAAGGAATTGAGAATTGCAATCGCACTCAGTTTGGGGGTTCCACATCTAGGTGGCGCATCAAATAAATAGATATTATTTTCATAACATTTCAAGATAGAAATTTGCAATGCAACCTTACAGAGATGTTTCCGGTCTTACACTTCTACTTTGTTAATAATAATAAAGACAATAAAAGAAACAACATTCCTAATCTGTTTAAAATTAAATTTATAAAAGCTTAAAAAAAGAAGAAAAAAAACGTCCCACGTAAACAAATTTAAATTTCCTGCACTTTTTCCTTAGAGCATGCATATATTACCTGGAGCACAGTATAGTATTATACAATAGTCGCAACGACTGTCGGCACCTTTGAAGTTTGTGTTCGCAAGTTTTGCTCGCGCAGAAAGCCGTGCGCACCAGAGTGGCAATTATACGTTTAAATTGTACGACTCGGCCCGAGAGCTGTGGGAGATAAATGCTTTTCTGGTCTAAATTATGACGGCATCTAAGTTTAAATTTGAATGAGAGAATAATCACATTTCAAAATAATTCATTTTGATACATGTTTTTCTTAGTTTGTTTGGTCACAATAATAATAGAGATAAAACTTAACGGCATTTCGGTTTATTTACAAACCTTTTTACGAGTTACATGTAATAAGTAGAATATAAAATATTATATAAAATTACATTAATTTATTGTGAATAAATGTTGTTCTTTGATAAATGATAAAATCATTATTGTTTTATTTTAATACGAAAATTTTAATTTGTTTTTTATAAAGATTCCGTTGTAAAATGTGTTCGTTTGACTTTATGGTGAAATAAGAAAAACGTTTTTCAATTTTCTAGGTAAGTAGATTTCTAAAAGATGTTGTCTTTTTATTAATATAATTTGGTGAAATATTGTCTCCGTTTTATCATCAACTGAAGATTTATTTTTTAAAGTAATTGTGCGTAAATAACCGGGATAGAAAATATCGTAGTAAAAAGAAAAGACAACAAGCGCTTTATGTACATGTAAATATAACGAAATTATTGGATAATTCAGAAAGTAGAATTATTTTTTCTGTTCAACGAGATTGTGAGCTTATTTATATTAACGTAATGAAGAAAGAAAAAGAAACATGTATTGCATATATACTACCTTGATACATATATTACTTTCAGGTAATAAATCAGTTTATTTATGTAGTAAAAATATTAACTTAAACGGCACAATGAAAACATCAATAACTTTAAATCTAAATGTAATCCCCGGAGGATTTTTTCCTTGTTTACAATAACTTAGAACCACGGATCTACAAATATAACATTGATCAATACACATTTAGAAAAATATTATTGGGGTCACTTCTAAGTGATAGGTGATAATCGTAATTGTAAATGATATGCCATCTTCCACGTAAATATACTCTTTATTTACAAATGTTGCACTGTAGATAATTTATAATTTTTTCCAACATTTTTAAAATATTTCAGAGTACCTACTATAAACGACAGGAGAGTTTCTACTGCACGACTCAAACGTAGACGTAACAATAAATTCCAAGCTATAACAAAAATTAATGTTAAACATTGGATTATCGCAATGATGACACAGAATTTACTCTTGTAAAAACAAGGCTGGTACTGGAAACGACAGGAGAGTTTCTATTGCACGACTCAAACGCAGACGTAACAATAATAATAAAAATTTATGACTGCTCTGTAAATATAACAAATACAAATGACGCCATATTATCAACACGATTTACGGCGCAGTCCATTATGGAAAGCCATGCGCAGCACATGCGCTCTCAAAAAGTGACACATAAAATGCGGCTCTTGAGACTATTGTATAATACTGTGCCTGGAAACTGCATACTATGTTCCCCACTCTAGCTAAAATGTCCCAAAAATCCACCATATTTGATATTTAATGAATATAAAACAAATATTTGTTTTATATTCATTAATAAATCAAAGAAAAATAACAATGAAGTTATTTAAGATATATTGCTATCCATTTTCGGGACAATAATTCCGTGAAAATATTATTACATGTTAATTTGAAACTATATAATAAGAAACGCAATTATATCTGACATGCGCATTTAATAAAACCATAATTTCTATTTAGGGAACAAGCGTATTACCGTAAGCTACGGAACCGATACAAGCGTTTCTTGGAAGAAGATCGTAGACGACAAGAGAGGAATGAAAGAATCATGAGGATTTTGGAAAGAATCGAAGGACGTGCAACCATGTTGGCGGCAAAAACGGAACGATTCGAACTTCTGCGGCAACAATATCTTGCGTATTTAAAGCGAGTCTTCGCAAACACTAAAGGCGGTCAGGAGTCCAGGCGCCCATCACCAATGCCAGAAGAAATCCCGACCATTGCCGAAGAGAAAGCCGACTTGTATAGCAATCCTATCATACGGAAAGCAATGTATGGAAGCAAATATGATGATATTAGACAGAGTACGAACCTTTACGAGCATCCCGTTATTAAAAACGCGCTTTCCGTTAATAAAGAAGAAGGAAAACTGAGTCCTAAGCTTGATGTTGTGAAGCAATACTTGCGTAGTTTTTCACCGCCGATTTCTGGCGAAGAAGTTTTAAAGGCAAGCAGATCTAGTGAGAAAATCTCGTCATTTCATAATAGGGAGTCTCTTGACTCTAACGATGCTTCATATAATGACGAATTTCCTTACTATTACAAGACGAAAGCTGGGAATATAGCTGATAAAATTATCAGTTCGATAAATTCAAAACCGAAACTAGCTAGTCCGCACCGTGAACACGACATTAAAAGACCGTTTCTAGAGAAGGAAGACAGATATAGAACGGGAATATCCCCGATTGAAATTAGGGTTGAGAATGTTTCCGAAAGTCCTGACTTATTGGAAAAAGATTATTCGTATATTCGAAAACCTGAAGAGTTTGCTCCTAAATCGAAAGAAAAAATGAAAATAGGTGAAGTCAAATTTGAAAATGACGAGAAGGATGATAGGATGCCCGAAATTCCAAAAGTATTGGAACAGAACGAGGCTAGCGCCAAAGATGACGAAGAAATACTAACAGGGAATGATGATGAAAAGAAAGAAGAGGAATTTGCAGAACAGGAAAACGTGCAGAATAATCTACCCAAATCAGATGGCCTAGAAGATTCACTATTGCATGATGATCATCATGCAGATACAATCGAGTTGTTAAATGATGAAATTAGCAATGAAATAACATTTGAAAAGGAAATGGAAGAAAGCAAACCAGACGAGATTAACTCCGTCGAAGCTTTCGAAGGCCAAGAGTACGTTAGAGATGACAAAGATGAACATAATGATAACATTGACGATGTTCCTCAGGAAGATGATAATGAAGATCTACGTGTACAATATGTAAATGATTCCCACGATGGTAATGGAAAAGCACCCGAAGAAAATGGAGAAGACAAGATTGGTGATCAGTCTAATATCCATCACCTTATCCAAGAGGACGAATCTTCTTTCCAAATGGATTCCAAGCCTTCGTCAACGACCGACAAACAAGCAATCGAGCCTACTATTGAAAAAAGCAAATCATCTCTTGAATATAATAGTGAAAATCCCAGTGTGATTCAGGAGAACGAGAACATTGATGAACACCAAGATAATTATAATGGTGGTTATCCAGCAAAATACGACGAAAATGCTCAGATGAATAATGAACAGCATAACCAGGATCCGTTACAATACGATCAAAGTAAAGATCCCCCTATACAATACGATGAAAATAGACAACCGTTTCAGTATACAGAAGCTGATCAAAATAATTATCAAAGGGAATATGATGCAAGTTTCCAGGATAATCCTCAATATGAAACTGAGCAAAGTCCTTTGCAATACGATCAAAACAACCAGCCCGTACTACAATACGATGCAAATGGACAACCGGTTCAGTATGCCGAATATGATCAGATGCAATATGATCAAGGTGGGCATTACGATGAACATGGTCGACCTATTATGCAATACGACGAGAATGGTCAACCTATCACGCATTACAATGAAACTATGATGCAATATGACGAAAACGGGCAACCCCTTCATATGCAATACGATGAAAATGGTCAGCCCATAATGCAATATGATCAGACTGGCCAACCAATCATGCAGTACGATGAAAACGGGCAACCGATCTATGGCCATTACGATGAAACAAATCAGCCTCAAGTGCAGTATGATGAGAACGGTCAACCAATCATGCAATACGATGAAAATGGACAACCCATCTATCAGTATGAACAGAACGACGGATATTATGCAGAAGGGCAGATTTACGGCGATGAGAAGCAGAGTTATGAGCAACCCACTAGTCATACTGAAGATGTAATAGTAACAAAAGAACCAGTAGTACCAAATCAAGAGAGGCCTACAGATCTTCCCAAGCAGGAAGTAGCACCAAATCCTTCTGGGAAAGAGAAGAAAGGCAACGTAATGGAAATGTTGGATACGGATACAGAAAGCGTACGACAAGACGCTAATAAACTCTCTAATGATAGTGACTTTGATTTTAGTAATTCTAAATAAAAATAACTATATTGAAAGTTAAAAAAAAGTAAGAGAAAACATCCAGTAATAACAATAACAACGTTCTAGTTTAATTTTGTACAGATTCTGATGATATCTAAATTATTAAAAGTTAAATAAATGAAAAAAATATTGTTGTTGCCTAATAGTTGCTTCACTTCATTTAAAATGTAAACTGCTATTTTGAATAAAATGACGTTCTTGCACCTCAATATTTAAAAGACAATGGTGGGGTTTTTAAATAGCTATGGATGTAAGCAAATTTGCTCCTAACAAAGTGCTAAAAACAAAATGTAATTTATTTAAAGAATATTTGAAAAAAAAAGGTTTACAAGTTTTTTTTCTCTAATTATGTTTACAAAAAAGTCGCATCTAGCCTGAAAATTGAATTCTGAGCAACTTTTTGAAATAAAGTTTCTGGATTCAGTTAAGTATGTCATCTAACCTCACTTTTTGCTGAAATATGACATGTTTTTAAATTCAACGTCATATAGATCAATCCATCAACGACCTGTCAAAATGAAATTCAATATGGCCGTTGAAGGCAAACATCGCGCTCTTTACGGCAGGTTTTGATGTTAATAATTGCTTCTTTTTGTCAAAGCGAAGTGAGTTTGACATAAAAATGGTCATAAATGACATAAATGCATAGAAAAACTTGCATAAATGACTTATGATATGACTGAACGCGATTGATTTGCCCACAACGGGCATCTTAGGTCACGTGGTCTGGATTGATCTATAAATTTTAAGGTTATTAGTAATTACCTTAGTAACGGTAGATTTAATAAGTGCAATAACTTGCTACTACACTTACTAAATGTACTCTAAGTAGATCTATTTTAATGATACATCAATTTTGTCATATGTTGCAACATTTATTTCAGTCAGTGCATATTTATTAAAGTTCGCAACATCTCAAAATTATGTTATAGCCTAAATGATAATACACTACATACTTAAATTTAATTATCATATCAGGTAGATATATTTTGAATCAATAAACACTTGTCTACTGGAATTTTCCATAAACAGAATTTTTGGAATCCTATTGTTATTTTAATAGAATGACTGATATCGCATTTGATCGTATCTAATTAATTTAATAAGCAGAAAAAATGAAGTTGTTTGACTGGAACTGTTTTATGTACCTACATGTTATCCAATTACCCTACTCAAGTTAATTGGAGCAAACATATGGGCTAAACCTATAAATTTTATGTGATTCTGTTTTTATAATCATTCATACTTGATGAGTATAAATGCGATTTAAAAGAAAGATTCAAGATACAATAATGAGAAGTATACATAATAAAGCATTATATGTTATAGTGAAATTTACCCGAGTTTCGTTTTTTTATATTCGACACATAGAACAACATGCTCATATTAGGTAATTTAAACGCATAGTTATATATTTAGTAGATAAAACAGGTATTATACGTAGTACAACGTCACTATAAGGTTTGTTTCTACAGCCATTTAGGATCATTTTGTTGTTTGATTGCTTATTTTATTTCTCTGACACAATAATTATAAAGACTTTATATTTAAATTTTTGCCATTTCATGAATGCGATAATTTTATTAAGAATATCAGAAAAAGTTTGCTCAGAAGGGCAGGCATCCACAATACCTACGGTAAAATGGCATATATATTGTAAATTATATTAGATTATATAAAGCTAGTAGATAAAGTCTATTTCTTCCACATAGACGTAGTTTGATTTACGTATTTCAATACTCATCAGGTACCTATTACATAACCGCACAAATATAGATATACATATACAGTGTGCTAAAAAGAGGTTGTCGGATATGGGGAGGCCATGCAGTTGGTCCACCCCGTCCTATCCATCTCTCGTTGTAATCTTGATTTAAGAAATTTCTAACTACGATGGAAAAATGCGCAGGAGCTCCATCGTGCATAAACCACATATTTAATCTGTTAAAAAGTGGCACGTCTTCCAACAAAACGGGTAATTCATTTCTTAAAAAATCCAAGTATACTTGTCACGTTAAACGATTAGGGAGAAATACTGGACCAATTAAACAGTCTCCAAAAATAGCAAGCCAAACATTTAGCGAAAAACGGTTTTGGTGATGCAGTTCAACAACAGCATGGGGATTTTCATCTGCCCAGGCGTGATTGTTATGAAAATTGAATATTCCGTCTCTTGTAAACCCAGCCTCGTCACTAAATAAAATCTGAGTCGCAAAATTAGGAGTTTCTGCCAGCTTTCGTAAAACCCAATGACAAAAAACCCTACGTGCATCATAATCGAGAGGAGCAAGAACTTGCACGCGTTGAATGTGGTAGGAATAGAGCTGCTGTTCCCGCAGAATTCTCCAAATGAGAGAATGACTGACGTTCAGTTCTGCGGCAAGTCTTCGGGTGCTAATATTTGGGTTGTCTTCTACCCGTCTCAAAATATCTAATTCTACTGCGGGAGAAGAAACTGATCTAGGTCTACCAGAACCACCATTAATTTTAAATGAACCAGTTTCGGACAGCCGGATATGAAGTCTTGAGAAAATCTTATCACTCGGTAACAACCGATTTGGAAATTCTTCAGCATACATACGCCGTGCTTCAGTGGCATTACCATTCGCACGACCGTATCATAAAATGCATATCGGCCATTTCTGCATTTGTGTACTTATGCATAATTTGAGAACAAAAAAAAATTGACGCAAATGATAAATAATCTGATGACAGATGTCTGACAGAACTAATTTTAAGTCACAATCAGTTGTTTGACAAAGGGAACTATTCTCAAAACCGAAAAATGTTTTTTTTTTATTTTAAAATATGCAATCGATTATATGTCAAAAACAGTTGAATTGCGGACCCATGTTGACTAAGACTTTTTTGTTTATTTCCACCAGTACTACAATTGGGTAAAATATCCGACAACCTTTTTTTAACAGGCTGTATATAAATCATGCATCAACATTTCCATATATCCATATATGAACTTCTTCAGTTTCTTATTAATCTGGTTTACTTTTATTTTGGGTCTGTAATTTTTTAGATGCTATACTTTAAGGAATGAAAAAAAAAGACTTTTTTTATTTTAGGTTTATTTCTAATTTTTATAAGTAGACCAGCTATATAAACAAGAAAAGTAAACTCTGAATCCTAACTGATATCAGTGCCTACTAAAAGGTTATAAAGGTATTAACCTGTATTAATCGAATGACTAAAATGATTGTGTAGGATTTCACCAGATATTTCAAGCAGTAAAGTTCATTGGAATCCATTATGCCATAATGCGAATTCTCTGATAACTTTTTCAAGCAAGTAAAAGTTAAGTGTTCACCATTGCCAATTTCGAATCCTAGGATTTGGATATACGAATAGTTTCGGATTCACATATCCGGATCCTGCACGATTAAGTAAATGCAATATTTATTTTGACATCTTTAGTTTTACACGGTTTACAGTTTTATGATTTTGGCAATTTCGCGAAATGGTTAAAGATAATGGTAATAGAGATATTTTTAATCGTTTTTTTTTTTTTAATAAAGGTGGCTTTTTGAAATTTAGGATTTTGTATAGTAGAAATTGATGGAAATTAAACAATTTTTAGTTTTACAGCATGTGTTTATTAAGCTTTCTTATTCTCTTTTGCTTTCGTAAAATTTCCTCCGGATATTAGGGATTTCTCCTCAACTAACATAAATTATTCAAACGAATTTAGCAAACGCAATTAGAGAGGAAGTTTTGTGCATATAAGTATTTTTATTTCATCTGTAAAACGTTATTAACACATTGTTTTGATGTTATGAAAATCGGAGCTGGTTGATTGTTTTTTTCAAAAAAGGACATGATTTTGTGTTTAATAAATATTGCTCTACACTTATTACTTATTACTGTAGTCACATATTAAATAACATGTTTATATAAGCACATAATTACTATCGATAATCACTATCATAAATAATACTTGAAAAAATTCCTTTTAATAATAATGCTTCCACATACAATATGTCTCTACCATTATATACATGTAAATATACATCATAAAGGCACTACATACAATAGAGGAATAGATATAATGGCAGATAAACGGCAAACATTTATTATAAACTAAAATTTGAAGCTTGGGTTAAATATCGCGCCTCAAGGTTCCATGAGAATCTCTACCCTATATGTGAGTATAGATTTGCGAAGTCTATGAAGTTCTGCCAAAATCAATAACCATGTCAGGCGCTCCGCCCAAATAATACATACATTATATACTAGAGTACGTAAGTTTTATGGTCATTTACAATCTAACAAAACCTACGAGAGAATTCATACCTATCGAACACGCTTGGATGTGCGAGTAAAGTTCTTTTGTTCAACTCGCAAATCCACGCAAACGCATCGTTGCCAGACCTCACGCACTATTCAATTACTTCGCGTGAAGCGATATAATGTAAATGCTTTATACATATATAGTGCAGTTAGAAGCAGTGCGTGCCACCAGAAACAGTAATCTGCAGGAATTTCTAATACGTCTGTACCTATGTGCAAGTAAAAAAGGCATTCATTGACCGGTTGGCATGGATAGGAAGTATGTAAACAGTTTGTCGAAATCTATGACATTTTATTCGGATGAAGCCGATGCCGATAACGTCGAAAGAGATTTGGCAAAGCACAGAACAGGTAAGGGGATAAATAGTCTGCTTCTTGTTTGTTTTGAAGGTTAGGTGCAGACTTTTAAAATGACTCATTTAATTCTTAAAATAGTTAAGTTTGTACCTACTGCTAGAGAATTTAAATAATCTTTTTCTAACATTATTTTTTTTTTTTTGCTGACGTATGAATGCATATTATAATAAAAAAGATATTCCTACACGTACTGTCAAAGATTGCACCATATTTTAAAATGTATATCTTGAATGTGTTTACTTTATTTATCCACGTATTGTAGTGATAAAAAGTCAACAAAAGAACACAAAGAATTGTGTATACTTACATATCTACATACCTTATCCTTTTATTTACTTACTCAAATTAAATAAATCCACTTAATCTTATGGTCTGCCGAATGTTAAATAGGTATGCATCCATAATATTTGGAATATCCTTTGCCTAGTTTTAATCTAATCTAATTTTAATGTAAATAAGTAAATATGCTTGTACAGTAAAACCTCCATATATCGAACTTCTGTGTGTGTACAGTCTAACCTCATACTAGAATTTTCTGCGTTTTCTGTGTGCCAGTATTATAGGAACCGTTACGAGAAAATTTTTTTGCACGCAAAGTATAACATAATAATTATTTCTTGAAGGTAAAGGGATGAAATAAATTTTAATATTTTGATGATTTTTATTATAACTGTTGCGTTATTATTGGCGTTAATATTTCATATACTGGGAGTCAAATTTTTCTGCCATAAGTGGCAGTGTGACAACATAAGTTTTATCTGTGCCCGCCTCACTTGTCCTTCTCATCGCTGTAAGCGAAACACGTCAACTCACTATTATTGCTCTAAGCGATGGTGTACGATATAGGCATACGTGCATTCATAGTTATCTTTATTTTTAATTGTTGTTGTTTAAGATTTTGCATGTTTTTTCACTAGTTTTTGTACACGTGGTGACATCTGTTGGTGGGGTCCACTTTCTGTAACCATTGGCAAATGTTTTTGGGCACAGCGGACCTAACCTATTTTTATATAATTAAGAATTAAGATGTCGAGTGTAGTAAGACGATACGTAACGTGTTAATGTATTTTTAAGCTAATAAAATCATTTTTACACAAAACAAAAAAGTCAGTCAAGGCGTAATTTATTTCCAAACAGTTGTATATACAGATTTGTGAGGAAGTCTGAAAATTATGCTTTAATTTTTAGATAACTATTAGATACATTATTTCTATTATAAATGCCGTTTGCACTTTATTTCCAATTTATTAATATTAATTTGATTACAGCTTTTTCTTAAGTACCTACATTATCTTTGTAGTATAGTTTTTATCATTTATCTATGTGCAAAAACCGAAGGAAATAAGATATGTTATGATGTTATCCAAAAGTATATTTTTATCGCTACAATCTTAGATTACAACCATTTGCCTTCTTTTTGGCACATACAAAAGAGATTTTTTTAATGTAGAATTAAAGAAGCTGACGAAATACTAGTAGTTACTTGGTTTTTACGAATTATTTGTAAGTTGAAAATAGCGCAGATAACATACCTGGGTTTTTTTTCTCTCTGAAGATATAACATTACATTTTTATGTGTTCAGTTTGAAAAAGGGCAAGTCACAATGCGTTACAAAATTATAACATAATACATTGCATTTTGGTCTTTTATTTTATTCCCCTTTTTTCTTGGCCAAAGTTGTTTATAATTTAAATAAAATTTCTTGAGTTGGTGGCCGAACTCAACTTTAGTTGATAGTAGATATTTTAAAAATATTTTCAGTTAACTTGACGTTTCGATGACAATTCCATCTTTTTCAAATCAAATACGAGGGTAGATCAAATATGCACCGACCTTTCCTTCCTGCGAGTGAAATACACTCGTGAGAGAGATAAGTAGTGATGTGGTGGGAGGGGATAGTCTGATGTGTAATGAAATATCGCCGCCTGTCATGCAGCTGCATACAGTCAGCTGTTCTTACGATGAGCGAGAGAGTAGTACCATGTTCGTTTGCGCGACGCATCATTATCAAACTTCTCAGGAAAGAAAATGTTGGTCCCGTTGAAATTTGGCGAAGATATTGCATAATCAATATGGGGAATCAACGTTGTCCAAGACACACGTGAAATTTTGGCATATACAATTTCGTGCAGGACGAGATGACGTGCAAAACAAAACTGACCATCGCCGACCAGAAACTAGCACTACTTATTGCGACAGATTGTTGACTAACCATAGCAAAAATTCAAACAGCCGCTTGAACGCAATAAAAACTAATAGAAATGCATTGAAGTGTCGTCGAACACCCTCCATACAGTGCAGATCTTGCGCCATGTAATTAAAATTTATTTGGTCCATTAAAAGATGCACTGGGAGGGGCACCTTTTGACGACGATGATTAAGTGGAGCAGTTCTTGTGCAACTGGTTAAATACACGCCCTCGTTCTTTTTATGAAAATGGGATAAAGACTCTACCTAACCGCTGGGAAAAATGTATTCAGAAGGAAGGACGGAATATAGAAAAATAAAATATTATTCATTTATTGTGATTATAGTTCAATAGAAAGTTATTAATAAAGGTCGGCTCATATTTGATCCATCCTCGTAAGTAAATCGTTCTTTTCGTTGCACCCCCCTCTTACCTCTAGTGTTCAAGAAACATGATAGAAATAATTCCTTCTCTACATCCAGTTTTAAAAAAAGTATAAGATAACATATTTCTTTAATTTTTAATTTTTAAATATGTAATTTAATCTCATAAAATGGGCATTCTCATTTTACAAAAAAAAACGGTTAATTGAAATAAAACATATTGGGGCCGGGAACCATTCTTTTTTTAATTTTTTCTTCGAGAGACAAGTTGCAAATAACTATGAATTTCTATAAATTCATTTTCTGCTTGAGAGATTTGTATTTTTAAAGGAAAAAAAAAGTTTAAAAATGTATTTTTTTTTGAAAACGTCATAACTGTTTCAAATTCAAAATTAGTGATTTTACATGCGCTGATTGGAGAATCTGTGTTGTGCCTCCATTGTCAGCATGCTGTCAGTTAATATGTCAAGCTTTTAATTATGACATTGTGTTTATATGTTTGCATCATTTATTCACATCTTTTTCTTTCTACTTTTGCTGCTGTAAAATTGTTTTAAACAATGTCGAAGAAATATTTCGTATCTACCAACTTGTAGCAATACAAAGGAAAATAATGAGAAACTGTTCATTTTAGTACAATTGTGCAAGACGTACAGCTTGATTTAGAATGGCAAATCTTGCTCAGTAGCCGTTTAAAAGTCAGGATCTAATACAAGTTGCGTGTGTAAACACTCGCAAAAGAGTTTCTGGCCGCGTGTTACACACTATTTTTTGAGCCGACAAATCTTAATTTTGTTCTAAATAATAAAAAAAATTAACACTAGGGAGTTAACAGTACAGGTTGGCAATACATATTACGTATGAATTTTGAATTGGAAATCTGGGTTAAGATACCTTAGTGTTTTGACGTTTTAATTTTCTTGGTAGTTTTGATGCATATTCATCAATAATAAGGACAATGGAGACCGCAGCTCATATTACAGAGGTTGTGTGTGGAGTTATTAACCATTTATTACCTGTACAATCTTCCGAAAATACAATGGAAAGAATATGAATTAATTAAGAGATTGTGTAACGAGAATTCTGTCATCTGTCATCGAATCTATAATAATCACAGAAATGTCAGTAATTCGAATATAGTGTTGCCAACCACTAGTGGTCTTTTTGCCGGCCTAGGCCGGAGAATGGTAAGTTTCCGGCCGATTTAAAGTAATGCAAAATCAGTGTTTCTGGACGGAGGCGCAAAGAATAACATATTTGAATAAAACCTATAGACAATAATAAGCATATTAAGTCATTTTTCATATATTTGTTGGAGGAACCGACCAAATGTATTAGAAGATAACATTATGTATATGCAGTTATCGAAAGGTAATAAGAAAACTATGTGAATTTATATAATGAAATTAAAATACAGCCTATAGCCCACAAAATAATTTTTCAATTAATTAATATTCGACGATTTGGAAGACTCTCAAAATAATTAAATGATCAACTTTAATCTCACATATTTTTAACCAAACATATTTGTAGGTTCATATAGATTATATTTTAAATAAAAAATTATAATCTCTCCGGCAATATTTTATACTACAGCTGTAGTGTCACTAGTCTCTGATAAAATCAAATAAACCATATTATTTAGAATTAATTTCCAGAGCACGTGGTTGAAACCTCATGACAAGATAAAACTAATCGCATGCCACATGCAGTGCGATGAAATATTATTAAAGTTCATCCTAGCAAGAGACGTTTTGATCGTCGAAGTTGATCCGTATCCGTTTAAAAATAGTTCGAGCACGTGCCACCTTGAACGGTTAGCTAACAATTAACACCATTAACATTTTTCTTCTCTCATCTTCTGTTCGTTTGGAGAAGACACTATAGTGAAGGTTTTATTTTCGCTTTTGTCCTGTCGAAAATGATCACGCTATTAGAGTAAAGTGGGCGGATGCATTATTTGCGTCCAGGCTCCTATAGTGAATAGACTTTTTGTAAAATTGCCAGTGAGTCGTACAGTCAGTTGTTCGGTGAATCTTTTCGTCGAAGGTGTGTTTTTTTTTGACGTATCATTCGTCGTTTTGCTCGGAGAAAAATCTGCAGATTTGAAACCGTGCTAAACAGGGTGCAGCCGTTCTGAATGAAGTAACGCTCCAGAATGGCGTTGAGAGGTGTATTTATGTCGGCCAATTCGGAGGATCTGGCCGACAATCTTTTTATGGCTAATACTCCAACTATGATCAGGTTAAATTCGTTTTTTGATGAAACAGTTCCTGGTAAGTATTTACAGTAGCTTCTTTTGCCAAAACTTACGCGATAAATAAAAAAATAATAGTGTAGATTTGACTATTAACCGTTTGATTTGTAATATTGGAGTCCTTTCTGTTATAAGCGGAGTTGGGATATTTTTTCCGCTAGCCAGGGTCGCAATAAGGGGAGTGTACGATCAAACGGGTGTGATATTTTATATCCTATAAATAACACACTTACCTTATTCACAGCTGTTATTATTAGGAACGTAGCACAAAATGGATAACAGTGATGAAAAGTCTGCAACATGACGTAAGTTTTCTTATTTGCCTCAGAGAGTAACCAACGCTGGTTGTAATGAAAATACTTTCTTATATTTATAAAATGACCATTCGAAATCTACGGATGTAATACATGCATAATTAAAGTATTGTTTAGAAATATAGACAACGGATCTATACATTATGCACCATCACAAATTTATATTATTAATCTGATGAAATTGATCTTATTTTGGTATTGTACACTCTGACATATTATTTTTACAGTCACGTCTGTCCCAACATATCAACGGTTTATCGCAAACTTTACAGTAGAAATTCATCAATAAATGTTCACACTGCATCAACCCTAGCAAAAAGTTTGGCTCGGTACCAGCATAAATACATATAATTCTACACTGATGGATCCGCTGCCTACTCAATACGACCCTGGCTTGCGGGAAAACATCCCAACTCTAACATATGGGTATAAAGTTTTGATGTGAAAATTACAAAAAAAAATATATGAAGGATATACTGTAAGCCAGAAGTTTCAAGAGGAGGTATAACTGAAAAAATAGATATTTTTTTTTCAGATTATATCGCTGAAAATTCCTCTTTTAGTGGTGTATAACAATGAAGAATAGAGAAAATATATCTTTCTGCACTTGTTTCTGAAACGAAACCCGATTTTTTGTACTAGTTTTTTACTTCGTATAGCAACGAAGTCACTATCAGGATTTTCCTTGATATTATGTTCCAAAAACTATTCTAATAAATAACCACAACAAGCAAAGAGTTTTTAGATAGTAGTTTTTAGATGTGTTTAATTATCTGGATTAACGTAAATAGCACGCTTGATACACGTGATAAAGATAAATATACATCATTATAGGTACATTATTAATTTTATTTGAGTTGATAATCCAGATTAAACAATTTGCATATTATTTTGACCCAGCGGATTTATTCGGATAGTATAAATTAAATTTCAAAAAATGCTTGCTTACCCCATCAACTTTAGTAACTCCAAAAAACTCCAAAGGAGTGATTAATGATAAAAATCCCGGTGTATGG
Source organism: Cetonia aurata (assembly GCA_949128085.1). Classification (NCBI taxonomy): domain Eukaryota; kingdom Metazoa; phylum Arthropoda; class Insecta; order Coleoptera; family Scarabaeidae; genus Cetonia; species Cetonia aurata. The sequence continues at coordinate 61,119,457 of OX421883.1, read as the reverse complement.
TTCAATTCATTTATTTAAATTAGGGAATTGTCGATCTGAACGGGTTAGCAGAGTGCTATCAAAGAATAAAAACAACTAAAATATAACAGATAGTTGAAAATAAATACTTACAAATTGAATTAAAATATTCTTATTGACGTAAAACACTAAATACTTATTCCGAAGTAATGAACAAGGATGCGTGATGTAAATTATAACATAATCACGATATACACTATTTAAACATGAAGAAATTCACCTACCAAATATCCACCTGTTTTGAAATTTAATTAAAAATTTGCAATTTAGTTATTAGAATCTATGTAAATGTTGGAATGTTGCTAAGGTCATCGATATCCTTTATGAAATTGATGAAATGATTGAATTTATTGATGCAACACATTTCTAATAATAGTCGTTTGTAGTAATTCCGTTCAAATTCCAACTTTGTCGATATTAAAACATTATTTTTGCATGCATTAATTCCATTATATAACATCATACAATCACTGAATTTTATGTAGTAAATAATATTACAGTTCTCTAATTTATCCTTGTTATCTTCAAGTTTAGCGGAGTAATCAATCAATACGTTGACATTTTGGGTATTAAATTTTTTTAATAAATGAATATTAGTTTGTTAGATTGAATTGGCAAAAACTGTATTAACAAAGAAACGACCAATCTTTTTCACACTGGCGTTCAGTTTGTTAAAGTTTTGAGTGATAGATGTTAATAATTATGTGCTATTGCACATTGTTATTACTTGTGTGCTTGTGACATGCATGTTGTAGTTTCTATAAGTTTTAAAAGTTGTCATACTTATTTGGTTTTATTGCCAATCTAACCTCAAAACGAAAGTCCTGCTGTCAAAAGGCATGTTCGTTATTGTTTGTTTCTGCTGGGTGTGCAATCTGTGCTCAAGTCACTTCCGAATCGTTGATGTCACTTATTTTGTTTTTCAAAATCAAATATTTAGAGAGCCATAAATGCCATGGGTTTGAAACCCATAAGTGAGGATTGAAATTCGATTTTTCCAGTTGGATGAAAAATTAGGATTGCATGAGTGCGACTCGCTAAAAACTCTGTAAACTTTGTATTGTCTGTATAGTGTTAAACCTATCCAGCCACCCAGTTGAAGTGCCAAAGTCGATTATTTTGAGGAACTTTGCTATATTTGCAAGGCATTTTCTCGCAAAATCTTGCCACTTACCGTGATCATGGAGTCCCTGACCTATAGATGAATCAGTTTTTTGAAACTGTTTGGTAGCTTTTACTCCATACCTCATTATAAGCAGGAACATTATAACAAAATCTTACTGTATATTCAAATATATGTAGGTAATGTAGAATCTAGAATTGTTTCCACTTTCTTACTTCTTGCTCACTAAAATTGTAATTACGATGCTAAAATGGTGCGAATGTCAGTTCATTCACATTAACAGAAATTAACTATAGCAAATAGGTTTTGAGACTCCTTCAGAATAGTTCTAGTATTTTTTTTTATATGTATATATGAGCAATAGCGTTGGCATCTGCTTTACAAAATTGAAATAACCACAAAGACGTTTTTTTTAATGATCCATGACAAATTTCAAATTCAAACTGCTTGTTGACGCAAAATTCTGCAGTAACCTTAAGTATTTATTTATAGCTCGAACTTAGAAATTTCCCATTACAGAAACAGATCACTTCGTTTCGGATAAACACTTGGCAGCGATCCCTGTAATAAATTCTATTTGTTTATCGCGGAGAAGAAAAATATCACAATAACTCGGCGTTACTTCAATAGAATAATTGTACGCTTACGAATTGGAGTTTGAAAGCGGCGTTTTTAATTTTAAAGAATGATATTCATATCTGGTATTGTATTTACGAAGGGAACTGCGGCTAATAGCACAGCTGCAAAATCCAAGATTGTATATAGCCATCGTTGAGAGAGGGGATTGCACTCCTTCGAAAGGTTGAACTTACACAGCACGCGGAACGTGCTTTTATTTCTTGCGTTCCTCCATTAATATAAATCATAAAATCCATCCGAATTGCGATGATTAGCCCAGCTTACTTAAGAGATCTTTACTCATCCGTGCACTTTCGATGTAAACAGTACACATACAACAGACATATGTGTACGTATGATGTATATATATATCGGGCGATGGCTATCGCACACTCTACCACTTCTATAAACAAGACTGTTATGTGTCCGATGGATTTAGTTTGGTTGCGAATGTCAACTGGAATGAACGGTTTGTGCCATAGTTGAATCTCGGCTTTTAATCCGTTTCGTGTTGTGGCGCAAGGCTACGAGGAATCCCTCCGTACGCTTTCACAAGATTTATCTGTCGAGTGCGTTGTTGGTGTAGCGAGAATATTTTGCCACTTTTATTGTATAGGCGGTGGAACATATGTATAAGCTCTTTGTGTATTAGGACGTTGGAAGGAAGCCTATCGATATGGAAGTGGAAACGAGTAACGTGGAAGCTTGCTTGGAATGGGTTAATAAGAATAGTTTTGATGATAGCAATGAGAACGAGAAGACAACTAGCGGTATGCATTTTTATTAGTGACAGTTTTTTTTGACATGCGAAGGGTATTTTTTTAAATTCGCGGAATGGAGTAGACATAAATATAGAAACATATTTCTGAATTTCGTTCTTCTTTTTATTTTTCAATGTGATCTCCTTGAACAGTGTTATTACATTAGTTTTTGTAGAGGTTGGAAAAAATAATTTTTTGCTCTCGAAGTTTACGGCAGCTTCCAATGAGATCTTCTTTGAAGGTCCTCTTTCAGGTTGGAAAATAAAAAATATTCACTATAGAAGCCAGGTCGGGACTAAATAATGGAAGTTCTTAAAAGCCGCGCGATGTCACAACAGATATTTTTCATGTTTTATGACCTCTCGCAAAAAATTTAAAATGTTATGCTTCTGTTATGTGCCCTCAGTTTTGTAATCTACAAGCACAATTGGGAACATTCCTGTAGAATGGTGGTAAACGCCAAAATCTCACAATTGTCTGATTAAATAAATTTGCTATTCCCTTTATTTTCATCTCTTAATCCGCCTAAATCTTTTCCAATGCTAACCACAAAATTATACACCAAGCATTTTTCATAAAACTCTACGATCATATGAAAAATATTATTATGCCATAAATGGTTCCCATCACACTGTATACTATACATGGCACTTTGCACCTTTCAACCTAAACTCCCACAGATACAAAAGCTGTAGGTACTTCTCAAGCTGTTTATTGATACCTTTTTGTACAGTGGGAACGCCATGGTCTTGTAGTTAAATGGTAACAATTTTTGAAAAGTTATATGTTGGGATAGATGCAGGCAGATTAGATTTATAATTTAAAAATAATACGCAATATACAGGATGTTCCAAAACTTCCTAATGTATCAAAGTTATGCTTCTCTTGAAGGTACACCCTATACTTAATGACATTTTTGAATTATATCTACAATGAAAACTAGATCGATTTTATTTAGATAGAAAATTTTATTGTTCGAAGAAGTTTTATTTTTCTCATTTTACACGAAAATCATAAACTCCAAGCAGTAAAAGCAAAATTGCAGTTTGGATGCAACAATACGTCATAGAGATGTCAGTTCCCAGAAATGTCAAAGTGTATTCCACAACCCTAAGCTTCGTTCAGCAACAAAACAAACAAACAGACAACGGCTTTCCCACTGTTACACCTTGTATATTTCAGCCTATTTGTGGCAATATCTTAAAATTTACAATTTTGCTACTTAATTGCTTGAGAATCCCAAAAAAAAATTGTCGCTATTACTTTTCCTGTCGATTGCTAAGCATCAAACAAATTATGCTAGCGCACACTTCACATATCATTGCTTATATCCACTCTTTGATTCAATATCATAAAAATTAATCCATGTTTCATCTTCAACCACAATCCTACCAATAACCTCTGCCTGATTGTCCTCACAGATGTCTAAAAATTGTTTACAACAATCGACGCGATTTTTTTTTGTCGAGGTGATGACCTTTGACATTCCATGGTATTCATGAAGAACTCTGATAGCAATTATTTCGCATTTTGCAATCTTCGTCAGTTTTAGTCCACCCATCCATAATGCATTCTCAAGTTTCATAACAATTTCGTGTGTCGTCACGTCACTTGGTCCTCCATGGCGTTAATCATCTTCTAAGGATTCCCTGTTGTGTTTAAATAACTGCAAATTTCATTTATTGACTTGAAATCAGGCTAACAACAAGTTATAGCACCAAAAATAATGTACCACAGAAAATGCATGCTTCCAATTTCAGCTTACGAAAAACTAAAGCAAAACTAAGACATTACACCTTTTAAAAATGAGGAGCACATCTAAAATGGAGCATTGAATTTGAGTAGTCTGGCTATTGCTGTTAAAGTAGAACATTTGTAACACTTATAGACTTCTTGGAGAATAACTAAAGCGAGAAGCAAATAAATATTCTACTCTTAAGTATATTTATCTAATCTTAAACGCTGTTGCTGGGTGACCTGTAACGAAAACAACAATACAATAAATAAGCACCGAATCATCTGATAAACATAAAAATATTTTTTTAATAAATTTATAAAAAGTAGAAAAGTTACTGGATTAAAAGTTGTTATATACTCTTATCGCTATAACGGAATCTTAAATAAAACACCAGAATGTTAAGGAGTAAAAAATATATTGAAATAGTAGTCCACTACAAAGTGGTAGTCGACTACTATTTCAATATATTTTTTACTCCTTAACATTCTGGTGTTTTATTTACGTTTTGAAGATGGAGTTTAAACACGTATCCTCCCATTCGATTAATAACGAAATCTATTGGTATTAAATGTTAAATATTAGGTACTAACTAATCAATTGGAAAATATTTTGATTGAAAGCATTTACATATTTTCAAACATTTTCGGTACAATAATATCGGTTTGATTTAATTTAATGTAAACATTGTTCTATTATGCTGTGTATTTTATTAAGCTTGGTTTCTGTTTACTGCATATATCTGTATATAGCTATGGCCAAATGTGTTACACACCTCTAGTTTCTTAATATTTTGTTGAACCACTACACGCACTTTTGTTGTAGCTGTAACAATTTTTGAATTTCGAGAAAACATTTTAAATCATGCAACAGTCCCACCAAATGTCAAACTAAATGTTTCTGTGTCATTCCGTTTGGTGCAATACTATTTACTCACCCTGTATATATGGAACAGCATATACCGATAACAATGATGCTTTTATTTTTGACGTAAAACGTGTAAGCAAAACAGATAAATAATAAACAGTTTAATTGTGCGACGTTTCATTGTTGATGCTGGAGCCGTATTTAAAAATAACATGTCGTACGTTTTCCAGCATACGATAATGGACAACACGACACAGGGACTTTTAAGAGAATGACCGACTAGTATAGTCGCGCATGTATGTACCACGTTATCAAATCTGCGTCTGATGTTTATTTATAAACCAAGGATCTCTACATCGCAGCTTGCCTTTCTCGTTTGTACACCTAAATGGCTATGATAATGCTTATACCTACATGTACCTGCATAAAAAGGTGCGGATATTACTTAACATAAGAGGGAAGAGGACAAGTTTTACATATTGATAAACAAGTAGGGTGTAGTTGCCATATACATGAATGGCATTCATCCATGGTACATTGAATTAAAATCACATTAAAATTCTGATGTGTATGTGCACTCGCATCACAAAGAAATAATTCTGAACTGTTTATAAGGTCTTCCATTAATTAATTTATCGTGAGGAATCAATCCATAAAGTCATCATCGGATTCCCTGATTATTCATACACGGAGAAAAAAAGATGTTACCACGTATTATAAATATAATGAATGATATTAACTCAAGGACAACAATACGTTATCTAGTGCCCAGTATTCATCCATGTATTACTGTTTATTAGGAAGATGGTACGCTCTAATATAATTATAATACAACCAACTATAAAGTTAGTTGTCCCTATTGTTACTATCTATTTTTCTCAGTGTAGTTATATGTGTTTCTATTAACGTAAGTACTAGGTATTAATAATAGTGATAATAGTTTCCTAGTTTCATATAAAACATATTTTAATGAATGAGTGCATTAAATCTTATAAAATGCTATAAAATACCTATAGAAAAAAACACCAACAAGTAGCAGTGACGCGGTTTTGTTTTTGAATTAGAAATGAAAAAAGCAAATCAGATAAAGTAAATACACTATACTCATAAAATATTTGTATTTCGTTTTGTTCCTTCTCTAATCTTTAGATAATTAAACGCACAGAATTTCATAGGTTTAATTCACGCACGATACACTCATATGCGTGTCGAAAGATATGTAGATATTTATAAATATTTAGCGTAAACCTGCAATGCAGTCACAGATCTTGTGTGGACAATTCATAGATTGTCAGTCCCGCTACCAAAGAAAAAATGTCTAAGTAAAATTAATTGATTTTACGGGCTTATGCTGCGGTCGTCTCGTCGGTTGAGAGTTTGGCTAGTGTCCGCTAGAGGGTGCACGCCTAAACTCTTGACTTCCTAGTAGGCGAACGCAGATGTAGTTCGCGATGTGATGGTGATGAAAGCGAGTTTGCGCTAAGGTTGACCTTGATTACATTTGGTAGACTGAAACTTGAGTTCGTCTTTTTAGTGGTGGGTTTTTCCATTGCCCTTTGCTTGGTATTGGGTTTGTTTTGGTTCTTTCCTCGGACGGTTCTATTACCGTCCAAAGCAGTGGACCTATATCAATCGTGATATTGTCGTATAGTGCGAAATCGTTTACTACCTGGGCGGGCGTTTACTTTGAACTGTAATAGAACCGTCCAAAGTGAGAACGAAAACAAACCTATTGTGATTCCAACAATACGCGTTGTTCAGAGAGGAGGTATAGGTGGTATATGAATAACACGAAAAATATTGGAATTGACCAATTATAAATGCAAGTTGCAAAAAGTTATACACATTGCGCTATTAGTTTTATGATCATAAGCGCGTTTTAGTATTTTATAGATCTATTAAAACGTTAGTCGTAAAAACAATTATTCTGAGAGGTTGTTGTTAATTGGAAGTTTCAAAAGCGCGAATGTTTTTTGAAGTCTCCTTATACCAATAAAGAGGAGGAAAAAGAGGAATGTTCAAATTAGTTATTTGAGTATTACTATTTGAGCTATTTGTTATTATAGCAAAAGAAACAACAAAGATAAGAGATAATCGCAAAATCTGCAATAATCTGTATAAAGTCTAGACGTATGTACACTCACAGACACCCAAAATGTCCGGCCTGTGCACAGCATGAGCGCAACGTTCCCCACATCCGGCCATTTTTTGTATCGGTGAATGTACTTATGTATACATATGATATTACGTGGTTCACAGTTTGATAGAGAAGTGTATATCGATATCTAAAGTTATAATGTTTTTAACTTAAAGTCAGAATTTCATATCTTTGTATCCCACCTTCATTTATATATGTACATACATAGGTTGCAATGCCCATTATTAATGCTACTAAAGACGTAAGTAGTAAAGCTCCGCACATAGAGTAACCATAGTAAATCGCGACCTTCCTAATGGTTAAGTCTTCTACGGATGTACTTCGGCATCTAAAGAAAGTTAAATTATGAACGAATCGCCAATACATTCACTTCAATTGAAACAAAAAGTGTATTTAAACTATCTTTCTACAAAATTTCGAAAGGCATAGAGGTGGTATTTTTAAAGAGCACAATATGAACACATGTTGTGCTTCGCAAAACACATTACGACCGAACGACAATGAAAGGTCGGATGTTTATAAAATGGAGGATGCGGGGATTGCAATAAAGTTTATGTTGGACAAACCAAACGTGCAATCGGAACCAGATTTAAGGAACACAACGCAACATTATCGCTATCGGAGGCTTGAATCATCTAGCATTGCACAACATATTAATGAATACAAGCCATAAAATTAACAATGAGAACCTTGAACTATTGAAAAATGTATTATTTTCGAGGGAATTAGACGCTTACGAAACCATGTATATGAGGAAAGACTAACAATTTATTAAATCGGGGACATGTCCCTCCACACCAGTTGGTGTTGATTTTTTTTATTGGGGTAAATAAATTTCATTGTTATACACTTCTCTGAGTTCTTGGTACTTAAAAACCACTTGGTAGATATCGGCATGTCTTAATTCATTCGATATTGGATTGAAAATGGAAATACACGAATTTCCCAAACAATTGCCTCGAATTAATAAAATCGTGTGTCCATTACTATACGTTACAGTTCTTGCATATCTTTGAATGTTTTGTAAAGGTACTTATCTATTTATTGTAACATATTCCACGGTATATCTTTTTATGTAGTTTTTTTTGGTTGCATTAAACAATAAATACACGAAGTTTAACTTTTCATATGGTTGGCACAATTCTTTTTTTTTCAGATATCACTGATGCATTATTGTTATACCTTTGGATTCAAGTATTTATAAAACCCTTGGAAAAGCAATACAAAAAAAATACTTTATACTATCTAACTTCCTTCATTAAACTTGTCGTGCCGTAATCTTAAAAACAATTTTAAACACGAAACATAGATACACCTACTAACTCTAAATTACGTATTTAATAATCGGTTAGTGGAATTTAATCTTTTTAACGGATCGTTTCTGAAAATAAAAACAGTGGAATTTTTCTGTGTCTGAAACGGATATAAAAAAATTCCATATTTGCTAAAGAGTAGACACATCAGCATATAATCGGTCGCCCATCTATCAAAACAGACTGATAAGATTACTACACTATATACTACTCTCAAATAACGAGTGGCTTTTAGTACATTTTATTTAGTTTACCTGAGAATAAGGATTTAATATGTTCCGTTGAGTGTTGATTATCTATTTAAAAGTGAATTTGTATACTAAAATGCCACATGTCGAATTCTTTGGGGATGTTAATAATATCCGGCGCAGAAGTAGGTATATTTTTTAAGAATTTAATATACCGTGCTGACGACCAATACATATTTTTGGGTCGGGCTTTATTTGTATGGAGCGTTGCCAAAGCGTACTAGCTCGCTTTATACACGCGGCAACTACGCCTTATGAAATTCATTAAGTTTTATCGACACCCAAAATGAAAATCTTGCCGGTACGGTATGAATAAGTACAATATTTTAATTTACTTGAGAGAAAACGTAGAAATTAATGGATTAATTGTCAAATAACGCGTCAGGTAACGTATTTGCAAAATTGCAACCCATTATTTAGGAAGCCATTAGCGAAATATTTCAAAAATTGAAAGATTTTGTCCAAAGTAACCCCGGTTCGACGGTACTTACTTTGGTACGAACGCAAACAATACGATAACATACACTTGTAAGATACACATAACGTAAAAAAATGCAAAAATAAGGAAGGTTTATAAACTAGCCAGCGGCGTAATTTAGGGTTCTAACTAGGGTGGCAACAGTGCTGCCACGCTGTGATAACAGAAAACGGTAAACCGCACACGTAAAATTCGGTAGATATCGGTATTAGATTTTTGGGAAACGTATTTATTCGTTAAACAGTTTATTCGAACGTTAATAATACATATTTAAACTCCATAATATTAAAATATATTATTAGAACATTTAATGGCACACAATGTATTATTCCAGCACTAATAACTACGACTATTTTTATTACTGTTGCTTTCTTATCCCAATCGTTTAGTGTTACTTTAATAATACTCTCTTGGCTGCATTATATCTCTTAATTAATTAGTCGCCTTTCACAATACACATTCGAAAATGTACGTGAATGTTTATACGCCGATTCTGTTAGTGACCTTAGTGCACTTTTAATGTATCGCTTTATTTATAGTCACTGTGTTTACTTCAAATACGTACATCAAATTGTGTGTTTAGTCACGTTAATTCCGCATTACACGACCCGACCGTTTGAAGATCAAAACACCTACGCATTTATATGGTTTTTATTTTTGTAACACTGCATAGACAACTGTTTTTAGTAAGACACTTTCTCATACTTATTTAAAATATTTAATTCTGTTTACAAAAAGGATTAAGATATCTAAGTATTAGGATATTGCTATTGCAAGGGCAGATTATAAGTTTATTTTTAACTTATTCATGTTAATTTGATCTACATAATTTTATGAGTAGTATTTTCTTTGTAATTTTGTTTTTATCATCGTTTATCTATTTATAATTGATCAATGATCATCAAGGATAAGGTACGTAATATGATGTTCCAAAAATATGTTTTCATCACTACAAATCAAGATTATAATAAAAGTATTTTTTGTATTTAATACTGCAATCATAACTTTTCTTTTATGTCTAAAATGTGTACTTTAGATTAGGAAAGATTATATCAAAACTGTTAACGTTAAAGGTGCCCCATTTATTGAAGTAATTGCAAATTTACCCGGCAAAGACTTTTCTAGCAACCATTATGTGTTCTCTAACAAGATCACACAATCTAATATATAATCAATATGTGCACTAATATATAATTTTATGTTGCAGGTAGCGAGAGCCCTTCCTACAATGCTTCTAGATTCCCTTCTGATGGACCAGACTTTTCTAATGAAATCTCAGCACCATACGAAGTGCCACAATTTCCAATTGAACAGATTGAAAAGAAGCTGGCGATACAGAGACAAATTACAGTGAAGTAAGTACAAAATTGATCCATATATAATGTTTTATTCAATCAATTTAGGGCTTTAACCTAAGCATGTTATCACCAAATTGTTCGAAAGTTTTTTAAAAGAAATGTTTGTTTTATTTTTTTTTTCTTTGTAATGTTTATGTTACTACCTAACGTTTAAATGAAAAACGTGAAAAATAAATCATTCCTGTCAAATTTAGATCACTGCCAAGTAAGTTAGTATAAATATTTTTCTGCAGAAATACGTCTTTTAAGCCTCCGATAAATTAAACGTGTTTAACATATCCTGCAATAACAAATTACGTAGATCTTAAAGCTATATGTATTTGACCTTGTTGGCTTCGTGCGATATGTAAAAAATTTATCGATTCTGTTAGCCATCACAGGTTTAGGAAATCGCGTGCAGCCAGATAATTTTGACCGAATAAGTTAATTCTTGTATTAATAACATTTTCTGGATATCTAAGGTTAAAATTTGATAGATTTGAAAAAAAAAACCAAAACCAAAAAAATTGATAAACACCAAGAGTTAGATTTGATACTGTTAAAACTGTTTTTAACATAAGTTTTATAAAATTCGATTTACGTAATCTAGAAATAACCACAGGGAGCGTTTCAAAAGTAAGTTAATATGCACTTGCTTTCTTATTTTGGATTGGACATGCGACATGTAGTATATTATTCCATTAAATGTTAATGGATATCAATTGCCAATATGTCAATCTTTAATAATAACTGAGCTTGTGAATTCAAATTCCTTAGAACATCTTAGAGATATTCTTTGTTGGAACGCTTTTTCGTCCATAAATGAAACTTACTTAAGTACATCTTCAAGAATCTTAAAAGTAGTGATGAAAAATCGGGACTACCGCACGCTTTTAAATTTTACCAGGACAACCACTCAAAACATCCGTCCTATGTTGTCTGAAATTAGTTGCTTTACAATTGCCCAAAGGTTATTAAAACGCCAGCACAATCACCAGACCTAAACGCTATAGAGCACCGGTGGAAGAACATATACAATATCTAATAAAAGGGACTTAAAAAGAATATTACTGGAAGAATGGAGAACGGGATCATATAGTTGTGGATTTCTACTTCTTCTCTTTCTGTAGATAGTTAAAATAGGCAAGAAACACATTCTCTGAATATTTCCTAACACATTTATCATCGCACTATTGAATAAAATGCTTGTACGCAACAAAATATTTGTCGGCAGATTTTGAACGGCGTGTACTGCCAAATCACTAATTTAGGACCAAATTATTCATTGTTTGATTGAACCTACTCAGAAATTGCTTACCAATATCCCTGGACTACCTATTTCAACGTAATCTTAAAAATAATTTCAATGTTGCAAGGTTGACAGTGTCCACTTAACAGGTTCATGATGCCTTACTATAGAAACAACCCGTATCTTTTCATCAGTTCAAAGGTCCAAAACTCCTTGCAAACCCGCTGATCTTCAATTGAAAATAGATGTTCTTGTATATAAATTTGCCAACGTTCGAAGAAAAGATGACATATTTTATTGGAGGAAAAGTAACTGTTCATGGCCTCCTCTTTATTACCTCACTTCGTTCAGCTGCTAAACACAAGCGCGCCATGAAAGATTTCAATCACTTTTCCTTCGTATAAAATAATATACTTCTACTATTGATATATGTAAGCGTTTGTCAGGGTAAGGAATGGTCCATTTAAAATCCGGCAGGGAATTCTTGATCTAGGCGGCCGCGACCGGTCCGTGAAGTAATTGCGAAAATGTTTTGTCAGTCGATAACTGTCATTCTACTGTCAAAGTTGCATTAAAGTGTTATTACGTAATTCGTGATTTAGGAAGGCTAGAGATGACAGAATTACAATTGAAATTACATTGCTGTTTAATTATAAACAAATATATGGAAAATCCTAATGTCTCCCAAATGCGCTTAGCAAAAAGATTACAAATTCCGCGTTTAACGGTACAAAATGTCATGAAGAATTACAAAAAACGCTTGTCAGTAGCAAGGAAAGCTGGTTCAGGTGGAAATAGGAAGACTGATACAAGAAGGGATCAGCAAGTACTAAAACAAATAAAAAAAAAACCTAACATTTCTGAGAGAATCCTTGCTGTGAAAGCTGATTCATCGAAAAGTACAGTTCATAGAATTAAAGTCAGAAACGGTTTGAGATCATTTAAGATACGAAAAGTGCCAAATAGGGACCCTACCGAACAAAAAATTTAAAAACGGGAGCCAGAAAATTATACGGAACATTTTTGACCAAATTCGACTGTTACATTATGGACGATAAAACTTACTGTGTTGCGGATTTCAGTGAGATACCAGAACAAGGATATTAAGTTAAAATTTTAATTATAACGGCGGTCGAGTCTTTCACTTGACGTACTCTTAGAAGTCATTTGCATCAGACAGTGAAAGAAAACATTTTCTTGCTGTATCATGTTTTGAAAATAAGCCAAGATATACTTATTTATAAGTACGGAAAAATATTTTTAGACTCTTTAAAGTACTCGATATCCGTTGATGTTCTGGAATAGAAATTTAAATGGAATTTTGACCTCAAAATTAAAAAATTTCCTACACTGTAGGAATCTTTATGTTTATACCCTTAGATCTCTGTAAATATTAGTGAATGATAATAATGTTCATTCACATGCCCGTATTCTCTACTACTACATATTAATATTTACATCGGAATCTTCCTACGCATGTGAAGAGTGATATGTAATTTATATTGTCGACAATGACAGCGAATTCTATATAAGTAAACATGTTGCATCTTCATTGATATTAAAGACGCATAATTATATGCTAATGTATGCTGATGAAATACAATAGAATGATTTGTTATGAATATGAAGTATAAAGTGGACTATAGTGTCGATTAATAGAAACTATAGGGCCCAGAGCAATCGAAACGTGTTATGTTAAGTTACTTTATGAAATTGTAGTTTACATTATATAAGCAAGTGTAAAAAGTAAAAAAGAAAAGTGTTGATTCCTTTCTTCCGGTTGCTCAAGGGATAATGGTAGTTCGATAGAATGTTGGATTAACAAGTCTCGTGAGATGATTATACGTATTGACTCTGAAAGTGGTATAGTTGTAAGTGGTATCAGTTAAGCGATAGACTTCGGCAAACTATGACCTAATTCATAACGAGTGCAACCGTTTCGAATTACGTCGTTTTGTTAAAATTGTGTAATGTCCAGCATTTCTACTGATTCTTCAAGATTTCAACCGCATCACAGGTCATTCGGTAGCATGTTGTAATTTTTCTTTTCTTTTATGTATCAATGCACTGAGAAAAATGGATTGTAGAAATTAGATAGTAAATCTCTTTATGTTAATTACTAACATAATTATTGTCAAAACGACTATATGTGGGGTATTAAGAGTAAAATAACCAGATGTTACCATGCTTATAGTAATTTCTAACATAAATGTTCGTAACGCTCTTCCCACCCTTTGCTCTATTCATTGTCGATATTTACCGAAGAAATCGACCAATAAGCTGTTTTGCCGCGACGAAATTACTGACACGTGTTATGCACGGGTGATACAGGTGTACGTATTCTTCGTCGGTGCATGTTTGTGTCTGCACAGAGAAAAATCCATGTTGTAATATTTACACTTCACTGTTTGACGGAAATTGTAGTAAGAATTCCTATAATTGGTTTAGCTACATAAATATGTGATACTACAGCTTTGGTCGTAAAGATGGCGCTACGCTTGTTTCATAATCTTTGAAATTCATACTCGATGTAAATTGTGATCGGTAAATGTGGCTGCGTAATATCTATATGATGCTTATACATGGTTAATATCGTGTAAAAAGTACTGTGGACAATCGCCCACAGACGAGAATTACGGGGCGTTTCAATACCGGTGGTACTCTACAGTACACGGGCCGGTCTGATTTCCGCAATCCTGCCCGATACGACGGCAATTCGCCCGCTGTCACCGGCTAATCAAATTATACAATAAAAAATTTAACAGTTATTATCAAATACAGTCAGCGCTACTAGACATTTTTTTCACATTTACTAACATGTATGCTCAAATTAATAATACAAATATAGTACACTTTACCATACGAGTTAATAAAAAGTATTCACAGAAATTTACTATACAGATATTGTCACCGGTAATATAAAATATGATTGTCCCTATAGGAGCTATAAAATATATTAAAGTATACTATATTTATGTTAAAGAGTACTATCTATTTCTCTCAGTGTGGAGATATTATTTTTTAATTTCGTTGGGAACTTATTTCATACAATAAAATTCTAAATGCTAGTCCAGGGGTAGTTGAGTTTAGTTTTTTTTTTCCAGAATTCAAATATATTGGAAACGAATAAACGTATTTATACTTTTAATCGGTCGAATGATATTAAAAACCATTTTATATCAATGAAATAGTTAATTTCGATTATTCACCACAAAAACCATAATTATACTCAATTTAAAATTGTAATAATTTTCAGATAAAAGATTATTTATTAACAGATTTATGATACACGTTAGGCGATTGTGATTCATAACATGTGTTAGGTACTTGACAGTAGTAATGCTAAAAAATCCTGTTTGACATTAAATTTTATATTTTTATTTTTAAATCGTTTTGAAAGCCTCGTGAATACTAGAGGCGTTTTTTCGCGACTTAAGATTTTGAAACATATATTTGAAGCGGTTTCGTCTTATACATCATCAATTTTACGTTCGCTAAAATGCATAACTTTTGAAACGGTTTTGAAGCACCATAGAATAACCTGACGTTAGCACAACGCGTGCGCTCAACGAATGTTTATGTTCATATAGAGAAGGGTTATTTATGTTTGATTTTTGGCGGTGGTGTCCTGCTTGCACACGTGATTATTACAACAGGATCCATATTCACCTAAACAGTGATCAGAAATCACTCATAAATATAAATTTGATACACTACAAGTGTGTTAATTTATATTTCATTGAAATACCTACCAGCTACAGCTACTACTTGTTACTAAAACGAGATAACCTTGCCGAAAAACAACAAATGTCAATTGTCATGTTATTTATCGAGGTTAGGTACCGCTTGAACCAATTTCAATTTTGACGTCATTCTTTGAAGCGCTTTCGTCGCTCGAATGACATGTTTTGAAATAGCACGCAGCGCTTTCGTATCGCTGCGTCGCGAAAAAACGCCTTAGGTCTGTTTGTTGGGGCTACACTTTCTACAATTCTAATGATTCTTCAAGTTCTTTCGTCTAAAGTTATAGACACGTTGCCAACTTCATCATAGTTATCTACCTCTCAACTGCTGATGATTTTTAGTTACGTTCGCATACGACTGTAATCCTTCGGCTGTTTACTACCCATCCCCAGTACAATTCCCCTATAAGTGCATTATTGTACTTCGATGTGTTTAGCTGTATATAACTGAAAGACCACATTATGCGTAAACTTGTAGAAATGAAGGTGACCGTTGTTTGAGTAATCATTAACATCCACGTGTTCAAGACTGAGATCGCATTCATTCTGCAAGTTTAATTTAAATTATATAAAGGTAGTAGGAATACATTTCGCACAAATACGAAATAATATTGGGTATTTCCATCAATAAGGTTACATCATAAATAGTCCGCCCGATCTCAGCAGGTAAATTTCTATGAAGATAAGTAAGTAATAATTTGGTTTTGTTTGGGCGAGGCCGTTTTATAAAGGTGACCGGAAATAACGTATATGGGAATTTCCTTATAGTCGGTTCGGGGAACATTGAAGCTGTCCGTGACCTTGGGTGGCCGTTAACACAGGTTTTACTGTATAAACTCTTTTATTCGACAAATAATACGGTTTTTCACACAGTATTTTTTTTTTCAACTCAGGTCTTATGACATAATTACTGTGGTGAGCCAATTTCGATAGGATTTTGGGGTTTAGGGTAGTTCTAGCATAGATATCGAAAAATAAGTAGGTATATAAGTATACATATCCTGACTAGATTTTTGAGACAAGTTTAAATACAACAACCGCTTTTTGTTATGTCAAGTAGTTTTCAAGCTACAAGGGGATTTTCATATTTGAAAAGTCGTCATATCGTCATATTATATACTTTTGCATAACTATTGTATGAATGTGAGTACCAACATTTAAGTATGTAATTTTGTGGACAGGCAGGTATATTTGTTTTAAATCAATAAAATTTTCATTAGCGTTTTTTTTGCATTATAAAATTATAGACATTATCACAAAATTGCAGAATTATAGATTATATAATTTTCATTCGATTACAGAGTATTAGAAGATAAACGGAGTCATTATGAGCCGTCCCTGGTGGGTATCGTGGACGAACAGGACCACTTGGGGGTTGACGAACACGACTTTGTACCGCATTTCCAGAGGGTTTCAATATCGGGCGAGGATACAAGCGGGGTGAGTTTCTAACTATATTGAAATTTAACGTTAACTCTGATTGACGCAATCGAAGCCCCAAAAGGTACACCGGAAGATATAATAAGTCCTAGGACACTGCATAGAGCTTATAACTTTCCTCAAAACTATTATCTATTATCTCTTGCTATCACGAGACGATATGAGACAGCAATAGGTTTGGTTTAGACTGGTTCACATCGAGTGATGTCCTAAGATTTATATTTTTGTACATCGCTTTATATTGTCGCCTTTTACAGTGTTTTTCTTGTATTTAACAGTTGGCAACAGTACCGATTCGTTTCATTATTCTCTTTAACTGTCGTTGCAAATTAACGTTCTGGATTTCGATACAAATTACAATAATACACGATTAAAACGGTTACTAACGATTGACAAAATCACATTCCCTCTCATTTATAGAATGTCTTGGATCAGAAACACTCATCATCAAATGATTGCTGTTTTACCAATAACCTTCAATAGAAATTTCTTAAATAGTATACAAACATTGTTAACCAATGACAAGAACATGTCATTAACAGATTGAGTTATTTGGACGGGTGCCTAATCAATAAATAAATCTTTTCCTAGGGAACTGGAATAGTATCTTACTCACGAAAATGTGAAAGAGAGTCCAGATAGGCATCCATGATTACAGATGTATATCTATTTCTTTCTAACACATTACCAATATACCTCTAAAAAATAAATGTAAACAAACCCTTCAAATTGACATATATCTACAGTCACAATTCAAACCGATATACAAGCATGAGATGAAGTGAAACAGATATATGTCGTGCTTACTATCTTTGTTGGTGTCAACGCCTAAATATTTTATTATATTATGTCAGACGCCGTTCCAGTTCCCTAGGTTACAGTTTAATGCCATAAACACGTAACCGTTTAATACACTGAAGATTTCTAGTTGCCATCTTGATTAGTATTCACCAATTCATTTGCTCCTCGATCGAGGTCGACTCTCATATGTTACATACATTGTTGCCAAGTATTTTAATTTTTAAGTGTGTCTGCTAATTTATAATACGTAAAATACATTAAAATGCAACCAAATAGGCAATCTATTATTTAAAATCGATGGGCAGATTTTTTTTGTAATCCTAATTTCCTAAAAATAAACGTTTGTACATTTTCATTTCATTCTTTGTTTTCTTATAGAATGTGAGTGTTTTTAATTCATGAGGAGAAAGTGCTATTTATAATCGTAGTATTTTGTTACTTTTCTTTATTTCTAACCACGTTAGTATCGCTTCCACAGACGAGAATACATGAAATATATACAATATTACACTGATACCGTTCATGAAGCAGATATACTAATTATTTAACCCTGTAGTAGTCACGCACGGTCTGTGAGACCGGTTCGTAATACTATTCTGTATATTTAAGTAAAGTGCGCGACTACTGTAGGGTTAAGTTAAGTAATATATTCGGTTTAGTAAAAAATATAATGCAGGTTATATCTTTATGTCGATATTTTGACAGGTTCCATTAGAAGACTTAGAAAGGGCATCCCGATTACTGATAACATCCCTCAAACTGAGACATAAATATATGGAAATGTCACATCAATCCTTTTGCGCTACTACGGCTAGGTTTTTAAATCCTGACTGTGTCAAACATCAGGAGATAAAACACGACGATAAGCAGACCATAGAAGGTAATAAGCAACAAGTATAGTAGAAATTCCCAAAATAAACTTATACCATAGATTTACCGCTATATATTTTTTGGTATCAATGCTTGATTGAATTGAATCGATGTAGTAATATGCAATTTATGGAGACATCGCAATTCGTTGTCATTTAAACGATATTTTTAACCCATTTGCACTAAAAAGTTGTTTTATAATTGATTTTAATTGACACTTAGAATGTGATATTTCATTTTTAATATATGCAGTAATGTCACATACTAACGTGCGTACCTCTATTTTTAGTTGTATGTATTGTTTTTCTTTTTTCTGTAAGTTATAACGGGTATTTTATTTTAGCCAGAATTGTGTATCGTATTGTCGTGAGCTTGCCTTTATTATAATTTAATTTCCGTACTAACCAAGTAGAATACTTTATAAACACTAGTTGGAGTAGCAAATCATATAGTATGATAGTAGTAAAAATATAGCAATTATAGCTTAGAATAAAGAGTTAACAAAAACAAATATATTTCATCAGATGGTGTACATTTATATATATATAAATATACGTAAGCTTGATGTTACATTTGGCGCCCGACGTGGGACAAAAGATATGAATTTTAAAAATTTTGCGTAAGAGTAAATATTGAAGGAAATTAATATGAAAATGCAAATTATAATGAATTTTATTAATACTGTATGCAGTACAGGAAAAAATAAAAAGACTCGTTATAATAAATAATTTCAATTTATTTCTTTAACAGCTAAGTTATAAAAACACATTCGTCCTTGTTTCTGTATACTTAAAACTAGATTGCCAATATAAAAGTATTGTTTGCACTGTTTTTGCCAAATCATGCAATTATTTGCCTTGCCTTCTGTTGAACGCTATGACCAGAGTTTCATATCGAATATACAGGGTGAATCTGAATATATGCGACAAACTTTAAGAGCTGATTCTTGAGGTTATTTTGATCATTAAAGTTCATATGAGTATATGTCCAAAACGGTTTGGTTTAAAAGTTATTGAATGTTTAATAATAAATTATGAACTATGACTAACACGATGTAATATCACAGTTGGTTCTTCAAAATCAATTGTGTTGAGAGGGAATTGTTTGTCATTTCAATATTTTACAGTAGTTGTCAGAGTATTCATTCAGTTTATTGTCAGTTTCTGTTTTCTAAAATGAATTACACGAATGCTGAGATGGGTGATATGCATTTTTTTTACGGTTTTGCCAATGGAAATTCGCTTGCTGCTAGACGTCTTTATGAAGAACGATAACCGAACCGTATCATACCGCATCATTCAATATTTGCCCGTCTTCACCAACGTCTTAGTGAAATGGGAAGTTTTAAAAAACTCCACAAATTGAAGAAATGGTACTAAATGAAATTGAAGAACATCCTACTACAAGCACCAGAAAAATTGCGTTTGCTTTAAACATTAGTCAGGCCACAGTTTGGAGAATATTGAAAGATCAACTGTTGTATCCATGCCACACTCAACGAGTGCAGGCACTTTTGCTAGCAGATTTTCCGCAAAGAGTGGCTTTTTGTCCATGGGTGCAACACAAAATCGCACAAATTCCTGACTATTTGGCTCAAATATTCTTCACCGACGAGACTACTTTCTCTAGAAACGCGATTATTAATTTTCATAATAATCACATATGGGCCGAAGAAAATCCGCACGAAATAGTGAATGCCCCTTATCAACATCAATTCTCTGTCAATGTGTGGGCCGGAATTGTTGGAAATCACTTGATAGGTACACATTTTTTACCGATGCGGTTAAATGGCGAGGTATACCGCAATTTTCTTGAAGAGGAGCTACCACTACTGCTGCAAGAGGTTCCCTTACAATTAAGATTATTAAAATGTATTTTATGCATGACGGTGCTCCAGCGCATTCTAGTTTAGTTGCTCGTGAGTTTTTGAACAATACGTATCCAAATCGGTGGATAGGACGGGGGGCCACAACCGTGGCCTCCTCGGTCTCCAGACTTAAATAGTTTGGACTTTTTCCTCTTTGGGGCACCTTAAATGTATTTGAAAATGTCGATGAACTGAGAAATCATATTATCGCAGCTTTTCAAATAATTCGAAATATCCCTGGTATTTTCGAACGGACTTGCCAGTCAATACAACGGAGGATAGAAGCTTGTATTGCAGTTGGGGCCGGTCATTTTCATCAGTTACTATAAGTTAATTTTATTTTACTAATTATTTTGTTAATTTATAATAAAAACATTAATTATGTTAACTTACTATTAAACATTGTATAACTTTAGAAATAAGCAGTTTGGGACATATGTTCTTATGAACTTTTATGATCAAAATAACCTCAGGAATCAGCTCCTAAAGTTTGTCGCATATATTGAGATTCACCCTGTATTTTTTTTAAGCTAGAAGACGAGGATTTCATTTCTATATTTCAGTTAATACATACTGGAGTAGATTTAAACTCTTTTAATATAAAGAATTTTACTATCGGTTTGATGGCATTAAGATTAAAATAAAATATAATATGAACTATAATATTAACGTAAATATTTCTAATGCATTCCTGGTAGTATATGAACAAGTTGCATGTTTAAGAAAGAAAATGTATAGAGATAATATATCTTTCTCCATTTCAAAAAAAAAAAAAAAATTTTTGGGAAATGTTTAGTGGAATATAGTCAATCTGATGAAGTTTATCTTTATGCATTCGTACACTTTGCGAGCGTGTAGTATACAGCTTTTGCATGTAGCAATGGTAAAAGATAAAACCATCGACCAAGCAAATGGCACCTCCCCCAAAGAGTATGTCACGGAACAAGCGATTAGTGATGCCGTAATGAACGACATTTCACAAAATAACACACCTAAAGGTAAATTCGTCCATTACCGTAAGCATACAATTTTTCCTCATTTGTTGTATGACGCAGTCTATGTCTACATCTGTTTTCCTATAACGTCATAGTTTATAGTATCATCCATTATGCATCGTTATAGTCTATTACCTCTTGGACAGGTGTTGTCGTGAATATTAGCTTGTCTACTATATAGCTGGATGGTTTGACACACTCTGTTTATTAATGCTGTTAGAGGATATAGCACTACTAGTCGCTATAGAATAGAATTTAGAATATGGAACAATGTACAAGTGTTTAAATTCTGGGTATTTATTTTTTGGTAGCTTGCATATTAACATTAAAAATAAACCTTAACATGCTTTTCTGTGAAGTAAACCTACGTCTATATCTTGAATAGCTTTGAAATGTTGACGTAACGTTTCCAGAACACGGTATTCATCCACCCAGCGAAGGAGACCCTTGGGATGCACCGGATATTCCAGACAATTCCTACGTATTTAAAGCACACGAAGGGGTTTTCCACGTGTACAAGAGTGAAGAGCATGCAGCGAAGAGCGAATGTATCGACTATCCATATCCAAACTTGGAGACTTTCGTTACGGACATGAATACGATGTGTCAAATGATAGCGGACGGGCCATTGTGAGTGCAAATCGCCATCACACGCATCGCTTCCTCCCCAATATACAGTCTCTCCTTTTAGGAAATCGTTTTGCTACCGCCGCTTAAGTTACCTCTCGTCGAAATTCCAACTGCACGTTCTCCTCAACGAACTGCGAGAGTTAGCTTCGCAGAAAGCGGTACCCCATAGGGATTTTTATAACATACGCAAGGTGGACACTCACATCCACGCGGCTTCTTGTATGAATCAGAAGCATTTACTGAGATTCATTAAGAAGACTTTGAAAAATCACGCGGACGAAGTGGTGACTATAACCGATGGGAAACCGATGACTTTGCATGAAGTGTTCCAGGTAAGTAATTAGAATTTAGAATGCACTGGTATGTTTCGCTTACAACGTTTAAAATCGACAGTTTGAACTCATTTTTGAAATAAATTTCTAAAACGTAGATCCACCTAATTTTCCTTATTTAGGGCTTCGAAAAACATTGAATTGCGGTAAATACCACTGTTTTTAATTAATTTAAAATGCTACAGTACCTACTTTTTTTTATTTTCGTTCCTTTTCCAAAAATGCGTTATTTAATAACCGTTGTTGAGCTTAATTTTTGTTTCCAATTTATACTCTTGTAATCCTAATGAATCAGTAATAATAATAAAAAAAACGTAAGAGGGCTGTGGTTCTCCATCTTTAAAATGATTATTGTTCGCAGCACCATCTATGCAGCTTTTATTCGAGTTTTCCCCATATTTATCAAGAGGTAAAACGATGAAAACTACGTATTCCTGTATTTGCACGAAAAACGTTCAAACACCTTTACTTGTTTATTAACAAAAGCCCCACATCTTGCTTATCCTATAGACTGTCCAAGTTTAAGATGAAAGTACTGAGAATGTGTACTTCCGTAAGCTCAGTACGATTAACTTGAACCTGACGATCTATATTGTTAAGGTGTTGGACTATAGAAATTATTGCACTAAAAACAAATTTACACAGTACTAATGCTTTATTTACTAACTTTGATTTATACTGACGCTAATGTAAATAATAAAAAGGGATATTATAAAAACAAAGTAACGGTTTTAAAATGTCCGAAGTAAAGACAGATTAATAACTAACCGCTTCCTAATATAGAAATGTATGCATTTTGCTTGTGTGTTTGTAGTGGATTTATTGAAGACCAAGTAGACAATACAATTGGAATATAATAAAATATATATAAATAAAGATTGTCGTGATCCCATATCGTTTCCCGCGATTACTACCAATCAACGTTGTGAAATTACTAGTATAGCATTTTCTGCAGTTTTCCTGTTAAATTTGACATAATTCTCCGTGGCCGTACGTGCCTTAGCAGGAGCCGTACTCTACGTGTAATTTTAGTATATCACCAAGTTTACGTTAGTGTATATTAGGTTGCATACACGGAATGAAACAAAAATTACACTTGTTTATAAAATGAATTTTTTTTCATATACATTTGATGATGGGCCAACTTTTCTTATGGATTTTCTCTGAATTTGAAAATCAATGTTAAAATTTTGTGGAACAGTTCCTGGGATATTGTAATTTTTTCATTTTATTGACCTGCTCCAAGATGGGTATCTTGTTGTAGTTCCCCAGCGTAATTTTCAACTTTGTGAACAATTTTTACATATGTGAAAAATCAAAGACTCCTTCCTAGAGTTTTGCTGTAGAAAGCTGTGAAGGCCTTAAACAAGGAAAGCCAAATATTCTCCTATTTCAAAATTGATTTTGAATTGAAATACACACAATTTTTAATGAGGCAACACCGGAAGAATTAATTTTCTTTCTTGGCAAGAGGCACATATTTAATATTTTTTTTTAGTTCCTGAATAGAAATTAGCTACAGTATATTTTGTATACAAGCTGTCACACTATAACAGCAGCGACAATGTAAGAACAAGAAAAACCGTTGACGGCATGGCCACCTGTCGAAGAAATTAATACCTTTAGAAAATGTGAGATTTGGATTTGTTCACTCAATCGCCAATAAATATGTCAGTTTTTGGTCCATTTTCTGCTGGTTCGTGTTATTTTTTGTGTAAAAGTATTAGCTTTGCGCACATGAAGAGAAACCGGAGATTTTTCATCGGTTTCTATTTTTGCGTTATTTCGCATGTCACAGAAACAGTTTAAAAATTTAATTTTTGTTGAAATGTGGAAGATTCTCATCGATCTGTTTTGAACTGCTTAACCAATTAAAGATCCTATTATATGTATTTGTTCATTACTTTACTGTCTTTCATTTGGTACCAAGAACAACCAAATTGGACGCGTCCAACTCCAGATATGGTGTTTAAAGTGGAAGAAGGTCAAAGAAAATCACAATATCGCAAAAACGATTCCATAAAAAAAATTAACATTGATTTTCGACTTCAACAGGGGAAATTCCATAAGAAAAGTCACTCCTTATCAAATGTACATTTTTAGTGTAAGTTAGTGTTATAGGTAGGCTAACTTCATTCGATAACTAAAAAAAATATGTAAATATTGATATGGACTTTTTGACGAGTAGGATCAGGTCAAACTGATTTCACTGAAATGCATTTCCAATTGTATTTTTAACCACTACACCTAAAACCCATTCAAAGTTTAACATCAGCTGCTGTTCTACTTTTTGTTTTTCTTAATTTATGCAATTTTAATTGTAAGAAATGTTGAACTTATTTTCCAAATTATTATTTAATAGCTTAGCTTGAGGACTACAGATTATTTGGTACTTAAAATTGATTGGGGTGAAAAGTATAAATTACTTCAAAATTTTGCAATTTAGCGAAAATGATTCTGCGAGGAAATTTATGGCACTCAAGATATTCCAAATTTATATTTTATATTTAACTATTTATTCTAATATGCTTGTAACAATTTATTTACTAATTTTACAAAGCTTATGGTTGTTAACTTTGTTTGATAATTGTAATTATATCTTACAATTTAAATTTTCATCATTTTTTTTATTTCGGTTATTTATTTGAAAAATGAGTTCAATATACATAACTTGTCTGCATGTATATAGGCAGTGAATATTTTTTAGCTTTTCTACCCTCAATAGATACAATAATCTGTCACAAAACATTTCAGTTTCAATAAATTTTACTACAACTCAAATTTTTTTTTCTAAACTCTTTTGCACATTTTAACGCTAGATTATAGAATCTATTTGTAGAGTAGGCACCGATTATAGCATTGTCTTATTTCTTTAATAATACCTTTCTCGTCTTCTTCCAGTCCATGAATTTGACTACATACGACTTAACCGTTGACATGCTGGACGTACATGCCGATCGAAATACTTTCCACCGTTTCGACAAATTCAACGCCAAATATAATCCGATAGGCGAAAGTAGACTTCGCGAGGTATTCTTAAAGACTGATAATTATCTGAATGGTAAATATTTTGCTAGGATCATCAAGGAAGTATCCAGCGATTTGGAAGAATCGAAATACCAAAATGCCGAATTAAGATTGAGCATCTACGGGAAAAGTCCAGAAGAATGGGATAAACTGGCCAAGTGGGCCATAGAATCGAATGTGTATTCGGATAACGTCCGTTGGCTCATTCAAATACCTAGATTATTGTAAGTAGTGCAGTCTCCCCAGAAGTAGCACCACCAAGTTAGTGTTCATAAAATATGCATTATATCAGGGTGGACCGTTCTTATAAGTGACCATTTTTATATTTTCAAATTTAAAACTGCAATAGAGCAGAAAAGATGTGTATTACAGCAAGCAATAACACTGATAATTTCAATTTTTTCTAAATAACATCTTGCGGCCTCCACAGGGCCGTATTTAAGAAAATCTAAAATTATATATAAATAAGACTCAAACTCTGAAAAATATTGTTTTAAACAATATGTAAAGCTAAAAGAATAAAGACAGGTAACAGGCATATAAATATATTTCTTAAGCTGCTTGGCATAATTTTACGTGACTTAATTTGCACCCGGATAAATCCATCTCGTGCTTTCTGACCTATGACAGAACTTGATGCTTCTGTTGTAAGTTTAACCGTAGATGAGTTGCCTATAGCCCTTAAGCCTTCTGAGAGATCAAAGCCACTGTCTTTGTCGGATAAATTAAGCTTCCCTCAAAAAGCTTACTCGTGTGGAAAAAGTGGCGCGGAAAAACCATAGATTATACATATATAGATAGTGAACTCTACCCTGAACTTCGGGCACTAGGAAGTATGAGTGCGGTATTCAGTCGCGGATGTTGCTGTTAAATTTACCCCGCGTATATTCGAAGTGAAATCATTTTGATAAATATAAAGCCAAGTGCCTTCTTTTCGGTATAATAACGAAATTACAAATCATGTTTAAAAAAAAACATAAATTACGTAATAGATTAGAAAAAGAAAGCACCTGACATTCATTTAAAATCGCTGTAAAATCGAATAAATGGAATATAATGCAGATATCTAGTGGACTGGTATTTTTTAAGTTTTTATTTTTTTGTAATAGTAGGAATAAATTTTTAATTCCGGGAAGTTTTTCCCAAAATAGGAATTTATTTGGAACCAGATAAACAGTATATGACAGTAAAGGAAATACATAGTTTTGAAGAACTAAAAATAATGGCCCAGTTGGCTTCTGCTGGAAAAGCCAGATTTTTTAAGTACTTAAATTAATTTTCTTCGTGACATCTACAGAAAAATAAATATTTGTTAAACTTTTATATTAACAAAAAAACACCTACATCCACCTATTCTTTTACGTTTTTCAGTTCTAAACACAGATTTTGTTTTTGATACTTGTTCTGTTTCCATTCAGAAATTTTCTATTATACCGCTACTAGTTGAAGGTAACTCCATTACTGCCTCTATTGGAAATTCTAAATGAACTTCGTACTGAAACAAACATATTTAAAATGCTGTAGAATAACACCTTCTAAATATAAAGTTGGATGTTATCCATAAAGTTAACATGATCCAGAAAGAAGAAGTAACAAAAGCTTTAGTTTATTCACGGAATTAACGTACCAGAAATAAAATATTTGATGGGGTCAAAATGCCTATACCTTTTTGCTCAATGCACAACATACATAATCACCTCAGCAGTGAATGCACGTTCGAATACTACAGGCATATTTCTAACTGTTCCCAACTTCTTGGTGCAATACCTAGAGTACTGCTATTGTTAGCAACAACGTCTAATGCATTTCCCTCGATTGTCCACGATTAAACCCAAATTTTTTAATTTCGACGAGTCGTCGGTGTATTGTTGTAAAAATCGTATGATTTACCAGTTAATTCATTTGGAGAATTCAAAATGACACATTCTACCGTCTTTCTAGTGATAATTGTCCTTCTGACGCTCATTTTAAATTTCAACAATAATTATTTAATAACACAAACAAAACAATTCGATGTACGCGGTAACTGTAACTTGCGGCCGTTCTGATTTACCAACCAAAAGTATTGCGACCGATCAGAAGCATGTCACATCGAGTATTTATGGGTATATTCATTAACTAGTTATTGTCGGCATATAAAAATATCAATTTAAAGCAATTCTTACATTATTAAATACCATCGAAGAATTAATTGTTTTGGAAATATATAAGGTTTGGTGTGGGGCATAAGATAACCTTTAATCTGCTCCTGCTTTTGCATAGATTCTTTTGACAAGTATTGTGTATTAAAATTCGAAACTTAGATTTTTCATCCCACCTTATTATATATGCATAAAATCTTAAACACATATTTTATAAATATATGGTGCTACTTGGATCTTATATGCAGGCATTTAATTTTATTCCCAATTCTGTTACAGCGACATCTTCAAGTTGAACAGATTGATGAAGAACTTCCAGGAGATCATAGATAACATCTTCTTGCCTCTCCTAGAAGTTACAGCCAGGCCGTCGTCCCATCCTGAACTGCATAAATTTCTTCAATACATCATTGGTTTCGATTCCGTAGATGATGAAAGCAAACCGGAAAATCCTATATTCGAAAGAGATGCCCCTACGCCGGATAACTGGACAGACGATGAGAATCCCCCATACGCTTATTACCAATATTACATGTACGCCAACATTGCGGTTCTAAATCACTTCAGGGCGGAGAGAGGTTTGAACACGTTCGTATTAAGGCCTCATTGTGGCGAGGCAGGTCCTATCCAGCATTTGATCTGCGGTTATATGCTATCTGAAAATATTTCACACGGTTTATTATTGAGAAAGGTTCCAGTCCTTCAATATCTGTACTATTTAGCACAGGTCGGGATCGCAATGAGTCCGCTATCCAACAACAGTTTGTTCTTGAATTACCATCGAAATCCTCTGCCCGAATATTTAGCGCGAGGCCTTGTCGTATCTCTGTCGACCGACGATCCCCTTCAATTTCACTTCACCAAAGAACCCTTGATGGAAGAGTATAGTATTGCCGCGCAGGTCTGGAAATTATCCAGCTGCGACATGTGCGAATTAGCCAGGAATAGCGTATTGATGTCCGGATTCCCGCACAAGATGAAAAAATACTGGCTTGGGCCGAACTGCACGAAAGAGGGTGTAGCCGGAAATGATATTAGCCGGACCAATGTACCGGATATCAGAGTGGCCTTCAGATATGAAACGTTACTGGATGAATTATCTAACATATTCAAAGCCTACCATAAGAGTGGATGAATTGAAAAGTCGTATACCTACACATAGATATAGATTATTTTGGAAGCTAAAACATAAAAATATGAAAGTGACAATATTTTTGGTAACGTAGGATATTGTAATAGCTCCTTGATTTTGTTTGCAATCTCGAATTAATAAGTAGAGAAACGGTTTGATATAATATCGGAAAGGGTACCAATTAGCATCTAATCAGATCTATTAAAACATACAGATTCTAAAAAAGAAGTCTATAAGTACAGTAAGTTCTAATTTTAGATTTAAAATTTAGTCTACCCTTAGTAGCATAAATATTTAACTTATATATACCTTTATTAAAGCGAAAATATTTTTATTTTATTTATATTACGTGATTTGTTTGAGATATATTGTGACTTCAACATTTTCTTATACATAATCGATTTATTATTTATATTAATTATTGTGATTCAACATATACACATAAATGATATGTCTAGATGTGTACACTATATTTACGAATGAGTTTTATGTAAAAGAATCTTGTAAAGTTTTGATATTGCTATATTTTTGATAATTCTATGTAATATTGAAAATATAATTTACGATTTTTTTTTATATAAGATATTTATTATATTTAACGTGTTAATAATATAATCCCACGACACCAAACGACTGTGCCGTTGATAGGTAATAACAAACTACTTGACGGGACAAATAGTCGAGAAAAAATCCCGTATATCTCATTGTTTCAACCAATTTCAATTATAATCAAACTAAGTAAAAATGATAACGTACACACCTCTTAAAATTTGTAGCATCTAATTGCACTTGACCATCACATTTACTTAGTTTGATTGCATTTGCTTCAATATGTAGCCATAAAAAATGATCAATAAAACCTTTGAAACTATTAAAAGTGTTTTATTTTTCGTATAGCAAGATAAGGAGCCTTCAAGTGAATGATAAGAATATTCATATTCTGTAGTAACATTTAAAGCACTGGGCAAACAAAACTAGACACCAGCAAGGCAATCTGCAATTTATACACAAATATAAGCCAGAAAAATAATTATTCACTGATAAAGAACCGCTTGAACAACACGAAAAATACTTTATACTTTAAAATTTGTTAATAGAAATTTAAGACTGCTGTGAAAAATAACCAGACTAAATATTAAATTAATAAACGATTTATATTACCGCTCCATCTGGCGTGCGAGCGCACAAGTGCTAACGGGGCTTTGAGGTGAGTAGCTTACCGATCATGGCAGAGAATTTCGTCCGGCAAGGGTTAACTTTAAATTTGACTGCAAATTATTAAAAAAACTACGGCAAACTATGCTACACAAAATCGAAACAGCTATTTATTTGGTAAAACATGTTATGAAAATAATATTTGGCATTCTAAAAAAATGTACTGAAAAGACGATATCTTAAAGAAAAAACAACCGCTAGCTTGTTAAAATTTTCATTCAAAAACACCGCGTGTAATGGCATATATTAAATGCAGTTTCTTGTTAGACGCATTATTTCGATCTCTTTTTGTTATGAATTTTTATTCTACACTTCCAATGATACAGCAATAGGTATAAAATATAATTTATTGATCGAGCAGAGTTAGGTTACAGTAGCCTACCCTGCGCAAAAAGTCACGAGCCGCCACTGCCGAGTACACAATGCCACTTCCAGTACCTGCACAAGGCCTCAATACTAACCTTAACTTTTATTAGCTAGAATATGTTTATAAACAGAAAGGCGGGGGAGGGGGGCAGTATCTGTTAGAATATCACTTGTCATGTGTCTGTTAGAAATTACATTTAATAGAAATGTATGAGGTAGTAAAATTTATGACAAAAACACCTTTCCTAAAACTTAAAATAGGTAAAATCTACCACCTAAATAAAAAATCTTTAACTACCTACACAAAAAAGAGTTCAAACTACAGTATGAGTATTTTATTTATTTTAGAGTGAATATTTTACCTCTTAACAAATGAGCTAACCTTTATATTAAAATGAATAGTGAAATTACATATCAGTTAAGTATTCTAATGAACATTAAAGTCTTATACAGTTTTGAGAATTATAAATTGCCTTATTAGCTATCATGTTTAGAGTCTGCTATCAGTGTCTCTCCTACTGATGGTACTAATTCCGTCTTGTCGTGGAAATCTGTCTGTTTGTGGCGGAGTTGTTCTGGGACTCATAAATATCTCTTTGAACACTTTTCTTATAGGTGTTTCGATTAAGATATATAAAACTAACGCCATACCAAACGATATAACTGCTTCTCCAAACGCCCATATGCACTAAAAATCAAAAGGAGAATTGGGAGAAATGATACCAAAAACTATACGTTTTCTTACCAAAGTAAAAATGTCAAAGTTCATGGAATTAGTTGTCATGGCTAAAAATCTATAAAGTATCGTCAGATGCATTAAAAATGCACCATATACCAATCTGCTAAGAGGTATGAACGGTGACCAAGAAAAGACTTTCTCCAGGAGTTTTGTATGGCCGAAGCTTGCTGTTAGTAAGAGTCCAATTGTCCCAAACGCCCATGGTAATCGATGCAAACCTGCAAAGGCAGCGTGTTCCAGGGCATTGTATTCGTGATAAGGACTATATAGGGCCCCTCCTGTTACCAAGCCAATGATTAAAAGTACGATGGAAATTAATGTAATAAAATGAGATTTCAGCTAAAATAAAATAAAAAGAAACGTAACAACAAAATTGCGATTAATTGATGATCTTACCTTTGAAAGCCGTGCCTCCTTATCTTTCATTCTATAATAAATATATCCAGCTATCATACCAACACAGTAAGCTCCAGCTCTGGTATGCGATTTTATGTAGGAGAAACTAAAGTCTGGATGGTTCTTGGGATCTCTCAGGAAATCAGTATAAAAAAATAACATTCCAGGTCTCAAATATATTAGCGTAATGATGAAAGGTACTACAATTGAAGCTAAGAAAAATAAGAAAAACAATCCAAATCCCAATTTCTTATTTTCTCTGAATACCAGAATTATGAACACCGCTAAAATAAAGTAATGGAAATCGCAAGCAAGGTACCAGGATTGAACTAGGCACTGAAAAATAAAAAATTGATTGTATCACTGATAATGAGTGATGATGTTGAAAATATACAGGGTGTCCCACCGAACTGGGACATTAGAATTTTTCGAACTTCTAGTAGGAATTTGATTTTGGAACTTGCAGAGTAGTCATGGCCGACTATGATCTATTTAAAGAAAATATTTTCAACCTTATAGCAGTTTTGGTATACAGGGTGTTGGTATCAACTTTCTTATTTTAAATGGAATGGTGCAATTTTTATGGGTCCAGTATATTGCTCGCATCATTTGTGATCAGTTTGCATTAATATTGCCTATCCTAAACCTAATCGTTGTTGAGATATTTGCAATTTTGTCAAAATTTTGACGTTTGCACTCTTTCCAATAAAATTAAATATCTCATAAGCTATTAAACCTTAAGATTTTCTACTGATGTGGATGCAAGTACACGGTCATAGGCGATGACTACGACGTTGATAATCACAATATCCTATACAGGATGATCAGAAACTCGTGTCCAATATCGATATCTTTAAAATAAAAAAACTTTTTTATTTCAAATGGAACGTGGTATTTTGCAGTACAGCATTGAATTCAGCGGATGAAACTACATCGATTAGTATAAGGTTTAGCATACCTATTTCCAATAGTTTTTGAAATATTCACACTTATTTCATAAAACCCGCAAAAATATGCCAAAGTTCCTTCCGTTGAGCAAGTTATTCGGAACACTCTGTATAACATGTTTCTAAATGATGCATCATCTCTTCTTGCATTCATTTGTAATAATACTTGGAGTATTTATTGTGACTAGTTTCGTTATTATTGGTAAAATTCATTTAAACACAAAGACAATAATTATTGGATATTAGCAAGCAATGTGTTCATTTGTTAATGTGTAATAATACTCATATTACACATTAACAAGTGAACACATTGTTTACATCGTTTGACAGCAGATTTAATTTTCATGTAAATTATTTGAAAGTAAGCTAGTAGGTATAAATCAAGCAAAATATGGCAAATTTTGAAAATTATACATATCAAGACATTTTAAATTTATTTTACATCCATGGACAGTATGGTGAAAATATTAGTCGAACGTGCCGCGTATTTAACGATAGATATCCTCACTTGAAATTTAAGAAAATAGAGAATAATTTTATTCAACTTGGAAAATGGCAAACAACTAAAATTGTTACAAAACCGGTCCAGAACAACGAAAATTATAAAATTAACGTGGTAGCATATTTTCGTGCTAATCCACGCAGCTCCATACGCGCTGCTTCTGAGGCATTGGGATTAGCGCGTTCGTCTATTCAACGTATTTTGGTGCAACATAAAATGAATCCGTATTATTTATTTATTTCGTTTCAACACTTCTACCAAAACTTTTGTTATATTTTACATGAATATGGATAAATATACAATTTGTTTACTTGTAATTTATTTTTTAATTTAGAGTACTTTGTTTGCAAATCACTTAAAAAGAATTTGAAATCATATGCTGTATGTTCGTTTGTTACTGTGTAATAAACATGGCTAATTAAGGTGTATGTTGCGGCCAAAATGAATTTTGCTAGTAATAAGGAAACTAGTCACAATAAATACTTCAAGTATTATTACAAATGAATGCAAGAAGAGATGATGCATCATTTAAAAACATTCTATACAGAGTGTTCCGAATAACTTGCTTAACGAAAGGAACTTTGGCATATTTTTGCGGGTTTTATGAAATAAGTGTGAATATTTCAAAAACTATTGGAAATAGGTATGCTAAACCTTAATACTAATCGATGTAGTTTTATGCGTTGAATTCAATGCTGTACTGCAAAATACCACGTTCCATTTGAAAAAAAAATGTTTTTTTACTTTAAAGATATCGATATTGGACACGAGTTTCTGATCACCCTGTATAGGATATTGTGATTATCAACGTCGTAGTCATCGCCTATGACTGTGTACTTGTATCCATATCAGTAGAAAATCTTAAGGTCTAATAGCCTATGAGATATTTAATTTTATTGGATAGAGTGCAAACGTCAAAATTTCGACAAAATTGCAAATATCTCAACACCGATTAGGTTTAGGAATAGGCAATATTAATGCAAACTGATCGCAAATGATGCGAGCAATATACTGGATCCATAAAAATTACACCATTCCATTTAAAATAAGAAAGTTGATATCAACACCCTGTATACCAAAAGTGCTATAAGGCTGAAAATATTTTCCTTAAATAGATCATAGTCGGCCATGACTACTCTGTAAGTTTCAAAATCAAATTCCTATTAGAAGTTCGAAAAATTCTAATGTCCCAGTTCGGTGGGACACCCTGTATATCTATTGTAAAGGTTTTTATATTATTATTAGTTAAAATATTAGAAATCAGATCCTTTTTATAGTTAAAAGATTCATGTAATTTTAAAAAGAATTCGATGGTCGAAAAGTATCAAATTCTGATCATTTTTGTGTAAATATGATGGAGGTTTAAAAAAATGGAAATCTTTCAAATATCTTATTATACTGGGTGTTCCATTTATTTTGGATTCTAAAATCCGTTTGTATATTACATTATACAGGGTCCGCGGGGAAAAGATCTGCCGTATTTCAAAAAGCAGTTACAAACAAACAACCACAAAAACAGAAAAAGTACTTTTATTTGTGAACTACTACCATGCCATTTTACATTATTTGGTTTTAAAAATTATGTCTGGTAAATAGCACCCTCCGTTGATGATACATTGACGCAGCTTTTCCCAGAAGTTGTCCGTAGTTCTTCGTGTCACTTCCGGCGGAATGGCAGCTATTTCCTAGATGATTGTCTCCTTAAGTGCTTGCAGGGTTGTGGGGCAATGTCTGCAGACTTGCGCCTTTAAATGTCTCCAAATAAAAAAATACCAAGGTGATAAATCAGGTGACCTTGGGGCCAGGCGATATCTCCTCGCAAAGGGAGCAGACGTCCACGAAACATTTCTTTTCAAAATTGCAACAGAACGTCGCGAAGTGTGAGCTGTGGCTCCGTCTTATTGGAACCAGACTTCTCCCTCTTCATGATCCCCAACAAACTGGCTTAGCTTAGGCCGGAGGAAAGTCCCGATCCTGTGACAGTAGCGATTCGAAGTAACTATTACCGTTAGCCCATCTTCTTCGAAAAAAAATCCGGAGCATAATTCAACAACGGCGCACCAAACTGTAACACGAGGGTCGTGAAACCGTCTTTGGTGAACTTCCTGAGGATTTTCTGTTGCCCAGTGGCGGAAATTTTGCTTATCAGAGGAAATCAAAAGATTGCAGCAAGGAATGATTTGAAGAATGTTCTCACACACCTCTATCACTTAATTCGTGGGTAACCATCATTTTGTATGGGTGCATGTGAAGATCTCTATGCAGGATTCTTCTTGCATTCCTATCAGATCCTAATCTCAGGGCAGCTGTATGTTGCTTGTTCTTACACGCGCAACATTCTCTGGCGTTATTACGAAACGAGGTCGGCCAGGCCATTTTTTTTTATTTTCAGTACAGAACCTCTAAAGTTGATACCAAAACTTGGATAGTTTTTCTGGCCGCAACAGAATCATGTCAGCCAAGTCCAAACTGAATTACAAATATACTCCTCCACAACAAATGCACGATGTTCACAGCGCCACGCCATTAACCCCTCCACCGGCGTATCTCCAACACACAGCGCCCTCTCCAAATATGAGAGGTCTTTTTGCCGGACCCTGTATTATGGTTTTGTTTATTATTTATTAAATAGTTTCTTTTTGTACCCAGATTGCATAATAGTTCAGTTCAGGCATCAAACAAAAAAAAAGCGTGCGTGAAGTGAAATTGGTACTAACTGACGTATCGAAATGCATTTGACATTTCTGGTGACATTAGCAAAGTAAAGTGACTAAACTGTCAAACGTTAACTGAGCTTAACATCATTATCACTGGTTAACATATACATATTTGACAGTACTAAGTAGATAGAATTAATTGTAATAAACGGTATTATTATTAAAAATATGTATTATTCGTACATAAAATATTATAGAAATCTTGTGACTAGTGTGCTAAGTAATGCGAATACATATGAAGTTCCAAAATTATTGTAAATATATAACTTACGATATGATTGTCACGAACATAGTTATTTACGTAGAGCAAGTTTAGCCACCAATTGTCCTTACAATCCTGCGACTCTCCGGTAACTATTAACTTCCATAAAGGTCCAGATCCAGTAAAATTAAGTAAGGTGACATAATAGAAAATTACAAACGCATAAAGTGGCGTTAATCTATAAGAAAAAAACAATCAAATTATAAACCATAATATGATTTGTATGTATGTATGTATGTATTTATAGAATCTTATTTGGTATAATATAAGCATGGAAATAACTACTTAATTTTTTTTCTGTGTTCAGAATTAAGCATAAAAAGAATCATGATGTCGTTCGTTGCAGTAATTTTGGTATAGTATAATTAGAACTTTAAATTTTATATAAGTAGATACCTAATAAATATTGCATTATGTATATATTTTTGCAAGTAAGCGTTAGTGACATAATACATGCGAATATAACGTAAATAGAATAGAATTACCGCAAAAAAAAACAGTGTCAAATGTCTTACTACAGACAAAGCAAGATATCATGCGGAAGCAGCCACTAAGAAACAAAAGGACAAATACACGCAGCTGCACCAAAAATCCGGACCACAGAGCTCAACCTTAGATCAAGACCGAGTAGTTATAAACCTATCTTCCAAACCACTACAAAGACCGGAGAAACAAAAAATTAATCGAATGGGTGGGAACGTGTTTAAACTCCATCTTCAAAACGTAAATAAAACACAAAAACGTTAAGGAGTAAAAATTATTATTACTCCTTAACGTTTTTGTGTTTTATGTACGTTTCGGAGAAAGAAATCTTAGCTAAAGGATTGAACTTCACCATCACTCCAAAAGAAATACCTAGAGAAGACATCATCTGTGCCATAGAAATCTGTGTCATCCATCAAAACTTTACCAGAAGAAGAAGTAGAGGATAACAGGTCTAATACGCAACGCATCTTAAAATCAGCCAAACCACCCACATCTAATCTATCAGGAGAAGAAAGGAGAGCCGTTACGGAACTGAGGAAGGACAAAGCCCGCACCATAATATCGGCAGACAAAGGAAACGCGACCGTCATCATGGACACAAGTGACTACAAAGAAAATACGCGGGTATTACTACAAGACTCTACTCTCTTTATGTTGCTAATTTGAAATGTAAATTCGACGTTTTGTAAGTGACGTCAGAAGAAAATAGTAAACGTATTTATGACGTCATTAATTGATCATCATTTGTTGCGTCGCACATTCAGTGCTGCAACTGGGCTTCAGAAAAGCTTGAGAATGATTTTATAAGAAAATAATTTTCAGTGACAAAGTTCATTTCTGGCTCATGTTAGCGGTTTCGTAAAAAATCAGAACGGCCGCATTTGATCTGAAAATCATTCAGAAGCAACGCATGAAAAAACATTAATATAAGTACTCTTAACATGACGGTCTAGTGCGCATTTCATGCGTGTTTAATACATGTTTACAATGTTGGCAACTCCGTTACTGTGAACGAAAATCGTTATCGCGTATAATATTTTTTCTAATTGAATGTTGTAATAAAGCTAAAACAAAAGGCGACGCAGTGCTGATATGGCTATTACAGCATACTGTGCTGTAATGAGATATTAACGTGGTGGGGGGGACTCTTGCCGGAACGTAATATAGGCGATTAATGTGCAAATTAGAAAAAATACTGTAAAAAACGTGTGCCACAATGACATGTAATGCTCGTACTTTGAATCTCTCGCCGCTACGCGGCTCGAGATTCAAACTTGTACTCGCATTACATAAACGTCATTGTGACACTTGTGTTTTAAAATACTATTGTCTATTGGATGCTGTAATAAAGCCAAAACAAAAGGCGACGCAGTGCTGATAGGGCTATTACAGCATACTGTGCTGTAATGAGATATTAACGTGGTGGAGGGGGACTCTTGCCGGAACGTAATATAGGCGATTAATGTGCAAATTAGAAAAAATACTGTAAAAAACGTGTGCCACAATGACATGTAATGCTCGTACTTTGAATCTTCAAACTTGTACTCGCATTACATAAACGTCATTGTGACACTTGTGTTTTAAAATACTATTAACTATTATTTTTGCCTGAATTAGATGCGCAGCAGAAACAACCGTACGGAAGAGGTTGCCCAAAGGATACACGCCGGATATAGAGCATATAGCAGGGTTAAACACCTACTCAGAAATAAAAAAATCAGTATGCGAATAAAATTAAAGATCTACAGAACAACAATAAGATCGGTGGTGATATATGCTGCTGAGACAATGTGCCTCACACAGAGAGAGGAGGAACGACTAAGAGTTTTCGAGAGAAAAATGATTAGAGTTATACACGGACCAAAAAAAATTAGTGATGTACTAAGCAGAAGAATAATGAATCATGAGATACAGGAAATACTGGGAGGTGAAGACATAGTAAGAATCATTAAGGCACAGAGAATGAAGTGGTACGGATATGTAAATAGAAAGCAGGATCAAGTGGTCGTAAAAAAGATCATGAAATGGAGACCAGAAGCAAACAGGCCCAGAGGAAGACCAAAATTAAGATGGGAAGACCAGGTTGTGCGAGATATAGAGATAATGGGCATAGCGGGATGGAAACAAGAAATTATGCTGAAAGAGGAATGGAGAAGAATAACTGAGGAGGCAAAGAGAGACAACAATCTGTGAGGGAGCGATAACTAAGTAGGATGGTCTGACCAACCAATAGTAAATGGTCAAAAGCTCTATGCTATGTATATATATAGATGCGCAGCATTACGCAACCTGCATAACAATATTGAAAATGTTCTGACATTTGGCCCGATGCGATGTAGGTGAAAAAGTCATGGAAAATTGCATTCAAAAGATTCATTCCTGTCAGCGTTTTGGAGGAGGACATTTGAACGATGTATTCCATAAATAATAGTATTAAATGTATTTCATCGCGAATGCAAAATAAACTGATATGTCCTAGGAAATTTGTGTTTTATTTTATATATAAACAAAATGCGTCGCTCTTATTGAAAAAGGCTATACTTATGATAATCGGTAGGTATAGATTTATAGTATTGAATGAATAGGAGGCAATTATACATATGTAGCTGCTTTTAGTCGGATTAATGGCTGAAGCACAGTGTGAAATGATGCGGAAAATAATAGAGCGTTTAAGAATATTAGCTGTATTAATTAAACACGTGCTGTTTATCTAGAGCTGCAATAACATTTGCCTGATTTTCCTTTCTGAAGCCCATCTTTTACCGATTTCTGAATTCTTGTTTGTCTTTATATAATTTAATTCGTCTTATCAGTTCTTGAAAAGATCGCCTTTTAATCTCTTGTTTTATATTATTTTGTTCAGTATTGAATGTTCAATACATACATTTCCTTCGCCTGTACGTATAAAGTGGAGAATTATTATAATCATTGTTTCGAATATACCGTAATAAATATAATGCGTCCTTGCATATGCAGGTGAGAGGAATTACACGCAAGCTAATATACGATCTTTTTTACATAAAAAATAGTTCAATAATAACCGTTTTTGTCCGTCAGCTTTCCATGTTTACAAGTATCTATGTATACAATAACTATGAAATAAATTTATATCTACGATACGGTGAATGCTAGTTCTAATTAAGTATTATATTCACACATTATATAGTAATTATAGAACTGTTTTTTTACGTAGTAATAAATGTATAAGATGAACAATAATTTGTTTATAATAGCGTTGGCTTACCTCATATATCGCAGGAATATGATGAAAATCGGGTTTATGTATTTCTTGTGGTATTGTACCATAAGGCCGTACGCCACTAACAGTCCACTAAGGATGAAAAACGTATCCACGAACAAATCGCCATGGAATATTATGCTTCCATCTAGCGTTCTGTACCTCTAAAACGCATGATACAATTTTGAACTTCCCTTAAATGTTTTGATTACCTCTTCGATGCTATCGTAGTTCAATACAGGACCACTGGCGAAAGTTCCGAACCTATGACCTACGATTATCATAACAATAGCGCATGTTCTAATGCCGTAAAGAGGACGGAGTGCAGGATTGGATTCGTCGGCCTTCGCCAAATCCAGAAAATTCTTTCTCGCAGAAAATCCTATCAGAATTCTCTTACCGAGATGCTCTAAAAGTTCACTCACACGTAATCATTTTTCTTATTGCTTATATACGTACCGAAATTTATACTTGCTTTGAATTTTATGTTTCTCCTTTTCTGTTAGTTTATCCTCCATTTTAAATTCGTAAATTGTCGCCATGATCACGATAAAGCAGAATACTCCTAAGACGATGCTGAAATTTAACGACGGAACATTCCAACTGTCTAAATATAATATAACAAATTACCAAAATGCGCCGTCTAGCATGTCGAATTGCTTGTAGCCGTCTTGTCTATTGCAGAACGTCTCTCGCATTTTGGCCGAGTAAGTCACGTTATGTTTTATCAACAGGGTTTCAGATTTTCTTAAATGATCGTTCAAATCGCTCTCCAAATCTTCCAAAGGACACGATGCTGGAATGCACCATCCCATTTCTGCTTGGTCTCTATTTACTTGGGAAATATCATTGGTGTACTATAAAATTCGGTGTTAAATATTTCTGCAAGAACATCTAGTGAAATTGCTTACAAATATTCGCTTTAAAACACTCCCTAGTGGATCTCGCTCTAGGGAGAATGGATCTTTTGGAGGCTCCAAGAAAGTAATATTAGTTTCTAGGTAGACTAAACAATATTGCGTTATAAATGGTCCGTCAACTTTCATACATTCATCCCAATCGCCCATATGATACCGATTTCCTTGCAAGGATCCTGTAGTTGACTTTGCAGTAGCATCCCACACTAAAATAAAATACAATAGGTGTTTTTTTTTTTGTTTTGATTAATTTAGCAAAGTGTAATTTTCCATGATTCTATTTTGTTTATTAATTTTTATCGTAAGGAGGTAAATAATAATTAGTGAATAATAAAAAAAGAAAGGAGATGGTAATTTTCCATGGATTGTCCTATTCCTTTACATATTATTCACGGTTTAGTGCCTCCTACTTTGCGTATACGTAAATCTTATAATTACTGTCGTTCATTATCAGCTGTGTTAATACAAAATTGCACATGTATTTTGTTGTTACTCTCGCATATTAGTTCGATTTGAATTTTCTCACCCATTACTAACTGAACAAGCTAATACAATGAATGATATTGCAAATTTTGACGAATGTGTTGATAGAAGCTCAATTATTTGCATATACAGGATATTTCACGTAAGAGATTCATTAAGAGTTTATGATGTTCTGCTATTTATTTATATTTGGGATTTTGGAACCATTATCTGCTTGATTGGAACTAAAAACGTGAAATAACTTAATCAAAACATCACGTCCGGTGAATGATTTTTATACATTTTTAGATTCTACGACCATAAATAGTTTTTCCTTTAGCTACATGATACCATTGTTGAGTTATTTAAGATATTCCTTTTTTTTTCTTTAGTAATTACCATTGCATCATTCAGTAGTTAATACTGCAAGTAGAACCAGGAAAAAGCTACGTCCAAAACTGGACAAAGTGACATATTTTCGAATGCCTCATCTAAACAGGCTGTATATTAAATCGAAATTTAAACCAGCGTCGTTTTGTTAAAGAATCTTTAGGTTTATGAGAAAAGTCCTAGTTATAGATGGAACATATATTAAATTGTAATTAGGAAGTAAACATCATCCCCATCATTTTATATCAGCATTTCATATACCTATCTTTAACACATTTTGAGATGTAAGCTACTTTCAGTTAAAGGAAAAAATATATATCCTACTCAGGGCCAGCTCCATCAGTATTTAACTAGAAACTAATTACTCGTTTGATCACTGATTACGCCCCAAAATAGCAGACCTGCTAAACCGCACGACTCTTCGCTTTCTTTCAAACGCTTCTCACTTGTAAAAAGACTCGACGCTTTGCGTCTCGCAGTCGTTCGTTAGATGACCGATTACGACCCACTAAAAGTCGCCCATATCTTGAAATCTTCTAAAGATATGTATAGTGAAGGCTGATATAAAAGAGGGGTGGAGGGGGTGAGATGTACTTCCTAATTTCGATTTAATATACAGGCTGTTCTATTTAAGAAAAGGGACTTTTCTGCATTTGAAAATATGTCACTTTATCTCTCAGTTTTGGACACTTGTAGGTATGTTAGAATGCGAAATGTGCGTACCGTTTCCTAGAGTTATATCTACTTTCTTCATGCAGGAAATTTGGAGCAGTTACTTGCAGTATTAACCTAGATATTAACTACTGAATGATGCAAAGATTATTACTAAGGAAAAAAAGAAAATCTTAAATAATTAAAAAATGGTTGCATGTAGCTGTATAAAGAGCTGATAAAAACTGACGTATTTATGGTTGTAGGATCTAAAAATGTAAAAAAATTATATCATTGTATTTAAAATAACAGAATTGACGTCAATTTCCGGTCAACCGGAAGTGATATTGTGCTTAAAGTATTTCGCATTTATAGCTCAAATCGAACAGATAACGGTGTCAAAATCCCAGATACAAGTAAATAATCTTAAACTTTTAATGAACCATTTACGTGGAATATCCTATATAAGAAATGACAAATTCCACTTACAAGCAAAGTTGTCCAGTTGTCATCTTATTTTTATCGACGAAAATTTACTTTTAAGGGGTGAAACACCCCTTTGAAAATTAATTTATTTTCAATTTCTTCTTTATAATTCTTGAACGGTAACAAATAAATGCGATGTTTAAATGCAATACTTGTTTCATATCGGAATTTCTTCCATAACAATGTGCAGAATATACGGGGTGTTTCACTTAAGGCAGCTCAAGTATGTTGAGAATATTTGTAATACTATGTATCTATAAGTACTTTTTCGTACTTGCAACACTTTTTATATGGAAATCATTTTAGAAATTCTCGATTGTACCTAAACAATGATAATTAAGATTTCAAGAAACCAGTATTATTTATAACAAAAATCCCAAAAGAAAGGTGAAAAAATCCCTTACCACAAAATTAGATAACAAATCTAAATACGTATTTCGGCAACTAAGTTGCCATCTTCAGTAGAAACAAGTGAAGAGCAGTGTTAAACATAGTGTTTTCGGCTAAGGTAAACCTTGGAAGATATGCTCTTCACCAAATCACTAGTGGAATAACACTCAGATTTATTTACCTCTGAAAAATCCTGCAAAGAGGGCTAACCCTAAGTGGATTAACAGGATAAACAACCTTTATTTAAAATGTTTTCTCATAGTATTACAATTGTACCCACAATACTAAAAATGCGCTTAAGTGCAACATTCTATACATCTCCACAGTTGTTTCTGGCATTAATAATACTTATTATACAAATCGACATTGCAGTAGGTAAACGTACTTGTTGTCTTGGGGGTACTTCTAGGATGCTTTGTATAGCTGAAAATGTGTACCTATATGATTTTAAATAAATTTAAACAGCAAACAACTATTTAAAACCTTTTTTGCATATTATTACAAATATTCCCATCATACAATGTATGTATGTGAGTCATAGCACATTATTCTGAAGAAACTTCTGATAATAAATAACTTTTGCATGTATAAAAAAAACCTTCTAATAGGTTTTCTCGGCATTTTTGGTCTGTCAAAAAAGCATGCCTTAGACTTTTCACATTTTTAAGTAAAAAGTATACGTTATGGAAAATGGTGTAA
This sequence comes from Cetonia aurata, assembly GCA_949128085.1. Classification (NCBI taxonomy): domain Eukaryota; kingdom Metazoa; phylum Arthropoda; class Insecta; order Coleoptera; family Scarabaeidae; genus Cetonia; species Cetonia aurata. Next base: position 61,075,711 of record OX421883.1, on the reverse strand, counting down.
TAACGCTCTAACAACATAGGTATAGAAATAGTAAAAATTTATTATAGACACCGTGATAATTTTAAACACCTTCTCGCAAAGCCATTGTAAATCTAATCGTAAAATTTTAGCTAAATTATTGATGCAAAATTGCTAAGTTCGAACTCGTACCGTTAGGTCAGCCCTAAACGTTGCCGATTTCAAGATTTCAAGGATCAGCCTTCATCGCATTCTGAATACAGATCTTAGCATGCATGCTTATAAAGTGCAGCTCACACAGGAATTGAAGTCGGCTGATGATAAACAATCATTTTTTGCGACGAAGCCAGTTCGATCTCAGTGGGTTCAGAACTGCCGCATCTGGAGTTCCGAAAATCCATCAAGAACAACTATCGAGACACCTCTTTACCCCCAACGAGTTACCATTTAGTATGGTTTTTAGATCGGTAGAGACATCGGACCTTTCTTTACTGAGAATAATGGCGGTGCGCTGCGATTACAGTCAATGCAGATCGCTAGCGTAGAATGCTAACTGACTTTCTTTGGCCTCTATTGGACAAATATGCACATAGACAATTTTTAGTTCCAGTAAGTTGGCGCCATGAGCCACGAAATGCTGCACCAGAAATTTCCTGGCGCGTTATATATACCTACATAAACTGGCCCTCCAGATCGTGTGATTTAACTCCGCTAAACTTTTTCTTTTGGGCTACGTGAAGAAAACAGTCTACACTGATGTCCCGTAAACAATTTCAGAATATTTAAGTTGTTATTCGCCAACTATGATCACAGTTGTGCGAAAATGTTATGCAAAACTTTCTCAAAAGAATGATCGTTTGCAAACAGAGTGGAGTTTGGCATTTATATGATATCATTTTCCACAGGATAAATGTTTCTTTTAAAAATAAAATAGGGCTTGATTTTTGCAGCTTTAGAATAAAAAAAAATCATAGAGTTGCTACATTTAGGCTTAATACTTGTTTTCTTATAAATTTCCTTCTTTTGATCTTAACACTCTAAATAAATTATAAAATTCCATACAGACGATAGTATCTATTGAAGAATTATTAGATACCAAAAAAATTAATATGTAATAAAAAATTTGATTTTTATGAACAATAGTAAAGCTATATATTATCGTTACATAGATGTTAAAATTTCAGTGAAATATTGCATTACTACGTAAACTAAAAGTCAATCACTACCCAGAAATTGAAAACCAAGAGATTGTTGTTAAAGAGAATTCCTTTTATGTGATTAATATATTTATATTCTTATTATTTTCAAGGTTTAAAGAAAATGTAGTGATTTAGAGCAATAATCAAATGCGTAGTATTAAATTATGCAACTAATTGGATGACAAATCATTGCATCAACTTATATATGCATATATATAAGCTATTTATTAAAAATTATAAGTTTGAATTTTCACAAATCATATTTTGTACATAATTTTTTCAAAGTATTGTACTTGAGGTTGTTAAACCACAATGTTTTATTTTTGAAAAAAAGAATCCGATAAATCATATACCTAATATAGATACTTTCTAGTTTTTTCTTTCTTTATTTTTTTAAGCTAAAAGATGCTTACACAAAAGAACACGCCAAAACTCACTTTTATAAGCCCACAACGTTAAGTTATTCAAGCTCTCCACGTATAGCAAGCTTTCAGATCTACACAATTCATCTTTGGAATTGGTCGGAGCTACAGGTAATCTTGGAAATAAACTTTTGTCACTATCATCAGCATTACACACAGTTACTACATATAAAATAACCGAAAATCGCAATTTCATCTTACACAATAATAAAAACCGCGCGGAAAAGTTATTATCTTTTAAATTTTTCAAGCACTGACTCACTATCACTGATGGATGGCGCAAGAACTGAAGCATCCGCTGAAACCAAAGCAGTAAGCTTTCCGAGGGGACTGTGACAAGAATAAAAGTATATACTAGCGTATATGTACATGTCCTTGGTATTTATTTAATACATCTAATTATCCATACTCAATTAATTGTAGAAGAAAATTGTCTTATCTGTTATATTTGCTTTTATTCAAATAGAATAACTTATTTCTTCCAATTCGTTGTACAGAACTAATCCGATTGTTGAAAACGTTTGCATTGCATCTGAAGTTTAAATCGAATGGTTTAAACGGAAAGAATAATATATTAATGACGCTTATTCTTTATTTCACCGCCGTTTATATAAATGCAAAAATTTGTACTCTTTCTTCACGGAAGATGGAAGGAATACAAAATTTGGTTTCTGTCTGAGTTGATAAAAACTTTGGTTTTCATTTCTAGTTTTATTTTACTTCATGTGCTCATCATGCATTCACAAATTACCATATATGTATACGATTTTATAGCAAATTACTCAAAGGATGTATCGCAGGAAATATCTGTTCCACACTTTTTTCTAATTGGTTCTAATGCTTGTCTTTGCTATTTCTTTGTACCAATTGCTGTCTTCAGTATTTTATTTATATTTTAGGAATTATTTATCACTCCATTGATTTTATTTAAATTAAATTAATACCACCTATTTTTTTGTTTTTAATTTCGAAAATTACTGAATATTTAAGGTATTTGATTTAAATCTGCTCTTTTGGCGTTTGATTGTGTTAATCATAAACCTTACATTACAGGCAGGACCCAATTTGTTAATATATCATTTAGAATCCTAGATGCAAGGCATAATGTTTTCGTCATGTTTGCCTGCGCGTGCGGAACTCCCAATTGTGAATTAGAGTTCCGCAGGGCTCTTTATAAAAAATATTTCCCCGTATACACAAATGCGGTTTTTTTTTTAGCTAAAATAGAAGTGCATTAAATTTATAAAATAGGCAGGAACAATAGGTGGATACGGCCCCCACCTGGTGCCATAGGTTTGGGGGCGACACTCGACGGTGAAAAAAAAAAATACTTACAAAAATTGCAGTGGATATAGAGTACCTATTGCCACAAAAATTATTTAGACATTGCCTATTGTTTAATTTACCTTTGTCGGATTTTTATTAATTTTAACATTTTTCATTATTGAGTTAACTCCATCGATATCCGCCCCGGGCCCCACCCATACTAACTACGCTACTGGGAAGAAATAAAAAAGTACATCAAAGCAGCATTCATATAATCATCAGTCTTTGGATGTGCTTTGGATATCCAACCGGTTTAGTGACCAAATTATTAGTGATAATTTTATTTGTCTCTATTTCATAAGAACCGAATGTCGAAATGCCATGGTCTATTGTTGAAATCGTCATATCGCCAAGTACAATGAAGGGGTGGGGGCCACTAGAGACGGACTCTAGTTTCTTCCTACCAGGGGACATCAGCGTCACTCCGGATGCAAACCCGCTTTCATCGCTATATCTGCGATTCTCTTTACTATGGACACAAGGGTTTAGATTGACTCTATTTACGGAATACAAGCAAACTCTCAATCCAGGAGAGGGCCGCAGCGTAAGTCGGTAATGCAGTCACAGATCTAGCTCGGACCACGCTCGGACAATTCATGGATTGTCAGTCCCTGCTTATCCTCGCTCTCAGAAGTAAGGTAATAATATAATAAAATAATATTGTTAATCAACTCACAAAGTCAATTCAAGAAAAGCAGGATCAAATAAGCTTTTACAAGTTTCGAGAACTACAAAAATTGTGTCTACAAAAACCTGGTCAATTGCCAACCAATCGTAGTGCTATTAATAATAAGGGTAATAATAAGAAATGGTCTTCCTTTATAAGCAAAAAAAAAGGTCCAATTTATATAAACGAAGTCCAGCTCTTCGAGTGGTCATTCTTTTACTCCAATTTTTTTTTTCTCTTGCAGAATTAATTCTTTGAGAAATTTTGGTTAATTTTTTGACATTTGGTAAGATTTCTTTCCCCTTCCTCTTCTTTTAAATCTGTCTAAATCTGTCACACACATATTTGCTGGCAGTGACGTGCGATCACATGTTTGGCCTTGTATTATATTTACGCTAAAATTCAGAGAGTCTAGAAACTGTACCTATTCCAATTTAAAACTTGCTTTTATCTATTCTATTTTATTCATTTGTAACTATATTTTATTAGTAAAGGCACAATACAAAGGAATTACAACAACTTACCAGGCGGGGCTCGTGCTTACGTTAGTCGGAGGCAATGACATTGATCGAACTTCTTCGTATAACTTCGTAACATGTAAACATATAGAAACGTATTTGACGAGAGCATACGAAGAACTACGATCATTGTTATAGCTTCCGACTGACGCAAGCACGAGCCGCGCCTGCAACTTTACATACTATGAAATCCTGATAAACTTACCGTTTTTGAAGCTATTTCTTATGCATTTCACAAATCTGTCCTCAATTTTTCAGACCACGTCCAGTTTTTTTAAATTGTATTGTTTATTTTTTGCACGTTGCTTTACTACAAAATTCGAGTTTAATAAGACAAACAAATAAGAACTGAACGTATAGGAAATTAAATAAAATACTGCAAAAATTTAACTCAATTAAAGCAGATTTTTCATCTGCACAGAAAAGTGTTAAACGAATTGCATCATCGAAAAAAGCCAACCTAAAGGATGGGTGTGATTACATAGTAATTTGTTTGTTTATGTATATAGTTACAGTTGCCAATTGATCTCAATAAGTCAGTGGTTATTTAGAGATAAACCACCCACTTTGCATTAAAATATTAGTATTAAACTAAACTTATATTGTACTGAATCGTTCTGCGCAATTCTTAGAATACATGTGTATTATATGTATTTATCTTAAGCACCTATTTTCACCACCTATGGTCTCATGGTATCACTTGGTCTGACTGATATTGTGGTACAACATTAGAGATCAATTCACACGTTTGTATGTAGTTGCAAAGTAATTACCATTTACTTCACAATACGTCGTCATATTAATGCAAATAAAATAAAAATAAAACAATACGCAATCGTTTTCCATATAACAGCGGTACGTAGCGCAAATGTATTCAATTTTATAGCAATTAGAATAAATAAATACATGCAAATATATTTATTGTTATTATTGTTATCATTAAAAGTAGTTCTGACATTGAGAATAACGTATGTACTTTTTTTTATTATAAAAAGACTCATTTTGTATGTTTAGAACTGCCAATTTTAATCGTGTAAGTTGAATGGTGCGCTGTCCAAAAATAATCACTTAGCATGGTTAACTAACCTCATATCTAGAATCTTAATTGTTTAAATTAGTATATGACTATAACGAAAATTAGGAATTGCGAACTGTTTTCATAATTAAATAGCGTATATATGTTTAATTAATTAATTATGATTAGATACCAACATACATAAGTGTACTGCGTGTTATAACTATACAGTCACCGCCGTTGCTGTAGAACTTTTTTTATTTAACTCTTAATAATAAATTGTTTCTACATTATTGCATTTAAATTTAACATACAGATGTAATAATAGCACGGCAAATAGGTATTTTTTATATATTGCTTGGTTTTCTTTCCCCTTCATTATTGTGGTTATTAAATTCAGCAGACATTTTAGAACCTTTCATTAAAAAATATGCAAGGTTAGCTTTCTTAACCATAAATTTATAATAAAAGCGAGTGGCATCGAGTTGCTATTTCAATATGACTTTGGTTAACTGGTACGAAAATCTCTTTCGTTTTAGAACAAACAAAATTTTACATAAATATTCATAATTATCTGTTACCGTAAATGTCATCAATTTCTCCCCTTTTCTCAGTTTTAACAATATTTCGACCAATTTTCCAAACAATATTGTTTGATCACGAAGAACGAATAAACATACAACAATGTTCCTTGTGATTTGTGTCCTCTATTCTACACCAAATTGATGAATTTGGGCAATCAACAATCTTCAAAACGGCTGCCTCCATTATTAGAATTTAAAACACGTTCACCCCTCTCATTTTCTATGGTCAAAACACAAGCAAAAATCACATTAAAACAGAAAATATTGACATAACAAGATAACCGTTGTAAATAGGTATAGGGAAAGTCATAGCGAATCGATGCAGAATTAAATTCTGCATCTCATCATATAATAATATACAGGATGTTCCATTTGAAAAAAAGAACTTTTTTCTACTTTAAAGATTTTGTAATTGGTCATGCAGTTTTGGACAGCCTGTATGCGATAAATCAATTGTCAATGTGGATTTCGAAAGTGTCATTCTTGTGCTTCCATCTACCCTAGAAGTGTTTATTACCAGTCGAAAATGGGCAGAACATACTGTGTTGCAAATAACGCGACATCTTTCAAAATTTTCAAAAAAATCAAGATATCTAAGTAGCAGTTGAAAATAGGCATAGGGAAACCGATTAGAACTCATCATAAAATTTTCTCAGGAATTTAAAAATGAAATAATATACAGAGTGTTCCATGTAAAATAAGAAAGTTTATGGCGACTTCCGGTATAACCGGAAGTGGTAAGACCCTGAAAATATTTTAGAATGAAAGAGACTCTTGAATAGCCCCGGATTCCAAAAATTCAGAGTTCCAGGCTTTTTCTAACCTCGGAAACTTCTAACGAACGGCTACCGTGGAAAACCCTGTATATAAACAAAAAGAACTGATTATAATATTGAATTAGTTATGCGATGTGGGCATGGAACCTTCACGAAAGCAAAAAAGAGAAAACAAATTTGATTACCTACTTATTGTTTCCTAATTATTATGAAAATATATTTCATAATGTGTATGTGTATATTCATATACAGCGCTACTGAAAAATAATGCCTTTGTTTACTAAATACGGGAGTTTCCCAAATGAAATTTACTCACAATACCTAATAATTAGTCATGGTATATAAAACTAAATTACGTGATTTATTAAATCATTGAAAAATAAAATTAAATTGTTTTTATATGCAAAACATTAGCATTGCGGTTTGAGTGTGCATATATTACATTGTCATCTCAGTAACTATATGTACATACATGTACTCGCAAATTACCTTTATTATTTTTTGAGATGATCTACACAGGAAAAGATAACAAACAGGCTGAATCTCTCGCTTCGTTATTGTTTGAATTAATAACCCTACTTTTTATTTCATATTCGGCTTTTATGTGAAATTTCATGAAGAATAAATATGGAAGTATAAATTTTATGATTCATTGATTTTTTGTTTAAAGTCTAGGGAGATAAATAAAAGCAAAACGTGGATAACAGTAGTGAAACCGACCGTTACAGCGATCCACACTTATTCAATGGTTCAATTGGCTTCCAACATTTTCATATATCATATTTATTACAGCATTATGTAAATAAAAAGTACACACACACTATACCTTTACATAATACAATTTGCGTGAACATGAACTGTTGGTGCAATGGTAATATTTATAACTTTCAATTGAAGTAATGACATTATTATTATCCGGATTCGATAATAATTTTGTAACAAATACCTGTCAACGAATGATTATATGTTCTATTGTTAATTGTTAGATATAAAAGCATGGATGTGTATACATTGTAAAAGATCCTATAGGTATATTCTTCTTTAGTCAACAACAAAGAATTGGTGGAACATTTATAATTTGTATTAATTGTACAATTAATAATCAATTAATTGTAATTTTTGTAGCTGCTATTCAATACAACTGTTTACCACGTGTTCACATTCTTATTTATTTATTGCGTTGTGCTAGTCGATTTTAATTAGTAATTTACAATTTACATTTATGTATATGTTAAAGTTATAATGATGTAAACTTTTCTAAATTTACACCATTATTATTTTCTTTGGATATTTATTCTTGCAATAGACGCAAGACTTCTTATATTGAAAAAGAATATCCGAAATTTATGCTGATGAACGTACAATTGTTTTATATGATCATCCATGACTGCAAAAACTAAAACAGGACAATTGTAGGAATGCGGACACGTTTTCGATGAGAAGGCATATGATATAATCTATATAGTAAACAAAAAACATTATTTGAACATTCTATAATAAAAACAATTGTTTTAAACCTAGTATTGCAGTTGAGGATCATGTAAAAACACATGACAGGAAATAAATTATTGAACTCGAACACTATCTACTGATTGATATTCATATAATTCCGAAAGCTATATTTCCACAAAGATATGCAGCTCAAATAACGTGGAACTTCCTGATGCGATTACACATATACAAAGCCTACATTTTTCTGGTTGATATGCAACCCAAATCACGCCTGTTGGTTGCTCCGCCAAACTTACAAGGAGTAGGCAAGAACTGCGAAACACAAAATTAAATGAGTCGTATATCATTTGAAAGAGGGAGTTAAGAGTAGAAAACCTGTAAACGGGTTTGAGTGCATGGGCCTTAATTTTTGAGATATGAAGAATTTTATTTAAAAACATTAACGCCTGTAGCTTAAGAAGAATTATATGTACTCGACTGATCGGTGTCTGTGTAGCCCAATTAGTTGAGCGCACGAATTACGAATTTTACCAGGAAGTGGAATAGGTTCGAGCCCATCTAGGGACATTATTTTTTCTATTATCAGTATTCAATTTTTTTTATTTTTATTCGTAATATATGTGATTACTAATAATCACTAATAACATATACAACTTTCACACACAACATTGGAAAAAAAAACAATTATAATACAATGCAATAATTATTTATTAATAAATAAAAGAAAGAAAATGAGATACGAAATCGTCGCACACGCGAACTTTTGTAGATATTTTGTATGTTAATAGTTCCTTGGTTTTCTAGCTCTTTTTTGTAAATAATAGTAATGAAAATAATATGCATGCACGAAACGCGTCTGCTAATAATGATTGTTGCTTATCAAATTTTATAATAAAGATATATGTAAAACTTTTCGGTTTTAACAAACCGAATACTAATCAGGTTATAAATCCATTAACGTGCTATATACACGCTTTCTTTCTTAAGTTACAAGCATTAATAGTTTTTTAACATTGTCTAAAATTAAAAAAAAAAAACACCACAGAAAAGTGCTTAAAACTTGTTAAAGATTAATCGCATAGAAGTTGCTCGGTATTTATTTTCTAACCAACTCATTTTTTTTATTGCATTCCCAGACGTTTTACTTTTCTATGCTGTTCCAAATTTTTTTTAATGTCATAATATTTATAGCTACATATAATTACATTATATATTCTTTACAAATTTTCGAAGGAAATCAATTTTGTAACTGTAAATTGTAGAATAGTAGTAATGAGTTACATTATAATAAAGAACCTATAAGAGAAAATGCATTAGAGTTACTTCTTTGTTTCTATATGTTAAGAAATACTGATGATTTGTGAACTCTTACTTTATCACAAATAGGTACTAAAATAAGAATAGAATTGTCGGTTAGTATGATATGATACAAAAGGCCAAGAGGCTGCAACGTTTATGGAATTCATAATTTCATCAGTGATGCGATTTCTTTTTCGGATAGATATCGCACTACACGACGATTTGAAATTTTATATTCTTTCATAAATCTGATACCCACCTGGAAGATGCAACAAATCGAAAAATGCAATTATTTTCTGTATCCTCATAAAATTTGGCAACGGCAGCCATAACCCACATCTGCAATTGCCATCTTGTAACAAGCTGTTTTGTACTGCGTGTTTCAACAAATTGATTATAAACATAATTTTTAATCCGAAATACTTTGTCACTATCTGTACCACCTGCCAAAGCATCTCCAAAGTTCACCTGTGCGACGATTCGTACATCATTTTCTTTCTTTTATTTATTAATAAATAATTATTGCATTGTATTATAATTGTTTTTTTTTTCCAATGTTGTGTGTGAAAGTTGTATATGTTATTTGTGATTATTAGTAATCACATATATTACGAATAAAAATAAAAAAAAATGAATACTGATAATAGAAAAATAATATCCCTAGGATGGGCTCGAACCTATTCCATTTCCTGGTAAAATTCGTAATTCGTGCGCTCAACTAATTGGGCTACACAGACACCGATCAGTCGTGTACATATAATTCTTCTTAAGCTACAGGCGTTAATATTTTTAAATAAAATTCTTCATTTCTCAAAAATTAAGGCCCATGCACTCAAACCCATTTACAGTTTTTATACACTTAATTTCCTCTTTCAAATAATATATGACTCATTTAATTTTGTGTTTCGCAGTTCTTGCCTACTCCTTGTTAGATACGAAACAACACACAGTCATGGCAACGTACTTTTAGTTACAAACTACTTACCAAAGTATAGAAATATCAGATAGCGTCACTCTCTTGCTAAAGGAAAATTGTGCCGCCATTTTGTTTTGTACCGTATGTTTTTATTTGTTCTATGATTTGGAATTGCGTAGAAAATAAGAACATTGTTTGGAATAACGGTTTTAGTTTCGTATTCGAAGTATTTTCTTAATTTAAGACTGTTAGACTGTATTTTCGTTTATTTGTGAGTGATTTTAGTTATTAAACTGTTATTCAAATTTATTAATGTGCAGTGAGAAATTGTAAGAGATTGATTCTCTAGAGTTTCATTTCTTAGGATTTCTAAAAGATACTACAAAGTTAGTGTTGTAACACAATCTGCACATGGACAATACATATCCACGACAAAATAGAAATTAATTAAATCTTTTGCATTTGTAAATACGTGTTTAATTTACCTGTCCGAAATATTTAACATTTAAATAAGGAATTTTCTATAATGCAAAAAAACACGTTTTAATTTGTTTTTAGACATTTCATCATCCTATTCACCTGTACATTTTTAAATTTCGCGCACAATGTACAACACAAAATCGTAGAAGGTCACCAAAAACTCCCTGTAAAAACCATATAAATAGGAACATTCTTATATATATGGTAACAACCACAGACCTGGATAAAAACCTACTTATGAAAACGTCAGTGACGCTACTTGGTTTTCCTATACTTTGGTAAAGCCTGTATGACACGATCAAAGTACCTAAATTTTTGGTGTCAAAGTTGTTCAAATTCACTTCAAACTCGTCGTGTAAATGGCAACTTTGATAGACTTTGATGACGTCACATCAAATTTTACTTTGACATAAAAAATTGTTGTTGCAACAAATTTTATTATCAAAGCCGGTCAAAGTTGTGGTGTGCGCGTGCGCAAGCATTGCGGCCAACACAAATTATTTCGTACGAAATAGAAGAGGTTATGAATGGATAATGACTTTCTGTGCCTATAGTGTTTACGTACAGTAAAAATGAATAATAACACTACCGTTTTTAACAGAGAAAATACTCTATTATTGGTAAATTTGTACGAGCTACAACCTACGCTTTATTGTGTATCTTTGCCACTATATAACGTCCTTCTCCAAAACAATCTTAATCTAACCTCAAACCAACCGTGAAATGAGTATGTTGGCTGCCCTGAATTATCTCACTAAATCTTTGACTGTCAAAGTTAAACTTTGTAATGCAACTTTGATAACAAAGTTTCGGCATTTCTTAAAAAACTTTGATACACTTTGATCGTGTCATACAGGCTTAAGAGAGATCTTATACAGCGGGAAATTAAAACCATCCTGAATCATTAAACCAACGAAATTGTTTTAAAATATGTTTGTAAAATGTTCTTTTTAAATATTATATTTGTTATAAACAAATCAATGTGTTTTTTATTTTAATTCAGTGATATTTTTCATTTTCCAATATATGGGAATATCAATAGTGATATGTGAGAATAATTTATCTGATCTTCCAATGAATATGATTGATAATTTCTAGAGGCTAGAAGAAACATTTGTTTCATATATTCTTTTTATAGTAAAATGGTTTATTACATCGGTTATTGTAAAGTCAATTATACGCTTTTATTCATCATATGCGAGAATATTTTCGAAAATTCTATTTTATATTTTCATATAAAGGTTATCCATCGTCACAAATTTCAAATAATAATAGCTTATAGTCTTGTTTTTTTTATATATTTATAGTTATTTAACCGTTTGGAAGTACCACGAGATGTCTCCTAGATGGCGCACGACGCCAATGTAAAATCCTATCTACGCTTTGCGCCATCTTGGAGACACCTCACTGTACTTCCAAGCAGTTGAATAACTATAAACATATATAAACAAGTCTCACAGGTAGGTTTGCAAGGTTAAGAGGACGCATCAACAGCTGATCAAGTTATGGCATGGCAAGGCATTATGGGTACCTTTAAAACATCGTGTAATACTATTCCGTTTTGTAAACATACGTACGATTTACTTTCTCTGTCTGCACTATTGCATCTGTCGTTAAGGTGTGTCTGGTCTAGATACGTAATTTTACTGCTGCTATTACTCGATAGAGGCAGCACTTTGCATGCATCTAATTTTTATTAATTAAGATTAAATATTTCTACTTATTTTACATTTTTTTTCGGTTTGTTTTTTCACGAAAGTGCTTAAAATTAATTTTCAGATTTTCCTAGAGGGCCAGTTTGAAATGTCTAGGAAAACTATATTTTCGACTTTCATTAATAGTCACAAATCTCGCTATAGCAAACGAACTAGAATTTTATGATCTATAAAACCAAATTGCACACTTATAAATGCAATATTTAAGATAATATGTGTAATATTAGAACTACGAAAATGTATGCCACCAGTTATACTTGAATCAATGTTGCGCTGCTTCTGCTATTTGGGTTGCCTGTTTTTTTGGTCAAATACTATTTTGGGTTAAAATAAGACTCTGTATGCAATAAAAACTATTAGCTTCTGTTAGACACTACCTCCACGAACAAGAGTATGTGTTGTATATTTAACAGTTTCAGGTTTCTGTGATATATTTTAAAATATTCATTTATGCTTTCTAAGTTACCTATCGTCTATTGTGCTCAATTTATGTGTTAAGAAACTACTGTAATTGCGGTATGCTTCTATAATTTTTCAGAAAGGTAATAATTAATGTCACTAATGTAAAATAGCCTGTAGTAATTTCTAAAATATGTCAGTAAAACTTAACGCTTTGTAGTAAATGTAAGTTAAAACACCGGGATCTTTCTGCAATGCATTTATTTTCTGCATAAAGACCAATTACATGCATACACGAAATATTATTCTCCTTTGAAAAAATAGGCCTTATAAAATAAAAATAAACTTATTCATTTAAAAATATCACATAGAGATATCATAATAATAATAATAACAAAAAAAGACATGTATACATTAAATTAAATGCTAATTCTAAATAATTCATTAATAATAATCACAATAGCCTAGGTAGTTTGGAATTTATTCAGAAATCTCACTTTGGGCAAGGGTAATCGCTACATTTTTAACGTCTAATAACACAATTATTTAAAGAGTATTTTTGAAATAATTCCATACAATATCCACTAGGTATCCCTATCTGCAAATGTAACTAAGTAAACACACAATAACATCCATCAATAAATAAGGGAATAAACAGGAAATATATCTTACAATATCTAGTAGTATGTAATACATATCATGCGTAGGTATCTAATATAGAAGAGCTTGGTAATTGTTATGATGTGGGTATAAATAGACGAACAAAGATAGCGCTTCTTAACTATGACTCGGCGCAAGAGAGGAATAATCCCGTACATCGATTACACAGTAAACATTTCACATCACAAGGCCAACGCGTTAGTAAATAAGGTTAACACAGAACGAAGATTACGATAACGAAGATAATACGTATTGGCTTATTCGATTTCTTTGATGTCTTCGAGTATTGGTACCGGTTCTCGCCAATAAACGAACTGCGAGTAATCGTTGGCATCTTCTAAGAGCGGTGGGAAAAGTTGGTCGACTATATAACTCATGTTGAAGTAGCTGTAATTAAAATAATTAAGAGTTAATATATTATATCTATTAAACAACTTATAATCCTTTAATTTTGTATGCATTAATAATGATACTAATATACGGAGATGAAAATCATACCCAATTATCTTTTGGTGTTTGTTTATAATATTATTTTGAACCATATTTAGATTAATAGAAATTATTATTAAAGCGGGAAACTTTCCGTGCGCTTTGCAAAATATCTCCATATGTTTTGAGACATTATCTTAAATTTAGAATTCCCCAAAATATTTTATTATAAAAATTATATTCTCATAGAATATACCGCAATTTTTAAAGTACATTAAAGCAAAGAAGGGACACTGTACAGGATATATTATACGATAGTATACAAGGTGTGCCAAAAAATCATCGTAACTTTCCAAACTTTGCCCAAAAGTAACATCCAAGATTAAAGAATGTTAAAGATTTCCATCGCAACCTTCTATACGTTCAGGTTAAAAGTTGTGATAAAATAATAAATATATTGTAGAACTTTTTATTAAATCAAAATTATGAACGCATTGATAAAGTTTTTAGGAATTTATTGTCAACACGAGCTTGACATAAATGCCTAAAACGACGGCTGAAGAAAAATGCTTTGTGCAACACAAAATGCCAAAAAATATTAATCCTAATTTAGTCAATTCTAAATTTTTGTCGACGATTTTCAGACGTACCCCGTGTACACTTCTCACAATATGCGAATTGTTACCGTACTCACATATACAACTGTACAAACATGCATGAATGCAAGAGATAGTCTTGCGATTACGGATAAAAGCGAACGTGGCGGCAAAGTTCAGCAAACATAACACAATATAGCCACAAATAATACATGCTACGTTGAGGATCCACAATTTAATTCGCTCAAATTTTATTTATCCTATATATTCTTACCGTTTTAAAGTAAAAGAGATATGTCGTAGTCAGTTGCCGTTGCTTAAGCGTCGACGACGAATTGTAAAAGTACAAATGAACAGGTACATATTTTTTTACGAGGTATTATTCGTCTTTTTCGTTTCAGTATCACTCAGAACATTTGCATTTGGAAGAGAAGCAATGAGATAATGGGAAATGCATTATTAAATTAAATAAGTGAATTTTAATATGTTATGTAGCGCCTTATTAATGATGTAGAATGTAGTTTTGAATGATAAAAATGGAAATTATTGCTGTGAAATGCTTTGTAATTTTCTAGCCCCACATCTGATTGATATACTTACTTAAAACAAAATAATAATAATTGCCTCTATCACGTTACTACCTCGAAACTAAATTCTTTGTTATTATAGGAAAAATCTTCGCTAAATTGGGACCACCGGTCTAAACTTTCACTATAGCCACTGTCAGCATATTCTACATAATAACGGAATTTGTACTCTAAGGGGGGGAAAATATCATTTACAACCGACGATTGCTCAATATAACTAAAAACAAAACATACATTTAATAAAATTAAAAATCAGACATTAAAATATTACATATTAATAAAACCCCTTCTGTCCCAAATTATGGTATACACTTTTTTTTTCTAAAATTTCTGGATTACAGAAAATTTGGGGAATTAACGAGTTTCTATCCATTTAATATAATCTACATGCCGCGTTTCTAAAGCACAGAGTGAGCCAACCGAATGTGACCACCACGTGACCTCAAATTTTAAGGTGGCAACATTGTTAAGTTGGTAGTACAAGATATGTCACATTACTGATTGTGTTTATAACTTAACCTTAAAATAAGAGACAAGTCATATATTTTTTTCAAATACGTTAAATGTCAAATGATAGAATGTAAACAATAAGCAGGGCAGTAAACAGTAAAATAAAAAAATACACTTTTTCTGTGGTCACATCCGGTTGTTCGCTCTGTATTAGGCGACTACGTTTAAAAACAGTTCAGTTGTTACACATGTGTCAGTTGAGAAATGTCAATTTGTCAGACAATTACTAGATAGCTGTTGTGTCAAAACTGTGGGAGATATTTGTCGCGAAATGTACAAAAGAGACGTAAAGACGAAGCAACTAACGTATGAACAGCGTACTGGAATTTTACAGTTCTTGTTACAACACAAAACCGACAGCAAATTGAAACGCGGTGTTATTGGTCAAGCTGCAAGGAAGTTTGATGTTTTCCGACTAACTGTTAGGCGTATTTGGCAGAGGGGGAAGGAACAATACAGCGAAGGAAATATTTGTGGCAGTGTGACTTCCAGAACAAGGAATTGTGGCCGAAAGCGCAAGAATTACTCGGGGAATTTGGATCAACTCAAAGAAACTCCACTTAATCTCCGTGACACAATTCGGAGATTCTTGTTTGCAATTAACATTCCAAAATCGACCGTTTTTCGCATTTTTGAAGAAGCCACTACTAACGGACTGTAACAAAAGAACGAGACTAGAGTTCTGTTTCTCGAAAATTAAATCAAATCGATGTTTTGAGGATATGTACGACTACGAATATACAGACGAAAAGTGATATTACTTATCGCAAGTTAAAAGGTCATACTACATCACGCTGGAGCCAGCAGAACTCAAAAGGCACTGTGAAAGCAAACGGTTCATAACTAAAGTTATGTTTATGGCTGCAGTGGCCAGAACACGCTATGACAATGCCAGAAAACAATATTTCAACGGCAAAATAGGCCTTTTGTTTATAAAAAAAAAACCTGCAAAACGAAACAGTAAAACCGGCAAAAAGATCGAGTCTATTAACGCAGCAGAATGCAAAAAGATGATTATCGATAACGTTTTACCAGCCATTAGATCCAAATTTTTAAAAGAGCAGAAAACCAAGACAATTTACGTGCAACAGGATAACGCAAAACCGCATTCTTGTGACAACGATACAGAATTGCTGGACGAAAGATCAAGAGATGGATGGTGTATGAAATTCAAAATCACAGCCACCGAATAGTCCTGATTTGAATGTTTTACACTTTGGCTTCTTCAATGCTATTCAGTTTTTGTGGCACCAAGCATCGCCAAAAACTATGGATGAATTAATAGATTGTGTTGAAAGTCCATTCGACGCATCAACTAAAGAAAAATTAGATAACATATTCTTGAAACTACAAAAGTGCATGGAATTAATCATGATGGCCTCAGGAGGGTAACAACTATAAAATTGAGCACATGAATAAAGAAAAACTTCGGCGCGAAGGCCGTTTACCTGTTTCTATTATGAGCAGCGAAACTGCCATTGAAACAGCTGAATTGTGTTTAAATGTGTAAAATTTTCATTAATGTATGTTTAAATTAAGGTACTAATTTTCAAAGTTTCGTATACCATAATTTGGGACAAATAGTAAAGAGAACTGTATACCATAATTTAGGACAGAGGGAGTGATAATTGTAAATAATAAATAACTGGTAAATGACACCAAGCAGCAAGTAAATTAATCATTAATGCACTGGAATGATTATCAAATAGTATTCCTTTTAGTCAGAAAATGCATATTTTTGCAATACTTTAATGTGGCTATTAAATTATAAAGGCGGAATCTTTTAAGCACAATTTAAGCAAACACTTTCTACATCCACAATTTCCAAATGCAATTGTTGCACGTAATACCCAGATAATCATCAGCAGTATATCACGCATGCCACACTGATATACAACTATATAAAAAAAAATAACTTTCAAAAGAGTGCAAACTATTCTAAGTTATCACGAAGATCAACTTTCAGATGAATCAGACGATTCATCATAGTCGCTGTCTACGCATTCAACTGTGATTGAAATTTTGTCTGTTATAGGAGGAAATACGTCATTGACCACCAAGGATTGACCAGTATAACTGCAAAAATGAAATGCACTGACTTAATTAACTAAATAAAACTAGAGAGAATCATACAACAAACAAAATTGCTACTACATCGATTGGCACAAATATATATATATATATATATACATAAAAAAACCATCTTCATCCGACAAATTTAAATAATTATTTAATAAACAATTAATGCAGCACTTACCTAGATTGGAATGTTTGAGTCAGTTCATGTTTCAATTCACCCTTGGGATTTATGGTGAATATTCGGACGATTGGAATTCCTACAGCTCTATAGGCCCACACATCCTGAAATAATAACATATACATAAACAATAACGGTATGAATTAATTATTTAATTTAATTTTGAAGCTTACGTTGATTCTATTACCATAACCGGCGTAGAATGGATTTGAATCAGACGGGAATAGAGCCCTGATGTCACTCAGACAAGATATTTTAAATTGCTCCGGTTTTCTTTCAATTACTTCTCTGTAAATAATAAATATAACTTTTTCCGCAAAAAATGATTTAATCAAAACCTTCACCTGTGGAAAGCATTAATCAGTGATGTTGGATTTAGTAACAGGGGACCATCAGGCATGGTCATATCGCCTTGTTTTATAGATTTCAGGTAATCCCTAGTCAGTCTGGCTTGGCCTATAGCTCGAGCACTTAGATACAAAAGTTTGTAACCGTTATCCTTAATCTTGTTAAATAATTGAGCAACGCCAGACTGTGCCCAATCTCTACCGACTATTGGGAGAATATGTCCCAGAACATCAGATCTATAAAGTTATAAATAATACATCAATCACTGTAGAGAGAGAAACTAGTCAATTTAAATAGTAGAAAATGGATGCGTTATTAACTGGAGGAAGTTCTGCTTTTTTTTTTGGTATGTCAATGGAGAACGATCAGTCAACGTGACTCAAATTGCTTAGGGCGACACCATTTCCAACAACACCGTTGCGTTTGCGTTGTACAGGGCGTGGCAAATTGATTGCTCCTATTTCGAAAGGTCATTGGTCAGCTCCTGGGAGGAATAGAACAGTGGGCGTTGTTGCTTCGTGACCGTGTGTTTATGCCATTTTGAGTTGTCAAAATGGTTTGGTTCGAACAGCACCGCGCTTTTACTGTCGAAAAATCCGTCGGTAGGCTGCAAACTTCCGTCGAGCAGGTTCTGCGCTTAACCAAAAATCTTCTAGAAGACGGAGGGCAGCAATAACACAGGCAAACGTGAATGCAACGAGACCGTCAGTACTGTGATCTCCCAAAAATTTGGCACGCAAATTTCCGGCCACGTTACGAATGCCTGATCGAAGTATTCGAAAAATTTTACACAAGTCACTCCGAATGCATCCTTATAAAATTATGGTGGTACAAGAGTTAAGTAAAAGAGATTTAGAAACAGGTTCAACTTTGCATCGGGATATTCTTCCGAGCATTGTATCAAATGAAGTTTTGATTTGTAGGGATGAAGCTCATTTTCACCTAACGGCCACTGTTAAGGAACAGAATTACCGATATTGGTCAGAAGCAAATCGACTGGAACTCCACCAGCGACAGCTCTATAGCCCCAAAGTTACGGTCTGGTGTGCGATAGGCAATTTTGGTATTAGGACAGAATAACGGGAACAGTGACATCAAACCGTTATTGTGACCTACTTCAGAATTTTCTGCGTCCAAAAGTGAACGAGTTACGTAACAATCACGATCCAGAACATGTATGGTTCCAGCAAGACGGTGCAACATCGCATACCTCATGTCGCGTTTAATGGGGCTTCTGCGAGAAATGTTTCCAAGTGATGTTGTGTCTTTACGTGGTGACATTAGGTGGCCCCACATTCACCTGATTTTACCACAAGGGAATTTTTTTTCTATGAGGACACCTAAAGGCACGAGTTTACCAACATCGATCACAAAATTTGGAACACATAAAGGCAGCAAGACTAGAAATCATCGCGATTCCACAGGATGTGCTTTGCAGCGTAATGGCGCCCTTTCGAGAAAGGCTTCAAACCTGCATTGGCAACAAAGGTCAAGGGTTAAGAGAGGTAATTTTTAAAACATAATATTTCAAAATAGTAAGATAATGACCTTTCAAAAGTGAAGTTTTTTTTATTTATCTTGTTTGGTTTGGTTTTGCCCCATTCCAAATCGGGGCAACCATTTTGCCGCACCCTGTACATGTTACAAGTAGATATTCGTATTCTGTTACTATGCCTTGGTATTAAAAAAAAGTTGTTTTTAAAAATTACATTTTATTGCATTTTAAATGTTTGTTCTATCTACTTTACTCCAATTTTAAATTATTTGTAAATTGTTATATACCTCGACAATAACAACTTATTTATTTATTGATTCTGTTATGTTAGTGCATAACAGTATCGTGACCAAATTAGGGGTAAGTTAACTACAGTAGTACAAAAAAACGTAGGTACCTATAACTAACTTAATACAACTCTATTTGCAAAAGCCTGCAAGCAGAGATAGTTCGACAAAAAACACTCGTGTCAACACCAGCGTAAAATTAAATAAATCACATTTTACATATAGTAAAACTTTTAAAATTCTTCGCACTTTCCGCAGCGTATATATACCCATTTATTGCCAGCACCGTATGTCGCTATTTCAATGCCAGCAGTATGTGCCTACACGAGCGTTGACTTACGACTGAAGTACAGCGCTCCGAATAAAATCACGTAGGGTTCCCGACTATTTGATCTAGGGTGTCTATTTTAGCGAAAGCCGCTGCCAATTCTCCCGTAAGGTGAGCTATTTGTATTACTTATCTGTGCTAATAATTTACCGATTTGTAGGTCTGTAGTTTAGGTAAAAATAACTTTTTTTTTTTCTAGTCTACTTTAATTAATATTTCTAAAAAAAGAACCCGAAAATTTCAGTTTTTTTTTTTCAAAATAATTCCATGGCAGCAAAAAAAAATCAGAAAAGACTTGGAGTCCCAGTTATAAATAAATAAAAACTAAAATCACCCCCAATTAATGTATCCATGATCCTAACAACTAGACTAAATAGCGCAACCACAAATCTTTAAATCCAAATCGAAATATACTACACACTCACTTGGTAATGGTGCCATCTATATCCGAAATCACAAGTTTGTCATCCCACTTCCACTTATATAGATGGCATTTGCAGCGACTTGTTCCCTGATACGCAGTTGTGACGCTGAATTCAACCTCGTTCATGCCATCGCGTAAATTTAGTCGAGCCTATAAAATAAAATAAAATAAAATAAAATAAAATAAAATAAAATAAAAAGTTCGCTTCTAGTTTATATGCAAAGCAAATCATTTCACGCGATTTACACTCACTATTTGTTCCGATGTCAATCGTAGAGTTTTCCTACACTTCTCAGAACTTGGCGTTAAAAATGGTTTATCCTCCGGTTCTTTGCTAGTATCGCTTATCGAGCTAGGAGAATTGTCTGATACTGTAAGTTAAGTATGATCACAGTTAAAAGAAGAAACGAAAGGATTATTTCTATTAATACCTTCTATATCAATCTTTGTACTGGCAATTTCATCAATAGGAGCTGGGGTACTGGTTGCGTCTTTTGAATCAGTTTGGGAATTATCAAGAATCGGTGTTGCTTCTCTTGACGATGTTTTCTGCCTTCTCCATCCGAACCAAGAGTAACTAGTTTCCTGTGTTTTCTTCTCCTTCTCCTCAAGTACTACTTGTTGTGGCATATGCATATTACAAAGTTGGTCAATTGTTGTCTGTAATAAGTAAATTAGTAATTTAACTCCACTCAAACCATGCATTATACAGACCCTTCATTTTATCCTGAAAGTTACATGATGAACAATTTACATTTATACTGAGGGAATCTAGCATTTTGATCGCATATAGATCACAAGATCGCAACATATAAATACATTTTTACTAGATTCTGCCAGATTCGCTAATTATTGAATTGAAATTTGAGTTCTCTATCTTTGTGGTCACGTAGCTATTAATATAAAATGAAGGCTCTGTACATTGCATACCTGAGGTAATGGTCTTTGGTAAATTACTACACTAATCACAAGCGGTGCTGCGACCTTCCACGGGTAATACTTGTTGCGTAATCGCACGACTAACTTTGGCGAATCTAACAGTGATGGGTTGTTACAGAGATCGCTGAAGTGTACGGCATGCTTTTCAAAAGTTTCTTTTGTCGGTTCAGGCGTCCATCCGCACAATGAGAGGGACATGTCTTGGAAGTAGCTGTTCATACTACATTGGAATAAGAACAGGTTTACAAGAAATTGCTTAAATGTATTGGGAGAGCTTACATCTTATGATCGTCAAAGTCTGAGTCGATGGATTTTGAGCCTTCAGCACTATTCGGGCTTTGAGTTAGTGATGGACCATTGCCTGATTCACAATCCATATCGGCATCTAATATCACGTTATAATAAACATATAACTTTACATATTTACATTGCATTTACTGTACGATAAATGCTTCAAAATAACTTAGATACAGTAGTACCCCCATATCCGTGGGGGTGTGGTTCTGTGCTCTTCCGCGGATACTGAAAACCGCGGATAGTAGCGAACGTTTTATTTCCGAATGCAATATGAAATATGAAGCAAAGTTAAAAGAATGAAACAAGAAAAAATAAGTTATATAATATTTATTTAAAATAAATAAAAAATAAATAAATATTCTTGTGCTGTGGCACAAATAGAATTTAAGTTTAATAAATATATAAGTTCATACATATGTACATATAGTACATATTTACATACACAACAAGAAAAACTTTATCATCGTGAGCTACATATTCATTCATCTTCCTCCAAGTCCAAGTTAGCAGTCGATTGTTTACTTAGATCCGAAGCAAACGATGTTGATGGCTGTGCATTATCGATAGTTTTGTCGACTTTTTCAAAGAACATTGTTATTGGTAGTTGTCGTTTTTGTCTTTTCATTTCAATAAACAAATCCTCCAAAGGTTTCAAGGCGTCTGTTATAGTGCGAGTATTTTTTATACTGCGTTCCATTATTGGATCATATTCTACTATCTGTTCTTTTAGTTTTTGAGCAGTTCGAAATATCGCTGAAAATTTTTAAAGCGTCCATGCTGGCGGTTCTTGTTTACCCTCATCCTCATCGTCACAAGTTTCTGAAGAAGATTTCACAAGGTCTACCAATTCCTCGTTGGTGAATACTTCATCCTCTTCGTTTATGTAATCACTGAGTTCCTGTTTGGTTATATCGTTAAATCCTTCTCCATCTATTTTCTGCGCTATCTTAAATACCGTTGTTAGATGTGAATTAATATCATGTGTGTCTTCAGAACTAAAAACGATGTCATTCCACAGATTTTCCAACATGCTATTATCGTTTCTGACTTTAATTCCTCCATCGCTCCTTTGATAAATAGAATTGCGTCAGCAATTGTAAATGACTTCCAGCATTCCATGAGCCCGATATCAGAGCATTCGTTAGCCATTGTATACAGCATTTCGAAAACCTGTCGAATATATATGGCTTTAAAGCATCTAATGACATCTAATGTTAGGTGGTAGAAAAACCACTTCAACATTTTTATTTTCTGTGCCTAGTGACACAGGATGCCCAGGAGCATTGTCTAGTATCAGCAGCACTTTAAATGGTAATTCTTCCTTTTCC
Organism: Cetonia aurata; assembly: GCA_949128085.1. Lineage (NCBI taxonomy): Eukaryota > Metazoa > Arthropoda > Insecta > Coleoptera > Scarabaeidae > Cetonia > Cetonia aurata. Next base: position 61,052,500 of record OX421883.1, on the reverse strand, counting down.
AAATATCTTTCCACTTCCGCAATAAAGCATTGATGAAACCATTGTGTAAATAGAACAGCCGTAACCCACGCCTTTCGATTTGATTGCCAAAACACAGGCAGGCAAACTTTATCTTTGTATTTAAGAGCACGTGGATTCTGTGATCGGTAAACAAGTCCAGGTTTAATCATATGACCAGCTGCATTTATACAAATTATCAAGGTAAGTCTATCCTTAATTGCTTTAAAGCCTGGTGCATTCTTTGCAGTCTTATGAATATAAGTCCGTTGAGGCATTTTTTCCACATAAGACCAGTCTCATCGCAGTTAAAAACTTGCTTAGGATGATCATTCTTTTCTGCAATAATTTGTTTAAATTTTTCTGGAACGCAGATTCCCCTGTCATTTTTATATTTTTTAGATTGCACCGAGTTTTAAATCTATCCAGCCACTCCCTGCTTGCTGTGGATGATTTTCCTTCCTCTTCAGTATATTCTTGGGTCTGCATATCTTCATATAAAACCAACGCCTTTTGTTATAGCACTTTGCCATCGATAGGATTATGCTTTCTTGTCATACCTTCCACCCATAAATTTAAGGCATTTTCTACCTTAAGTAACACTTTATTACGTATTGTGGTTGCAACTTTTGCAGTTTGGGGTGCACTAGAAAAACTAGCTCGAATCTTATCTTTGTTTTTTAACACTCCCCGTATCGAAGATTCGTTTTTATTGTATATTTTAGCAACAGTTGCAATAGATTTTTTTTCTATTTCAATCATATTAATGATTTTTATTTTTTCACTAATAGTGAGCATTTCACGTTTTCTTTTTGGTTTAGAAGCCATTTTAAAATGATTTTCAAATTTAGTTGGTTTATTTAAAAACTATTGCTAGCATTGTCTTGTCCGACAATTCGAATAGTACTGAACTCATAGTTAACAGGAGCGTTTATGTGTACAAGTAAAAGTGAGTGGCACCTTAAGCACGTTCCAACTTGTTTAACTTATCATAAGAGAGCGCCGAATTCAGGGGATGACTCATATATACGACGATATATCGACAAATGCTCCTATAACTTTTAATAAGGCTCGAATGTCTTTATTTGTTTCTGTATTTATTGATATAACGCGTTTTCTACTCATCATAGATAAATCGCGGATGACTGAAACCGCGGATACGGAGTCAGCGGATAACGGGGTACTACTGTATAGCAAAAATTTGATAAATACTATTAAGATATGTAAACATAACTTACCGGAATTCTTCTTTTGATGTGATCCCATAAAATATTGCGCTGCAATTGTTGGATCTATGCTGCCAGAGCTTAGATCGGTAAGATAAACTCCTTCGGAGTTGCTATTTCGCCTTCTATGCTTCGTTTGTTTCATAAAGGAAAACATACTGCTCAACATTGAGTTGTGCTGTTCTTTATCAGTGGGTTGGCCGCTACCGTTACTAATAGAAGACGGATCAGGGCTCAGATTCACCGGCAGTTCACCCCATGCCCAACTCTGTCTTTGGTCATCCTTACCTTCTTCTGCGAAAATATAAATTAAAGTCATAACATTGTCTTACACAATTTTTTATCTTTATCTATGCCGAACCTTTCGCCTTCTTTACTTCGAATTCCGTATCTGACTGTACCGATTCTAAATGGATCGGGGTATTTGGTCTAGAATCTTCTTGCCCAGTCGTGAGTTCTGTATCGCTGAAGAAGTGGAATTCTGGGTCCAGAGGAACCTTTCTGCCGCTATTAGTGCATGTTGAGATGCTGTCTGATTTTCTGAAATAGAAATGAAATATATACAGGCTGTCCCGCCGAACTGGCTCATTAGAATTTTTCGAAGTTCCAGTTAGAATTTGAATTTGAACGCTCATCCACTTGAAAATAATATTTTCGGTTTTATAGCACATCCAGTGTACTTTCTTTATAACTTTCTTATTTTAAATGATTATGACTCTAGTGTATATCTCGGATCATTTGTGATAAGTTTGAATTAATATTTCCTATCTGCGAACCTAATAGTTTTTGAGAAATTTGCAATTTTGTTAAAATTTTGACATTTGCACTCTTTTCAATTAAACTAAATATTTCATAAAATATTAGACACCAAGATAGCATACTGATGTAGACATGAAACACAGTCATAGGCACATGTCCAATATGGCTATCTTTAAACTAAAAAAACTTTTTTATCGGAGAAACGAATGCAGCCATACAATACATAACAGAAGCTCGTGTTGACGGGAAGTATTGCGCAGGTCACGGTCACGCATGCAGTCGTCATATTCTAAACTGGTAAATATTTCCGCGCGTCGCTTATTGTAAGTTCCCACATGTTTTAACCATATTTGTTTGGAATATTATTTATTATCATTACTTAAATTTTTAATGTAAAAACGAACAGATGGCAAAGTACAACTATTTCACTGTTAATTCTACTGTTGTGTGCTGAAAATCGGTTTGAAACGACATATTGGAGAAAAACCATGGTCATCTTATCTATGATTGTCGTGGAACATGCGTAAATGTGGAAATGAATAACATTGGAGAAAAAAAAAACATTTCAGTGTATTCACTACAACTATTTTTGTGTACACAAAAGCAATTTCAAACCTCATTTGCCCGCACATCGTAGAAAAATCATATTAGTATAAAATATAAAACTTATCCTGTGTTAAATATCAGTTTGAGGGGAAACAAAACCTTATTCATAGTGAATTATACATTTATTTTATAAACCTGCTAGAAATAAGCCAAAGCTCCTAGTTTTCAGCAAGTAAAACTGATTTTTTCATTGAGAACACTCTGTATACCGTGTTCTAAAATGATGCATCATCGTTTCTCGCGTTCATTTGTAGTAATACTTGTGGTATTTATTGCGACTAGCTTCTCTATTATTAGTAAAATTCATTTAATTATACAGCGTAGATATTAGCAAGCTATGAGTATTATTACAAGAAACAAATAAACACATTGTCCACATCTTTTCACAGCACATTTGAGTTCTTTGCAAATTATTTGAATGAATGACGAAATGAAGACATTTTAAATTCACATGAAGACATTTTTAAATAAAGATAGATACCAAATATTAGCAGAAAAAAAATCAAGAAAGTATAGGGCAACTTTATCCACCTTGGAAAAAGAAAAACAAATAAAACTATCATAAAACCGGTCCAGAATAACGAAAATGCATGCAGCGTTTTGAAACATAGTATACAGAGTGTTCTGAATGAAAAATCCAGTTTACTTGCTAAAAACTAGGAGCTTTGGCTTATTTCTGCAATGAAAAACAGCATGTTCTATTTAAAGAAAAGTTTTTTTAGTTTAAAAATATCCATATTGGACATGAGTTTCTGAAGACCCTGTATAGCATTTTGTCGTTTAGTAATGCCGCGATTAAACCCTAATACTATGTACTTGCATCAGTATAGTATCTTAACACCGTCAGAAATATTTAGTTTAATTGAAAAAAGCGGAAATGTCAAAATTTTGACAAAATTGCAAATAACTCAAACACCACTAGGTTTATGGATAGGGCACGTTAATACAAACTGAGCACAAATTATCCGAGAAATACACTGGAAACATAAAAATTACACCATCCCATTTAAAATAAGAAAGTTGATATCGACACCCTGTAGGCTATACAACTAGAAATATATTTTTTTAAATAGATCATAGTCGGCAATGACTACTCTGCAAGTTTTAAAATCAAATTCCAACTGGAACTTCGGAAAATTCTAGAGAGCCAGTTCGCCATCGTATGGCCTGCTCTATTGCAAAGCAACGTCTTGTTTCCTGTTTTTCAATTAAAATTTTGTCAAACATGAAAATTTTACATTTGTAACAGACATTTTTGAATTCGGAAGATTCGCGCCTAAGTGAGGTGGGCGTGACCTAATCAAAGGTCTTCTTGCGCAGTGCATGATATTGTATTAGTCGTGAAACAAGATCCCATGAAATAATAACGTTTTTATCTACTTCTAAATAAATAAATAGTTTTCGTTTTCTGTTTGTTTATATATATATATGTAGTGCGTAAAAATAACGTTAAACATTGAAAATTCCAAAACACGTTCGTGAAATTAAAAAGGAAAAAAGTGTTTCAGATAAAAATAAAGAAAAATTCTGATATCGCCTAAAATTAGAAACATATTAAATACAACTCGTAAGTTACATGGAGCAATTTCACCTTAAATTATTTCAATGACGCCAACTTGATAGTGCAACAGCAGTAAAAAAACTATGACTCATATCACATACAATTATGTAATGAGATAAGTAGTCCTAGTAGTTGTTTTATTCGCATTGATAAGGTGAAGGTTCATAGTCTGGTACCACAACGGCTAGCTTGATAATATGTTTAATTAAAGATGTAATATCTAACTTTCTGATAAGACTGGACTAAAAATAAATTGTAATTGAATTTTAACGCAAATATAATTAAAAATACAATAAAAAAAACGATTTAATGAATTATATAAGTAGGAATACTCTTCAACTAGAGAATGAACCAATTTAAACGTAGATAACCCGTTATTAGGTATTGGATAGCTTTCGAATGCAATAAAAAACAATTTAAATAAGAATTAAAAGAATATATTTTATAAGTCCGACACAAAAATGCATTGGGTAATCTGAAATAATTGCAGCAATATTTTTTATTGTTGGAATTTCGTGCGTTTAAAAATTTAATGGTTAATTAACGAATTAATTTTATTTTTATCGCATACCGTCATTGTAAAGCATCTGTATTATGGAATAAAATAACCTTTAAACGGAATGAATGAATGAATTAATTCATTAATAATTGAACATAAAACAAAAACCCCATTTACATATGCGATGGTTAAATGAAATAATAGCTTTACAGTTAATTGGGGCGTTGGGAGCAATACAATTCACAGACAAATTTTCACGGTTATTAATTCATATTAATTCTAGTTAATAACCAGATGTTACCAGCTGTTTTATCAACTATAAATTTAATTTATTAAATGTGGAAAAAGTAAATGATTCGATTTTTGCATGAGCACAATATATAAAGGTGAGGATACAGGAGTAAAATTTTGTTTAATATTTATTCTAAACCGAGCTAAATAAATTTAGTAATATTTGGCTGTTTAAACAGCTATAAAGTGTCTGTAAACTTTTAATGTTTCGAATTAAATGAAAAATTTAACTTTGTAAATGTTATACTTAAAGATTAGAAACTATTTTGTGAGTTTAGCTGTTTATTAAAAATTTTAATAAATTCCTAAGCTTTCGTAAAATATATATTGCGGTTTGCTGTATTTTATTTCACAATTCTTGACTTCATTGCTTAAAAAAAAATATATCAAAATCTATAGTTGACATTCTTGTGAAGTTTTTATAAAGTGCTTCATTACTGATTTCTAAATCATACAATAATATATAGTCTAATTTTAGCTGTCACACCAGATATCAACGGCTTTTGTTAGAGATACGACAAAATGTTAAAAAAGAAAATTTGTTCTACATCTAATTCCCTATTATATGCCTTAGATTAACAAACAATTAAACATCAAATGTGTTAGATATAGCAAATAGATACAAAATTAATTGCTAATTAAAAAATTCTGTTTACAACGATATATTATACGTCATAGTTACCTAATCGTTTAAAAACATAAATTGAAAATTTTGGTACAAATGCACGCTTTGGTAGATTACAGCTTTATTCGAAAAAATAGGTGATGAAACAAATGAAATTACTTGTCAGTTTCCAGTTGATCAATAATCCTTAATACTGTCTTGACAACATATGCAATTCAACGTCAAGTCTGTATAACAACATGAACATAGTAACGATACATTAAGTTTAAAATTTCAGTTCTTAAATCGATAATAGTTTTTGTTGAACATAACCTCCGTTATTTGCAATACATTCTCGACATCTGGGTACTAAGTTGCCTTGTAAAAGGTACGGGCATGTGAATGTTTTCTTTCTAGATACATAGATTGATACATAGCATATACTACTCCATTATTGCCATTTACATCTGATGTACACAATTAGCATATCCATTTTTTCATCATTAGCATAATGATCACCCATTTTCGTGCTACTTTTGATGAAAATAATAATACTTATGAATTTTCTCAGTTCGTTTGACACTAAAGCTGCGTTAATTGTTTTCACCGTCTACCATTTTTGGGCGATGTAAAACTCCAAACTTGTTGTTTTAATTATCGAAACTTGAACAAAAAAGTAACTTGTAAAGTAGCGCTTGCTACACTATATAATTTCACCATTTAATAGTTATACTTCACACTGCAAAAATCCTCTCAATATGAGAATCCCCAATTAAGAAGTCCAAATCCAAACAAAAAAGTTTTAAAACATATTTTTTATTAAAACAGATTTTACCCAATCCTGTGCTTCTTAGCTTGTAAGCATTAAATATTACAGTAAACGTATACACTTTCCTTCTGTTGGGTAAACCCCTATGTCAATTAATGTTAATCAAGTTTAATAATAGAAAAGTTCATTAAAATAATGGTAAATTAGAAAAATTTTTGCGTTAATATAAGCACAAACCGGCATTTTATAATTAAACTTTACCAAGTTTAGTTAAACTTTAGTTTCATTATATAAGCATACCTCAAAAAATTTAGTTTAAGAAAAGGTTTAGGGAATTTAATGGCGATTTAGACAGCTAAACACTACTAAATTTGTAAATTTAGAGAAGACATTAAATAAAAGTTTATTAGATTTAGTTAAGTTTATTAGGTTTAGTTAAGTTTATAGATAGTTAAAGCAATAGCAATATTTTTATTAATTATGAGAAAAATAAATTTTGCTTTTAGAATCAAAACTACTTTAATGAATTTTCAAGGTGCAAAAAAGCATACGGCTTTGCCAGAAATTCAGAACAGGTGATAACAGTTATTTAGCACATAATGTATACCTGCTTTGTCATGAGCAGAAAAATCCTTGGTAGTTTTGCCAATATAATTAATTATTACAATACCAAATACACGCCAATTTTTTTATAAAAGGAAGATTTATGAATTGACAAAATAAAAAGAAAATCATTTAGGTACATAAACTTACTGGGTATCTTTTGGATCTGATTCCGAGTTATTACTATCCAAGGAACTGCGATCAGTAACCGATTCCAAACCTTTAACTTCACCACCATTTTCTTGATTTCCGTCCGCAACATCAACTGCAGGTAGCTCATTCGCAGTTGCGGTTTTCCTTTGAGAATTTTTCTTCTTCATTAACGACTTCTTCCGTTTTTTCTTTTTCCCGCCTTTGGTAACTTCACTACCGTTACTAGTGCTTTCCGATGCCTTGCTAGCGGTTTTAACGACGGTCTCTTGAATAATCGCTTCTTCTTCTTTGACGCCAGATTCCGATTTGGAATCGATCTCCAGGCTATCCATTTGAAATATAGTCTCGTCTTTGCCGATATCCTCGCTGGCGACTTTAGCCGATTGTAAGGATAAAGAAATATCTTCGTTTGATCTTTCCGTCATTTCTAAGTTGCCCAGAACGATCTGCCTCTCTAGGAATTCGAGTTTTCTGCTCTTCTCTGTATCTGTATCGGCGGTGTAACGACGTTTGGTGTAGTCGTTCACTTGGTTGTCCAATTCGATTAATTTTATCGTTTCTACTTCCGCGATGCTTACACTATTTCTTCTACGCGTCTGCAAATGTTATTTATCAATATACTATTTGAGATAGCAAAAAGAGATACTCACTTGATCATTATACAATTCCTCGAATTGAGAGATCGGTATTGGTGATGTTGCTAAGTGTTCTGGAATATCATCGGTTTCCTCGTTTGGTGTTTCGACGAAAAAAGCTTCGCCACTCTCTCCCAATTTCATATATATTTCTTGCGGCTCACCGTTGATTACGATTTCAACCTGGAAGCACACAAAAGAGGTAAAAAATAAATACTATCAGATTATCACACAATACGGTTATATAAATATTGTTTGAAATAATTATCTTATGCTTGCACTGGATAAAAAAAAGGTAATTTCACAGAAAATTTTATTTAAGTGTTACGTCGTAATAAATAGATCATAACAATGGGTTTACCTAACGAGCGAATGTGGAAATATATTTGATCAATGGCTAATTAAGATTTCCATTTAAAGTAACATGTAGGTTAGATAAATAGCGTGAAAATTAAATCCCAGGACGGACACTTTTTAAATTTCTCTCGTCTTCACTTCTATAAATACTAAGGATCTACCAATTTCATTACATTTAAATAAAAAAATTGCATGTTGGGATCACAGAAATATGCACGATTTCTTTTACAATTTGATTTTTCTAGATCTCGAAAACGGTTGAGAATTGGACCTATGCTGACTAGAAGGGTTTTGTTAATGTTGATACAAGGAATAACCCTATGAAGTTATGGAACCCAACGACGGGACAGCCCTGTATATATCATATTCTGTTTACGTCAAAAATTATTTTGACAAATAAACTGTATTTTGCGAAAAATGCCAAGACACCTTTCGGGAAAGCAAACAGCCAGAGCCATTGCGAAAGTAGAAGACAAGACTGGTCGTTAGCTGCTGATTTTTTTTGCTGTAGCTGCAGATTTAAACGTAAGCAAAAGTTGCACATTTCAATTTCAAAAACGTTGGCACGAAAATAGCCTGCAACTGCCGGTTATGATACGATTTGGAAGTTTCTGAATCTAATGAAGGTGAAGATTTGCTAACTTTTGTCAGACAGAATCCATTTTCTACAGTAGTAAAAGCTCGTGAAGAAACTCATTTTCCGGGTTCCGTGACAATGGCAAGGCGTCGAATTAAACAGAGCGAGTAAAACAATGATGCAATTGCGAAAAACCCATATTTGACTGATGAAAACAAAGGAAACCAACTGCGATCTGCTTTTTAAATGCCGATACAGAGTTTTGGAGATCTGTATTTTTTTCCTCCAATGAAAAATGTTTTCAATTTTGTAATAATGGAAAATTACCCGATTATAGACCAATGGATCGTGGATTTCATGATAATTATACTCATTCGACAGTAAATTCTGGCCGCTTTTCGGTTAATTTTTGGGAATGGATAAGTGTTCATGGATCTGGAGTATGTTGGAAAATAGATGGACGTTTAACGGGGGAACACTGTAGAGAAATATTGGGAAATGTTGTTACCATCCGTGAGGACTACTTTTTCCAACAATTTCGGTTTTCAAGAGACAAGAACAATAATTTAATTTTGGGCCTAAAAAAATTACACAACACTTTTTCCTGTCTCAAGACAATTCCCCAGTTCACACTGCAAGGATTGTTAGACAGTGTATGTATCAAAATGAAATGGATTTACTACCTTGGCCTTCCAGAAGTACGGATTTAGATCCGATTGAAAAATCTGGGGAAATATGACAAAAAAAAAAGTATATTCTGCGGATTTTAGGGATAGAAATGCGGAGGAACTTCAGGACATTGGAGAGGAATATGACATGAAGACACTAATTTTGTTGATGGTTACAACTAACGGCGCTGCTATATGTTATTAAAAAAAAAAAAAAGAAAAACATTCATTTTTTCTGATTTAAAAATTGCTTGGTTTCTAATTTTTGTAACTAATTTCAATTTAGTATTGCGTCTAATGTATTTGTTTCCATTTTGTTATATTTGATATATAGCTATAATTATATGTATTTCATAAAATAAAAAAAAAATGCCCCTTTCACGAAAGTCACTGGATAAATCAATCTACGAAAAAATAGGGATATTTGTCTTAAGTATCGTACACAGTTCTTTGGCCGCAGCTGTATGTATTACCAACTTTAAATGACGAAGGGTCTTACAATTAGTAAAAAATGCCCTTAATAATTTCCAATAAGAATCCATCTATGTATGTTATTTCTTTAATGATAGGCACAATCGATAGTTTTTTGGATTATCGATGGGACTGTCGGTATGTGATATCGATGGTATTTCAGTTACTATTCCATCACTAATATGAAACAAAAAACACGGGAATGAACATTATACAGTTAGACATTGCGAATAATGAAATAACCATGAATAGTGTTACTATATGATGAGTCGACGCAAATGCTAAAGCAGACAATTAAATACAAATAAATACAGGAAAATACAAAATAATTAAATTCTTTTTGGTTTTTAGAGAACATTTACGTTTAGACCAACTGAGTAGCAAAACAAAAAAAAAATAGATAGTGCCCAACTCTAGTTGTAACCAATTTTAACATAACATAATTGTGTATACCTATATATGCAGCTTAATGTCGTTAGAAAATATATAATAACATTTGATGCAGTAATTTCGCAATTCGTTCCGGTTATTAAAGTTAACAAACTCTACAGTCCAAGTTAAACAAACTCACAATCGGTGTGCAGTCGTAAAATATATGCACTATTAAAAGTGCAGATGGGAAAACCTGATGTGTGTATCTGCCAATGTATCTACATACGTAAATGCCATAAGCATGAACATATTTTCAGAACACGCGAATATTTTCAGTTGCCCGTGCTAGTAATATCGATTTTATGTATGTATATACATCAAGGCGATATACTATTTAAAACAATATTAATAGGTATTACATGGTATTACTTTCAATTCTCACACAATAAATATTTCAGTAATAGGGGTCATAAAACCCCTGTTTTAAAAATTTATCCCATGTTTTTAATCTAATTACAACAATGTCTACATTTAATTGCTGTGACTTCGCTATCCGTTCCCATTAACATAAAAAATCAATTTATACAACAGCCTAATGTCAAAAAATAGTAATGGTACTTAATCACATTGTACAAAGGTAATAGATGACATAACCACAGTACTTTTCCAAACATTCCACTCGGTAAAAGTCAAGTCCCCTTCTTAAAATCACCTTTGGAATCAACCAGACAATTTCGTTATTTCAAATTAGCAAAAGTACCCAGTCATCGGCTATCTTGAGATTGAAACGGTTAGCTTTTTATATGCCAACATTACATACAAGCATACAGGCTTGGCACAGAAACGGATGAATGATTTTTTTTCTGTGTATTATTCATTACCAAATGCAAAATCTTTCATCGTTTCGCGTCAAATACATTGCATTTCGTGGTATTTACTTGAAGACGTTGCAATCTAAAAAAATCGGGCAGCCTGCCAATACGATTTGTCAAATGGTTTTTATTTGCAATTTTACAAAAAATTAGCATAATTTACTTCTATTAAACAATGTCTTATCGAGGCTAGTATGTTTCTATGAACTAAATTAATAGGTACAAAGAAGCAGGAGCACGTTAATAGCAGCAATAAAAAGAAAAAAAATTGTGGCGGTCATATAAATTAATGAGGAACTAAAATCTGATGTCAACGAACCTTGTAAAATGTAATGTGTATTCTGATTCAATTCCAGTAGTTTGGCAAAACATGTATGTGCTCATACAGGGTGGCCCACCTCAACGGTGCCGGCACTATATGGAAAAGCATAGGATCTTTTGAAATCTTTTTTATTTAGTTGAATGTTAGACCTTTGTATGTACAATTTAAAATTATTTTGAATTATACAGGCTGTTCGAGAAAAAAGATCGAAAACAAAGTTACCTTTTTTAAATAGAACACTCTGTATATAATAACATATTTGGAATCTAAAGACCAAGTTAGAGCAAGTTTATGTAATACTCCATATTCTTAAAATCAGCGGTTTTTGAGATATTTTAAAATTTATGAAATTGCAGTACAAAATTTAAGTTTGATTTTTATTGTGTAATCTAAACTTAAGCACACCTACCTACATCCACCATTCATCTAAGAGGCTAAGCAAAGGAATGATCTGAAATTTTAGTCACACAGTTATACTGAGTGTTAATAAACGCTTGTTTAGCTTTAATGAATTTTGCAGGAAATTAACTTTCTTATCTTAAATGGGACAGGGTATACCTGATGATACTATCCAACGTAGAATTTAATTCCCTTTCAAAATACATTAGGGTTCCCTATACCCCCTAGGGTTTCCCTATACCTAACATAACCTAAATCGTTTTCGCGTGGTTAGCATTTCATTTTTCCGAGGATGTAGTCTGAATACAATTGATTTAATTCAGTTGGCTTAGACATCGTTACTAAGTATGTATAAATAATTTTTTCTAATTGGATGTTGTAATAAAGCTAAAACAAAAGACGACGCAGTGCTGATATGGCTATTACAGCATACTGTGCTGTAATGAGATATTAACGTGGTGGTGGGGGACTCTTGCCGGAACGTAATATAGGCGATTAATGTGCAAATTAGAAAAAATACTGTAAAAAACGTGTGCCACAATGACATGTAATGCTCGTACTTTGAATCTCTCGCCGCTACGCGGCTCGAGATTCAAACTTGTACTCGCATTACATAAACGTGATTGTGACACTTGTGTTTTAAAATACTGTATCATTATTTGACAGCATTCAAAACTTACTTTGGTTGACCTGTGAAATTTATGGTTACAATCTACTACTACTTCCCGCACTAGTGTGTGAAGTGAAATTGGTACTACTGACGTATACAAATGCATTGAAATTTCTGGTGACGTTTAGCAAGTGAAGTGTCTAAACGGTCAAACATTAACATAATACATATTTGACAGTGCATAAGTAGATGATAAGTAGATAGAATTGTTCCTAATAAATGGTATTTGATAGTATTATTATTAAAAGTATGTATTATTCGTACAAAAAATATTGTACAAACCTCGTGCGATGTTTTCACGCACTTGGTTCGTAAATAACTATTGGGGTTGTGAGAAATGCTGAACCGATGCCCCATCTAAAAAAAATCAATAAAAAAAGAATGAAAAAAAGCTTACATGTTGCAACTTTTCTACCAGTCAATGTTTAGCAGTTGTAAGTATTAAATAAGTAGGTATCTTTTAATACTAAAAGAAATAATTTATAATACAAAACAGACAGAGACAGACTCTGTTAAACTAGATGTATCTTATTCGTACGATTTAGAATCAACAAACATTTCCTGTTGGAATAAATTCATGAGATGAGCCAGGCATCTATACTGTACAAATCTGTATACGAAGTTACATGTGCTATGTATTCATAAGGTAAACGGCAAATATCGCTTGCACTAAATGGTTCACCCCGCCATATCATGGAGATACACACACATACAAAAGACAGATTGCATTGCAGTTATTTTCGTCTGCAGTGTGCAGTCCAAAACACGATAAATTTAAAGATAAAAAATAAAGAATCCTGCAAAATCCTTTTATGACCTATTTGGCATTCTTCACGCGGTAATCGGTAAGAGTTAGGACACAGTATATACTGTGGTTAGGAGTAATAAAGGAAGAATTTACAAATTACAAGGTAAAGTACCATAGGAAAATACCCTAAAATGTGTCTATATGTTCATCATACCACCACATTGATAACATAGTAACAAGTTTTATGTGAAAATGATTCATTTTATAAATACTTTACTATCTGTATTTTTTTTAGCAGATAGCGTCACAAATCGGAAATTGTGCGAAGATATTTTATAATTCATTGTTAAAATTGTACTTTTTATGCTTTTAGCTTATATGTAAAAGATATTGTGTCCTAAATGATCTATTTCTAAGAAAATGCCTAGTTATGATACCTTAGATACACATTAAAAATTATTTAGTTTAATTTAAGCGTTAAAAACTGTGTTTAAAAATTTAATGAAGTTTGTTAATTTTTCGTTATTATTTTCGCTTGTTTAAGGCTTTAAAGAGTGTTGTTAACATCTAATTAAAATATTATTGAATTTGAATTCGCTAAATATTTCTTCAAGAGGGTTGATAAAGCCTAAGCAGCAAGTGCTTATCAGGCAACCCGGCAGAGCCAAATCGCCCTCGTAATCTTCATTACGACCCCACAGAAAAAATCGGAAAAAATCATAATTGACCAGAGTGAGATTTGAACCCTGGACCTCACGACTAATAGCCAAGCGTGCAACACTATTAGCTAGATTATCAGCCGGGCTGATTTGAAAGTTGACAGTTAAGATGGCAGATATTCGAGATATTTTGGAAAAAATTCAGTTATTGATAATAATATGGATCCTCTCAGGACAGGAAACCGTATTCATCAGTACGAAGTGAGAGAAAATTCAATGAAAAATTTTTGTATGAGGAATTTAAGAGACGATATAGATTTACAGATCGACTTGTTACATTAAAATTTTTTGCTGTTTGCAAATTATTAGTTTGTTAAAAATGGATTAAATTAAGGAAATAATAAGACATTATTTAAAATGTCGATTAAAGATTATTTAGGTAAACAACGGTTAAATAATTTTTAGAATAGAAGAAAATAATACACGACGCATTGTATCTACGTTCAAAACAAAACCATTTGATGGCTTTGACCTTTGACGGGCAAGCGTCAGTCATCAAATAGGTCATGTTCAAAATAATAGAGGGCGCTACAAATAAATCACAACGTAACTCCTCAGATTGTTCTATATTTTCTGCAATTTATTAACTTTATTGTTAATTGTTACTTGCGAGTATGTGTTCGTTTAAAAATTTTAATAATACTACAACTCATGATCAAGTTTTAAATAAATTATTATGTACGCATTTTGACTTTTGAATTAGCTTCCCAACTAAATCCCGCACCAGTTTTTATCTCAAATTGAAATGGGTATTATAAAACATTAATATTACATAAATAATACTACTTACCAATTTTTCTTTACTTCTAAGTACTCCTAATTTCCCAAACCTAACATGAAAAGGGGAACAGCTGTAGCTCCCATCCTGCTGTTCCACCACGATAACATCTATAGCTCCAGTCAGAGTTGCTCCGTTGATATCGTTGTAGAACTCCTTGAAGTTGTGAAAAACACGACCGATATACATCATCCCCTGCATGATGGTGGCTTTCTGAGCTGTTCAACGTCCGAAAAACCGAAAAGGTCGTGTTTCAAAAACTGTCCTCTAACGAAAAGCGAACTGATTCGCACACTAATGCGGAATCCAATCACTTATATGGCTGTATGCAATTTCACGATCGTAACACAAGCGTATAAAACACGGGATAACGAGATGTATTTAACATACGGACGCGAATTTTAGCTATACTGTCGGGTTGACGGCTTACGGTAAAGTGCCAATTGAAAGCGCGGTATCGCGTATTTTTACGTTGCCGCGATGTTTTTGTTGTTTAAACGTTGAATGCCAGCGAAACTGTCGGTAACTGAACGGCTCGCGTAATCTGAAAGTGATAAAAGGCGAATTAGAAATGCGTTTGGAATAACAAACAAACAGGAAAAAAACTATATATCTACATTTAAACATATACAATCTGTGTCAGGAATGCGTCAAGCTTTTTGGGTATATATAGTTTGTTTATTAGATTAGGAAGTGTTATTATTTACTTGATGAGATAAGTGTTAGCTAAGATTGGACCTATACGACGTATTATCAATACGTAGGTAGTTGTATACGTGTTCGAATGTATATACAACATTTACACGTGCCGTTTTTGTGCGCGTAGTAAATTATGTAAGTGTTTAATTCGCGCAAAATGTTTGCAAAAACAACTTGTTTTTATTATGCTTCAGATAAAGATAAATGCAAATCAATGACTGCTAGGTCATGGCGTGATACATATACATAGTAATTATAGCAGGCCATACATACATTACTTAGCTCCAAACAGTTAAATCCCGTCAAATGAAAATTCCTTTATTAGAAACCAATAAATAGAAGTGTAATTAAGAAAAACGAATTTTGGGTTTTTATGTGTGAAGGTAACTTGGTCTCAAATTTTTCTGGGCATTAATTTTTTTTTTTAAACATACCAGTGGCGGCTCGTGACGTTTTGTTCAAGGGAGGCTACTGTAGCCTAAGTAACCCTTCTCAGTCAATAAATTATATTTTTATAGTTATTATTGTAGCACTGTAAGTGTAGAAATTGAAAAAAAATAGATTAAAATGAAATATAAATTATTGTCTAGCAAAAACCACGTAGAGGAGAGTGAAATCTTGCCTGGATAGGAAAATGGATGAGGTAAAAAGGTAATAAAAACGTAAAAATAAACTCTTGATAAACGTAATAATAAACCAAAAATAAACTCTAAAAACAATAACAATTAAATTAGAAAAGAAAATTGTAGATTCTTTGTTTATATTACAAGCTTTACTCAAAACTAAATTTAAGGCATGAGCATGACAATGTACAAAAAGAGCTTGAGGTGCAATTGCTTTTTTTTTTTACTTTGTAAACCATTTAAATGCCCTGCCATAACAGATGCACCATCATATGTTTGAGCGACTAATTTTTTTTTTAAAACATATTTTTCCCTATAACAAAAATCCCAAAAGAAAGGTGAAAAAATCCCTTACCACAAAATTAGATAACAAATCTAAATACGTATTTCGGCAACTAAGTTGCCATCTTCAGTAGAAACAAGAGTGTTATTCCACTAGTGATTTGGTGAAGAGCATATCTTCCAAGGTTTACCTTAGCCGAAAACACTATGTTTAACACTGCTCTTCACTTGTTTCTACTGAAGATGGCAACTTAGTTGCCGAAATACGTATTTAGATTTGTTATCTAATTTTGTGGTAAGGGATTTTTTCACCTTTCTTTTGGGATTTTTGTTATAGTTTTCAAGCCACAGTCTCCACCCATCACAGGATATTTTTCCCTGTCTCTCAAAAAAACCTTTCAATAACTTCACCGCTCTTGACATAACGTAATATGATTGATAATTGAGACTTGCAGTAAATATCTGTGGTTTCATCTACTTGCCAAGAAAAAAATAGAGCTTCTTTAATTTACGTATCTATTTCTTGTTTTAATACAAAAGAAATACAATCTATTAAATCACTTTGTATAGATTTAGATGTACCCGAAAAAATATTACTACTAACAAATTTATTAAAACTAGGTTCATATTTACTAAAGAGTTCGAGTAATTCTTTATAATTTCCACGATTAATAGAATCTGAAGTCTCATTGGGTCCCCGAAAAGCTAAATCTTGTGATGCTAAAAATATTGTTACGTCTATTAATTTTCTTAAATTTTTGCGGTTTTCTCTAACTTCATTATTATAGGCAATAATTGCATCTTTGCGCGCGCTGTCTACAGCAGTAGCAATATTTTGTTTTCCAAATAATTTAAATTTGCACAACGATGAAATGTGTTCTTTAGACTTAGAATGCCGTTCGGTAGCGCGCGGTAGATTTTTTAAATCTGTATAACCTAATCTTGACCACGTTTCGGTTTGGTTACAAAAAAGTAGACATGCCCAACAAAATAATCTTTCCCGTTCAATTGAACCAGTTAACCAACCACATTTAGTGTACCATAATGAACTAAAACCATGATTTTGCCGGTTGCCGTCGTTAGATACTACAGATAAATTAGGTCGTGGTTTCTGAATGTTTTGTACGATGTGTAATTTCGTCTCTATGCTTAAACAACTAAAAGAATTTCTTACCAACCAATGGCCAATATCTTGGCAAACTCTAATTTCGTTCATTTTATCCAGTTTGTGTGCGTAACCTAACAAAACTCATCCAACGCTTCTTAAGTTATTAGTACTGGGAGCTGGGACTCGCATATGGGCAGTTGCATAGCAACGTTTTATGACCGATAACGCAACATGATGATAACGCAAGATCGGGTAGGATCTCACCGCGGCGGCAAGCCTCCAACCATACGTATTCACCGAATAAAGTGCACGTGTACTTACGGAGACACATTGCTTTCAGCCATGGCATTATCTTCGGTGCGGAGCCAAATCTGTGGCTATAGCCTCCTCGCTTGCTATTATAGTGCGTAGAGTAAAATTTCGCTCATCATTGGAAATTTGTTTGCATTTTTAAATTAAAGTAATGAATAAATATACTATTGATTGATTATATATTTTTTTTGCAAAATTGCTTTATTTTAATATATAACCGATGCTTAAACATTATTTTAATACATAATAAACGCTACTTATTTTATGAAAAATAATAGGGGAGGCTTAGCCTCCGTAACCTCCCCTGACGAGCCGCCACTGGCAGATACATGTTCGTACTCTTTCCCCAACCTGAGTTCTTAACCCTCCGGAAACGATATTAATTTTCACGACATAAACTACAAAACGTGAAGTCTGTCCGAACTGATGAGTAACTGTAATATGATTTAGAAAGGTTCAAGGTAGCATTTCTCAATACACCATTAAAAAATAAACTCCAAGCAAGGCTTATTTCTTTCTATGACCCGATATACCGCTGTTAAGTATTGAATACCTATAGTAAATAAATCGTTTATAAATAGAGAAAAGTGATTCCTCATATAAAAGATTTGGAGGACGAAGAGACAGTTGAGCATATCTTGTGCCACTGCCCTGCAGGCCTGAACTTTTCCATCCCATCTTATCATCAATAGTGGTACCCAAAACTTTGCAATATTTACAAAGTGAAATATTATCTAAAGAAAGTGATATTTTATTCGGTGTTTCAATAGTGTCGTTTAATTTATGGAAGATAGCTTTGGTTTTACCTGTATTTATTATTAATTCACTATTTTTAAGGCACTGAAGGATATTGCTGTACAGTAAAGAACCCGATTCTTGAAGAATTATAAAATCGCTACCCCAGAACAGTAAATTCGTGTCATCAGTGAAATTCACTATTCCGTGGTCGGACACAGCGTTTGACGAAATATCATTTATGAACATTAAGAATAATAAAGGTTCTAAGACACTTCCTTGTGGTACACCTATAATAGTATCCTTCCATTCCGAGTATATGCTTCCTTGAGGGGAATTTAATTGTACTCTTTGTCTCCTACCGCACAAGTATGTGTCAAACCAGTCATAAGAAACACCTCTTATGCCGTAGTTATAAGGAAAGACCCTGCGCCAATTCCCCACAAACAATTTCAGTCTTGAAGCTGTTATTTGCCAAATAGAGCCACAGTTGTGCGAAAATATCATGCAAAACTTCCTCAAAAGAATGACTATTTGGAGACAGAGTCGAGGTGGACATTTACTGGATATCATTTTCCACAAGTAATCGCAGAATTTGTACTTTAAATTTCAGCAAAGATTTTTGTACTACTTATGAAGAAATAAATATATTTTTTTTACATCAAAATGATATCTTATTGGAAAACATTTTATACGGCGTGCTGGTAAAGAACGTGATGGATTGGGCTTTGCATGTATAACGTATAAGAATGTTGCCAAATCGTATACGCCCTCGAGGCACATGGCAACTATTTGTGTTTCATGAAAAACTATATAAGGAACTGCCTGAACTCTATTTCATATTCGACAATAAAATTACTAAATTGTTCCTGATAATTAGAATATGAGACGCGTGCTTATTTCACATATTTGTACTCAGCTTACAAGTCGTTCTGTATTAATTATATAGGATAATCTACTTGCATATTGCACATGCATATTATGTACGCTTAACTTTCCTTTTATCAGCTTCCCACTATTTATAGTTTTTCAACCATCAATGCACATATCATTCGCTCATTGTATATTATAATATAATACGATATAACTTCATATACATGCATGCTTTAACACAATGAATTGCAAGATTACCATATTATGTAAGTCTTGTTTGTGTAACGGTTCTTGAACATTGTGTTCCTTGGATTTCACATCTCCTTAAACAAAAAATGTCAAGTGAATTCACTCCGAAAATCAATATATTTTCGACAATTGCTTATAAGCATATCCGGGTAGATCTATCAATATTATTTTTACATAATATAATTTAAACTTTCACGGCCGTCAGTCATTGTGTCATATAAACTTTCAGGTTTTGCCCTGTCGTTATTTCAAAACACCTGACGTTTCGCAAAAAATCGTGCGTTCTTAAAGAAACTGATCCGTGATTGAAGTTGGAGCCGTTTATATACACTCTATCTACCTCCAATTGGCGTTTCATGAACACCAATGTGTATTGACTCTCCCGTTTCTATGAAGTAGTTATGATGTCGTTAGGAAGTATTCTGCTCCTCTGTGATTAGTGTGGTTGGTGATTTGTTCGTAAACTGACCTGCTCACGACTGTGAGTGTGGATCCACCTTTAATCTCTAAATTTTCTTTAATTTTTGCCATGAAGATAGCATCTTCCTTTAAAATTTCTACTAAATCCTTAAATTTATCCAAAATTTTCAGAATAAAAGAGAGCCATCCCATTTTAGAGTTAGTTGGAAAAACTAAACAAAAAATTTGGTGTTTCTTTGCTATATTCCGTTACTTTAACACCCAAACCTCTGTTCTGAACCGTAGATGTCATCGACACCCTAACGTATTGTATGTTTCCTTAATTTTGATCGAAAATTGTGGTAAAAAAATGATAGAAACCCGATGTATTATACAAGAAGAAGCGCCTTTTTGCGAAGAATTGTGCTCGTCTTTCTAGCTTTGACTGATCCGGAGATATGCGCATTTAAAGTATTGAAATTAAAATCGACGCTATAGGGCATCGCTGTAAGGATTATACTGATAAAAGCGTCCTTCAGCAAAGAATCGAATGGTAAAAGTCTGAAAGTGTTTGTCGATTTCTCCAAGCGTTTTGGAGATGTTTGACCTCGAAGTTTTGAAATTTAAGTCGGTGCTTAAAGACTTTAACGGCGAATCGTATGGTGAAAAGCAAACGTCGATAACTGTAATCGAGAACTTCCGAGGTATTTGCAAAAAAAAGTGGCTACGATTTTGCCCTAGTGTCAACCAAAATATTGTTATTAATACAAAAAATTTTGTTTCTCCCAACTATATTAAGATCGTTTTGGCACGACAAAGTTAAACCTTACGAATTTTGATTCACAATTATCTTAGTTCATTTTGGCATTCTTGTTACGTATTACAAGAACCAAAACATAAATTATGAGCCAGATAAATAAGTGTGTACTTTGAATTTGATGAGTATTTGCGCAATTTATTACATAGTCAAACTTATATTACATTTTAATATATGGAGATTATATTTACTGGATACTTAACTAGTTAATTTTACGATTTCAAGGAGATATAGTGGTTCACACACTTGTACCAACAGTAAACGCCAGTTAACATTTTTAACATTCCCAATAGAAATTAGCCAACTTTATGCATTTCAGAATACAAAAAAATACATATCTATTGCACTGGCGAAAATAGTTATGGTTGTAATTTCATAACTTTTAGTACATGGAAAAAATCAAACCGAATATGCAAATGAAATACGTTAGAAAACATTTTATTTAATTTTACAATCTTATTTTTAATAATTTCTTTTTTTGTTTATTCAATAGTTTATTTATACGCTTGGCATGAAAGAACAGAATTTTTATATTCGCTATAAGTAAGTGCTACCGATGTCCTAGATTTTATTTTAACGATATAGGTAAACGGATAAAACTATTACCCGCTGGCAACACACCAACACACAAAGTAAATAAAAAACAACACACGACAATGACCAGTTCAATTATTTATACATTTCCTTACAATTCCTATTTATATGTGAATTTGACCGCACGTGTATGATAAGTATACACTTCATCCTGACAAAAAAAATATGGATTATGCGGAGTATCATTTTTATTGTTTTGTTTTTGTATAAGTATATGTAGGTACATACATTATCTAA
Organism: Cetonia aurata; assembly: GCA_949128085.1. Taxonomy (NCBI): domain Eukaryota; kingdom Metazoa; phylum Arthropoda; class Insecta; order Coleoptera; family Scarabaeidae; genus Cetonia; species Cetonia aurata. Next base: position 61,030,916 of record OX421883.1, on the reverse strand, counting down.
AGTATATCAATGCGCTATTGTAATAAAAACATGATAAACAATCAAATCTGATTGTTTACAAGGTCTGTACACAATAAAAGTATTTGGAACAATTATTGAAACAGTTTCAACTGCAAAATCAAATTTTGTGTGTACGCTTGTCGGTATGAGAAATATCTTTGGTAAAAATAATGAATATTCAACATAAATACTTCTGTTTTTCATGTAAGACAATTTATTGTTTAACCCTTCATTAGTCGCGCATAGGCCCAGCGGACCTATGCCTGTGCATTTCTTATATGTCGCAAGCAGACGCGCCTAATGGAGGGTTAAGGGGTCTTCCGGTCTTCCTAGTGTGACGGCCTAAAAATAAGACGATTTTTGGGAATTTTTTTTTGAAAAAACTACTCTGCATATCAATTTGAAACTTTGCAAATTTGTTTAGCTTTATTTGAGGAATATTAAAAATTTTTTTTTTAGGTAAAAATATCGATTTTATTAGCCGTTACAGCAGTTGTGTGGAAGCGTCTAAAAAAAAATGTCCTTGAATGGCTGCCATAAAATCAGCTGTCCAGGTTGTCTGAAATAAAAAATTATAGAAGATTCTTAATCTGTGTAAATGTGGCTATAGCCCGAACTAGAATAAATGAAAAAAATTGAAAAATAACAAAATGACGGCTTTTCAAAAAAAGTTTCGATTTTCCGCCAAAAAAATCCTTAATTTTTAAGTCGAACATTGCGAATTTTATGACTATCGACTTGATTCTAGTTCGGGCGAGAATGACACGTCTACTGAATATATTTGTAAAATTTCAAGTAAATTGTTCGATTGGTTCTCGAGATATCGTGGCAGCCATTTCAAAAAATGTCATTTTGAGAAAAACGCGTTTAAAATTTCGCGTACTAATCAAAGGTACATGATTTCTCCGCTTTTACTTTTCCAATTTTTTGAATCTCGCTAAATCCCTGTGGGATTTTGTTTTCAAGATGTTAAACTATAAGAAAATGCAATCGATTTTTTGAACTCGTCACACTAGGAAGACCCCTTAAGTTAAGAACATAGATAATAAATATACATACGTATAATAGATGTGTACCTCCCATGTAATTTCACGCGGCACGAGCAAAGTTTCAAACCTTTTAAGACTGGTGGCGCGTAGCGGTAGTCAGCAAGAACTATTTCCAATACGCGGGAGATTTGATATTATTTACAATTAAGAAATTTATTGTTTAATTTTTTTTTGCACTTAAATGAATGGGCATAGAAAATAAAATAAAAATTAGAACGAAATCGTTTATTGTGTGCACATAAATACATAACTATACAGTACAAATATTTGCAATACATAACCACAAATTAAAATAAATCGCTTACTTAATACTAGGTACTTAACTAAATATATAAGTAATAATAAGGAATAATTATCATAATAATAAATAGTAATCATTGTAATTTAATTAAATTAAGATCGTGTGATGAAATTTGTAAATCACCTGTCACATTTTGTATGGTGTACATTCCATAATTGACAAGGGATGAAATTTGATACGGATTTGCTCATGTTTTCTAACGCTTCATACGGCTTGGTCTTCATAAAATCCTCTATGCGGAGAACCTTGTCTTCTAGTCTTTTACACATTTTTTTCAGGCACGCTTCTCGTTTTTGGAAAGATCTTGCTACTTTATATAAGCTGATAAGCTTCTGGTGCAAACTCCGTCTTTCTTCGCACCTGTTTTATTTGTAATTATTATCAACAATTCTCACCGCTTCATCGTAAATTGGGAATTTCCTTCGAACACTTTTTGTACCAAAACATCCTTACGCGCAGCAATTTCAGCCACCTATTATTGCAAATACGGATATTCACAATTATTACAGCCTTTTCACTCACAAATCACAAAGAGATAATAGCAATTTCAAACGATTGAAAACGCACAAATTTCAAAATGACGGATGTGTATAAAATTTTCAAACAATGTTTTTTTGTTGTCGTTGACGACGCGTCATCATACTTCAATCTTATTGGTCAAAAAAACGATACTAGCGCCGAAGCGTTAGTCAGCAAGTACTAAACCGTGCCTACAAGATACAATACAAGGTAAACAGGCGTGGTTAAGAACGATATGATGATGTTTGTCTATAGAAATAAGTAGGTAGGTATTCTCATAGAATATATATTATAGGTCTATGTTTAACTGGAATTATTCAACAAATTGCAAGATATTGGCTTAGGCCAGCATTGTCTCCTGATTGTCAACATGTAAATAAATTATTAGCTTAGGTATATAACTGTCAAACAATACTACACACTTAATGATAAGTGAATAAAATGGAAATGCAAAACATAACCCCAACTGTCAAAAGTTGACAGTTGACAGATATATGTATATAGATCAATCCAACGACCTGTCAAATGAAATTCAATATGGCCGTTGAGGGCAAATGTCGCGCTACTTTCCGCAGATTTTACGTCAAATATTTGTTTCTTTTTGTCAAAGTGAAGTAGGTTTGACTTGACATCAAAATTGTCATAATGACATAAATGCATAGAAAAACTTGCATAAATGACTGACGATCAATGAGTGAATGCGATTTATTTGCCCACAAAGGCCAAGATCACGTGGTTTGGATTGATCTAAAGTCTGATTGTAGGCATGTAATTTTAACGACAGTGAGCACCAACTACCACCAAAGTACTATCTTCACAATTTAATATGAAAACGTTGTATAAGGCTAGTTCTAGATTAAAACAATTTTATCGTGAAAACCTGAAAAATCGGGAATATCTCCAAAACCGTTAGAGTTAGACCGAATTATATCTGCATCAAATTGAAAGAAAATTAAATTTTACATCCAGTTATGTAAAAATTGCTGTGATGCCTTTTTTTTATAAAATCAAGTTATCCATGATTTTAGAGTTTGAAAATCACAGATCCATATTTAATAACTCGATATTTTAAACGCAACAATTTTCTATTAAAAGACTTGTGCTTCAATATGCTTAAGCGAAAACTGAAGACCACATCTTTCTAGCTTTTACGGTTTCTCAATAATTTTCAAATTTCGAAGACGCTACAAATGTCATTTTTTTTTATTTTAAACGTCATGTAATATAGAAACCATGCGAGTTAGATCCAACAGATAATTGAGATAATACAAAAATTTAACAAGGAATCCAAAAATGGAATAATGTAGGCTATATTCCAACTAAAATAACACAGTTGATACAAATATTTTTCTGGTATACACTTTATTCTCTAAAAATGTTGGTATAATTCCAGTAGGAATTTACAGCAATTTTGTGCCTTCAAAAGCGGACAGAAAATTGTGGAAGCCTAACGCAGTATTGTATAGGGCCCTGTATAAAAATTATCAGCAACATTTCACGGTAAGGAAAGCCTGTTGCCTGTTGTTTCCAAGTTGCAAATTATAACGTATCTTATGAAGTTATTGTGTATGCATTTGACAACACTTAAAAATGTGTCATTGACTAGCATCACTAACAGAACTATTGTAAGAACCATGTGTAAGTAAGAACTACATATTTTTTAATGCGAGTGTGCGGTGAGTATTTTTTATAAGCTAGCACAATTCTCTAAATGAATTAAGATTATTTTTACAACATCTGTGTCAGCTGACTAGTATACGTATAGGAAATAATACGAAATTTATATTCGTTCGGTACCTAATGTTGTACTTACAGACATCTAAAAGAAAATACCTGAACTGTTAACATTCTTCTAACATATAAAACGCTCCTGAACATGGAGAAATATTTGTAAATATTTAAAATTTCTTCACATCGGCAAGGAAACCTAAATATTTGCTCAGCACATCAAAGAACTTTCATAAGAATCTAACGAAAATAAACGAATTGGTGAAAAATACACTTAAAGTGTATTTTATATCTTTTCAGAAAATTATTACATATTACATAGCAGAAATACAGGTAGGTATAAATTTGTTAAATGAATACTGAATAATTCAGTCAATGATTTTGGTTATGCTATTCGTAAAGAAAACAATTTAGTAAGTAGGCTATATGCATATCGATTAAGAAAGACCTGTTTGACGAAAATTTTCCGTTATTTCGCTAATATCATAACCGAAATAACAGAAAATATTTCTGTTAAAATAACCTGGCGCTATATTGATTTATAAGAACGAGAATAAAAAATTAATCGCTGCGTTTATTTTGGTATCTCGGTAATTATACTCTTAACAAGAAGTATATTTTTTTTAGTGATTTCTGGATCAACTTTATTTCATCGCCCACACTGTTGATGCTTTATAGATAACGGTGAAAAAATTTTATTTTAACATACGTTAGATATTTGAAAGAACCCATAATATATTTTAAAACCTCTATTATTTCTTAGTTTATTTAAGATTTCTTCGACTCAACGCTACTCATTTTAGGGGCTTGGCAAGTTTAACGCGATGACGAGTTTGTTTCAGAGTCATGCCCGTAAACTTGACTCTTGCTATCATAATTCTACATGAAACAAATCCAGTTTACGCAAATCTTGGCGGCGATGTCAGGACTGCATTCCTCGATCATTGATGCAACTCGGACAATTCTTTGAATTTTGGCACTTTCTATGAGATTACAAAGATTCAATTCGCGTATCTGTGCCAAAATTTATGATATAGTTAGGTGTGGAGAATATCTTTTGGACAAAAAAAAATTGGGATAAGAGAATAAAAAAAATTACTATGCATAACTATAAATATAAAATTACCCCACGTGTAGGTTTTGCAAAATTCACTTTCATAGGCTTAATGAGGTCCGTATGATAAACAAATAAATTGGGACTTGGAAATTTATGACCATGAAGATTAAGTAAATTTAGTTGACTTAACATATTTACAAACTAAGGATTTAAAAATTCTTTTATAGTGTTGCTAGATGTATTATATCTAACAGTAAACATAAGGCAAAACAAATATGTAATATATGCCTAATTGAAATACGGCGCATAAAAAACACAGATTAAGAATAATAGTGCAAAAATCAGAAATGATTGTGCGAAAACATAAATACCATTTTATCAGATAAGTTCTGATTACTCAAACAATAGGCTTGATAAAATTACTAAAGCTACCGGGAAGAGCAAAGTGCAATGTTCAGGACTGTAATTGATACTAGGTATCTAATACAAAATTTCCGTATAGATTACATGTATGATTGACTATTTGAGTTTGTCAGTTATTACATGCATAATTTATTCATCATATATACAGGATGTTCCTAAATATCATGTACATAAAGAAGGGGGTAATTATTTGGTTTATTTTGTGCCTAAAATTTCATATAAACATAGGTCTGCAAACGCTTCGTTACCAATCTGCGGGGTGTTGAAATTTCAAGATTTTTTCACTTTTGACTGTATAGCTCGTACAGTTTTTGAGATATTTTGCTAAAATTTGGAAGGTAGGTTACGCTATAAGGCCTGCATCATTAGCCATGCCAAATGATGATGTAAATCTACAGGGTAATAATTTTTTCGGGGTCATGCCCTCTTTTCCCACCCTGAACTTTTTTGCGATGCGCCACTGCTAGATTCTAAAATACGCAATAAATTTTCTGTCTTGTTTAGAAACTTTTTGATCTCTTGTATTTTTTTCTTATCTCTGACCGTTATCGAGAAAAAAAAATAGAAAACAATTTTCTGTAATTCGCCAGAGAAAATTAAATTTTTTAAAATGGTCTAGCAGGCTCTGGCTTTATTCAGATAATCACTTGAGTTTATTAATTTGACAACTGACATTAGAAATCGTAACTTGTGTCTGTATAAGTAAAGTTTTAAATTGCAAACTGTAAGGTGTAAAAGTGTTTTAAATACTCGTTATAATTTTGTAAATATGCCAAATTTCACTAATTCTGAAATGGCTGACATGCATTTTATCTACGGCCTTGCGAATGGAAATGCAAGAGAAGCCAGGCGTCTGTACATGGAGCGCTATCCCAATAGAATGATACCCGATCATCGAATATTTTCAAATATTCATAGGCGTCTTGGAGAAACTGGAACTTTTAAAAAGAATACTAATGATGCAGGTCAACCTTAGAAAGCATTTTTCGGAGGAATGGTCAAAAACTACGCAAGACATTAACGGCAAAATTTGCAAAAATGTTCATGCCTAAGCTCTTGCAAGCTGTTATAGATGCAAATGACATGCATACCTACTAAATATTAGGATTAAATCAATTTATTTCGTTTTCTTTCTCGTGTACAAATACTTTTGTGAGTTTAAAATTCTGATTTATATTAAAATATTAATATTTATATTAATCTTTCTTTGTCGTTATTAGAAATAGTGCTTTCCCCTTTTGTATTAAAATAAATCCTGGTTTAGTTTTGTATTTCTATAGTTCCTTTTTGTAATTCGTTTGAATATAGTGTGTACAAATACTTAAGTGATACACCGTAGGTATACAATAGGGCAATATACCCATAAAATGGCCTATTTTGGAAGTAATAAAGAATGACTAATTGCAAATTCATTCTTTGTATTTTGCAGTAATAAAAACACTAATACATAGGCTTATGATCAATATTTCACGGAAAAATTAACGGAATTTTATAGGTTAGTAACTCCGTATAATCAGTCAAACTGACAATTTAAAGATTGACTGCCAAATAATATTTTACTAAAGCAAACGTTCTCTATTTTGAAATAAGTTGTCGATGAAACGTCATATTTATGATCATTTTGACAACCAAGTCAAAAATTAAAATGTATACACGTTACCAACTGCTACCAAATTCCCCTAGAATATCAAATCTCTTTTCTTTTATTAAAAAAAAAAAACTGGACGTTTTTTTTTCCTTAAAACGTGTCTTATGACTTATAAAACAGCTTCCTTAATATATCTAATTTTTCATTATGTAATAGCCAGTGTACCTACTGATAATTGGTATGTAAATACTTTGGCACAAAAGCAAACCTGAACGATATGCGGTGAATCTACAATTTGATCAATGTCATGATGTCAACTGTCTGACGTACTGTATAGTTTACTCAACTGAACTTCCTGTTTAATTGGGTATGTTTAAAGCTTAGATCATATAGGTATATTACATGGATACCGATATACCTTCCCTGTAATATGATCTAAGGTTTATAGTCTGCGTGAAGCAAACCGCAGTAAATACAAATGACAAACAGCGTGATGACAGGAGATGAGAAACCGTGATGTAGCCAACGTACAGAAGTAAATATATGAACTACATACGTACATAATATATGTACTTTGATTTATTTGAATTTAAACATTTTTTTTCTGTTTTAAATTACTAAATTATTTTTTTTCTCTTTTACATCATCCCACACCTATGCATTATCACTAAACGAAATTAGACTCTATTAAAATTCTTTCCAAACCAATTAGAACTTAATCAAATATAATCTTAAAATAAAATTCAAAAATGTTTATTCCAGCTCACTTATTCTTGTAACATCAATCCTGGGACACACTGTATATAGTCGTAATAGCTATTTAAAAAACTAGGTACTTTTTATTTAAAAACTAGGAAAGTCATACACTTTGGGTAACGTATAACTGTGGCAAAAAAAACACAATAGTTAGGTAATGATATTGAAGTTGTGGATATCAATTTCTAACAAGTACATTGGAAAGTGGATTGCATCCAAAATACAATTACATAACAGTAATAGAAACATCCTTTATACTTAGGTTTTTATATTATACCTAAATGTTTGAGTATAATATATAAACAAGAGGATACAAAAAAAGATGAACACAAAGAATACCTTGATTTAAAATTAGCTTTTTATAGCAAATTTTTGCAGAATGAAATTAGGTTAAAAGGTGAAATATCGCCAAGTTTACATATGTGTATGTATGTCTAGACGTAACATAAGATTCTATTTCTAACAGACAGAATTTAATGAAGTGGGTATGATAATGATTACAACACGATCCAATAAATAATATGTAGGCACAGGCACATATAAGAAATGATATTAGCAATATATACTTCATCATCTGGTTGTATCAAAAGTTGGAGGACAAATTACATAGCACTGAATATTCAAAACAAATATGTAGTAAGTGAGGCCATTGTGCACAATGTCATATTTTACATATATTAATACTACATATATAGTTACTTGAACAATAAGAATTATGTCTCATTCAAATATAATTGACAGTTTAGTGCCTACTCAAGACATTTTAGTGAACGATCTAGCTGACTTCTTGCGGGCAGTTTGCCCAGAAAGTGTTGAGAGTATAAAATGTTATAAGCCACTTTAAATCGTTCATTCCTAAATAATAATCCTTGAATCTCTCCACATGGCGACACAAACATGTTTTGAATGGGAGATGCATACACGTGGCTATAGTTGTTGTTGCTTACGTAAAAAATAATATTTGCTTTCGCTGGGAGGTGTGTTATGTGACGTATTAGTTTATTGTTACTGAAAACATTATCAACAGGCAAAATTTAAATAATATCTATTCGAGCATGCGATATTAACAAGTCATTTTCACCCAGAATTTTTTAAAACGAAAACAAGGTATTAAAAAACATCTTTTTCATATTTATATCAACAAATCAGGGAGGTGCAACTATCTTGTTCTGAAATGATTGACTCGGTGTTATATGTATTAAATGATTTATTTATAATGTAATAATTATATTCTGTGCCATCAACAATCTTCAACACTTATTGATGGTGTTATTATATTCGCATTTCAAATTAAACAAAAAAAAATGCAGAGCAACTTTCTTACCATAGTTTGTTGCAATATATAGCTCATTTGACGTCACATTACTCCAGTACAAATAAACAAAATGAGAATGAGACAAAAAATTTGGGGCACAGAAACGCCTAAAATTTACTAAAGAAAACATACAAATAAGCATAAACACATCTAACGCGATAATTGATAGATTAGCTCACAATTCCTGCAATCTCTACGTAAACGTGTCTAAGCCTGTCTTGTCTTGTTTTGACTAACCGTTAACCGATCTGCTCCCAGTCTTAAGCATACAACAATCAACAAACAATAGTGTTCTAACATTCAAATAAAATATTACATATAAATTGCATTTCGTGTTTCGTTATATCTCATAATTAATAACTTACTAATCACTATTAACGAAGCAGAAAAAGATTTAAATGAAATATTTAGTAGGTATTTATAATAATTCGTAATGTCGGAGGTAAAAACACAAATTTTTCCATAAATCGTACAATCTCGCAAAATGTGTGCATAAATAATAACTGTTAATAATGAATATCTTAACATTAAAACATACCATTAATAGTTATCCTATTATATTGCTTATAAATCAATAATGAAGCCCACACGCAAACTTCCCCAACTTGTAAAAATCAAACAGCCTTTACATAAGAAAAGCATAGAGGTTTACTGGCAGTTATGATTAAAAATTATGATACCTATCGAAGAGTTCGTAGTTCGTACTATTTAAAATTTTATTCTTAGATTTTAAAAAAATCATGTTTTAAAATTCCTAATTTATACTTAAATATAAAGTTGGAAATAAAGTTACTTAGAAAATATATATTTATTCTAGAAAAAATAGCTGTGTTCTCCGTATTATATAAAAAATGTATATATTATCGAAACCTAAACACAAAGGGAAAGTTTAAAGTTACACATGGTAGTACGATATGTTATTGGTGTGCAGCGATTGGTCGATACCTGTCATCAGATTACAACACGCGAAGGATTGAAAACCTTGGATAAGCTCTTCAAAGTGAAAAAAATAACACGTCTCTGATAACATACCACTATTCCGATCTGATTAACCATTTATTCTGTTGACATGCTTTTACGCTAAGGTACATAATAAATTTATATTGCAAAATGTATCTTTAAAAATAAATATAGTTTTTAGCATTTTGAATATATGACCAATTAATAAAAAACAGTAAACTAATAGTTAAAAGCCGCAACATAATCAGACATAGGATTCAAATAAGACAACAAAGGAATAATGATTTCTTAATACTTTTATCAATAATTTCATTCTACTTATATATTCTTTTAATATTGTAAGGAAACTAAAAAATTGTTAAATGCAATCAAGTGTAATTTATTGTCTAAAGTGTAAATTACGTTGATTTATCCAATAAAATTTAAATATGAATAAACATTATTCTATTTAATAATAATTCTTAAATTACTTACCATGAAATTACATCTCACAATTTCACTTCACACTTGCTGTCCGTCATAGTAACCAAATTGTTCAACACTACCTTTACTCACAATTCTCCATAAAATCCTTATTACAAACTACTTGACATATCACAAACCTCAACAAACATTGAAGACAATCTGTCAATTAAAAAATCGATAAGGATGTTATGTGCATGCTTATACCGAATTCGTAGACGACTACATCGATTTCCGAAGATTTAAAAAGACGAAAACCCAAATATCTACTATATTAGAGATATTATTGCACGTAACTATATAAATGTGGTGATTAATGATTATTATTTAGTTCAAATTTACTTTTAAATCTTAATTTAATAAATAAGTATTATATGTATGTGCTATAAGCAACATATACGCGCATTATGCATTGACGTTTTTATAGGTTCGGGCCTCAAGTTTACGTTATTTTGAAATTGTTGACAGTATCCAGTACTATTATTTGATATTTTTTTCTAATTAGAATAAATGGTTTTGTGCCTATAAAAATAGTTAAAGAGTAATTAAACATAAGAAATGGAAGATTTTGTATGTCCAAGATGCAAGACATCAAAGTTTCAAAATCCATCATTAAAAATGATGGTAAATGTTTGCGGACATGGGCTTTGTGAGAGTTGTGTCGATCTGTTGTTTCTGAAAGGTAAGGAGGGGTTTTAGTAGAGTAATGATATTAATATAAAATCCATTGTACTTGAACATAAAGTATTTAGGATCTGGTGCTTGCCCCGAATGTCGAATTCCATTAAGGCGAAATAATTTTCGTGTGCAGTTATTTGAAGATTTTACGATTGAAAAAGAAGTGGATATACGCAAAAGGGTACTTCGTGATTATAATAAAAAGGAGGAAGACTTTAGTTCTATCAGAGAGTATAACGACTATTTAGAAGAAATTGAGACTATAGTTTATAATTTAACAAATGATATAGATATCGTCAACACAAATAAAAAAATCGAACAACATAAAAGAGATAATAAAGAACAGATATTGAAGAATAAAAATAAGATGGGTAGGGAGGAATATGAATTGGAAGAACTTTTGGAATTGGAAAAACAACATGATGAAGTCCGTCGAAACGAAATTAAAATCGAAGAAATGGAAGCAAAAAAGAAAAAAATACGAGAGAAGGAAGCACTAATCGATGAGCTGATGTTTTCTAGTGGTAATGCTAAGAATATAGTAGAAAATTTTGCTCAAACGATAAAAGAATCAAAAGAAGAGGCTAAGGTACCTGTAAAAGCTACACAGTTTTCTACTGGTATTCAATTTGGCCGACAGCAAACATCATTTATACCAATACCTACAGATGAAGGTCCTTTGTTTACATATAAGCAACCAGTATTAGTAGCTGATGGTCCGCGCCCCCCAAATGAAGAGGATGTTACAAGTAAAGGCTATATTAGTCATATTAAAGCTGAGTCAGAACAAGATAGAGCTGGTGGTTTTAAGTCTAATATCGCTTGTATGAGAGCATTGCAGGATGCATTAGCTGGTTTATATCATACAAAGAAAGTAATTAGTTAATATGTTATAATTTAAAATGTAAATAACAAAAATAAAAAAGGTTTCTAAAAAAAAAAAATAGAATTTATCGTATGGATATAAAAATAATGAAAAATGGGTTTCATAAAATTGCAAAAACATAGGAAGAAAATTAATGTTTTTTTTTTTTATTTCGCTGGTATTACTAGATTACAAAATATACAAAAACGTAATGCAAAATTCTGCAGTTTTAGTCAACTCATATACTGCCATCTGCATGTACTTTCCTTTAACTGAAATATGAAGCGACCTGTAATAAAAATTCACCTAAAACAAACTGCGACATCTAAACAGAAACATTCATACCTAAATAAAATAATCGGTAGATGCCTAACTTTGCACACTAGTTGCACTCATGGCTGAGTTCATTAGTAGGTGTAACTCACGTTTCGTTGATTCTAAATTTATTTTATCGCGTTAAGTATTGGGCAATATTAATTTAATTTCATCTTTGTACGGCGTATAGTGTGTTTGAAGATGTCAAAATCAAGTGATAGACCAAATTACTCTCAGACTTACAAGCTCGTGATAGTTGGAGGAGGAGGTGTTGGAAAATCAGCTATAACATTGCAATTTATTCAAGTAAGTTTACCGTCGGTGCTTTTATTTTGATGTTTGTGTCGGAAAAAAGGATACATTAATGCAAGGATATTTTTGGAAAGTCCTGTAACGCCAATTAATGCATACCAGTACAAATGACTTTATAAGGAGACTGTCTATTAAATATCCTTGTGAAAACCCACGTATAGTTTATAAACAAATGTACGGTAAATAGCAGATTTTTGATAGTATTATCAAGTTTTTCAATTCATTTGTAACATTCATTTATTATTTCCAATGTTATGAATCATTAGTTTTAATATGGATAGCGTTTGTTCAACGCTTGTTATTGTTTTCAAGAATTGAAGCTCCAGTGTATAGATATGTACTATTAATCATTTTTACATACATTCTCAATTTGTAAGATGACGGGGTACACGGTATCTATAGATAAATAAGCAGATCACGTTTCATATTTTGTTTAAATCGAATGCTATTTTTAGCCCGTACATATGTTCTTTGCATAAGTATACATACCACTACATATTTGCCAATTAATATAGCCGCGTTTGGATGTGGAAATTGTAAACAAATACAATAAGTACAAAGCGATACGACTTTTTCACTCAGTTTGTCATTCTTGGAAACCATGACTTACCTGGAATACTCTTTAGTTAAGTAACAATCCTCTATCCATATTCAAATATGTAATTTTATGCGTAATCGTGTTTAACATTTCGAATACTTCCTGTTTATTTACATTTTTTTGTAGATAACACTGGAAACAGTGCAGAAAATAAACAAAGGGGGTTCCTGTTGATGCTATATGCTATATAATTTCTACATTTTTTCTAAAATAACAAGGAATGTGTGTATCTATTTGCTAATAAGCTATTATGCAAATTGCCTTTCAGTCTACTTTCTACTTGAAATTCTAACAGATTGTCTAACATTCAGTTTGGTTAATTTCATAATTTGCCAAATTGCGTAAAATGTAAAAAAATGTAGTTATATATAAATAAAATAGTAGGTATACATGTTTTACGTTTCTTTTTTGATTTTCTCAATGGAAATTATCTGAAACTCAAATCAGATAAGTACATCAAAATTTAGTAAAATTATTTTGTTATAACTTTGTAACGGAATTATTGTTTCTTCGACGTTAATTGTTTATATACGCATACAGGTGATTGTTAAATAAACGCATTCATTTTAGGTAGTGCACGATAGCGCAGTTTATTTATTGTTTTAAATTTAGTGATTATTATAACCACTATGTGATGCTATAGCCCAAGCAGCAAAATTCAATTCAATTCCATAAAATGATCTCAAACTTGCTGAATCAATTTTTATCTTGGTGAAAAGAGATTATAGTTTTGGCAATTAGGTGTTGAAAGTTACCATACCGTCGAAAATATTTGCTCTAAGGTCTAAGCTTACTCATATCGAAATCATTATCTAGAATGAATGAATGAAACTTTAGGTACTTAATAGGTATTTCACATTGCAAAGGAATATTAGTCCAGCCAAAATAAACATTCGACCATGCAAAAAATTATGTAGTTCTAATTTTTTTATATGTATGTTGTTGGGAACTAAGTCAATATTAAAAATTCAAGTTTGTAACTTTGAAAAACCTGTACGAGCAGTATCAAAGTAACCGCTAAAATTTTGTTTTTTTTCACTTTCTGTTCAATATCTAAAACAATGTGAATCTTACAGCAAAATAGGTTTGGTCATTTCTTAAAGTACATTAAATTCCCTAAAACTTTACATTTTTCCGGACTCCGTACTTCCAATATTCTCCAAGATATAAATGTTCAAAGTTTAGCATTTTTTTTTCAAGGAGCCAAGAAAATGTGCATTTTTTAATCTTATTGCGCGATATCTCAAAATATATTAGCCTTATAGCAAAAAGTATATGGACATATTTTAAAGCACATTAAATTGTCTAAAATTTAATGTTTTACCGGACACTTTAGCATCAATCTGCTTTTGCAAGGTCGAACCCTTTTTTGGTCTCATTTGACTGGGCTGGAAAATGTTCCTTTGCGTGCCGAGAAAATGTATTGCTCTTCACAAAGCCTCGTTGCCCCATGTATCGAATGAGCTTGCATATCTTATCTCAAAATTAGGAGCGATTTAAATCATTTGAGCTAAAACAGGCGTTCATATTGGTGGTTGCATAACCGTATTTACATTATTCCGGAAATCGTTATCAGACCCTCAATCAGATCATTATTTATTGAAATTGACAACAGTGGTTATTAACAATATTTAAATATAGATTGTTTTAGTGATTTATAAATAAAAATAAACGTTCTTTCTGAAAATAACGTGCGGCACTGAGTGAAAAAGCAGAGCTCCAAGTAATACCGCTTCGACGTTCAACATGTCAGAAAAAATGTTCCGATATTTTAAAATTACAGCAAACGTATTGAATGTTTGCAATAGTTTGGAGATTTATTAATACGTATTTTTTATATACAAATGGATCTAATGAGATAATAATAACGTTTTGATGGAACCTTTCATAATTATTAACGTAGAAAATAACGCTGAATGATTTTTTGTAGATAGTGATCAATATCAATAATTAATCTTATAGATTATTAGATCATTTTTATCTTTTAAATAGTATGCGTTCAGATTATTAGATAATCATCGCGTATGTCAAACGAAACATGCATGACTTTATAAATTCCAATTTGCCGCTATCTTTTATCCTTTTTGTTTGGAATTTAAGTCATTGATATTTTTCGATATAAACTGGGCTACTTCCGCTACTCCTCCTAATTTTGGGACAAGTATATACTCGTACGGGCGTACGATTTCGTGTGATCTGTAAAGCCTGTCCAAAGATGTCTTTTTGTACCAGCAGCAGTGGAGTAAATGACAAGCGCACGACGGGGCTGTGCCCATCGTTAAAAATAAAATATCGTATATTTAAAAAATATATACTAGTAGGCAAGGCGTCCAGACCAAATTTTGCGCTACGCCACTGGCCAATAGATACATATATGAAAGTCGGTACTCTCGAGAAAAGAAACACTGGTAAACTTAGGCGAAATATTGATCGAACAGACAGTATTATTAAAACAATAGTTTTGTTTTAGAGCTATTTTGCCGCTGACTACGATCCTACCATAGAAGACTCATACACCAAGCAATGTGTAATAGACGATATACCTGCCAAACTCGATAGTAAGTATTGGATATGTGTATCATTGATGGAATACTAACATTGTTGTACTTTTCGTTACAGTACTGGACACGGCTGGTCAAGAGGAATTCAGCGCTATGAGAGAACAATACATGAGATCAGGTGAAGGATTCTTATTAGTATTTTCAGTGACTGAGAAATCTAGCTTCGAAGAAGTATTCAAATTCCACAAGCAGATCCTCAGGGTCAAAGACAGAGATGAATTCCCCATGCTTATGGTAGGGAATAAGGTAAAGAGAGCGAATCTTAAATAAAACTTTCGTCACTAGACCTTGGTAATTTTTCCGCAGGTTGATTTGGAGAACCAAAGGGTCGTATGGCAAGAGGAGGCGCAGCAATTAGCCCGACAGTTGAAGATACCCTACATAGAATGCAGTGCGAAAATGAGGATGAACGTGGACAACGCCTTCTACGAATTAGTCAGAGTTGTCAGGAAGTTTCAGCAATCCGAAAGGCCGCCGCTCAAACCCAACTACAAGGACAAAAGTAAAAAGAAGTGTTGCGTCTTGTAACTCGGGTTGGTTGATTAGTTTTAAAACGATTCACGTAAATGGAAGGAAACCGCGAAATATCGACAGGAAGAACCGCAGGATTATTACCGTTATTATCATTTGTTTCTGATAGTTCATTCGTTTCCCGCAACGCTTCGTGTTATAATCATATAATATGTATGTTTTAATCAATGTATGTGGTCGATAAATTTCTTCTGTTCTGTTAGCACCACTGCGAAGATTGTCAACGCTTCAAAATTTATTATTGTAACGCGCAAATATGGTGTACATTAAGTAGTTTTATTAAAATATGAATAAGGGAATGAAAAAATATATCACGTGGGAAACGAAATAAAATAAGGAGTGTTTAAGTGATTATTATATACATATAGTTTACAATATACAATGTGGCTTTGTATAACTTGGACAAAATTAGCACACCACTATATTTAATTACAAAAGAATATGTTTCGTATTGAATAAATTAATGGAGATTAGAAAAAGTAACAAATTGAAGTATTTAAAAGAGGAATGCATTACACGGAAAAACGAAAAGAATGTGTTATTCTTGAAATTATAGGAAAAATGGAAAGCAATTTAACCCTTCAGTGCATGATTTTTTGAAAAAAATGTGAAAATATTTTGTTCGGAGAAAAATAAGAAAAAAAATTAACAACGGTAAGAAACTACTTTTAGCAAAGGAAAAACAATTGTTGCATATCAATATATACAATAACTAAATAACTTATAATGTAGTACATATACCCTTTGCAGGTCGGTAATCTGTTCATATAATCCAATGTCCTACGTGATCAAGGCGAATGTCCTTTGGAGAAGCAGATTTTTTCTTGGCACTCAGCATTTCTTCTATACCTCGTTTAATTGGATTGTGTTTATCTAATTTTTAGTAGGCACAGTGCCTTGTGCACTTGTTTCTGGAATTCGAAAAATATCATTGTAATTCCGTATCTAGAGATTGATAAAACAAGCGGATATGCCACTTGTTTGCTTTTGATCAATATTTTATGTTTTGCGTCAAGTAAATCTACGCCATCCATGTAGCGATTAAATTCTTTTACAACGTGGGGACAGCTAATTCCAGCTTTGAAGATTTGGTTGTTTTATCGTATCTGCCTAAGGTAGTTAATGGTAATTCCTTTGCAAAAGTTGACAGAATAGTTACAATTTTGTTGTCTTCCCAAACTAATGAAGAGATGCCATCAAGCTCCCTGGCACACTCATAAGAAGTGCCTCGCGTATTCTTCGCCATATCTTTTTCAGTTCGTAACTTGTAATTGGTGATTCTATTACGGTGTACATTATTTTTTTGCGTTCAGATGAGTTATGATTGGTCTTATTTTACGAAGTCTGTCATCATTTGAATAATCCCGAGATAAGTGTTGGTCGTTATTGTTAAAGTGCAAATACTGGTGAATTTTCTCAAACCTATTTACTTTCATACAATTTGCTACTATGTCCATACCAATATCTGGTGTCCAATAATAATCTTGGCGATTTGGTGGTTTAGTTATGTTACTGTTTTTTGAACATATAAGTTTGATTCTTAAAGAATTTTTTCCAATAAATCATCAAAAAAGTAATGTTTGAAACATTCATATGGACTGCCCATTTCAAGCAATGCACATGCATACTTTCATGTCCTCTAAAACTTCGTTGAGCCTCATTCAAAACTAGATTCTTCTTTTTCCATTTTATTTTGGTTCTTGCAGTTTTTGATTTTAGTTAAGTTATTCTGTTGTACATCTGATAATTCATTTTGTCTAGAAATAGTCGGAATCATTTAAACTATCTACGTCAGAGAAGTTTACATCTTCACTAATTTCACTGAAGTCATTAGCAAAATATTGCAACTTATCATTGTTAAGCTGCGATCACGAGTCGATATCGCTGGAAAAAAAAATTAAAAAAAAACCCAGTCATCAAACTATTTTGAGCTCCTTAAAGTCGACAGATGCAAGTCGTTCCTTCTAAGGACTAATCCATGGACGTCCTAATGGATTTTTTTTTGTGTCCACTTTGAAACGATACCTCGATAACGAACACCATTCAGATAATTCAATACGTTTTTAGCCACGTGAAATCAGGCATTATCTTGTCTAAATAAAAAATCGTTTCTCAAAAAGAATTAACCAATTACAATGTTTTCGATATAAATTTTTGCATTCATCAGTTTCATTCATCAGAATATTCAGAGGCACCACCACATGGAACGTTGTAGAGACATTGCACTAGTCTCCCTGCAGATCTTCACTCAACGCGAGTGCACCTTAATTTCGTCAGAACATAAAACAGTTTTCCAATCATTCATACACCCATTACAAACGAAAAGTTACAGTGTTGTTATCTTTGGTAAGCAGTGGTAGAATTGCTGGTCTTCTATTTACCAACATTATTAGATCATTTTTTAATATCGAGGTAGTGGTCGACCTGATACTTAAAATAAATTGCAGAAGAAAACGTTCATCTATTTCTTTTGGTGTATTGTTTGTGTTGAACCTCTATTTTATTAAGGGTTAGATTTATTATCTCGACAGAAAAGGGTAAACTAGAGACAAAAAAAGGTGTTTTAAACGACAATAAAGTATACAGAATAATCTAAAAATCATTTGCACGACAAAAAAAAAGAATAATGCCCGTCAACAGAGATTATTACACAGCAAAAGTTAATATTGCACGGTAGAAAAAGACAATGCGCGACAGAGAATAAAAGTTCAAAGTCTGTTGCTGTAATTCACGCTGAAATCCCGCTAAAAAATACAAGTGACCCTTCTTGTTCTTATCTTTTCGCTGATAAAACGTTCCTAATATGAATACGTTTTTATTCTGTATTCCTTCGATACCGTGGACGGTAAAATAACGGAAATGACGACCGGTAAAGTGGAACTTTCTATCTTTCGAATGATAGTGGTAAAGTTGTGCTTTAAAATGCGATAGTCGAAAAATAAAATCATAGTTGTCGTGATTTTATACTACTGTATATCGTGTGATTTCTTGTCGTGCAAAAAACCTATTCTGACGTGCCAATACATATTCCCATTTCATTAAAACGGATAATCATTGATGATATTTTACTCTGGATTACGTCAAACTAATTTGCAAGAGTACGCTGTACACAATGTGACTGTTGTTAATTTTTTTGGTTTCATATTTAAACAAAAAAAGGGCACAAACTACCAAAACAAAAACGATAGATCAACTCATCATAATTAATGAATAAGATATCGCTAACCTGAAACTGCTGCTTTAAAATTGTCAATGAAATATAGTTTGTTTGTAAAACTATCGAAAAACTTATATTGACATTCGCGTATAATATAAATTTTGGAATTTATTACTGTGGTGCCTTAATTTTGTCCAGGAATATATTTATATAATTATGAAGAAATTTGCTGGGGTGATAACGAATTAATTTTTTACAGGCACTGTTTTGAAATAGATATATTGTAATGAAAATGTCTGCGTGAAATTTTATTTTATATCGAAAGTCCGTGATTCTACAAATAAGCAATCCCAATAACTCTAGTCGACTGCTTTGGTTAGTTTACTTGCATGTTGGTTCCAATTAGTTCGGGTAAAAAGGGAGTTTAAGAGTACGTCACGTGAAAGACTCGACCGCCGTTGTTATAATTAAAATTTTCTATCGTTGACTTGACGGCTTGCTTGAATTGCTTGTCATTGCGTCATAACATAACATATACATAACCTAAAAGTGTTTGCTGCATTCTTATGAAATTTTGTAATTGGTTTAAACAAAACGTACAATGTGTTCTAAAGATATTGTAGGCAACCTTTAAATGTATTTAGTGATTTGAAATAAGTTTAGAGTTAGAAAAAAAGATGTTACTTCAACCGATTCGATTCAACTTTTCTCTTGACGGTTTGACCCACCCTGGGCACGATTTAAAACCTGACCGATTTTAGCGATCAGCTGACTCAGTTCGACCATTCGTCAGCCCACAGACTTGCCGATTCCGACCGGTCTACCCGTTCACTTGACGTACTCTAAGTTTACTAAAATGTTGGACACACCAAAACATATTTGTTTGAAAGGAGAATTCATGTGACGGTACGTTCTTGTGTAATAATATGTAATCAAATTATACCAACGTTCCTAGGTTATTAGATGTGGTATTTTCGGTCCAGGTTTTATGAAATTATCAGGCACCGAGTTGCTAGAGAGTTTCAGATAATAATGGCTATTTTACTATGATATTAATGTTCGTGTGAATGGTAATATTAATTGTGTTCAGAATATATGACATGAATAGATATGGTAATATATATTCTTAAATCGCTCCAACATACTAAAACATAATTTTTGGTATAATGTTGCAATCAACACGCTAAAACTTGATTTTGCACCTCCACGTCAGTGTCTAAATACTAAATTCCACATAAAAGGTTCTAGATTGCTGATCACGTGACTTTCTGTATAAAATTAAGGGTCTGCAGTTTAGTAATTCAGTAATTTTAATGGAACTACTTAAATTAAACTGAGCAAACGTAATTATCATTAAAAAACAGTATGTGTTATTTAATAAGTAATAAAGTAGTTTTCATGATCAATGGAAGGCGCGTATTTCATATAAGTGCCATAAGATATAAATAAATTAATTAGGAAAGTATTAAGGATGTAATATTTACTAAATGTATAATTGACGACAACTGTCTCCTTTGCATCTATTTTATTTAGTTTAAAGCACTTATTACAAGATACAAGTTTGCTGATTCGGGAGATAGATACCCTTAAAACACTGATATGATAAAAGAATTAAAATAAAAAAAAATGTTCTTGTGGTATTATCAGAATTAATAATGCAAAATCTTGTCAGAATACAACAATATTAATAATTGTACAAATTAATACCTTGATGAATAAATAATCAAAATGAGACACTGTCTGTGATCTATTGTTAATCAAAATCTATTGTCGTTTATTGCAATTATTTATTAGTTTCATCTCCTGAATCAGTGAATGAAATATATAATCGTACATAATGGCAAATATATTAAAAAAAAAAACACATTTCATATTAAACGTCAACACGATAGTTCTATTTACGAAAAAAAGATATTTCATATTTGTTCTATATCGTCATTATTGATAACACCACACGTTTGGAAGTTGTGTTCTTTTTATTCGTTGATATCTGTAAGTAAAAAAAAAATATTTTCTTTGTAAATAAGCGATGTCAAGACATTGAAGAGTGAATGGATAAACACCAATTTTATTTTTATAAAAATTATATTTTTCTATGCTTCTTTAAAATTGAAACGTTACGCAGTGTTACAGAATCGAACTATAACATGTAACTTTTAGAATATTTACATAATATGTACAACATACGCGTATATATAATATAATAAATTATAAAACCAAGATCGTGACTAGCTCTCATTTAATTTTTTTTTCTTTTATTATCTGTAACAAAAAAAACCCTCAATGGGAACTATTTTGTATTTATCTCTGGTATAATAAACTATATTAAATAGTGTACTGCAATATAATAATAATAATTGTAATGCAAACTGTATCGATGCATTCAAAATGTATAGTCGAAAATGTATTTTTCAGTGTAAATCTATATGATCGCACAGTAATGAAATGAAGTACTGATACTTTACAACCCTATCATTATATTAAAAAAAAAATGTCTATACCTATCATATGGTGTATTCTTTGATTGTAATTCTGTCCTTTTAGAATGAAAGTTTGTGTTCAAAAATGACTTTAGAGTACATTCAATGTTTGCATTGACTAGATACATATGTTTGTAACAATTCTAATATATCTGGTGCTAATTTGTAAATGTATTAAATTTTAAAAAGAAATTAGACAATCTAGATTTGTAAAAACTGTCTTTATTTTATTTATTTATCTTTTTTTCTTTTCAAAACTGATTTAAATTTTACACCTCTTCTACAGTATAAGTGAAACAACAAGCGTAAGTAATTATGAATAACATTTCACCGTTCACGTACTTTATAAATGAGTCGTTTCTAGTTTGGCCATTTGCGATAGTCACAAATAATTTAAATTTACGCATAAAAATACACAATACTGCCATTTTATTTACTAGTTTTGCTAAACATTGTATTTATTATTTTGACTTATGCTCTTAACACTTCATTGTTACATACGGTTTGTTCCAACCCGTAGAAAGCCGAATTGCAAGTCTTTATTGAGGATTAGGTGCATAACTATGTCAATAAGAAAGAGAACTTGCAAGTACCTTGCTTTATTCCTTACTAGTTACTGAAGTTGTTTCTAAACACAAATTTTCTACTATAGATAATCTATGGCAACTTACAAGTACAGGTTCTTGTTGACAATTTGTATCTCATTAATTTGTATATGAATACCTTTTCTATCGTTTGTGATCGACATATTTCTGAGTAGTAATTCGAATTGCCTGCAATTCTTTTCAGTAATCTTTATGTTACTTCCATTTGTAGTATAAAAAATTTGATAACGGTGTACGTATCTCCCTTAAGCTTTGTACTTGGGTCTGGATAGTCTATAATCATACGATAGTTGGAACAAACCTATGATGTTTTAAGCATGATTAAAGCGCTGTATTCATAAATTTTAATGTTTATATTGTAATTTAATCAGGCTCTAACATTGTCAAATCCAAATAGAATATTGTAATTATAATACGTCGCATTTTATTAATCGTTAAAATTATTTGAAAACTAAAAACAATTCTAACGTACCTTTGTAGTTTTCTTTCCCCAACTATAAATTCCGAATTCTAAAATCCTTAAGAGTAAGTGCCCAAAGTAGTTTGGGCGGCTTGTATGTACAAAGTTGAACAGTGCAATGTAAACGAAATCGCTAAAAAAGCTAAAAAAATATTAATTTTTCTTCATATTGACAGGAAAACCGCGAGTTGCTAAAGAAAATCATTATTTTGAAATATTTAATTTTGGTTATGTTTTATTCTCACTTTACGAAACCCGACAAAATCCTTTTCAAATTCACAGCTTATCGTATCATTTTGAAATACAGTTGGAATCTAAGACAAGTTGCAGAACGTTTATTGCTCATATCCGATGTGTATAGACTCTGATCCCAGGATAAGTAAGTTGTTACACATTGCAAATTTCATATTAACTTTGAATTACGCACAAACTTTTGCTCTCTATAGGTTATGTATATTTTTCGCCAACTTATTAAAATTTAAAATTAAATATACTGTGGCTTATTTAACGATTCACGATGGCATCATTATACGAGAGCAATAAAAAATGTTAACCTACACAGATAAAAGATTATTTCATGCTAACTAAATTTATTATATATATTTCAGTATATGAGCTGGGTTTTCCTTAGCGTGTTTCTGTTATTTTATTATTAATTATGACGATTTATGAATGAATCTTTTAAATTATTCAATACGCGATTTCCACTACGTAGGCCCACGCAAAGCAATATTTCCAATAGTCATTGGCACTTAATAAACCTCATAAATATTGTCAGGACATCTGAAATTCAATTATGATCTAAGTTTATGGACTTCTGCGTGGGTTTGTAAACTACGGGGTTAACATCACCGAAAATACATATGGAATAATATGCAAAAGTAGATGAACTATAATATTATATACACCTATTCGTTTTTACTTCCCCTGTTTTCTTCTTATCTGCCGATAACAACCAAATTCAATGCGTATTTTGTGAAGCGAGACGATTTACGCACCTTTTCACTTACAATTTGACATATGTTGCGAATAGCGCCAAGACGACACCAGCAGGACGTAGGTATACACGCTTTCTGGGTATAATAAATAATAGTCGCAGTGTTTCTTGACGTGCAAAGTAAGGTAAAATATTTGTACAAGAATAGTCGCAGTAGTTTCCCGCCAATAGTAAAAGAACCTTCTGCTATACAACACATGTGTACAGTCCGCCACCTGGATCATCCTTCTCCCAGGATCGTATTTTATATTATATTTCAATTGTGGGGTATCTGAAAAGCGCTTACCTTTTTTTTATTAAAAATTTTGTCAATTACAGAAACAATAAGGATTCTCAGATATATATATGGTGAAAAAATAAGTGTATGTATTCTTTCTTTAAAATATCCACAATATTGTTTAATTTACAGTAATGGTTATAATAAATAAATTATTAATTATTAGAAATATAAACATTGATGCACGAAATAACCTGCATACATACACATTTTTAAGATTTTTATGGAGTTTGTGGTGTGGTAGTAATTGCGGGAATTTTAAATTTTACTTGGTTCGTATTATTATTAAAATTTACAAAATTACGTTAAATACATTGCTAAGCGATATAGCTATTCAATTATTAAATAAGTACACTAACATTGTTATTTTATGTATCCTAATTTGCTTCTCCTTTTTATTTTTCTATCGCAAAAGTGTTAAGGTTATTTTATATAATATACAAGTTAAAGAAAACTTAATAAAATACCTGCCAACCGGTCCTGTACTGGCGAGGTTTGCCGAACAGTCAAGCATACCACACGAGCTCAACACGAGTCAGTTTTCGAATTCAGTTTAGATCACCGGGTGGGCACTAGGTCCCAAAAGTTGTCCTCATGACGTCACAAGACCCGTAGTTGATCGCCGAAAACACGAAGGGCGGCACTAGTAGAAATTAATTACTCCCCACCTTACCGATGGAAGGATTCAGCGAGGATATAAACCGGGTTTGAATGTGAGAAGTTCGCATTTCTGCATCTCGTTACGAGGGTTATGTTCACATAGTGATGACATAGTGTCATATGCGAATTGCGAATATTGTGTTATAATTGTGTGAAATTCTACATCCTTGAATTCTCATATTTTTATATAGTATCAGTGGTGTGAGCATACATTTTTAATTGTGTGGTGTAGTATTAAAGTGTATATTATATAAGTTTTATCCAAGTATAGTATTAAATTTTATTATTATTTTTTGTATATATTTGTGTATATCAGTTGTATTAATATCATTTTAATTTAGGCATCGCATTAGGTGTTTTAATATTTATACACGGCAAATTAAGTAACGGTAAGTAATTCATTATTTTTATACTGTAGTTTGTAATGTAAAAACATTGCAGATCAACTATGTCTGGTCTACGTCGATGTACAGCAGTGGATTGTGAGAGTACAACAGGCATTTTGCATTGTTTTCCTAATCCAAACAAGGATATGGAACGCTTTAAGAATTGGTTGGTTGTCAATCCGGAACTAGAAAATATGGATCCGAATAAAGTGTATTCTTTGAAGAGGGTGTGCAGCCAACACTTCTTGCCACACTGTCTTAGTCAAAAGGGACGTTTGTATCGGACAGCTGTTCCAACATTGAATTTGCCTCTGGGATGTAAGTATACTTTATTCTTGGTGTACTATTTTATATAGCCAATAATTCAATTATATTTGAAATACTTTTTATTTGGAATAGGGCTGCTATAGAAATAAAACATTAATTACAATTAAAACATGTATTAAAAGGATTTGAAATTATACCATACTTTATTGTAGCTAAATTCATTATTTATAGTGTAGCTCTTTAATTGTTTTTCTATACATATAGTTATTATTTACAAATCGCTTACTCATGGTAATAAGATAATATTAATTAAAACTTCCGTCTAATTATTATTTAAGTACATTGTTTGTTCAGAATCTTATTTGGTATATGTAATTAAGCTTACTACTTTAAAGCCATACCCTTGGATTTGTTGACATATAATGTAAATATAAAAGTTTTAATTCTCATTAAAACTTGTTTTGGGAATACAATAATCTATATAGTTCTTGCTGCAATTATTTGCTTATCCCTGTAATTATTATTTAAGTACTTTGTTTGTTCAGAATCTTATTTGGTACATGTAATTAAGCTTACTACATTAAAGCCATACCCTTGGATTTGTTGACATATAATGTAAATATAAAAGTTTTAATTCTCATTAAAACTTGTTTTGGGAATACAATAATCTATATAGTTCTTGCTGCAATTATTTGCTTATCCCTGTAATTATTATTTAAGTACTTTGTTTGTTCAGAATCTTATTTGGTACATGTAATTAAGCTTACTACATTAAAGCCATACCCTTGGATTTGTTGACATATAATGTAAATATAAAAGTTTTAATTCTCATTAAAACTTGTTTTGGGAATACAATAATCTATATAGTTCTTGCTGCAATTATTTGCTTATCCCTGTAATTATTATTTAAGTACTTTGTATGTTCAGAATCTTATTTAATGAATGTAATTAAAGCTCACTACAATAAAGCTTGTTGACATAAATAATGTAAACAAGCGTGGCGGCGCTTTGTTGGTAATAAAATAAATCCTTAAGATCAAAGATTTCCTTAATTTCATTTGTATTTATGATACACTTGAAACCATGAAACATACTTTAATCTTGAAATCTGTTATATTCACACCCATAAGCAATAGAGTTCAAAATTTACTTTTATTTTTCGCAGGAATAATTTAATTAAATTGTTTGCTTACATTAATAAATAAACTAAAATATAATAGTTGTATAATTATGTATCCCACCGCATTGTAGGATTTCTAAAATTCTGTTTATTCTTTAGGTGATGCTCCTACAACTTCTAAATATGTTGAAGAGAATATCACAGAGGTGGATGAACCAGTCCCGTCAACATCTACAGAACAGCACAATGTAAATCCTATATCTACAGAGTTCGATTTGAATATGCTTGATTTGTTGCTAGAGGAAGAGATGGGCGACACTTTTAAATTTGCAGAAGTCGAGAGTATCTCCGCAACAACTACGAAGACCTCACGCAAACCTCTTCCCACAATACGTGAAGGTGGGTACTGCATGCATTTGTATTAGATAGTTTATATTATTAAGACATATTGGATGCTAAAATTATTGGTTTCTTCGTATTGGCGGTGTTAGACAGGATTATTTTGAAAATAAACAAAATCAAACTTTATATTGTACGTTACGCAATATGCATGTATATATACATGGAGTTTTATTTCATTTATTTTTAAAAACATTCCTGTCTGACTTTGCTAATATGAAAAAACAAATAATTGTATTTATATTATGTACATCGGCAAAGATTTTTATTTGAATATATATATATATATATCTATTTCTAGGAATACGAAGGAAAAGAAGGGTTGTTGCGTTGCCAAACAAGAAGAAAATTGCATTTAGACAACGGGTTCTAAACATTAAAAAGCAACTATATCGTTCACAGAGGAGGAACAGTTCGTTAAAAGAACGTTTTAAGATCGCATCTTCTACTCAAACCATGTCATTATTCCAAAATATGCATCATTGGAGCCCTTTAATTGCCAACTTCTTTACGAGCCAAGTTAAGAATGTTGAAAAAGAAGTTCATGGCAGGCGATTTAGTTTTAGTGACAAGGTGTTTGCTTTAGCATTATGTAAACAAAGTGGCAGAGGATATAGGTTCCTGTCGAAACTGTTTGCTTTGCCATCTAGAAAGACTATAACATCTTTCTTAAGACAAATATCATTGGAAACTGGTTTCAATGATTCTGTTTTTCAACAATTACGGGCGAGCGTCCAGCAGTTGGAGGAAAAAAGTAAATACTGTGTTGTCATGTTCGATGAAATGGCTTTACACCCAGGCATTTTCTGGAACCCCTCAAACGATAAGGTACAGGGCTTTGTGGATGATGGCATCGACAGAACTGCTGCTATAGCTGACCACGCATTAGTATTTCTCTTAAAGGGTATATTCACTACATGGAAGCAACCTGTTTATTATTCTTTTTGTGAAGGGTGCACAAAAACACAGCAGCTCGTCCAGGTCATAAAGGAACTTGTACGCAAAGTATTTGAGGTAGGTCTGAAGCCCCTCGTCATAGTATGTGACCAGGGCTCCACGAATGTTGCAGCAATTAATTATTTGGTAGAACAAACAAGGGCTAAATATGTGAGAGAAGGAAGAGATTTGCCAGATTGCAATGTTATTAATATTGCAGATACAGAAATTATCTGCATTTATGATCCTCCCCATTTAATAAAAGGTTTGCGGAATAATTTTGTAGATAAAGATATTGTTTATATGAACGATGAAAAACAATTTACCAGGGCTTCATGGAAACATGTAGTACAAGCATACAAAATCGACTTGCCCTCAGGATTGTTGAGAATGCTCCCCAAATTGACTGACCATCATGTCTTACCTGATTGTTTGAAAAGAAAGAAGATGAAGGTGTCTATCTGTACCCAAGTTCTTAGCCATCGAGTGGCTGCTACAATCAAAAGAATGAGTATAGATGGTAAGTTTTATGATACAATTTACCTTATAATTTATATATGTATTGTGTATATTTGTTATAGGGAGCAGAAGTATTGATGGTACCATTTCCATGGGGCCAGAGGCTGCAGACACTGCGGATTTGATCCTGTTCTTGGATCAATTATTTGATTCTGTGAATGGGTCAGGCGGTATCTTAAATAGTGGGAAACAGTTACGAACAGCCGTCACAATGTCTTCCCCACATATGCGGTTTTGGTTGTCGGCAATAAAAAAGCTGGAAAATATGTATTTTTTAACAGCTGATGGGAAGAGTGTTCGACCACCTTCACTAAAAAATTGGGTAGTTACTTTAAGAGGGTTTAGGAGTTTATATGATACAATTCTTAGAGAATTGGGCTTCAAATACTTTTCACCGAGAGGTTTCAATCAGGACCCCATTGAAAATTTTTTTGGGCAAATGCGTCGGCACGCTGGTCGCAACATAAATCCTACTTGTTCTGCATTTTCTGCATATTTCAAATCATTGCTGGTCAACAGTATGGCCTCTAGACATTCGATTAATGCGAATTGCGAGAAGGATGACACCACGGAATACCTGGTTACGCTTAGGAAGCTTTTTAAATCAAGTCAACCACAAGTTGTGGAAGATGTGGAAAACATTGCTCCTATAGTAAATATAAGTGCGGGATCAGTACCAGTGAGCAAGGAAGCACTGTCTTTTGTTTCGGGATATATTATTAAGAAGGTCTTAGTGTCTGTGGGTAATTGTGTTGAATGTCGGAACAGTATTACTCAAGTGCCAGAGGCTAGTGGCCATCTATTCACCGAATCGTTGGAATTTTCACAAGAGCACAGGTTGCAATATTGTAACGACGAATTTTTTGGAAATATGAAATTAATTTACGCGTTTTGTATGAATATGCTACCACATATTTGTTATAAAAACAATTTATCCAAGTTAATGTACATATCTATTTGTAATAAGATTGATTTACGATATTTAATTAAATGTGATGTTCATAAAGCTAGCCTTAGCGAAACAATTGTGTTACAGTTTATAAAATTTATTATTTTTAATTATTGCAAGGGAGCTTCCCGATATTTAAGTGGTAAGGACTCGCGAAATACGTCAGACGAATTTTTGCATAGATGTAGAAGTAAATATTTGAAATCTAAAAGGAAGTAAGTTTTTTTATTATTTCTTCAAAATTCTCTTACCCTTGCATAAATCGATAATAAAACGACTATTCCCTGTAAGTAAAACGTTTCGGTTTATTAGCATAAACCTTAAGCATTTATGTTGTAAAAATGATAATGTAAGAAATTAAAATATTGATGTATAACTTTTAAAAAATATGACATTTTTTGTTTTATTGATAAAATCAGTTTGTTTTTGGTTTTAATTTGAGATTTTTGAAATGATTATATAAAGATTGTTTTGTAAATTGTGTCAATTTTATTTGTTATGGTTAAATATGAAAAACGTTATTGACTTTTGCTAAAATTTCATTTATAGAATTAAGTTATAAAGTTTAGTGGAAAATAGTGTATCTGTGTTATCATTTACAGATATCTACGGATGTTTATATATTTGAATTGATTTTAACAATGTATCCCCTCTAAACCAAGGACAAAACTATAAAGCGCGTACTATACTTGAAATAATTCAAATTTATAACCACAATAAATCTGTAAATGGTGAATCAGACACACAACTTTTCACTAAACTTTATAACTTAATTCTATAAATGAAATTTTAGCAAAAATCAATAACGTTTTTTATATTTAACCATTACAACTAAAATTGACACAATTTACAAAACGATTTTTATATAACCATTTAAAAAATTCTCAAATGAAAACCAAAAACAAACTGATTTTATCTACAAAACAAAAAATGTCATATTTTTTAAAAGTTATACATCAATATTTTAATTTCTTACATTATCATTTTTACAACATAAATGAAAGGTTTAAACTCGTAAAGCGAAAAGTTTTAGTTATTGGAAATAGTTGTTTTATTATATGACCTGAAAACCAAGGAAATATAAGTATATATCTTTTTATTGTTGTTTATTATTGTAGTAATTATATATATTTGGAGGTGTTAGATTGCAGTTAATTCTTCTATTCATTGTTTTTACTGTTGTATTTATTGTTTTTCCGTATACTATACTACTGAAATAATAATAAACAAATTTGGCGTCTTATAGTCTTTTTATAAAACATTTATATATCAGAATATAATAATTGTTGTTCGGACTAGAAAGCGCGTCACTTGAAAACTGTTACTTTACGGAGACGAGAAGAACTTAAAAATTATTAATGCCGTTTTATATTCGTATTATTGTTTTATTTATTAACACACTATGATGTGCAAATACTATAAGGTGCGTATACAAAACAGCATTAACAAATAAAATTGAGTTCTCTCGTCTCTGCAAAAGTAGCAGTTTTCAAGTTACGCGCTTCTCAGCCCAAACAATCATTATGTAATACCTAGACCCTATATATTTCATTTCAAATTTCGCGCCAAATACCAAACGTAGCGCAATCTACTTTTTCGGTGCGAACTACGTGGTCTAAAGTTGGGACACATTTCTATCATTAAGTTACCCATCTTATTTAGTTATGATCTGTGGTTTAGATTGGACAGAGTGTGTGTGAGCTCCTATTTTGCAAATACGGCGTGTGTGTATTGTGAGTGTCCTGGCCCAAAAGGGCCGTAAAATCGGATATGGAACATTATTATAATGCGCGGGAAGAATTTGGTGAACTGGATGTGTAAGTACACTAAAATATACTTTCAAAATTTCCGACGAATCTCGATACTTAACCTTACTTTACCCAAAATCACGTCTTTTTCACTTAGCCGATGAGTAAATAATATGTAAGTACCTCCTGCACGATAGGAGGATGCAGGATATACACTAAATATAAGATATTAAATCCGTGATATTCCATTTTTGTTTATAAACCCGACGCGTGTATCTATTTGCGGATCGTCTTAGCCCTCCCGGATTCCTATGTTTTGTTGTCCTATAGCGATCAGCTGTGATTCTTTCATTTTAGGCGGGCTGCGTTTATAACATTTTAAGAGCCATCACTCGCATCTATTTCCGTCCAAATATCATGTTAGACTTTCGCGTAATTCGCACTAAAAAACGACGGTTTGCGTGACATCACCGCTGTTTGTTTGTTATTTGAACTTGCCAATGGCAGTTCTCTCCGTTTCGTTTGAATCGAGACAAGCGAATAAGTGAATGGAAACTTGATCTTATGTAATACCTGTTTTTAAATTAATCTGTGTTTGTGTATTTGGGGCCCCACCATCTTGATTCACGTCTCAATTAAAAGTCGAAAAATCGATCGTTACAAAGCTCGCTTTTATATCGCATATCTAATAAGCTTTCCGTAAACATCCGCTTGAATTCGTGTTGTTCCTGATTTTAAATTTTGTATTGTGATTATTGTATTTTATATAGAGGAAGAGAGTTGTAAAATCGGTAAAGATGTAGAGTTTAATCAGATATGATTATTTCTTGCAAGTATTATCTTGTTTCAATATTGGTTTCCTTATTTAAAAATTAAAAAAAATAAAAGATTGTGCATCTGATAAATTACCTTGATAAAAATTACGGAGTGTTAAGGATTTATTTAATTGATACCTCTGTTTTTGCTATAATCCAAATTTAATTTCTAAAACGGTAGAATTTAAAAAAATGAATATATGTTTATACCCGGTAATCGTTTTAACATATTACCAAAAGACTAATAAATAATAATTAAATACATTAAGAGATGCTTGCTTATAAACCAATATTTAATATGAAATTAGACATTAATTATTATTTCATAAGATTTATTTATTTTTTCTCCGTTGTACGTCAAAAATAATGTAATTCTCTCCCCTCTCATGATTTGGATAAGCTTTTCTTGCAGTCTAGGATCGATAAAAAAATTCTTTTCACACCAAGATGCAAATAAAACTTATCAGAAAATAAGCAAGAAAAACTAACATTTTGATAGTAGGTACGATCACAGACCAAATGAGTCGGTAGTCATACTTTTTTTTATATATCTGTAGACGTGATAATAAGTTCGATGACCATTCTCTCTTTCTAGTTTTTGTGTGCCTTAAATAACGCTTCTTTCAATGTAGCCCCAGGAATTCTACTATAAACTATAAACCATACGCGTTTTAAGTCAATATGATTCTGGATTAACTTCTAAACTAAGGTATTGATTCCTTATAGGAAAGCTGTAATTGTAGATGTGATGGAAATTACTTATTACTATTTTCAACGAATCCAAGAGCCAAGTAGGTACCCACTTTATTCGCTTCATTACATTTATCAAAGGCACGATTTTTCTAATTGACATCGACTCCGTCATTGATTGATGCTGGCAAGTATTTTCACGATTGTTATTATAAATTCCTTCCTTCATATACAACAACCATCAATCTATTCATCTCAAGAGATTTCGTAACTCTCGAAGGCAGGAGGAGTACATAGTAGGTATGCCCGGCAACCTATAAGCACCGACCAGCAGGTTGCCTCTAATATTGCATAATAATTATCGCGGTCAATGGAATGTTGCGCTTTGGCTGTGCGTTGTGTGTAAGCACCTACGTGCGGGTCATGTTTCGTAATAACATCTACCGAGTTGAAGACACGAGAGAGCGTGTACAATAAACGTGTGGAGATGTGGGAAGATGCAGCACGTGAATTGCTGTCGCGCTGGAATGCGTGGTCCCGAAACACAAACTTTCTTTCTATAGGGAGTGCGTGCGTTGGATTCTACATCACGGTTTCGGTTTCCGATGTTTGTGTGTATATTAAAACCGTACGGATTGTGTTGTACGTCGCTCGGTAGAAGGAACTGTTTATTTTATCAATGGGAACGGGTGTCGTTTACGCTTCTAACACTGGCGCGATGTGATTTATTTTGACGAAGA
Organism: Cetonia aurata; assembly: GCA_949128085.1. Classification (NCBI taxonomy): domain Eukaryota; kingdom Metazoa; phylum Arthropoda; class Insecta; order Coleoptera; family Scarabaeidae; genus Cetonia; species Cetonia aurata. The sequence continues at coordinate 60,997,693 of OX421883.1, read as the reverse complement.
TATTTTAATTCAGTGGTCTCTAAGCGCGGCTTGTTGATATTAAGATTCTATGTATAAGCCTGTATAACTATATTGTTTTGTAAATATTCCAGTAGGGTTTATCAATGTAAATATTGTAATTTATAGATCAATGGGTATTAGCCGCCTGTCAAGCTTATTTGATATCGATGCATAATCCGGAGTGGGGCATTTAATAAATGGGAAAAAGACAATTTAATAAAGTCACCTCTCTTTTCTCAACCGAGGATTTGCTAATAGGTACTAATACGCAACACCTACCGTTTTTGGTAAAAAATAATCATTAGACATCTCTTGATGTTCAACAAAAACCGATCATTTAAACAATTTGACATACCTTCACCCTGCGAAGAAAGACATTTAAACATAAACTAGATTTTTATAATAATTATCCTTTCCCGTCTGACATTGCAAGAAAATAGTTTAATCATTTTGTCGTGCTCCCATCATTGGCGTTGCTAAAAGATATTTAAGTACTTACACTTTCTAGCCGTGGTGCGTACAACATTTTTCGACCAGCACATGATTACTGCTTAATAAAATCAATTTACTTGCATTTGTAGTGTTCAGAATACTGATCACTCATATTTCAATGACAGATTGACAGCTATTTTGACAACCGATTCAACGGAACCCAGAAAAATTTCAGAATCTTCACAGAAGAGTACGGTAAAGTACCATGTTGGTACTTCAGTTCGATATGTACTTATTGTACTCTGCCGTCAATGGACGCAAGTGATGCGTAAACCGTTTGAGGTTGTTCTTTCGGATGTGGTAGCCAAGAAATATTTTCTCAACATTTATGTTGCTAGAAAATAGACAATTTTAGTTACCCCTCTTCCTCGGAGTTTGCTTCCCATTATATTATCTGCATAATGGGTGTCACAGCTCACAGGTCCCGGCCTATAATTTTTTTATTTATAGATATTTTTCGTATAAAAGTCGAAATGTATGATTTACTGTAAATTTCCTATTATTCAACCTATATTATAATTTTTTTATCACTTCCTGCTTTACCGGAAATCCGATCAAATTTAAAATTTTAAATGGAACGCCCAGTATATTTTTGCATATTCGGATGTAATTTTCTGAGTGTAGTTTCATTTAATCTACTTTTAGCCCGAGTACCAAGTATTTATATTGTTATCCTTTCAAAATAAGGCTGACAACCCATGAGGTTGCATTTAAAAAAAAATTACTTTTTATGGAAAAACTGTCAAAGTATAAAGTAGTCTTCAGGCTTTCACGGCCGTCGTTGCTGGCTGCTCTTCGGTTCTCGGGTTCTCTGTCGTGTCGGCCTGTCAAGGTATACCTTGACACGGCCTAGTAGGCGTATATAACAAAGGAGTGCAACATTTGTAGTTTCTAGGTGTTATACCTTTTGACAGTTGAGAAGATTTTAGCGTATTCGCGGCATTTCTAGATTGAAGTATGAAAATTCCAAATTTTGATCAAGGAAATGAAAACTGGTAAATTTATAAAAAAATTGTCAATAAAAAAGTTTTGAGCTGGGGACACCCGATATATAACCATTAAGAAATTGATTTAATTATTAATAAAAATTGCACCCTCCTGTGGTGTGGTATGTTTTTGTTTAAATAATCTTCCTTCATTCACTCTCTTAGGTGCTAGAAAAAAAACAGTTCTTTAAAAAATAATAATTCTCCTCCGTGTTGCAAGAAAATAATGCAATCCTTTGAATAATTTTAATCGCCTTCTCCCCTCACTGGCGTTGCATAAAATTATTTAATAACTTAGCCCACCGCCGATGTTTATTAAAATTAATCCACCTTCCTCCACTGCAATAAAAATTAATTTTATCATTTAAAAAATGACACTCCTCTCAATCCTCCTCTTTGGAGCAATTTTTTTTTCAGAACCTCTCGTCATTCTTGATTTTGAGACTGCTTATAAAAAAACAATCTCAGAAACGTTGCACGTTGAATTAAATGACACATGCAATTTTAAAACAGACGTTTACAATATTAGTACAGTTCATGCATTATCGGTTGCCGGATGCGCGATAACAAGAAGGCGCGCTCAATGAAGTGAGATACACTTGAAGAAGCCTGGAGAAACGTTATAAATCGCACGCGAGAACATAGTTTCGTTGTGGCAGTTGTCATATTTAGGAGTCAAAATTGCATTGGAAAGAGACCTGTATTCAAGGAAGCAGCAATTTATATCAATTCACAAGGGATGCCACGAAACGTTAGCCTCAATTATAGTCTTGGCTTTGTTCTGGTGGTGGGTAAGGACTCCTTAGAGTACTTCTGTGAAATATTAGCCATTGACGGCCAACCAATTATTATTTATAGCTCTAAAAAAATAAGTGGTTGGTTTCTATGGCTAATATTTTGCAGAAATACTCTAATAGGTCCCTACTACCACTTGATAGAGCCAGGACTAAAACTGAGATCTCGTGACCTCAGTACTTATCAGTAGCATTCATTTCAACTTTAATGGATTACCTTCTTAGACTATTAAACACAATTTGTCAGATGCTTGACAACTTTCACTCTATACATTACTTGCGTATTACAAGCAATGGAATGAGTTGCGATTTATGATAAGAGGAATCAAACCGTTGATATTTGAAACGTTTTTCGATGACATTGCATGTTTATTTTCTTTGTATTTCCTTCACGTTTGATCCAAGAATGAATCAAGGGAAAAGTTATGCAACATATAACTAATTTATTTGGTTATCCTTTAATTTTTTATTTAGTAACATAGGTGTCGTTTATTTCTAACAATTTATTGAAGCAGCCAACACGGAAATCCATTACTATTCAATTAAAAGTAAACTCGGTAAAAACAGATGATAATCAACTCAGCCTGCGCGTCACCTCTACGAACACCTTGACATTGGCCATTACGTAACACCCACGCGCCAATCATAATTGCAAATCTCCGATTCGCCGATTTGTTTTAAACTTCTTACGTAGGAACAACGAACATTTAAAACATCTCGGGGAAATTAAAATAATTCGGCGGTTAGTTATAGATGTATATATATCAATATAAATAAGTTGGCCAAGGTCGGCATCATCGGTGCGAGTGTCCTCCGCAGATTGCGCGGGAAATCGGACCTATGTAAGCACGGGGTCTTCGCGAATGCGCGCAACGACTCGATCAAATCAGCTTTTATGTTTACTTTTCCTGCGTTGTTGTTGCTGCATGGGAATTCGTGGAATTTTTATGCATTTTTTGCCATTGCTTTGAACCCGATCTGCCAGTTAATTTGATAACAGATATCCTGCATTGCTGCTTAGAAATAAAAAAAAAGCGGCGTTGGAGGATATACCGGTTTTGCAATTGCAAGCCGCAAGATAATACTGCTTTTAATTGAGATAAGAAATGTTAATTGAGCGTGTGTTTGGCTTGTATAATGTTTATATTAAGAGATTTTGTGTTTGTCACATAAATTGTCAACATATTCCCGGTATAAAAATCAATAATCTCAAATGTTAATTTATTTTTACTACATACATATATAACAAGGAAGGTAGCAAAATGCATTTTTTAGTTTGTCCTATAAAAATCAATCAGAAAACCTTAAGAGTGTTGGACAACAATCTTCATCTCTCCATCCATTTATCTCTTGCTTTTTTAGTTAAGTTCTTTGTCACATATTGCATTGATTTATAATTCACAATACGTTAATAAAATACCTATAAAAGCAACTCTTCTCTTAAGAGAGATCATGTTTTGCATTGTGCGCTCTATATCGCTAATTATGGTGCCATATTTGACTTACACTATGGAAGTACCAATGTTTTTGTTTTAAAATTACCGTTTACAACGCAAAAATCTCCTTAATTAAAACAGCAGATGTGGAGCTGTTATGTTCGTTTAATTGCCTCTTTTTAATAATGCTTGTGTTAGGACAATTGTTTATTAATTCATATAGAGTAATTTCAAATTGCTTTTACAACATTGCTCTTATGTTAGAATGATCACCAGTTTTACCACTAACGCACTATTTCTTGGTACACTATTATAAAAAAATGTCAAATAAAGTAGTTACTGAGAAATCTTTATCTTTGCTTTGTTGGCATGAAATTGATATATCTATGGAAAATTAAAGCGTCACATTCATTAAAGCGTTTAATGTAATAAACAAATAAAAATAAATACAAAAATAGTCAAGAAAATTACTCAAATTAAATGTTCAAAGACACCTCCTTCCATTTCAATACATTTTATCAATCTTCTGTGAACATTACGAGTAGCTCCTAAAATTGTCCTACCGTCGATGTCGTCGATGATGTTGGAAATTCTTTTCTGAAGCTCATCCACTGTTGTATATCTATATGTTTGTACACTTTATTTTTTACTGATACCCACAAGAAGAAATCTAACGCGCGGGCCACTGAATAGGACCATTTGTACCAATCCATCTATTTCCAAATAATCTTTCTAATAACTCACTTGTATCACGGTGATTATGTGCGGGCGCTCCATCTTGTTGAAAGTAAATAATCTGTCCGTCTACCAAATTTAATTCATGCAGAAAATTTTCTACAATTTTATTTCTGTCAATAATGCCACATATCTTTTTCCTGTTAAAGAACCCCGATAGAAAAATGGTCCAACAATTCGGGATCCGATTATACCACACCAAACATTTAAACTAGAGCGGTGTTGGGGATTACAAGGATAAACAGCAAATGGGTTTTCACGACTCCAGTAATAATTATTTCTTTTATTGAACATCCCGCGATTAGAAAAGTTAGATTCATCACTCCATAAAATGTGTCTAAAGAATTGCGATTTTCTTCAAAAGCATTGATAAACCATTGAGCAAAAGTTAATCGTCTTTGATAATCGCCCAAAAGTAGAGTTTGAACAGGCTGATATTTAAAGGGAACATATTTATATTTGTTCAGAATTTTATGGATCGTGCTACGAGAAATACCTGATTCTCTGGACAAATCCCTTACAGAATTATTTGGATGTACCTGAAAATATGCCAACACATTTATTTCTATCTCTGGTGATAATATAAAATCATTTTTTTTCCTCTTCTTTATAAAAATTGTTTCGTTGCTTCTTCATCTTCGATAAAGTTTTAAAAAATACCGACGGTCTGGTACATCACGGTCAGGAAATTGCTGAATGTAACGTTCTAGCGCTCTGAATTTTTGTTAAACAGCAAGTACAACTCCAACATATCACACTTTTCCAAATGAGTAAATGCCATTGTTACGGTTGAAAAAATTGTAAAAACAGTACTTTTCCGCACAGTAACTTTAACAACGACAAATATAAATAATTTGACAGCTACTAAACAATGTGACGCTTTAATTTTCCATGGATATATCGATTTCATGCAAACAAAACAAAGATAAAGATTTCTCAATAACTATTTTATTTGATATTTTTTTATAATAGTGTACAAAGACTTTTTTGTTCAATTTGGAATTTTCTTTTAAATTGCAAAAAAATATACAGGGCGTTCCATTAAAAAAAATATTTTGGACGAATATCGAGAGAACGCGACGCTCAATTGTTTTTCTGTTTTCACAATTGTTAGCGCCATAAAAAATACTACTACTTTGTCCATTTGGCCGATTCTGTACCTCCAAAGATAACAAAGTTATCAATAGTGCACACTTAAGTGTGGACACCCGGTATAAGAAAACAACTGCCTTTGCTACACATCCCTTTTTCTTTGGTTTTAATATGAAAAATGCTGTTGTAAAAAGATAAATAAATAGATAAAAGCGGGATAAAATCTCTTTCTAAACTATAATTCTTTTGGAAGATTTACATTACCAAAATTTATTTATTTATTTATTTACAATAAACGAACAACAATACAATAGATACACATATACATAATGTATGTTGTGTATGTATATATCTGTAGCGTTGCTGCTCCTCCATCCCTCATCCTCGCCTCGGGAACTACTGTCTCGGGCTAACGGTGTTGAGGGCCTCCTTCTTTCTTCAAGTCGTGGTTTAGGTTTTAACTATTAGTTTTTCTTCCTCAGAATCTGTTTTATTTCACTTTTAAATTTGTGGTACGGTAAGTCTTTTATGTTTTTCGGTAATTTGTTGTACATTTTTATTGTTGTTGTATTTAGTGTTTGACTGTAGTTGTGGTGTTTATATATTTCGGATCTCAAGTGCGATACTCTGCGAGTTTTGTAGTCATGTATTTCTCTATTCCTTTGTAATTTTATGTTAGTTTTAATTTCCTTATTTCTAATTTTGTGTAGAAATAATATGTTATTGAGGGTTATTATTCCTTGTATGTTTAGTTCTTTTGTTTTTTCATAAACATGTGTTGTTGGAGTTCTATAGTGTAACTTGTATATTATTTTTAGAGCTTTGTTTTGTTGTCGTTGTAATTTGGATAGATTTTTTGTTGTCGTGTTTCCCCAAATGTTTATTAGGTAGCTATTTTTTGCAGCGAATAGGGCGTGGTATAGTGGTTTTCTAAGGGAAGTAGGTATTATATATTTAATTTTATTTAAAGCCGCAATTGTTCTTGCATTTTGTTCAATTAGTTTCTGTATATGTCTATCCCATTTCATGGTATTTTGTAATTGCAATCCTAAATATGTTGTTTCATTCACTTCCTTTAATTTCTGATTGTTTATTTGTATATTTATTTCTTGCTTTTCCTTTTTTTTACTATATATCATATATTCAGTTTTTGTTTCATTTATAGTTAGTAAATTATTAAAACACCATTCCTCCAAAATTTTGATATCTTCTTTAATTTTTGTTTCCATTGTTTTTGTACAGTGTCCGGAATAAAGTATACAGGTGTCGTCTGCATAAGCGTATAGTTTTCCATGGAATGGTTGCTCGAATAGATCATTTACGTATAATATGTAGAGAATTGGTGGCAGATTTCCCCCTTGTGGTATTCCGTATTCTGCAGTCATAGGTTCACTCATAGTGTTATTTACTTTTGTCGTTTGTTTTCTGTTGGTGATATAAGTTTTTATTAAGTTTAATTGTTTTCCCTCAAATCCGTAATATTGAAGTTTTTCAATTAATTTCTCTTTTGACACAGTATCGAATAATATAATAATACAAGTAAAATAAAACAAAGAAACTCGATTTTATTCTCACAATACTCTATTAAGGTAGCTACCGGTTTCGAGCGTTACCGCTCATCTTCAGGCGCAGTGTAAAGAAAAAAAAAAAAAAAGAAAAATGTCAGTAATAGAAAATAAGTAAAGGAAAAAGCGTCAAAATAATTGAAATAGTGACTTGATATGCGATAAGATAGCAAATTATATGCGTATTGCTTTAAGTATCTTTAGGTATATTTATAGGTAGGCAGATTTGTTTAAATAATATACCTATATATTTTTGGGTTTATGATTTCTATGGGAAAAATTAAATTTTGATGCTTGAGATGGTAATAAAAGGTCATTATGGTGCATTGTTTTTTTTTTCATTGTCTTTTCTCCCGGGCGCTCTACTTCGAATTAAAGAATTCATCAAACTTTCTGTTGTGCGATTTTTGTAGATATGGATGTAGTATTTTTTATTTTTAATAATATCTTTCATGCCTCACATTAGATTCTTTTTTTTTAAAAAAAAGAGATTGTTGACCGTTTAAAACCACTAAATACACCTTACCTTACCTTAATGGTTGGCTTGCATAAACAGTATCTCCTATAAACTGACTTCTATTGTGTAATATAACATTAGAGAAAATAAGTAGTGTCCAGCCCTCATTTACACAAACCCTAGACACTTTCTAAAGATTATTAACGAAATCATCCAAGACATACCACTTTATATTTACGAATAGTGATAGAAAAAATATGTGGTTTCAAATATAAGTTTTTTATATAGGTGCATTACAAATAAGCTTCAAATTTTTCGAATTACGTGAAATGTTTGAACTTTTTTTGTTATTGCATTTTCTAATAACTTGTGTTTAAAAAGGAACGTATTGTAAGTACATTAATACCTCGTTTATACTCAAAGATATGCAAAGACTGATGTAGTAAAAGACACAAAATATCCGATCACTCCGTGCTACATAATTTTATTAATTCGGTTGAAAATGGAATCACAATTTTGTTTTTTTTTTATAAAAAACTAAAACAATGTTTTGAATAATGACTTAAGTACATTATATTTGCTGTACTTTTTGAATTGCTAATATACTTTGTACACATTTAAAAAAAAACCATAATATACCAAAATATTTGCTTTGATTAATGTATGTATATACCACCTAGTGCTGATTACCGTAACATTTTTATGAAGTATAAATTATATTTGCATTTTCAGCGTTACTAAAACATTTATATAACTCTAGCTCTTTGAAATGGCGCCAAGATAATGCTGATAATTGGGACAATGATACACACCTTTATACGGAAGACGTGGGCCCATAAAACAAAATACATACAGTTATCAGATTCATGCAATGTCTCCTGGCGCTTGAGAGCGAATAAGGTACTTAAACTCGGTACAACAAATTGACTATAAGCTTAACTTGCACTGGAAAGGATAAACAAAGAAAGATGCAGTGAATAGATAAATACACAGGCGATATTATTTTTATAACCCGAGACCCAGTTAAAGTAAGAATATTTTTAGTTTGTTCCTAACTACTTAAAATAATAACTCGAACAGATTAACGGAAATTATAGACTGTTTAAACAATTAAAGAATGAGAAATCTTTTAGTTTTATCGTCAATGCTATGTTTTTCTTTTTTGATATAAATCATCTCTAATATGTATCTAGAATAAAAATTATTTTCTTTAGTCAATATTTTTGTGTTAAAATCAAATTTGTCTTTAAAAAATGTTGTTCATGTTTTTTTTTTTAGGACAGTAAAATTATTGGTAGTTTTATGTCCTTGTATTATGTTACATATACATTTTAGTAATATGGTATTTTTGATTTTAAATTATACTAAATATTAGTAGGTATAAATTGTTATGATTTTTATATGTGAGATTTATATTATGGGGTTTTAAAATGTTATTGAATTTTTCTGATAAGGAATTCACATATGGTATTGCACAATATTTATCGTTATTTAACACGTATTCTTAGACCGAGAATTTTGATTATGTATTTTTACATTCGGTCTAATCTTGGTTTGATAATTTTGTTTATGAATTGGAGAGGGTATTTATTTTCAATAAGTTTTTTTATATCATTCTTATTTTTCATATGTTCATATACATCATATACATAAAGATTAAATTCCATACACAAACTCCCTTCGAACATAGTTGAGAAGTCCAATTCTCATTAGCACTAATTGAAAAGGAACGTGAATAAAAAAATAAATTACAGAGCTACCGCCACATGTTTGTTGCGTGTCTGGATAGCGTAAACCGCAAAATTTTTCCTCTATAGGAGCAATGGGGCAAAAAAATTCGCTGATATCTTGTGTGAATGGGCAAGTCGATTGCTGAAGATGCTTTTTGTCCCTATATACGGTTCCATACCAGATAAACGTATTACTCATTTTATTCCAATTAAAACAATATACTATAGAGAAGCAAAGCACATGTCGGTGGTATACAACGTGTTGAATACATCACTGGTTTATACACATGTGACCTAAAAACTACTCGTATATGACTGAACTGGTGGTTTAATGTTATCTAATGCATCCTACATATGGCATTAGACAAAATTTCCTACATTAGAAAGGTTTATCTTATCGTGCACTTTTTCATTATTTTTTATTTCTGATTATATTATAATACAGTTTATGGTGACCGGGATCATGCAAATTTAATCATATTAAAAGGATGAATTGGAAAAATATCGCCAAAAAGATATTAAATTGATAAATGTCTTGCCAGCCACATCGCGAGTAGTCAAAATGCAAAAAAATAGGAGTGACAGAACCAAACATTTGATATATATATATATATATATAAAAAAAAACGACTTTATGACCTAAATATCTGCAGAAGATATATTTAACGCTATAGCAAAGTTATGAAGATATGGCAATTGTAATAGATACTTGCATTAACGCAAATGTGGTAGACATTGGCGATATAATAGCCGATAAATTAACCAAAAGGGGCTCTAAAAGACACTTCATAGGTCCAAAACCCGTATGTGGGATTACCAAGGATTCTGCTAAAAGGGAGATTTGGAGCTGGATAGACGAAGAGTGTACCAATAAATGGAAGACGACTGAAGGTCAACTCCATACCAAAGCGCTAATAGGGGATGGGGATACTAAGTACTCCGATAACCTAATTAGACGCAGCAAGAAAGAAGCTAAACGCATTACTTGGGCTGGTAACTGGACACTGTCCCCTGAAAAAGCATCTATACAACACAGTTCGAGTAAGCGAACCGTGGTGCAGGAGATGTGAGCTACAGGAGTTGAAACTACTCCGGCAGAAACATTTCGGGAAGGATCTATTGGAGCCCTTGAAGGTTCTCAACTTTCCACTGGGCAAGATACTGGACTTTATAGAGAACACCAAGCTGCTCGAGTGGAAGTAAGAGATTTAATAGGGACGGTACAATGAGCACCTAGCTCAAGTGCCTGGACTAAAGGTGTCCACCCTAACGTTATGAATGAATGGTAGGCATCCAAAGAAAAAAAATATTGACCTGGGTGCATAGCCATGCGAGCGTGCATATGGAATGAGGTAGCAGATATATTACCAAATTACTAGTCCCACCAATGGAAAGGAAATGCATAACAAATCCAGTGAGTGGTGACAGCAACAACTCAAGGCGAAGACTAGCAAAACAGTTCTTAAAAGGGCAGAAGCCTGAATTTACAAAAGACTCTATACTGATTGTGAGTAAAAGTTGGACGACTGTTAAAGTGCAGTTTTTCAAGTGATGGAATAATGAATACTCGTAATAATTATTGATCGTATGAAATACCACATTCTCGACATCAACAGAAATTTTCTCACAACGTTTGGGCCGGCATAGTTGACAATTATTTATTGGCACCAGTGTTTTTTTTTTTTTCACCGAAACTTAATGGTTAGTATTATAAAGACAGTTTTTAGAAGATGAGTTAGTAGCATTGCAGGATGAAGTTCCATTGCAAATACGCTAAAATTTATGGTTCATACATGTACATTTTAGCGTTGCAGTACGAGACTTCTTGAATACGATATTTCCTAATCACTGGATTGTAAGGATAGGACCCATTGCGTGGCCACCACGCAATCCATGTGATTTTTTTCTTATGGGGACATTTAAAAAGTATCGTATATCAAACACCAATTGAAAATGCGCAAGTTCTCCGACAATGTATCGAGCACGATTTTCCATCAATTTAACGGAACTGGAATTTTTCGAAAATTGCGAAATTATTAACAATAGTGAAAAACCACCACAACTATTTAAGGGAGCGTTTTCCGAAAATTTTTTATATGAGCTTTTATGATTATTTTGGTGAATAAAACACGCCCCTACAGTTTGGCTAAATTAATCGGAAACACCCTGTATATATGAAGAAATGCTTGTTCGTTTTAATAGATTGCCAACAAAACATGATTAATATGAATTATAAATAGGAGTCGCAACATCTCAAATGCCCTAAAATTTATGGGGAGAAATTTGAAGTATCGTTCAATCATTTAAAATCAGACTGTATTCATAAATCTAAGTATTATTTAAAGCGGATCTGTTTTTCGACAAACTCTGCATTCAACCAAATGCTTCTTATTTATACTTCAGCAAAATATATTATATCTTATCACGTTGAAGGACACATTGCCTTTTAATCTTCATTCAGTCTCCTTGCCCGGTCACAAGAAGAAAAAAAAAACTCACAGACACCCGGTTTCTTATGCACGATATATCCACACTATCTTCCATCCTTTTCATTTAACTCACAAGTCCGATAATCTGGCATGCGTTTCTATATATCTCTACATATCATAAGTACTCTACAAGAAGTATTCCTTTTCTTTCTCTTTTCCCTTTCATCTTCTTCGGAGCGAAGGAGAAAAAAATTGCGATATATCCTAACAATAGCTCCGAACCCCGAAAGGCTCCCGTTATTGCGTCGCTACAGCTGTTCTTTGGGAAGCACGCGTTCAACTAAGTGTTTCTAGTACGGGACCGCTGCCGTGGGCTGGTCTCCTTCGCATCTTGCAACTGAGTTCTTTTTGTGAGCCGTGCTTGTGAGGCACATGAATGAGGGGTGCGTCACCCTCCGATAAGACGTATAGGGAAACTCGGAACTACTCGTCAGACGGTTTTGATGTCAAATCTGCAGCTTTTGTTTGCTGCCGGTCGCACCGGGACTAAGAAAGGTCAGACGGAAGGTCTCCGAAAGAAGTTACGCAATGCGAATCTGACAATACGTTCACAAATTGGAAATTGGAGCGACGTATATTTACGAATTTGTCTTTAAATGATGGAGTACACCTGCCTTTTCCAATATTTGTTAAGATACGAAATGAAAAACAAAGAATTTTGTCCAAATCTCACCCAATGAATGGCTACCAGTTTCTAGCTATAAGTACGCTCATCATTTGGTCCAGAGGTTCATGGGTCAACTTTTTTTTATTAATTTATATATAAAATTATTAAAAAAAATCCGATGTTGCCATTTACGAAAACACTTGTTATTTGGCAACACTGCAATAAAGTTATTTGTCAATTTTTCTTAGTTAACTTAATGAGGAATTGCACAACTTTTTTTTTATGTCATAGAATGATAGAGAATGTTGTAATATATAGCCCTTCATTAAACTTTCTTTTAAATTGTTTCTCATTAAGGCATAATTAATTTTTTTGAAGTGCTCTGACGTCACAAGTTCTTTCATTCATAAATTCTTAGTCGGCATGATTTGGCAATGGAGTGATAGTCATCGTAGTTCACATCATCGTCGCAGATAAGTAATATTAAATTCGCTGTTCGCATGCTTTGCGCGTACAGATGGCGTAAACGTATTATTACGATATTCTGTGTTTATTTTACGCGGTTTGGAGGTTATAATCTTTCAGAATTCGTTCTTTTACGATAAATTGGCGAACTTTAAACGCAAACTAAAACAAGATTCAGAAATAATGCCGAATCCCAAATTCCTTTGTGACCATAACCTGCATAGCACCTTAATAATATCATATTTCGCAGCCTGTAAATGACTGCAATCTGTGATTATTACGGGAGAGTAATTTCTATGTTGCCATATATTCTCGTTCATTCATAAAATTTTACTACGTACCTGTGACGTATAAAGATCTTAAAAAATTTATATTTCAAAAACTACTTTACAGAAAGCCGTCAAAATTTGAGTGTAAATACATATTTAGGTCATGTACAAAATAACATTATTTTAACAAGAATTTAAAAAAAGTGCAATTCCTCATTCTCTACAATTTTCCTGTTGGAAGTGCTAGTTTATCTTTTCAAATAAAAAAGTTAGAGTTTTTTAAAACCAGACATAGTTTTAAAAAACTTACACTGCGTATAAGTCAATTTATATTCTCCTAAACTTACAGTTTAATAGAGGTTTTAAATGTAAGAACTTTATCGTTAATCAACCTTTTAGTCTATATGGAAGTTAATTAATTAACTGGGTCAAATGTATAAAATTTGTTAATGTAAATGAAGCACAATATAAATAAACTTTACATTTTACATAAGACTATCTACAAACGGTTGATTCAACAGTTTATTCTTTGTTTTATTATGCAGGAAAGAAGCATTTATTTGATCACTGCTTAAAAGATAACCCGCAGTATTTACTCAGGTATGTTTAGAAAGAAAATAGGGGAAATTACCGCTATTAGTAACTTTAGCAATGCATGTTCTTTCCTTTTTTTGCCATTAAAGAATAATCTAGGGAATCGACTTGTAACGTTTCTGGTCCAGTATATCTGCATTTTATCGCGTTTCTATTGCAAAGTATTTATGGAAGGATCAGTGATGCGTGATTGTGATTTATGCTTATAGTCTCCAGGTAATTTTGAATATAAGCTTCCCTATGTGCCAGATGACACTGCAGAAGTAATTTGCTGCATTAAATTCAGGACACAAACACTGCGCCTGGTAATCATAATTTGTGATCAGTTTTACAACATTTTCTTCATTGTTTATTTAATCTTCTAAACAAGTGAAATATTCGTAAGCGTAATATGCAATAACGATAACAATTTCCTGTTGCTGCTTTATCTTTGTTTGTATCGCAAAATGTAACTGTGAAATTAGAATGTTTAATATACGCCATATTATTTAGTATCGCAATATAACAATGAAAAAACAAATTTTTTCTGTTAATATTTTTCTTTACACCCTGCAAATAAACTAAGATATTATGACTGCGATTAATTCCTAATATTTAGAATTTGTTGCCAAAAAGGCAATAATGTCAAGAGTATATCTATTTTTTTTTTTATTAAACAGCCGTGACCTAAAATGCCAGACAATTAAAAGGATAAATTGAAAATAAATGATTTGAGGAATTTTGCAAATATTCAAACACATCGGCTTCAGAAACGACAATACTATAAAATATTCAGTTTTACATAGAAGGTCGAGTTGTCAAAATGCAGTGGTACCAATCCCAACTGATAAAAGTTTTGGTATTTTGTACCGACCTTCTCGTATCGGCTTTTTATTGTAATAACAAGTTTTTGTCGGCATTTCCGTCAATTCTGTGCATTTGATTGTGTCATGAAATTTTTTATATATCGAATAGAGGTTTTGTAATCTGTATCGGCTTTATTTTGTGCATATTTAGGAGCATACATAATTTTTTCTGTTTTGACATTTGCCGTCGGCAACTTTTGTTCGTATGTATTAATATTCAATCTATTAACTTGCGTGATATTATGAAGCAAGACATAGGTCTGCAGTTTCGGTCAAAGCCTGCGGTAGAAACTAATTGCGTTTGTTCTTTGAAAATTTGAACATTACAGGGTGAGGTGATAAGAAAAAATTAAACTATCAATAAAATTGAAGAGAAGAGAACAATTGATTTGTTTATTTAATTTCAAATCGATCTTTAACAGAAATTTTTTGGCATACATAAAGCGATTTCAAGAGATCTGTCGATATAAAGCAGCAAGTTAACAAAAATAACTATTGAAAAGAATATTTATAACCTACATATTTGTAATCTTACTACTAAAGCGAAAAAAAGAGGAAGATAATGCGAAATGGAAAAAAAATAAAAAAGAAAAATGCCATAGGTTTTACGATGTCTATACGAATGAATCGATCGGAAATATTATTCATGCGACCTAAAAGAGCCAAAAAAAAAAAAAAATTTATATTATTTAATAGTAAAGTCAAAAAAAATATTTTCGTATATTTTGTATTTTATATATTTCCTCTTTTCTTGGTTTTGCGGATTATTTTGATTAAAAAAAATATCCAAATTAGCATAAATTTAATTAAACATTTACGTTATGTTGCTGTCAACAGCAACTTCCTCGGAAAAAAAAACTACACATGCGTACGTATACATAAGTTGTCAAAATGTTTTGTAATTTTTATTAAAACTAATATAGTTTACATTTGAAAAATATAAATTATGCCGATACAAAGAAATACAAATATAAGAAGTCAGACTGCACATATCTAGTTAGGTCATTTACAGCGCTCCAACTCTAATGTAAATAACTGTTACTTATTTGGAATCTTTGAAAATGTCTGTCACTGTGTCAACTGCTTACACTGTCTTTGCATCGTCTTCATTCCATCTACTCCTTCTTAGGTTTTTTTTTTTTTAATATCTAGAATAGATTCAATTTCGTTAAACTTGTTTACCAATTTATCACAAACACTATGAACACGTGTACATTAGAGATAATTGGGAGATACCGAGTGACAAATATGGCAGAAAAACGTTTACTAAATTAGTATTGGCAATATCATAAACTGTAGTATTAGTTATAGGCACTTTTGTATTTTATTTTAAACATTTGTAACTGAATAAAAATAAATTCAGGTTTTAAATTTCTGAAATTTCTGTTAAATTCTGAATCAAAAACTATTCTTTTTTTTATAATATTCAAATCTTTTAAATTGAATGCCTTTTTTAAAAAAAATTTTCTGAAATTTCTGTTAAATTCTGAATCAAAAACTATTCTTTTTTTTATAATATTCAAATTGAATGCCTTTTTTAAAAAAAATTACTAAAACCCATAGTTGGCATTGATTTTCAAAAACTTTTATTGGTAATTGAAGCATCAATTGTGATATTTATAGACGAAAGATAATATCTGACAAGTGACCACCTCTTACTGTTTCAGAGCTGTTCACTCTTTTGTTAAAATTTTCAATTTTGACATAATTGAGGCTCTATTTCACCAATGACACGACTAGTTTCATCTTTTAGTTTATTTAGAATCAATTGTGGTTTGTTCTTATACACCTACCTATTTGCATGACCCCAAAGAAAATAATCCAACGGTGTTAGATCGCATGACCTGAGTGACCAAATTAACATCACCATTTCTTGAAATAGTTCTTCCAGGAAATTTTTGTCTCGATAAAGCAATTGTTTTATTAGCAAAATGAGGCGTTGCATCGTCTTGTTGAAACCATATATCCTCTGGACCAGATCAATATCATTCAGTTCAGGCCACAAAAATTCAGTTAACATCTCTCGATATCGAGCACCAGTCATTGTAACAGCATTACCAGTATCATTTTGAAAGAAATATGGTCACTAAATATGCACACCAAACTTGTTCAGTATGTAAAGGTCTTTTATGAATCACTCGTACATTTTCCTCACCCCAACTTTGAAAAATTACATTTTTCGTAAAATACAATGTCATAAAAATTTATTCCTCTTATCGATTTCATCTGGGAACTTGTTTAAACTTGTTGAAAAATAAAGCACAATACAAAAAGTTACCACTACTTTGATACATGTTGAGTTTTGTCGTTGGTTTTGTACTAAATTCCTGCTAAATACAATTAACGTAGAATCTTTGATAATTTAGCAATTCCCAACGGTCACCACTATCGGGGTAATTATTTTGCACAAGATGGATCAGAAGTATAATCAACTCATAATTTCCCACGTACAATTAAACAAAATGACACTACACCCATTGTTTGGGTAATAAGGGAAGTTTACTATCGATCAAAGCGAGGGGACACGGACAGCTAGCTCTATCTTTCTCTTTCCCTTTCTCCCCATTACCTCGCCATCTGCTTCGCAAGGGTAAACTTTAACCATACACCTGCCATCATAGACCTCTCGGCCCTTCATTACCCTCCATATGCGAGCTTCTCACTTAAACTTACGTATGTTGTACGCAAGTACTGCGATAGAGTGGAATTGTTCTTTACGGCTAAATGCGATGGCAGTGGACCCTTTTGCGTGTTAAAACGTGCGTGTCTACGCGTCAGTTGCCCTTGAATACCAACGAGATAGCGGGGACTTCGGCTATAGAGATGAGTAAGCGAGCGCAACGCTCGGGTGAACTATGAGAAACTAGTTCGCTCGCTCTAGCGCTGATGAGGAACTGCTGGAGCTGAAAATTCGCACGCTGACCAAAGGAGACCGTATTGCGTTCCCCCTCGTACAATTACCTTTCACCCTTAATTAGGAAATCCACCCATTTCGAGTATTTTTTCTGTGTAGAGTGAATTTATCGCCCTCCTCTATGTGACA
Source organism: Cetonia aurata (assembly GCA_949128085.1). Taxonomy (NCBI): domain Eukaryota; kingdom Metazoa; phylum Arthropoda; class Insecta; order Coleoptera; family Scarabaeidae; genus Cetonia; species Cetonia aurata. The sequence goes on along the minus strand of OX421883.1, from coordinate 60,980,094 downwards.
TTTTCGATCAGACGGAACGTTCGGATATGGATTTACGGATTATTTCCGAAAAGATTTGCGTCTTTGAGCGTGGGAAAATCGCGCAGATGTAGAACTTCTTGATACGTACTGAAACTTCTCTAATTTAAGACAAACAGCCTTCATGTCTGATCACTCATGATTTTTTGTTTCATGTTATATTTGCACTTTTTAGACTAAAGATAACCACCACAAGATTGTTCCAAGTCTTTGTGCGCGATAGATTAATCAAGAGAACTGAATATTAGAAAAAGCATTAAACATTTGTTCATCGAAATAAAATCAAATTTTTGAACAAAACTACACTTTGATAACGACACCACTCTGTTTGTTTAGTGGCAAAAAAAAAATGTCGGCACGCATTTTCATCTTCTTCAAAGTTGGCAAAATTGCGACCACCAAGAAGTGTACAATCGAACGGAACAACCCATAATCAGACGGAACAACATCCAGACTGTTTGGAGGAGAAGGCAACGCTTCAACTGCCATGTTTTGAAATTGTTCTTGTGCCAAATGAGTTCTGTTAACTGGAGCATTATTCTGGTGCATTAGAATTTTGCTTATGTTGATTAGTGTGGGCTTACCAGTTCACAGCATTTTGTAAATTCTATCTAGCTTCTTGGGAAGTCATTTTGTAAAGCTAGTCGCAAAATTCGAGCAAAATGGCCAAGTTACTAATGTAAAATTGCCGTACCATGAGTATATAGAGCCCTGCGCGGATACTTTCTATCCGTATCCGCATTTATGGAAATAAAACTAATTGTTTATTTCCTTCATTCAAATTTATTTCTTTTTAACTAATAATAACGACGTTTCCTCCATTGGTTGTGATTGACATTTTCAAGTTTAAACTGCTGTCAAAAACTTGACATATAAAAATTGTTTTCAAAATGGCAGTTAATTTTTGAAAGCAGCGCCACCTTTCTTTAATTTTTAAAAACAATGAAAATCGGAGACTGGACAGGGGTAGTACTAAATAGTTTTGATAGGCAGTTTTTTAGCTATTTACTATTTTATCTGGAAAAAGGTGAAACTTTAAGGACCTGCCACAGCGCCATTTTTAAAAATTAGATTTTTAAATCCTGGTCAAAACTTATTCTGTTACTTCAGTTTTCAGTCGCCGTTAACAGTATAACGATAATTTGATTTGCTTATACAAGATGCTCCATAACGCAGAATGTATTTTTTGTCGAAAATTTCAAATGGAATATTTTTTTATACCATTTCATTCCTCTTTTACAAGCTTTTCTTTGATATCATGTTTGTTGGGGTTTGATACCATACTTTAATAAGTATAGTTTAATTTGTTTTTTGGGAAGACAATAATATCATCTGCTAAATGTAGATAGCTATAAGTATACATAAAATTTAATAAAATGTTAAATAATTCATAAATATTTTTTTGAAAATTTTTTTTTTTAGTTTATGAGCAACCTGCCGTCGTTGCCAAATATATATATTTTCAAACTTTAAAACTATTTTTCTAAGAATCGTTGTTATTAGACATGGAATAAATGTTTTTTTTAATGTGACTTTTTATTGTAAAAACTTCTATTTTACGATCAGGCACAAAAAGCAAAGCATTAGATTTCTTGAAAGAAATATGAAGTTCGTAATGGAGGTGTTAGGAAGTGTTCTTTTAAGAACTACATATACATACATATATTTCGATTGTTTCAATTTCTTTCGAGTCAATGTGCATCATCGAGTTAATGTACTTTTACTCTAAAAATATCGTTTAGATATGTAGCGCTATTAATGTTATTACCATATCACCTCAATTAAACATTAGTTATTCACAATAATAATGCTCACAATTCGTAGATATAATTAATGAATGACTTCTTGGCGCGCTCGTTATTTTCCATAATAAAAATGTAAAGATATTTTAATTGCAACGACACCTGTGTGTGGCAACCCCTCTCTTTAAAATGAATAAGCCTTTCTTCCACTATCTAGTTTTATATCAAATTATATGGCCAGTTTATTAATATCTCCGAATAATTTTTACTTCCTAATTTGAGTTTATTTATTCATCGATGCAGACGTCTGCCCTATAATATAGATTTCTTCGCAGATACTATAAAACAATGATTTTTTTAAAATCTACTGTTTTTTTAATTTAATTTGAACTTTTGGACATAGTTTATTTGTCAGAAAAATTACATTTAACGATCATTAATAAAATTTTTAAAATTCAAGGAAAATTATCAAACTGTGACGTATATTGAGTGATGTAAATAAAACGCAGCTGCTTTAATAAATAGTGTATGTTTTTCATCTTTAACCAAAAAATTAAACAATAAAATTTACAAAAAATCTTTGTATAAAACAAAAAGTTGAAATTTTCATATTAAAACAAAAAAAATCTGATTTCTTAACAACACAACAGCAAAAAAAATGATAAGTATATTTCTATAATTTTATGTTCAGTGCATTAGCATAGATAAGTAAACTGTGACAGAATTGGCCAAATCACACGGGCTGCATAAATCAAAGGTGCAATATTTCCATTTTATGAAACAAAGATACTTGCGGAGAGCAAGGTGTACGATCGGGGACGGAACGTTTGAGTGTGGAAGGGGTACCAAGTCGCTAGTTGTTTTTATTTAAAAAATATGCCTTTTTACTGCATGGGTGTTATTTATCTAGAATAGGAAATTGGTAGTTTATACCTCCTTGAAAATGGATTGCTCTTATTTACAATATAATATTGAAAGAATTAAATTGTATAAATACAAAAATAAATAATTTTTATCATTTCTATTTAAAGATCTATTAAAATTCTTTTTTAAAAAGTAAAACAGCACCTTTTCCCCCCAAATAAATTAGTTTTACCCTATAACAGTTGTATACTTTGGAAATTCTTCTTAGAGTATCGGGCTGTCGAATACTATGTACGAGTGAGTAAAGTCACAGACATACGGCAGCGCTCATATTACACCGATGTATTGTACCCCACACATGGGAGTTCTCTATTAATGTCGAATGAAAGTGCAGCTGGCGTTTATCCCGATGCACACCCCCATCCTATATAGCACGTGTATGCGTTTGTAAAGGTACCAAATAATCTCTCAGACGGGCTATTGTCATTTGTACTTATCGGTGGACTTTCTTTGGCAAATAATAACTCTCTATTGACTGATGGTTATTGTCACCTGGTATTATAGAACGGTTAACCACGAAAACTGTAATTTGCGGAAAATGTTTGGTTTTTATAGTTTACGCGTCAATTCTTTTCTGGTGATTTAATAATGCTGTTGTATCCTTTTCAAATAAAGATTATACGAACTTATATAAATGTATCTAATTGGTACGATTATAAATTGGAACCAGAAATATGCCTTCGATGTAACAACTGTGATCAATGGGAATTAGCGAATCTATAGTATGATTCGTTCGCCAGTGATAAATACTTTTAATTTCCGCGGTATTTTATGATTCATTCTCTTCATAGGCGAATCGTTCACCAATCAAAAATTAAATTCTTTTACATAGAATCCACTCACGAGCAAATCGTATTTTCATAGCTAAAGTGTTCATGAAGTGCCTATTTGTTGTGGCAACCATTGACTTGTTAATAATAATATACACGTTCATGCTTTTTTTTCCGTGATTTTATCAGAAGATAATGTTACTTACAGCATCTGCATGTGCACCGACTATATACGGTATAGCTCCTATATTAAGTTCCATGCATATGGTTTAGGATTGAATTACAGCCCTGATATATTTATATATACAGTCTGTTTGATTTTAGCTGTCACTCCAGATATCTCGGCTATTGTTAGAGATACGACAAAATGTTAAAGAAGAAAATTTGTTCTACATCTACTTCCCTATTATATGCCTTAGAATAAAAAACAATTGAGCATAAAATTTGTTAGAAATAGCAAATACGTACAAAATTTTAAATGGAATGTACACAATGTTATTACCTATTTTAAAACTCTAAAAAAATTCTCTTTACAACGATATATCATATGTCATAGCTATCTAATCATTTAAAAACATAAATTGAAAATTTTGGTACAAATGCACGTTTTGGTAGATTAAAGCTTTATTCGAAAAAGTAGGCGGTGAAACAATTGAAATTATTTGTCAGCTTCCAGTTGAACAATGATCCTTAATACTTTCTTGACAACATATGCTATTCCACGTAAGTATGTACAACGTAACAACATGCACAGAGTAACAATAAATTAAGTATGAAATTTCAGTTCTTACATCCGTAGTTTTTGTTCAACGTGATATTTGGCATAAATTCTCGAGATCTGGGTATTAAGTTACGTATCGCTTTATGCAGCATGTATAATGTTATTTTGCCACAAGCCCACAGTGGTCGGAAATGCAACGGTTTGGCAAATGATTTGGTAAATGCTTTAGGAAACAATTTGGCAAGTGATTTGACAAACGCTTTAGCAAACGATTTGGCAAACGGTTTGGCAAGTGATTTGGTAAACGGTTTGGCAAATGATTCGCCAAACCGTTATTTTATGGAAAATATATTATCAACATTGAATATGTGAGACACACACCCAATATGGTTAGATGCCCATGATTTCCAAACTAAAACCAGGAATTCTACGAAACGTCACATTTCTGTTTTTTTAGTATTAGTGGTCATTTCAACATTTCATACTAGTTTTGAATCAATTATAAAGCATACATGATTCCAGTACTTATTTCTATTAAGGTAACCACAGCGGTCGTAACATTTTTTGCGCTTGCGGTTCACATTGGTCGTATTTGCAAATAGGAAGTATTCATACTGGAGTTTTATAGTTCATTTAACATTTCTTTCAATTAGAATTCATCTACACTCCGCCAAAAAAGTATCGCATAAACTAAAAAAGGGCATTTATGAACCAAGATATTTTTATACGTTCACAAAAAGTTTGCCTCGTATATGTGAACTATAAAAACACTAACAAAATAATGGAACTTAGCGTTTTTACTTTATTTTTTTCCTAAAAGAACACATTTAGAAAAATGCATATGTGTAAGGTTTGCTCAGTTGTTTATTGAAAGTCTTCCTATACGGACAAATTTTAAAGTGCGAAGTCAGAGTTCTGTACCAACGCTTTTAAAACTAAAATGAGCAATTTAACTTCAGAACAAGTGGCTGCTATAGTTGCTTTAATCGAAGATGGACGATCTCAAGCATACGATGAACATCAATCCGTCAAGTGTTTCTAGAGCCGTAGCCAGATATAGGGAAACAGGCATTTACAGTAGAAGACCTGTACCAGGTCGTCCAAGATGTTCTACTCGCCAAGATGACCGCTATTTACTACTACAAGCATTACGTCGAAGACATGTAACTGCGAGACAATTGCAGAACGACTTGGCTAGAGTCAGAAATACTCGTGTGAGTACTCAAACTATTCGGAATAGGTTACGACAGAGTGGATTAAGAGCTAGAGTAGCTGTAACAGCCCCTCGTCTCATTAGGAACCACCGAGTGGCTCGCTTAAGGTTTGCCAGAGAACATGTAAATTGGAACATTAATGACTGGGCCAATATACTCTTCACAGATGAGTCAAGATTTGGTCTTTACACCTCAGATAGGCGTATCTCAGTGTACAGACGAGACGGTGAGTGCTATTCGCAGTGTAATATCAGACCTAGACCTAATTTCGCTGGTGGCTCTATTATGGTTTGGGGAGGCATCTGTTTAACAGGTCGTACAGAGTTAGTACCAGTAGACAGAGGTACACTGACTGCCCACAGGTATATAACGGACATTTTAGAAGAACATGTAGTACCATATGCGCCAATTATAGGAAACGAATTCATGTTAATGCACGATAATGCACGACCGCATGTTGCAATAATCGTCCAGGAATACCTTAACGATGTTGGTATTCCAGTTTTAGATTGGCCTGCGGTAAGTCCGGACATGAACCCTATCGAGCACGTGTGGGACCTCCTTCACAGACGGATACGAACCCAAAATGTTGCCCCAGCGGACCTGCATGGACTAGCAAATGCTCTCCGTGACGAGTGGGAGAATTTGGATCAGGCTTATATACGGAGGTTAATCGAATCTCTGCCAAACCGTATGCGAGCGGTCATAAGAGCCAGAGGTGGCAATACTCAGTATTAAAAGCTACTGTTATGACATTTTTCTTTCCAAAATTATAATTTCTTGTGTTAATAAAAATCTCAAGTATGAATTCTTGTTTTTATTTGGCCTTTATTTTATTTAAACAATCATAGAAATTATATCTTAGAGCGCATTAAAGTATATTTACAACTTTATGCTACAAACAAAGATTATGCGATACTTTTATGATTCAAAACTAAATTATGCGATACTTTTTTGGCGGAGTGTATATTCCAAGAGAGAAAAAACTGCTTTCTGGTCTATGACGATAAAAATAATGCAAAAGAATATATTCATATCAAACACATAATATTACACAAAAAATTGAGAATAGAAGGAAGACGGATGACACAAAAATAAGGAAAGAATACTTGCATACATATACATGTAGTTTATTAACTACAGTAGTGAATTGATGAACAACATATGTCACAGGTAAATGCCTATAAACCACGTGTAGTTTACCTATATATACGTATCCATCCAGTAGGTATGTTATATGTAGGATACTTACACCTGTCTTTCATGAAAGAGGGGTTCCTGTCCCTCAACAACCTACAATGTGTGGGGGTGACTAACTACGCGCGTGCTACGGAGGTCTCCGCCATTGGACATTGAACTACTACTATACAGTTATCTAAGTGTATCGAACTTTTCCTTCTGTAATTATTCTACGGTGGTACACCTGCTTTAGGGTTCCGAAAGGAAGACCGACGCCTCGCGGTATGTCCCTTATTAGACACGTGCTGTTTAGAATCATTTGAAAATAAAAAATAAAGGCAAGGGAATCTATAATTCTTATACGTAGGTAGTAAATATTTAATGGCAGAATCGGGAAATTAAGTATGGATATTAAAGGACAGCTTGTCGATGGTATATGCTTTGAAATATAACCTCATTAAGTATTAGCGTCCATATATTTATAAGGGTTTTACCAAGACAGTAATGAAGGTACAACGAACATGTGCATTATTATTGTGTTTATTTATAGTTTATATATTTCTATATAATCGGAGTTTGAAATTATTCTAGTTTTTTATTCTTCTGATTTGGTACCTAAAATAGTAAGTATGTCCCACAGACCCGATAGACATCAGAAGACTAAAGGACATATTGGAACACAGACGTCATTATATGCGCCATGTTTCATGTAGCGTCATGCTTATGTTAGTTTTCTTTAGGAAGTATTTGCGTTAAGTCACGTTAAGTTTTTTCCAAGTTGACAAGTGTTACTGATGTTACCTAACTTTGCAGTTTGATTGTTTTATTTACTTTCTTTGCTTTATTCTTTCACGGACTCTTTCGAATATTATATATTATTCACCCGATATTTTTGTTTTACGTGTAAGGCTGCGGTGTAAGTATGCATATTATAGCATTAACAATTGGGCTTATATGACAATTAATCCAGGTAGTTTTTCCTAAAGAAAAGTGATGCCGTCGTGTCGTGTAAAATCCTGCAAAAGCAATAGTTACAAAGATGACGGAGAACTAACTTTTCATATGTAAGTTGCAGAATAATATATATAGCTTAAAAATATTCTATGTGAAATAATTCTTTGTAGAATGCCCAAACATTGTTGTAGGGATTACTGTTATAGGGGGTACCATAAATCCCTGCAAAAGTAAGCGTGCATATATTTGCTCACTACATTTCCTTGAAAAGGATTTTGATAGAACGGGACAGATTGTGCGAATTAAAGAGGGAGTTATTCCAACATTGAATTCGGGCAAAGAAAATCTAATAAAGTATATTTTTATTTAGAATCGCTTGATATTCCTGAAAACAAAGAGTAGAGGTAAATAAATGATGTATAACATATATATTTCTTTAAATCTTCTTCACTATTTCTTAGGTAAATTAATCTGCCCATCGAAGGAGGTATGATATATTTGCGAGTTCACCGAAAAACAAATTCGGAAAGTAATCGTCTTGACAGGAAACAAGATTCCATAAGAAGAAAACTTCCTAACGATTTTTGTTTTACTATGAAGTGATGTTCCCCAAAACATTTTTTCTAATTTATACCATCATTTAAGAAACTCATAATCCAATTTTAAGTAAAACGATAATATCGTCTTATAGCAACATTAGATTTCATAATTTAGCCAAGAAGTTTACAGAAAAAATACAAGGAAAATCAATAAGGAAAGAATTAAGTAAACTAATCTTATTTAATCAATAAATTATACAACAACTACTGCAGTGTATTATTTACTCCTAAAGACAACATACAATGTTGGATTGTTATGACAAGCCGTGAAGATCTCATGAAACTTGTATTAGATTTTTCCTACGTATTTTTATATGGCGTTGAAAGACATTTTTTCTTTTCGCTCTTATTAAACCTGAGAACGAATGAAGTATATGTTACCAGTTCATCGTAAGTTTAGAAGCTGTCTATAGTTCTAAGTTGTATAAAAAAAAATGCCATATAAAATACATAGGATAAAATCTAACATATGCTACTAATTATCATTACAAAATTCAAGTACTATTAAAATTTATTGATATCCTTAACTTTATTTATTTGAATATCCGCCATGGTATCGACGTCATTGATGACGTTTGTGTTCCAATATGGCGCATTTCAATTGATGGCAGTTTTGAGTTCAATATCAGCACACTATCATTTCTATGATATATCCAATATGTAAGTTTACCCCATTTAAAAAATTAGTTGTCCGTTTTTACCAGACCTAAAGATAGAATTAATCCCTAAAACATATTTTCTTTTTCAATATTTCTATCGGTCGCACATCAGCGACTTATTTCCATAATGCAAAGTGTCTGCACGGATCGGCTAATTGTATTACAAAAGGAAAACATCATTTACGATTTAGGTACTGTTAATGTGTATCGATTTTACGCCACCTAAGTCCTTAAATCTAATTTAAAATTCAGATGTAATCTTCCTACATAACAGTGGAACAGCATTCTGCAGGTCCGCGTGGGAAAAATCGTCTCGCTTAGGTAGTTTCCACCAACTGTGAAGGATTCTCAGTGAAAATTATTGTTGCATAGCCGCAACAACACTAATAGTATACGTATAGTAAACAAACCCAAACTGCCTAGGAAAATAATTTCTACAACCGGAAGTAAAGGAGTAACATTTTGAAGTTCGATGAAATAATCGCTTTTTGCCCTACGTGGTAAATTCAATTATTGTTTCTTGATCTTTTTAATTACTATATAAAGACATTTTTTAAGAAGTGACACAAAACAAAAAAGAATGAACATCAGAAAGTAAAAAAGTTATTTTATTTTAAGATTTCGTCCTTCGGAAATTCGTGGATTTCCATTTTCAACCGAAGACCGAATGAACTAAGAAACCATCGTTACCTAAACATGCTTAGATATCCCTACCCTAAATTTATATTTACAAGTCCTGTACCGCCTGCGTTGACCTGCTACAATTCTGGGAATTCCGAACTCATACAAAATGTGACTGCGAAGAAAATGTGTTTTATCCTAATAAATCCATCAACACCGAATGGTCGAGTGGGGCCTGTTCACGATTTAATAAATTATTATTTTTAAATGGAACTTCCAATGTTCAATGTTAATCCTGCCCATTTTTAAGAATGATGATAAAAGAAAATGCAAAAACTATAGGGGAATAACGCTATCAATTATACCGGGAAAGATATTAGCAAAAGTAATGGACACAAGAATTCGAGAAATTGTGGAAGACACGATTGAAGATACGCAATATGGATTTAGAGGTGGGAGAAGTACGCAAGACCTAATCTTCATAATAAGGCAAGCCAGTGAAAAAGTGATTAACAAAAATAAAAAATTACATATATGCTACATCGACCTACACAAACGTTTGATAGGGTAAGGAGAGATGATATATGGAAGTCATTAAAAAAGAGAAAAATGGACGAACAAACCGTAGAAGTCATAAAATCAATGTACAAGGATAACATAAATATAGTAAGAATAAATAATGAAGAGTCGAAAGAATTCAAAACGGAAATAGGTGTTAAACAGGGATGTGTTCTCACCCCCATTTTGTTTTCCTGTGTATTAGATGGCGCAATAAAGAAGGCAAGACAAAAAATGAAACAACTAAAATTGGGATATTGGAAAATGAAAGCCACTAGTGTAGTGGCAGAGACCGAAGAAAACCTGCAACATATCTTAAATGAAGAACTTACAAAAATTAATATGAAAATAAATACAGATAAGACAAAGAGTATGATAGTGGCAAAAGAGAAAACAAAACATAACATTAAAATAAACGGACAAATAATTGAACACGAATACAAATACCTCGGGACGGTAATTGCAGCCGATGGAAAGATAGACAAAGAAATAGCTGAGAGGATGAAGAAGGGTGGAAAAATATATAATACGATGAAAAAGACATTCCTACGAAAAAAAAGAGGTGCAAAAGAACGTTAAAGCCGAAGTAATAAATAAAATAGTAAGGCCAACACTGATGTACAGCTTCCAGAATTAATGCCATGGATATGAGATTCCTAAGAAAAGAAGTAAATAAAACGAGAATAGATAGAATCAGGAATGAGGAAATAAGGGAAGAATTGGGAGTGATACCAATACGAATGAAAATAGAAGAAGGACAGCTAAGATGGTATGGACATATTTGTCGAATGTCAGAAGAAAGAACAACTAAGAAAATTTATGGGAAAAATTCAAGAGGAAGACCAAGCTGGAACGATGAGATAAGGGAAGCATTGACCGAGAGAGAAATGAATTGGCATGAGACAAGAGAAATACAAAAGACCGGAAAAAGTGGATAGAGAAGATAAGGGCAAGAAATTAACCTCAACCTCGAAATGACCTTACACCTAACGGTAGAAAGGTTTTAAAGGAATAAAAAAAAATATTTTTAGATTCTCTTTTAATATAAAAGCGGATAATTCTCTAGGGGATGTTACATTTTTTAGTAGTTCGAGGTTTTCAATGTTGATCTTATGACGCGTATCATTAATAAGCTGTGCCACACTGGACGAATTTATTACTGGAATTACCATAAGTTATTCTAAAAGAAGAAACACTAAAAAGCGGTTGTAACCTCAAAAGATTTGAAACATTTCGATTGATAATAATTTAATTTGGGGGTGTGGCCCTTTCAGTATTGATTGACATATTCGAGCATTAAGTTTTTGTTTAAATTAACAAAACATGTTTATTATAAATTGAATATTTCCTACTTTATCCTATACAACTAATTTTTTTTCAATTTTAATTAAGGAAGTTTTCAGAACGGATATCATCATACCATCTCCACTGTGCACATTCATTTATAAATTAGCAGCCGACAATGATAAGCCGAGCTAATCTAAAAATATGCATCTTTCCCAGATACTGGCCTTATGCGATTATTACGTAATCATCTGTTACGGTGTGATATAGATTCGGGTTTATTAGCGACACATTACGGAAATGCACGGTAGTGGAAACGCACACATGTTATTATAGCTTTTATTATTCCTCTTTTAATTGCACTTCTTAAAAATTCCCTATCAGATAGTAATTGTACTTAACAGGGAAATATGCTCATTTTTAAATATAGGTACACTTAAACCTAATATACGGAAACATGGGACGACTTAAAGGAAAAAAAAAGAGGAAGGAATTATGTGTACATACATAAAATTAATTGTAGTCCTTCTTCAACCCTTTTATGCCCTCCTTTTTTTCAGTCCTTTCGTCAGGCGGAAATGCGTGCATAATGCAAAGACAGGAAATAGGTTCTTTGATGGCTATTCCAACCATGTCTCCCCACAGTAGGCTGCGACGTGAAAACAGATGACATCGTTCTTTTGTTCTGCGTTCATTTGTCTTCGATTAGCTGATGGGTGCGATAATTTCCACGTAAGACTTCGTAGATTGAACAATAAAATTGTATCATTTCGATTATCTTGTGTAATTATGAGAACAAATTATACGATTGGAATCGTTCAATAGTATCTATTGAAATTTTCCTCAATGGTTGGTCATAGAACTAGCATTTCTTTAAACTGGTACATACATATTAGTTAATATACGTATTGAAATGGAACATTGCTATTCAATATATTTATAATTGGATAGTCGCAGTTTACGATCTAGTTACAAGCGGGGATGAATGCATTAACGTTAAATGTTACACTTCATATATTACAAATTCTGTTTGTCCTAAATGTGAAAATATTTGTAAATCCATCACTTTACATACTTTCCTATTTGCAAATTCCAGTACTACGGAAATGCTGATAAAAAAGACATACCTTTCCACGAGTAAAATCGAGTAAGTATCTGATTTCAACCAAGGAATAGGATTAACATAGACACTTCAATACCATTATAAATAAATAAACAGGTAATTTAACAAATATAAAAAACAATGCTAACAATAATACATTTAGATGGTACTCAACTGTTTCATTAAACTCGTAACTTCCTTTTTCGAGTGTGAAAAAAGCTGCTTTTGGTGCCGGCATCAGGATCCGTGTTCATGATGTAGCGTTGGAGGAACTCCAACAAACAACTGATCTTCTTTCTTTATTGATATCCTTATAAGATCGTAAGCATTGATGAAAAATGAATGGCTAGATATCAATTATGTATCTTAGTGTGCAATGTGTAATACGTGTAAAATATAGGTTTTAAAATTATCCATTTGAAGAGAATATAAAAAATAAAGTATGAAAAAGGCTAACTGTATATATATTGTGCATTCGAAAATTGGTAGAAGAAATCATTAATGTTATACTAAGCGTATAATAGTTATGTGCTTGTTTAGTTGTTATACCTAAACGCTTTCTTAACCATAAAAACAAATGCATAGATAGGTATAAGATAATATTCTAAGTATAAATAGACAAGTTGAATAATACTTTCATAACCTATAGGCTAATATGACTGCAATAAACAAATATATTTTATATACCCTGTGGAGGCATATTAACGTGTTTTTTTTTTTTTTTGGAACACAATTAGGTATATGTGTGGTTGTGTGTGCCCAAACCTATGTTCCAACGTTTATAAATTATGAAAATGCAGCTACTCCTACACCCTCAGTAGTAAGAATGTATTATTTAACTACTAGACTTATTTTAAATTAGTCACTTACCTAAATATGCCTATAGATAAAAAAAAAAGAACGACCCCTGCCACTTCTGTGCGTGCTATGTGCTATCTATCTACAAATTGAACATGCGCGGATTGTAAGTATTTGGTTTCCTAAGTAAATTTCCTGACTGTGGATAAAATCACGATGTAATTTAATAAGAATCCCTGGGAAAGCATATAAATTTTAGTAAAATTACGTTTTCAGGTAGCACTTTTACTTAAAATTGAAAAAGACTGGTCGATATGTCGGAAATTTCAGCATAAAATTACCCAATTTTTTGTGATTTTCGCAAATGTTAGTGGAATTTTTAGCAGGAATCCTGGTGAATTTACTAAATTTTTTTAGTGTGTATATACATACGTATTAGGGCCGTCGAAATCCCACCGAAATATATGTATGCTTTCGAAGACTTTTTTCCTTCAAATCTTTATCTGCCAATGCTCATCATTATTTTAACGAATCAGTTTTGCATTCCTGTTTGTATCAATATCTAGATACAACAAAAATAGCTGTCCCTCCTACGCCACTGCGACCATGCGCGTTATAAATAAACATCTCATATACTTGACTATGATGACTACCTATTTACCCAACTTGTTCGCAACTGCTGTATGCTATATGTACATGTATGCAAACTTACTTGCACCCAGGAATGTAACAATGGAATTGCTATTTAATGCACTTCATATGTAATAGTAGTGTTTATGCGCCGTCCCTCTCTCTCTGATGTACTCCTAGATGTTTCCACCTTCAGACGTGACGATCTAAATGTAAATTTCCGGTGAATTTAATTCGGTCGTTAATAGTATCCGCCAAGTGCAAAAGAGTATATATTCCCACGCACTTTACTTTGTTGAATGAACACTTGCATACATATGCATTCTTTCTGTATGTTGTGTGTACAAGCATGTGTTATGTATGCGTTCATACATGTGTGGGAGTGAGCGGCCCGTTTTTTTTTTTCTTTCTTTTTTGAGGCTAAGGTGGATGTCGCACGTGTATGAAAGGTAAATTGAAACATGGCCCTTAAATACCCATGGAAATGAATAACTAATCATCATTGCTTAAAGAAAAAAGTAGGTTACTACCTATAGGCAGATATTCCTGAGATGGTGTTGCCCTATTTTTCTAGTTTAACACTTCCAAATCTTTCAATGCTAGTTTGACTATATTTTTTATTTATTCTGCTGTAGTATATCTTCTGTAAACTTTTAAAATTTATGATGTAAACAATAACTCGTCGACTTATGAGTTTTTTTTTTGTGGTTTTAATAACATTTAGGTATAGTAACAAGGTTATGATAAACATGTAGAATATATGAGATAACGAAGCGGTTTAAATACATTTTTGTTAATATTTTTTCTTATAAATTTCAAATTAGAGAGGATAAAGTCAAACTGTTTACTACCATCATACTAAAATACTGAGATGTATGACATTATCCTACAGTTGATGCCCATTACTTCCTTTGAACTTATCCATCTTTATTATCACTGCTTATTCTAAATGGTATTAAAAAAAACAGATTTATTTTTTCTTGAAGTTCTTAATGTGCTTTCAACTAACTTTTTCGTTTCTTCCTGCAATTTCTGAAAAATTCGAAAAATACGTGCTTAATTTTCCTTAAAGTTTTATTACCATTTCTGCGTTTTTCAATGATAATAGCTGAATATGTGGAGTATCCTAAATTCATGTATTTATGATGACATAGGTTGCAAGTCTTATTTTTCTATGATAAACTGTCAAGACTTTCTCTTAACGATTTTATTAATTCGAGACAATGGTTTCGGAAATGGATTTCCATTTTCAACCGAAGGTCGAATGAATAAGCAGTCAAAATATTTATACTGTCACTTCGACAAACTAAAAAGAAAGTAAGAGCCATTTAGGAACAAGTAAGGGCTTCATCTTCATACATGTGTATGTATGAATTGTTCTATATATTCAGAAGCTACAACAAGACGCGCAGAATAGAAAATAGAAGTCGATAGGTTTTTCAAACTTTTTCCGAAGCAATCCTCTGCGATACAGCCTTACAAAATTTTGGAGAATAGAAATAATTTTCGAAAAGCCGTATAAAATTGTTTTTCATTATTTATCAAAAATAAAGTTAATTAAATAGTCTCAAGAATTACTTAAACTATTTGACCAAAAACGCATCGCGTACCCCGTAGCCTCATATTTGTCAAATTATTTCTTTCTGCAGCAAAAATAAAGTAAATTAGATACATATACTCAAGAATCATGCAAATTATTTAAAAAATTATATAACGGGGGACAGGGCACCCCTGCCACTATATAAAATAAAATATTTTATATAGTATAAAATAACGCAGTACCTATATTTTTATTTTTTTTATTAAATTATATGATCTACAGATAAAAAAGAGTTGGGAATATCACGTGACCCCATATTTTCTGTAAATATATTTTTTTATTTAGGAAAAATAAATCTCAAGAATTTCCCAAATTATTTAAAAATAATATTTTAAATATTTTTTATTATTTATTTCTTTTATTTAGCAAAAATAAAGTATTTTATATCTAATATTATCAAGGATAGCGCAATCCCACATTTTTTCAATTTTTTTTTTTCAATATCAATAATAAATTACATAATCTCAACACTTACGGGAATTATTAAAAAAAAATTAATAACAGGGCAGGGGGTACTCCGCACCCCTGTATAGATAAAGTAAATTACATAGTCTCGAGAATTACACAAACTATTTAAATAAAAGCAAAATATTTTTCAAATTCCTTCTTTCTTTAATAAAAATAATATAAATATTATAGTCTTAAGAATCACAAATTGTTTAATAAAATATATATAACGGGGCACCGGGCGCCATATATTCTTGTAATTTGATTTTTTCATTTTTCAAAAACAAAATATTTTGTATAGCATCAGAGATAAGTCCCTATATTTTTTAATTTTTTTTTTTAATATTACCCAAAATAATTTTCGTTTTTCAAATTATTTTCTCACAAAAAATATCTGTTTAAATTGCGATATTTTACAAAAATTTTAAAATCATACTAATTTTTTGGAAAATCCGACATTTCAGTCGCTAATAATTAAATATTTTATTCTTATGCTAAGCTACTTTTTCAAACTCTACAGTTTCGTCGGAATCAGAGTTTTCGTATTTATATATCTGTATAGATAGTGTAGTTGTAATTAATTTTTAGAATATTTTGTATTTTATTTTTGATCTTTCAAAATAACATCATTAAATAAACGATGTCCCAATTCTTGATAGAATCTATTAATATATGTAAATAATTTCTTCAGTATGTAATATTTAGTCTACAGCGATAAAATTAAAATAAAAATATTGGTCAACTCATTCCATGCAAAAGTGCCATTTATAATTAACGCGTTCCACTGGATCGAAATATCGGAGCTCCTTTTTGTTGCAATTTAGAATTTTTCGTACACAACGCAGAGTATACAGAACGATAAAATTCGCGACAGACAGGACGCGTTAATTATTTTTATCACGCCTAATATGATAATCCATTTGACCTAATGGCTTCTTTGATCACTCATCACGTTTGCGAAAAATTCCATTCAGATTTGTCAATTCGGTTATGTATTCATTCGCGACGGCAATGATCGGAAATAAAGATTTTCCTTGAGGTTGTCCTTGGTCTTGAGAATAACGCGGGAATAGCATATATACATTATGTACATATGTATAACATGAACGTGCGTTATGCAATTTCCGGAATCCGGAGTGTAATGAACAGATTTGGTTAGTCATTCTTGTACATGTAGGTAATACAATTATTGTATCTAATACATTAGCATAAGATGCAAATTTATTTCTCTCATTAACACTTCTAACACGTTCGTCAAAGTTATTTGATGTTTTATCTCTGATCAAAAAATTTACGTATGTGAATATAGATATACCGGGTGCGCCATTTAGTGTGTCGGCGAAATTTAGCACAAAAACTACTAAAGATAGGAAAGTGAGATTTTCTATATACAGGGTTAGTAAAAAGTCCCGGAACGGTCGAATAACTTTGTTATTTGAAAATTGTGATTTCTGAAATTTGGTATGGGGGTATAGTTAATATAAATGCATTTTATGCAATACAGTTAATATTTTTTTCACTTCCGGTTTAATCGGCAATACGTTCAATTTTTTTTTTTTAAATAGCACGCCCAGATTTTTTTAACACTTTTGAATGCAAAATAAAAAACTACGTTCAGGATGTATTAAGATGTTTATTTTTATTCACAAGAAAACAGTTAAAAAATTAAAAAAGTGTCCTAATACAGAAAAATCAAGATACCTGTCTATTCAGGTTGCGATTACAATAATTGTTGAAAATGCTCTCCATTTACAATTTGACAAAAATGTAAACGGTCAGTAAAATTTCTTATTGAATTTTGTATTTGTTCTGGAGTGATGCGATTGGCTTCTTGAACTATTCTCTCTTCCAATTGTTCAAGATTATGGGGACGATTTTTGTACACTTGACATTTCATGTGACCCCAAAAGAAAAAATCTAATGGCGAGAGATCTGGCGAACGTGCTGGCCATTCGATTGCTCCTCTACGTCCGATCCAACGTCCCGGAAAAATTTCATTCAAACCAAAAATGTGCATTAGGGTGATCACCTATGTTTGCATTTGTAAAGAGGGCCGCAAGTGCTGGAACAACCTCATTTCGCAATAAATTTAAGTAGACGTTGCCAGTTAAATTTCCTCTTATAAAAAATGGTCATATGATGTTGTTTCCAAGACCAGCCCAGACATTCACCTTTTGAGGACGCTGTGTATGGACTTTTTCAATGCAATGCGGATTTTCAATTGACCAGTAGCGACAATTATGTCTGTTCACAGTGCCGTTGAGACAAAACTATACCCCCATACCAAATTTCAGAAATCATAATTTTCAAATAACAAAGTTATTCGACCGTTCCGGGACTTTTTACTAACCCTGTATATATATAGTTGATCAATGCCCATATGATAAAAATATTTTTAAATATACAGGGTGTTACAAATTCCCAGAGCTACTTTCACCTTCTTGATTTTAAATGGATTGCTATATTTTTTAGTAATTATTTCGATAGCTACCTAAAACACCTTTACAGTGATATATAGTTACATGCACTTCTGACAATTGGTTTAAGCTATATTGCAAATTTTGTCATAATTTTAACAGTTGCGGCTTCTGAGATTTTAAGTTTTATCTTTAAAAGGGTTATAGTGTCGCGCGTTATTCTTTGGTGATCAATTTGGCGGCTAACGGTTTATATGTTTCAAGGTGGCGCAACGTCAAAATATATACAGGGTGTTAAATATGTCATAGCACATTTATCGAAATTCTAACGCGTTCCTTTTGATATTTTTAAATAGAACTTATATTTTTCAATTTCAGCAGCAAATTCCTCGTAAAATTACCTTTAAAATGGTACCAATAACACTTATTTTCAGTATTTTCGAAGATATTACAAATTTATGGAAAATATGTTGAAAATATTCAATATATGGGACACCAAATATGGTTAGATAGCCCTGATTTTCAAACAAAAGCTAAGAATATAACAAAACATCAAATCTCTGCTTAAATGTCCACATAATGTTGTTTTTTGTAGTTTATTTTTGGTGTCATAGCATTTTACAATGTTGTATGATTTTATTATAATATTTGAAATATTGGTTTATGGAATATTAGTTATTACGTATTACTTTAATCTAGTTGTTAATTATATCGTCTTGTTCCTGTTTTTTACCTAAATTCATTTATTAAAAATAAATTTCTCCAAGGAGGAACTCATAGACATGATATTTGTTCTTCGTGCTTGCAACAGAAATCCACTACCAGCATCAATAATGTATGCAGCGGATTATCCTAGCCGTAGAGCGTCAGATAGTAAACTTTGGGAATTGTTGGTAAGGTTTCTTTGGTCGGGTTATGTGAATTATGATAAACATGGAAGGACAAAAACTATGGTTATAGAAAATCCGTTGTGGAAAATTCGCCAATCTCTACAAGGACAATTCCGAAACATCATGGAATTGCATCCAGTATCACAAGGAGAATTGTAAAGAAACATAAGTTTCAGCCTTATAAAATTAATATTCACCATGGCTTACTACACACGGATTTCGAAAAGAAACTTGTGTATCGGTGAAAATATTTTAGATTATTGTGTTTTCACAGATGAAGGAACATTGTTAATTCTGGAATAATGAACAGAAATACTTCACACTACTATGAAACACAGGCGGGGGGGGGAGGGGGGAGGGGGCATCAAGGAACACCGTTGTGGATCCATTCTTCTTTGACAATATCTTAAATTGTGAAATTTATAGAAACTTTTTTTAAAATAATTTAGCAATACTCCTAGAAGGCCTCCATATGAACTTTATGGAGAGATTGTGGTACCAACACGATTGTGCATTCACACATTACGGTGCTGCTGTAAAAGCGCACCCTATAAAGTATTTATTAATAGACGGATTAGGTTCATTAAGTTGGTCACCGCATCACCAGATTGACCCCTTGTGATTTTTTTTTCTACGGCCTACTATAAAAAACCATCATATGCATGACACCCGATGCAACTGCAGACAACATGCACAAACGCATAAGAAATGCTTCTCTTCAGTTAAATGTGAATAATATGATAATATGTATATTTAAAAATGTAAGGTAGACCATATACACACGAAGCTGAATAGAGACATGTTTGAGCATCTTTTGATTTAAAATTATTATATATATCTAAAAATATAAAATAATTTTGTGTCACGTACGTTTTGTTTTTGTTACGTTATACCTAAATAATCTAAACAACTTACATAAAAAAATAAGGGTAAATTGCTATTATTAAACATATTTTCCATAATATCTTCGAAAATACTGAAAATAAGTATTACGTTATTGGTACCATTTTAAAGGCAATTTTACAAGGAATTTGCTGATTATATTGGAAAATATAGGTTCCATTTAAAAAAATCGAAAGAAAAGCGTTTGAATTTCGAAAAATGTTCCATGACATATTTAACACCCTGTATATATTTCTAAGTTATACCACCTTGAAACAATGCTAACTGTTAGCCCCCAAATCCATAACAAAAGATTCACCCGCGACACTAAAACAGTTTTTAAGATAAAAGTGAAAATCTCAAAAGTCGCAACTGCAAAAATTTTGACAAAATATGCAATATAGCCTAAACTAACAGTCAGAAGCGCACATAACCATATATAACTGCAAAGGTGTTTTAGGTTGCTATCGAAATAATAACTAAAAAATATAGCAATCCATTTAAAATAAAAAAGTTGAAAGTGGCTTTGGGAATTTGTAACACCCTGTATATTTAGCAATAATTTTACCATTTGCGCATTGATCAACTATATACATACAGAAAATCTCACTTTCCTATCTTTCGTAGTTTTCGTGCTAAATTCCGTCGACACACTAATGGTGTAGACTTACTAATATAGTTTATTAAGCTTCCTATTCAGCTGGTCCAATTGTGTACGACGAATTGATCCGCGTCGATAGAGTAGATGAAGGAGGGGGACTATAACTCCCCATATATACACAAGTCGTGAATATTATAATGTGTTAGCGTCCCTATGGATCTGCTATCCATTCGTCTGATGCCGCTGTACAAAAGTTACCCTCGCGCATATAATATATAGGCACCCCTCGTGAATTTTTCCCAGACTGCAGTGGTATGGGAACTGGCATACGCAACCATCCTATTTTTCTATTCATGCCTCCTAGGGACTAGGTTACAATGCTTACGTATCTTATAATATAATTTACCTGATCTAGTTTTCGGACAGATATGAGAACTAAAGGTTTACTTATATGTGAGTTGCATGCACTTATACGTAATAGTACATATACAAGTCTTATTGAATAAAAGTTGTAGAAGAGAAGGAAGGGTTCAATTCGGAAGACGTAATACAGGTCTTCCTTTTCAGCTAGCCGAGTGCAATGACCAAGATGTGTATAGAGCGACATCACGGGATTCTCTCTAAATCTGTGTCATCGACAATGTAAGCGGAGAGGATACGGACATTGTTAGTATTCTTATACCTTTCTTTTATAGGGGAATTGCGCGTAGATTTAGGATTTGCGTCGGGATGAATATGGTAATTTGGCAAGTGTTCCATATATAAGGATGAAAAGGGGTATGCTTTGGTTGGGTAATGGGTTTGAGGGTCATTTCCATGAGATATTGTTTTGTTTTCTATACAATTTAGTAAACCTTTGAAATGTTTGGGGGTAGTTGCTAAATATTATTAATGCATAATTAATCCCTTTTTTCCAACAGTGGCTCACGAAAGTTTACATGCACCATTTCCAAATTAACCCCTGCAATAGGATATCGAAATCGCTATAATGTAAAATCACATATAAGTAAACAGATAGCTCGACGTAGCAGAATTGGCCGATTCTTGTGGGTTGCATAAATTAAAGGCTGCAATATTACGATTTTATGAAACATAGATATCTGCGGGGAGCACGGTGTACAGTCGGAGACCGGACGTCGGAGTGTGGAAGAAGTACTGACTCGCTGGTTGTTTTTATTTAAGAAATATGCTTTTTTGCCGCACAGCTGTTATTTGCCTAGAATAGCAAATTGAATAGAGTTTATACCTCCTTGAATGTGAATCCCTTACGCTCTTATTTAGAATATAAATATTTTCTATAGACTGTCTAGATTGGCTTGAGTGCGCATAATGTATTTATTGAATTTATTCGTATCTGTCTCGTAAGAATATATTTTATGGTTGTTATAATATATTGGACGGAATCAAAGTTTATAGCCAGTAGTTTATCTAAATAATACAAAAATTCGTGGAATTTCAGGCTGTATTTTCAATATATGTGACTTCTCATTATCAATTAAATATCTTGTTACGTTTCGACTACTTAATATAGTCTTCTTCAGACATGTATGATGAAAAAAATTAACAATTACATTAAAAACTACATTAAAAAAACGATGATTTTATGGATAGATTTTTAACATGTAGTTTGTCATGTTTAATGTAATTGTAAATTATCTGACATTTCTCAGTACTATAGAGGGTGGGCCAACTCATACGGCGCGGGCTCTATATGGAAAAGCATAGGATTTTTTGAAATCTTTTTTGAATGCTAGACGTTTGTATGTATAATTTAAAATTATTTTGAACTATACAGTAATAAAGTTACCTTTTTTAAATGGATCGCCCTGTATCTAATGATATATTTGGAATCTAAAGACCAAATTAAAGCAAGTTTGTGTAACAATGCATGCTCCTAAAGCCATCGGTTTCTGAAATATTTTCAAATTCATGAAATTGCAGTACAAAATTCAAGTTTGATTTTTATTGTGTAATCTCTCTCTTTTATTTCCATCGTTGCATAGAACAAAAAAAAACTGTATTTTATGGGTTGTCAGCAATTAGATCAATAGGTTACGATTATGACATGAAGAGGGATGGAGTTTTCCTAAAATCATGGGATGACTACTAATGCTTCTTCGTGAAAGAAACGGATTCGAAAACCAACCGAAGACAAAGCAAGAGCCAAAACTATCTCTGAAATATTCTAATACACTTTGGTGTCGATGTCATCTGGCAATAACACGCTTGTCATGTTGGCTTGGAATGTTAGTTAAAAAAAAATAGCGCAAGAAGAAAAGTTGAAGAAAGTTGTTTCTTTTTTTCAAGCGATTAGACTCATTGTCAGTAAATTATCAAAAAAATTAATAGGTATCTAAGTCTTATAAGACAATGTTAACGATACAATAAGTGCAGCGAATATTAAAGAAGTAGTATATTCAATCTCATAATGTAGGTATATGACCGATATTGATAATTATGCTAATTGGTTTATACCCTTTTTAATTCGAGAACTAAGAGATTATGAAACATACATCAAATGTTAGTCACTGAAATGGCATAACTTAACAAATTTTTGATAGAAATATTAATTAACATGCATTTATGAGAATGCTAGAAACGGTAATGCGATAAACAAAACGTCTTTTTTTAAAAAGTTGCGCGAAGTAGCACCTGAAATCGCTGGAGCAAGTACTAGAAGGATCCTAGATGACATAACAGTTTTCCTTTTTTTGGGCAAATTTGGGCATTTTTTTAAAAAGCTAATAGAAGTTAAAACTTAGACTCATAGAACACCATCTTCAAGAAATGGTAATTGTATAGTTAGTTACGAATATGATTTGCTAATATTTTGCCGGTTGAATTACACATAGTTAGTGTATATTCTGATCAAATTGCAGTTTCGTATCGTTTCTAATTCCGAACATTTTAGTAGTTGAAGAGGACGGTCGAAATACACTCTTAGCGTAACATCTCTGAAAATGTATTTTCAGACTTGCTTCTGTTCGATATTCCGCCAATCTACTTGTTTCTACTGTGATTTCCATATCTAATATTTATTTTACTATACACTTATAACGTACCTATGTCACATAAGTTTTGGGAAAAATAATTAAATTCTTTAAAGTAAGTGTAACGTAATTTATTCAAATGACCACTTTACCAACATTTTACCTTATATTTAAATTAATTAAAACTACAATTAAAATAATGACAAAGGGCCATGGTCCTCAATGGCACGCAGTTTTTGTCTAACTTGTCCCATCATGTTTTGGACGATGTTTATATCAATTTCTCTTATCTTTTGATATATTCTTCGCCTTAGTTGAGCTTCATTTTGAGCTTCCCATCCATTATCATATACTTTTCTGGTCAATAGTCCCCAAAAATCTTCGATGGGTCGCGCTTGTGGCACATTTGGCGGATTGTCTGCTCTTGGCACAAAGGGTATGTTGTGAGTTTCTAACCATGTTCTAGTCGTTTTTGCATAATGGCAACTTGCTAAGTCCGGCCAAAACATTATTTCTTCACGTGGATGAGTCGTAGTAATAAACTGTAGCAACTTCGGTAGGCATCTTTCGGTATAAATGTTGGCATTAACTGCCTCACCCCTCACATGCCCAACATAAGGTTGTGAAACTCCTCTCTCCGATATGGCACACCAAACTAGAATTTTATCTTCAAATTTTTTTTTGGTTTTGTATTTAACATTATCTGCACAATTTTCTATATTATCGGTATAAAAACCATCATTGCCTTTCATTTCTGAGTGAGAGAACGTAAAATATTTTTCATCGTCCATGATAATCACTTTATTGTTTGCAAAATGAGTTCGGCGTAATCTACGACAACACATTGGAATTCTTCGTAACTGGTCCTCTGTATAACGTGGACATTTACGTCTTTTACGAAACTTTAGGCCTTTTTTTCAATACCCTTCTTACAGTTTCATGAGAAACATTAAATCTTCTGGATAACTTTCGGCATGACGTTCCAACGCGGTCTTTTGCACTTTCACAGATTCGGTTGGCGCGATTTTCGGTCAACATTCCGGGATGTCCGCTTTTTGGTAAATTGAGGCATGGTATACCTTGTTCACATTCTGCAATTGTTCTGTAAATGGTTGTCTTTGAAATATTTTGATTCCAAAATATGTTTACAATTTCTTGCTTGGGTACATGTCCAACCAGGCTGTAAATGCTTTTCCGTATTTCAAGTTTGTACGACATAATTGGACAAATTATTTGACATCTATGAAATGTCATAACAAGTTTGAGTATTAATGAACATATGTTTATCATGGTTACTAGATTGCAAGTTATTTACAGTTATTTTTACGCCGACAAAAATTTTCCCAAAACTTATGTGACACGTTACACATTTTATTATGATTCTGGAAAATTGGCGTTTTTACGCAATGTCAGATTTTTAACCGATCCACTGTGCGACGTTCCCACTATTAAACCCTTTACACGTGCATATTTTGTAAATACGATGATAATAAACTCATATGTACGTGGGCACAGTGGCGTAACTTCGTGACTGACGTTTCAAATTAATCAAAAACAAAAAATATTGTTATAAATTTATATAACTGATCGTAATATTTAAATAAAAACTTGTGAATGATTAAAGATTTGGCTATCATTTTTAAATAGTATATTATTGAAATAAAAGTTACCGGAGGTGGACCTGCATTTCTTATCTATGCGAACATTGCATCGTCAATATTTGTTGTGATGAAGCATGTGTTTATTTGAACCATCAATAGTTTTGGCGCGTTATACAGAAAATATAATCTATGTAGGGATACTTTTATAAAATATTGTTTCAGTGTACACACCACAAAGCCCTAATTAGTACACACATTATACAGAAGACACTTTCGCACCGGGATCTGAAAGTATCAATTACGAACGCCTATACAAAATTTCGAGACTATTCTCGAAAACGACGAGGGTGCCCGAGTCTCCCAACCCCTCCTATACCATTTCCTGATTGGCAGGCTTTTCGTTCTATTCGGAACTACAAGGTGGGGGATTAATTTACCTTTTTCCACCGGGCGCCTCTGCTAGGGTACCAGCATACATAGATCACACCAAATGCCGCCGGTGAACGTACCCACCACGCGTGCAAACCGAATAGTGAATATCGTGGTTTGTCGCGTCGTGCGCCAATTCGTTGCCATGTTTTTCGGAACGCTTATATCGAGTCTGTAATCAAACATCTGCGCGCGTGAGAAAATTGCGATCTGCAATTGAATTCTGGTTATTTAATGTAATAATATCTTTTACGTTACGGTGTGGATAAGAGGGATCTGACTAAGTCTTATCGGTTTTGTTACAGGATTAAGTGTGAAGATACTGACAGTAGTGGGAATGAGGACTCTGACGATTCTGGGGCTACTGATGAAGCACAAATTAGGACTAAGAAAGCCATCAACAAAGGACGGTGGAGTAAACATGAGGTTTGTGTTGAGTTTTATTTTAAAATTAAATTGGAAACGATAGAAGAAACCAGCGTTGTTTCAAATATTCTTCAGTGTAGCACTCAATGTAGATCTAATTCCAAAACAGGAGACACTATAGCACACCTCATTTGCGATGAGTTGTATTGCCATCTGAAATGAACTGATTATAAGTTACCTTGTATATTACCCTTAAGGTAAATACAATACAATACTTTAGAAAATTGTATTGTATTGTTCACTCCTTTAGCTTAAATATACTTACTATTTTTAGAATTTGTAATATAAAAGCTTTAATGTGCTATTCTTTAAAACGAGCAATAAAAAAAGGTATGAGATTTTAATTTAAGACTAAGCTAACATTATATTATACAGTGTGCACACGGTCGACCTATTGATGGATTTATTAGTAATGCCTAGTCGACTGTAAATAGAAAGAGCAACGTTAAACTTTTAGCTTGCTCAATTAATTATGCTGATCTGCAATCAGCAAGTGGGAAGGTCGAAGCGATAGGGAATCTAATGTGTCAGATAAAATGTTCCATAAACAATCTGTGCCAGACTGATGTCGCGTGAGATATGATGTATGAGTAAAAATGTTTGAATTTTAAGATTGTAGAAAACAACTTATTTACTCTCAACACAATACTGACAGAAAGGATCAGAAACGGTATACACCAAATACACATCGACAAAATTCGAAACAGTTTTAGAGAAATCAAACATCGCATACAAGATGTGCAGAAAATGTTGGTATTTATTTTGAAAATAATTTATTGTAAACGTTGTTATTATTATGTTCTGTAAATTTAATTTGTTAAGATGAAAATACAATTTATTTATCTAAGAAAATGACCATATAATCAAAATGGGTATTTCTTACT
Organism: Cetonia aurata; assembly: GCA_949128085.1. Lineage (NCBI taxonomy): Eukaryota > Metazoa > Arthropoda > Insecta > Coleoptera > Scarabaeidae > Cetonia > Cetonia aurata. Next base: position 60,953,154 of record OX421883.1, on the reverse strand, counting down.
GAAATTTTGTATATAGGGTAATAACTTCTCATTCTTAATAATACTTTTTCTAACCATTAACAGAAAGAGCGCTTTACCCACAAAAAAAAAATTGTTTTCGGGTCATGGCCAAGGCCGACTTATTTTAAAAAAATTGAAAATTCTCTTAATCAATCAAAACGCAATCCTATAATCTTAAAATAATTTCAAAAATTTTTATTCCATCACACATTGTAACATCAATTCTGCGACACAAAAAAGTTTTATAGTATTCGAACAATAGAATAACCGGTTTTTAAGAAAATTTTTCCACTTTTTACTTTACACATTAGCTCACGTGCGTTCACTCGGTATAAAAATTATAATTGATCTAAATCGAAAAAACAAAACAATTTTGATTATCTACAAAATTTACATTCGGCCTCCTTTCCTGCGCCTGAATGAATCCCTGTCAATATACGTATTTTTACTCAGGTTGATGCATTCTGTAGATATCTTCTGGTTATAGGTTCCCAGAAGAGTTTTAGCTTGCCTCATTCGCTGGAGATTCTCCCAGTGTTTGGATTTTCTCTGCTCTACTTCACTTTTGAGTTTCTCCAGTATTATACTGCCCTACATATATAGTCCTACAAAAGGTATTCTGGCCCCTTTTTTAGCGAGATTATCTGTTATTTCGTTTCCTTTCACTCCTGTGTGTCTGGGAACCCACAGTATGGTTACCTTGTTCCTTTTGCCTAGCTCTAGTTGAGAACTTACCGATTATCTCATAATATCCTTCGCAGTTAGAGATGTAAAGTGTTTCCTTGATAACTTTTTCAATACACTCAAAAACTCTGTCGGGAGGCATAAACAAATGTCCCACCATTGGAAAAACAAATCCAATTTCTTCAATTTGATTCGAGGCTGACTCAGTTAGCCATACACAAAGCATGTGTTAAAACTGTTGAATTTTTATTCTGCCCAGAGCATCCATCTGCAAAAAGGCGAATTTTGTTAATAGTTGGCGGAAATTGTACATTTATTAAAAACTGGAAGTTGGTCGAGATCATTCAACGAAAAAGATGTCACATTTGAGAGTTTAAATCTGCTTTAGAAGATCCTTTAACGATAGTAAAATTGCACAGATTATATTGCTGTGCAAAATACGGACTAGCGTCTGGTAGTTTAGGTAGAACCAACTTTTTTTGACAGTCAAATGAATAACCTTGAGTAGTTTGGATTATTTCAGCATTGCATAAAATCCTTTTACTTTTAATTTCTGTGTTCTGCGCTTTGTAATCAACTCTTGTTTTTTGCATTCCACACTTACTTTTTTTTATCTATTCACAGAATCGGATACACTCAGAGTAAACTTCTATTTGGGGTGTACTAAATCCAATGTTATAAATTCTATTTACAAAGTTTCTAAAGAAACTCTCGTTATTTTTACAATTTTATTTATACAATATCCGCATACCCAGTTGACACTTTTTTCAGCAAAATTGTCTGTTTTAATTCCCAATATCTCAAGAAAGGCATTTCTACACATTCTAACTAACTAGTTCTTGATTTCTCTTGGGAATACGTTAAATTAAAGTTTGATCTTTTTTCCAGCTTAAATTATTCCTTATATAAGCGTACTCTTCGAGGTTTTATGCTTGTACAGTATTTAAAAATAATTGTATCCTGCACAATTTTATTCCGCTGTTTGGAAAAGTTATCGTGACACATCTTAATATCAGCCGTGCATAATGTTTTACATTTTAAAGTTCCACTTTTATGGTGACAGACAGGATTGGAAGATTTCAGGCCCATGTCAAAGAATGATATAAAAAAAGACAAATTTTATTGTTGTGTAGAACACCTGTTTAGCTTTTCAATTAAGCTTTTATGTCTCTGTGTCTGTAATACTCTTTTCCTGCTCGTTCCAGGGGTAGTTTTCGTGATTTTCTTATCAATTGCACATTAGCCCATGCACACAGTAAATTTTCTAAACTATAACTGAACATTTTTTAAACTAACGGTTTAGTGACGTCATTGATCACGTGAGTCATAAATCGGTTCTTATTAGTGGCGTGTGACTTGACGCATTTTGAATTTAAAAGCTAGTGAACTTGGTTTGAAAGCTCTGGTTTGAAATTGATCGGAATTTTTAAACAAATTTTAGCACAGTAAATGTCGCATTTTGTGAAAAAATTAAATACACTCCGCCAAAAAAGTATCGCATAAACTAAAAAAGGGCATTTATGAACCAAGATATTTTTATACGTTCACAAAAAGTTTGCCTCGTGTATGTGAACTATAAAAACACTAACAAAATAATGGAACTTAGCGTTTTTACTTTTTTTTTCCTAAAAGAACACATTTAGAAAAATGCATATGTGTAAGGTTTGTTCAGTTGTTTATTGAAAGTCTTCCTATACGGACAAATTTTAAAGTGCGAAGTCAGAGTTCAGTACCAACGCTTTTAAAACTAAAATGAGCAATTTAACTTCAGAACAAGTGGCTGCTATAGTTGCTTTAATCGAAGATGGACGATCTCAAGCATACTTTGCTAATTTGATGAACATCAATCAGTCAAGTGTTTCTAGAGCCGTAGCCAGATATAGGGAAACAGGCATTTACAGTAGAAGACCTGTACCAGGTCGTCCAAGATGTTCTACTCGCCAAGATGACCGCTATTTACTACTACAAGCATTACGTCGAAGACATGTAACTGCGAGACAATTGCAGAACGACTTGGCTAGAGTCAGAAATACTCGTGTGAGTACTCAAACTATTCGGAATAGGTTACGACAGAGTGGATTAAGAGCTAGAGTAGCTGTAACAGCCCCTCGTCTCACTAGGAACCACCGAGTGGCTCGCTTAAGGTTTGCCAGAGAACATGTAAATTGGAACATTAATGACTGGGCCAATATACTCTTCACAGATGAGTCAAGATTTGGTCTTTACACCTCAGATAGGCGTATCTCAGTGTACAGACGAGACGGTGAGCGCTATTCGCAGTGTAATATCAGACCTAGACCTAATTTCGCTGGTGGCTCTATTATGGTTTGGGGAGGCATCTGTTTAACAGGTCGTACAGAGTTAGTACCAGTAGACAGAGGTACACTGACTGCCCACAGGTATATAACGGAAATTTTAGAAGAACATGTAGTACCATATGCGCCAATTATAGGAAACGAATTCGTGTTAATGCACGATAATGCACGACCGCATGTTGCAATAATCGTCCAGGAATACCTTAACGATGTTGGTATTCCAGTTTTAGATTGGCCTGCGGTAAGTCCGGACATGAACCCTATCGAGCACGTGTGGGACCTCCTTCACAGACGGATACGAACCCAAAATGTTGCCCCAGCGGACCTGCATGGACTAGAAAATGCTCTCCGTGTCGAGTGGGAGAATTTGGATCAGGCTTATATACGGAGGTTAATCGAATCTCTGCCAAACCGTATGCGAGCGGTCATAAGAGCCAGAGGTGGCAATACTCAGTATTAAAAGCTACTGTTATGACATTTTTCTTTCCAAAATTATAATTTCTTGTTTTAATAAAAATCTCAAGTATGAGTTCTTGTTTTTATTTGGCCTGTATTTTATTTAAACAATCATAGAAATTATATCTTAGAGCGCATTAAAGTATATTTACAACTTTATGCTACAAACAAAGATTATGCGATACTTTTATGATTCAAAACTAAATTATGCGATGCTTTTTTGGCGGAGTGTATTATTTCTGTAGAGCTTCAGATGTTTTATCAAATATACATTTACAATTTCTTAAATTGTGAACTTTGCATCTAGACGCCTTATTTTTTATTTCTTTTTTTTAATTCCTCCAACAAACTTTTCATATTCGATTTTATACAGTAACCACAACTAGCGTGAATTTTTTTATACGTGATTTAAAAAATAAAAACCCTAAAAACTAAGAAAAAAAAATATGTTAAAACCCATTTTAAAATTTGGTGTGACCAGTAATTTTTTTTTTTTTAATTGGTTTATGCAATTTAATTTCATTTCCTTTTAATTAATATTGGACCATTTCCCTTCTTATATGTCCGCATCTTATTTGAATATCTTCTCCAATACCGTCATGCTTTTGAGTGCAATCTATCGGACACTTTTACCACCGAATAAGTAAATTGTTTGCTTATTACACAAACTTATGCATGCGGACACTTCTTTTCCTTTCATTTACACGTTACGAAATTGATTCTGAGCAAACAAATCTACGACATTTTGATTCTTTTCACCTTATAGCACCGACAATATCGTTCCTATATCTTATTGCCGTGTAACTTTGTAGGTATGATTTGTGTCTTTTCGCCGAATGGCAAACTCTCTTTACAGCGTTTCCTCATTGCTAATTGATGCTAAGTCGTTCGCTCCGCTGCTCGTCATCTGCTCATCTATACGCATCTCGGAATAGCTGTTCTTTGATGCGTAAACAAGTCCAGCTTGCTTACTATTATTATTGTGCTATACTAGGAATTTAAAAACATCCATTTGAGTTATTTTTGATAAATAAATTGCAGTCATAAGCGTTGCGAATAACTGAGAATATTTAACAAAAAAAAAGGTGCTTTTAAAAGTTGATTCTCATACCCGTGTTTTCTTTCTGTGTACATTGCAGGACGCCAGATTAAAGCAGCTGGTAGAGGAATTTCAAGAACGATGGGAGAAGATAGCCGAATATTTCACAGATAGATCGGATGTTCAGTGCCAGCAAAGATGGACCAAGGTTGTAAATCCAGAATTAGTCAAGGGACCTTGGACTAAAGAGGTAAATATATTGTTCATACTGTTATAGGCTTTATACCAAATTATCTCCAAACTTTCAAGGTTGAACAGTATGTAGATGTAGATATGTAAATAGACTTAATACGTAGACTAGCAAAATTGAGTTTAAAAATTAAAATTTTATTATTTTTATCTAGGAAAACGATTAGCTTATCTTATTATTTTTACTGTACCGTTTCTCTCAGAATGAATAAGGAGAAAATATTGACTTGTTGGGGTAATATACTGTCATGGAACATGACAGCAATGTCTCTATATCTATTCAAATTCATTTACTTTAAAAATTTTAAACAACTCTTTAGGTGAGACAGCCTGTAGAACTAAAAGCCACCGTTAAGCACCCATTTTATTAAGACTATTGCTATATTCCTTTCCGCTGCATGAATGTTTATTGTAAAACAAAATCTCTGAATAAAACATAAATTATATCTTAAATAATTCTATTTAACGTAAATTGTTCAGAATTGAAGTTAAAAATACAAAACGGTGAAATTGCAAAACAAAACGGAGAAGATCCGATTCCATTAATAAATAAAATACAGGTTTTATTACACCATCACTAAATTTCAGAACCCAGGTGTAAGTTTCAGCGAAATCTGCTACCCCCATCCAATTTTTAATCGAAAATAATATGATTTTGTTGCATTTTGTGAATTGTGTTATGTTCTATCTTTCATAGAAACATTTAAGCATTGCACAAAGTAACTATTCTTAAGATTGATCAAACTCGACAAATTAAAATCAATTTGGATGGATAATGAGTATAAGAAAAGTCCTTTTAATCCTCACAAAATTTCTAAATTTATTGATAAAACATCCAATATAATCATCCCATAAAAAGTCACTATGGACTATCTAAAATCGATTTGTCAAGTTATTAAAGTTTGTTAAATAATGAAAGAAAGGATCATTGTTCTCTGGTAAATCAAATTTTGTGTTAGAGTTTGCTAGTACAAAAGTATGCTTATGGAAGTTATGAGTGACATTTAAAGGACTGTACTTCTTAAGCAGTTGCGGCTCGTCAGGGGAGGCTAAGCCTCCCCTGTTATTTTTATTATTTATTTTTTATATATTATGGTGTTTATGTATTAAAACAGTGTTTAAGCATTGGCGATATGCTAAAACCAAGCAATTTTTACAAAGAATTTATAATAAATAGTATATGTATTCATTACTTCATTTGAAAATGCAAACAATTTCCAATAATGCATAAAATTTTACTGCACGCAGTTGTGATACGTTTTGTCGTTCGTAAAACGTTAAAAGCAGTTCGCACGTATTACATTTTTAATACTGCAGAGTAACTGACATCAGTTCTGCGTGGAATCGTTTGTTAGCTCTTAATCAAACTTTACAAGATTACAGAAATAATAATCGTCGTTTTAATGATATATATATCTTATATATAATTACTTATATTTTGACAAAGAACCCAAGATTGTCCTATCAATTGGAAATACGTTAACCGTACAGGCAGAAGTTAGATTTCAAGATATACTCAAGTTACGTTTCTTTAATTTATTGAGTTTTCACAAATTCTTAATTTATTCAAAAAACTTTCCGTAAAATTGCTTAGAAAACACTTTTACAACAATAGTTTTGTTTTGACGAAATTCACGATCCACAAATGTTCGGAGAATGTTAAACGTCAGTTGAGATGTTAAATTTTATTAATAAAAACCATTTATATGAATGTATGCCGGAACTGAGTAAACTTATAAGCATTGACTAAAAAAAAGTTAAAAACTACAGCCGAAAAACTATGTATAAAAATCGATTAAGCAGTTTATCCTTAATATCAATTGAAAATGTTTTTTTTTTTATTACATTAAGGCAAAATGATGTATTTACGAGCGGGTAAGAGTAAGCGATACAGTTTTCCGTGTTTCAAAGAAATATTAAAATATTTATTTTAGTTTTAAAAAAAAAGATTTATTTAGTTGTTATTATCATTTATCAACAACTTATTTTTTATTTACCCTAGAATTTTATGAGTTACTTTATATTTGTTATTTATTATTAGTTTATTTTTGGTTTATTAAGAGTTTATTTTAACTTTTTATTAGCTTTTTACCTATCACCTTACATCATCTATCCATTTTCCTATTCAGGTAAGATTTCACTCTTATCTTTACGTGGTTCTTGCTAGACGAGTAATTTTATTTTATTTTGATTTCTTTTTTATGTCACTTTTTATTCTACACTTCCAATTAATGATACAGTAGTAGATATAAAAATATAATTTATTGACAGAGAAGAGTTAGATTACACTAGCCTCCCCTGGGCAAAAAGTCACGAAACGCCACTGTTCTTAAGAACATCTTCCTTTAATTTCCTTTTTGTTAAGTTTTTATACCAGCATTTCCAATAGCTTGATGTATTAGTCTATATAGGCCTATCTATCGAAGTAATCCCCTGGGTTTATTTATGACTTGCCAAAAATCTTTTCGCGTCCAGAGCATCGCATTCACACAGGATGTGGTACGCAGTCCCTGTTATCCTATTACACACAATCTGCAGTGGGTATCTCCAGTGTTGATCTCAATTGTTTGGTGGTGTTCTCTAAGGCCACAGTACACTGTTAGGAAACCTACAACTAATGTTCGAAGGTGATTCCTACTGAAGTTTAGTAGTTCTTCAGTCTTATTTTTTGATGGTCCTTTCATACAGATTTTCCATGAATTTACCTGCTTTATATCTATTATTCCAGTTGTCCTTATGTCTCTTTTTGGGCCAAATCCTTACCTGCTCTCCTGCTGTGTTTTTAGGCATTCCAGGACCTGTAAATGAACCGCGGATTAATTTCTTGCGAACTCATCGCCTTTATCGTTTTCTTCAATTCACGAAAATCCGGGCACCAACACTAAAGTGACTTCACTGTGCTCGGTGAATATATCCTCAACTCTGTTTTGACTGCACTCTGGGGTTCACTAATGCCCTAAGTATCTCCTGGTTATCTGTTGCGCAATACAAATCCGTGTGTTCTTATAAGCCCTCTGTTGCACAGTGCAATATTGCCTGTGCTAGTGCTCGAAACCCCGCAGCATATTTTTTTAATGGAAGACTGATCATTGTATTTCTCACCTCACTTGATATTCCAGCTTTTAATATGCTTGAAATATGTCTCCTAGCGTTGCAATTGAATTAGCAACATCAAAATTTCATTAATGTTTATTTTGTATCAATAAATTTCTTTGAAATTACTATTTATACCATAATTTCTAGTTATCATTATTAAGTTACAATCGCCTAGCAAATTCTTTCTTTTTATAACCACCTGCTATCTAATTATTTAACCACAATTTCCATCGCCTTCTGATCGAAGCTATTTTTAAATCCATAAAGCGTTTGTGGTGGTGGTAATATTCGAGCTTAGTAAAGAAAGGTAATATTTGTTCATTTTCAACCACCCCTGACAGTTGCCAGATAGGAAATAAACATCCTCTTTCCTTCATATCATTCTTTACGTTTCTATTAATCATTGTTCCCCGTAATTACGATTTTCCTCGTTCACTAAGACATAAATCCTGTTCTTGAGGGCCGTAATTTGCGGTCAAGATGTCGTGCAGGAAACGATCGTTAAATACATTTCCAGGTCGATACTTGTCTTACGCGTTGATGGTTACTGATCGCTGATGTGTGCCTCCGTTGGTCGTTTCTTTGTAACAGCGCTGCTTTTTTCTCCCCTCTTTCGTTCGACGATTTTTATCATTTTGGCCCGGTCACCTCGCGTTTTTCCTTTCAACCCTCTAGCGCTGCGCCGTCAAGCGTGAATGTCGGTGGCGACTGCCGTCGCGGGCTTCATCGTTGGAAGACAATGGAGCGGAGGAACCCCTTTCGATTGTGACGGTGGAAGACCCACACACTCGGGTGGACCGGTTCACAATAATTTTCTATGTAATACGGTACGTTAACCTCGGTTTGCGCACTCGTGGATTGTCTTACACGATTTCAAATTACACAAAAGGGATAATTTTCGTCTGTGTTTTTTATTTTTGCCGCGTGTGAGGTCCTCATCCATCGTTAATAAGTACTATCATATTACGAATTGTATCCACGCAGTAACTGTTGCAGAAATACCTACATTGTTCAAATTGCTTTTATAAAAGAGTAGGTATATAACTATACAGGGTGATCCAAATTAAAGCGGCACCATTGCTATGTCCGTTATTATATGAGCTACGTGGTCGATTAAATTAGAAAAGATGTAGTAATTTTTACGCTGATTGCGATGGTGAAAACAGAAAGAAAAACCAACATGTAGGTAACGACTTATTTCTAAAAATGTAATTTTTTTAAATGGAACACCCTGTATATTTTTATGCCAATCGATGTATAATCGCTTGCGTAATATAAATGTCCATATTACTTTTTTTGATAAAGATGAAAGTAACTGAGATAATTCAAAAAGACGGTTTAGTGAAGTTGAATGAACATTCTTTTCAATATAAGCAAAAAGTCTTGAAAAACAAAAAAAAAACAAAAAAAATTAAAAGACAAAATTTCTGTTTGTGGAATTACAAAATGCAAAAACAAATACAAAATACAAATACAAAAAAAAATTATAGTAAATGCTCAAAAACGTCGCCTGCTACTTCAACACATTTCTGTGACCTTTTTAAAACACTTCGTGTAGCTTGAAGAATAACTCTGCCATCAATAGAATTTATAATATTGCGGATACCGTCTTGTAGTTCATCTACATTATGGACTACTCTTTTGTAAATTTCGCTTTTTACATATCCCCAAAAGTAGAAGTCGAGAGGCGTTATATCTGGCGAACGAGGGGGAAATGGAACAGGACCATTTGTAGCTATCCATTTATCTCTAAACAGTCTCCTAAGAAGCGTTGAAACATCACGATGATTATGGGGAGGTGCTCCATCCTGCTGAAAATGAACACCTTGTCTGCTTTTCAAATCCAGGTCGTCGAGAAATTCTTGTAATAGTGGTTCTAGAAATTCCTTATAACGTTCTCCTGTTAACGTATCGTGGTATAAATATGGACCTATAATTTTCGACCCGATCAATCCACACCAAACATTAACACTGAAACGTCTCTGTGGATTATTTTGCCGCACCAATAAAGGATTTTCCATACTCCAAAAGTGATTATTCTTTTTATTGTACATTCCGCGATTGGAGAAATTTGCCTCGTCACTCCACAATATTTTTCGCGAAAAGTTTGGATCTTCAGTACATCTCTCAATAAACCACCTACAAAACTGTAATCTTCTCCCGCTATCACCGTCGTATAACGTTTGAACTGATTGGTATTTATACGGGAAAAATTTGTATTTCTTCAGAATCCTTCGAATCGTCGTATAAGCAATACCAGTTTCTGTAGATAACTGTCTTATCGAATTATTTGGATGTACTTCAAAATATGTCAAAACAGTAATTTCCGTTTCTTCGGAAACAATAGTGGCCGCCTTTGTCCTTTTTTTGGCAAATACATTTTCGTTATTTCGAAATTGTCGGTACAGACTTAAAAAGTATCTGCGGTTTGGTACTGGTCGTCCAGGAAACAATTGGTTGTATTGTTGAACTGCTCTTTCGCTATTTTTGTGGCATATCAAATATGCTTCCAGCATATCACATTTTTCAATATGTGAAAAAGGCATTTCCAAATCAATTTACTGTAACTTTCAAGTATGAAACGCGCACTTTATTTTTACGCACACGATCAAAATTAATTTGACAATCATTATGACACTTCGGGCCAACTGCGTTTCTGATTCAAATTATTTTACATATGATGCAGGGAGAAGTTTCGTATGAAGTCGTTAGGTACGCGATAGGCCTATCGAGATAGGTACTTAGATATTAATAAGGGTGATTAATTTTGTCATTCAATACGGTAGGTATCTAAGCGTAAGAGTTTCATAATTAACAGTAAGAAAGATTTACACCAACATTTTATACATGTATGTATTGCCTTTAAAAATAAAGTACATTCATTCAAGTTCACTAAACCGTCTTTTTGAATTATCTCAGTTACTTTCACCTTTATCAAAAAAAGTAATATGAACATTTTTATTACGCAAGCGATTATACATCGATTGGCATAAAAATATACAGGGTGTTTTATTTATTTAAAAAAATTACATTTTTAGAAATAAGTCGTTACCTACATGTTGGTTTTTCTTTCTGTTTTCACCATCGCAATCAGCGTAAAAAATACTACATCTTTTCTAATTTAACCGACTACGTACCTCATATAATAACGGAGATAGCAATGGTGCCGCTTTAATTTGGATCACCCTGTATACTCCTAATAAATAAAAATTTATTCCTACGTAATACAAAAATTTAAAATGAAAATATTTATTTAAATCCAAACTCAGCCATAACTCGTGAAAAAAGATATTAAATAATTGCCCACATTAACTATATCTGCGAATGGTCATTGTTTTGAGGAAGTTTTGCATGTCTTTTTGGCACAACTGTGACTGTATTTGCTGAATATTTGCTTTTTAAGCGTTGGAATCGTTTACAGAGCATTAACGTAGATTCTTTCCTTCACGTAGCGCCAAAGAAAAAAGTCTAGCAGAGTTAAATTGCAGGATCTAGGGGGCCAATTTATGGATTTTCTTTTAGCGCAGCACTGGAAGTGTTGTTCGATATCGGTTAAACAAAGTGAGTTAGCACCATTATTCTTAAAAATTAAGGTCCAATAATAATAATAATAATATTTATTTGCCGTCCGATCACATGGGTGATATAAGCAATAGTCAAAAGCACACAAATATAAAAACAAAAGTATGTTACAATGATAAAAATTCCTCATAAGAGTAGCGGCACTTATCAATGAAAATTTTTTTTACAATTTCGCTTGAATTCATTTAAGTTATTAATATTTTTCATATGCAGAGGCAAGCTATTGTATAATCTGGCAAAACCATACTTTGGAGACTTTTCGAAAAGAGCCGTAAGGTGTCTGGGTAGTACACAAATATTACATTGTCTAGTTTGGTAGTTCCTTTCGTCCCTAAGATATAAGTGACTATTATATATGTATATATTTGGCAACGTTAACAGCTTGTAGGCACGAAAGAACTGCCTACAGCTATCACGAAGCCCCAATCCGAACATTAAGCGCAAGATTCTTTTCTGAGCAATAAGTACACCCCTGTAACCTGTGCTTCGTCCCCACATCAAGATGTTGTAAGAAATGGCAGAGTATACCAATGAGTAATATACATCCAGCAGGGAGTCACCACTCACCACTATCTAGCACTGATTTTAGCTGGAAAAGAGCAGAATACGCTTGATTAAGCTGTTTACACACGTGTGATGTATGTTGGACAAAATTCAGGTTGCTGTGAACTATGATACCAAGAAACTTTACCGATTTTGACAACGGTATCGTCAAGTCAGCATACCTTCTCTGGTGAAAATGTATATATGTGGTTTTGTCTTCGTTTAGAATCAGTCTATTTGTACTACACCAGCTCTCAAACTCACATGTAACCCGACAAATTTCGTGCTCTAGATTCCCAATGGAATCAGAAGACACGGCAACCGTGGTATCATCAGCAAATAATACCACATGAGCATTTGGAATAAACTGCGGCAAATCATTTATGTATAGTAAAAACAGCAAGGGCTCAAGAACTGACCCTTGCGGTACACCGACTCGGCCTGCCGTAATACAACCTTCATTTTGCGATCAGTTACAAAAGATATTATCCAGCCTTGTAGAGGTTCACGTATACCAAGCCGATACAATTTATCCTGTAGGAAGCGATAACTCCGCCTGTCCAAGAACCATATTAATCGTAACTAGTTGGTAGTAAAGAGGTTCCTCGCCTACCCTAGATGCGGCAGTTCTATCTATTGACAAACCCACTGAAATGGAAGTGGGGTTTTGTCGCTAAAAATGATTTTTTTTACTACCACATCTGGAATTACAACTTTACTACAGTCATTCGAAGATTCAAACGCGTTCGACAAAACGTCACCTTCCAGCTTTGATAAGTAAATAACTGCTGTAAAAAGGCAGCAAAGACAATATTACATATGATTCTTTTCTGTTTTCGTTAGTGTTTCTTTATCAATAAGAAGTATACGACAATCACTCAATGCAAATAAAAAAAAATTGAAGTTTAAAATATTGAAATTGATTACGTTAGCTATACGCCTTCATTATTTTTATTCTGTAGAATTGTGTACACACGCATTCGTTGCTCAAATCTGTACAGTATAGGATTTCTTCAACTGGTTATTAAAGTGTTGCGTAAAGAGGAAGTCCCACTGAAGAGTTAGTTATTAAGAGAAGGGGGGCTCCAAGATATTTGTGCGTGTCGTACACGGAGAGAGGATGTTTGTTTTTAAGGAGTGCGTTTCAATAGTTGACGGCAGAAGTTACCTTAATCATACAATTAATGCGAGACTTACAAGCAATTGTCATCGGTGGTTTCATCGCATTATAATAATTTATTAACAAGCAACAAATATTTAAACCCTAAGCCTTATTTATATGCTGTTTATTAACTTTAAAAAGAAATGACTCCCAAGGATAGAAACTGTTTGCCTGTTTTTTGTTAGTAGTGCCCAAAAATTTTATCTTTCTTACTGCAAAAAATACTGCCTTTCATTAAAATTGAAGTACAGGTACGGTCTAATGAGTTTATTCTTTGCAATAATTTACTAATCAAGTAATTTACATACTCATATGACGGCTGCAGCATGTGTAATTAATACCAATCAACTTGAACTGATATAATGCCAATTACGAAGGTACTGATTTCGGAGAAATTCTTTAAGAACCCGTTTCAATTGCGGCCTTGACCTCGTGGTGCTATCCTGATAATGCAGGATAGATTTTTTCACCTTCGAATAACGCTCACATTCGCCTCTAAATTATTATTTAGAGGCGAATGTGAGCGTTATTCGATTATTTTGGTGTTTTAATCAAAGTAATCCGACGACCAATACTAGATGCTCTCCCAGTTCGTTACACAGCTGATCACTTGTAAGCAAAGAATGACGTTTATTATAGAATAAAACCGAGCGAGTGGTTCTATTCTATAATGATAATAATTCAATAAAAGGATTTAAATTGATACTAATGTAATGAACAACCAGAAATGTTATTATATTGTTTTAAATAAAAAAAGGTTATTAGAAATATTTCACCTGGAATAGAAATTCCAGGAATTAAACACCGCTTTTAACTGTAGTTGTATTTCACACTATCTAAAATGTAATTTACACCTGCTCGACGAACCTTCTTGTTATTTTTAGTTCTACATATATGCCATTAAAAAATGATCCTGCTGGTCTTCAATCGTGTTTTATAAATAGCCAACCAAGTATTGGTATTGAAATAAAATGGAAATCAATAACTGTTATTGTTCGATTTTTTTTATTTAAAAAAGTAATATTGTCACAGAAAAATAAACCTTCATTTTTTGTTTATGCTTAGCATTAATAATAAAGATATCAAATACCTACTTTATTATAAACATCTCTACAATGTTGTTTACTTACTAATAACAGTGTTCCTATTTTTAAATCATAAAAATATATTCGGAAATTCCTGCTAAAACATATTTAATAGGGACGTTTGCGATAGTGATGTGACGTGTTAGATTCTAATACTCGAGAATTCCAGACTCAATTTTAATACTCGACTTCTCAGACTCGATTCTAATGCAGGAGTTGTTAAATGTTAACCAGAACAAACAAACGAAATATACATATATAGTGTCATTAAACCTATTGTGGTCTGACATTATTAATAAAAATTACAATAATTAATAAAGAACAGGGTTACAAAATATTTGTCAGAGTTAGATAAAAATTTGCTTGTGTATTTTAAACTAAAACGAACAAGCAAATACACAACAATAATACACACGTTCACAACGAGGGAACAACCCAAAATTTATGATTAATAAATTCTTCAAATGAGTAGAAAGGTTGCTTCAGCAATACAGTGTTTAATTTTTGACGAAATGTGTTTAAGTTGGAAGAGTCTACAATCGAAGAAGGTATTTTATTAAAGAAAGAGTAACCCATGTAATACAGACCGTTCAATGCTGGAATATTTTCTGTTAGAATCAAGATCTGCATGCAAGACATCAAGCCAATGAAATCTGAAATGGAGTCTACGAATTCAAGTCTGGAGTCGAGTCCACAGATTCGAGTCTGGAATCGAGTCTACGAATTCGAGTCTGGAATCGATTTTACACATTCTATTCTGAAATGGAGTAGGTATTCGAAGCTAAGAACTAATTACCGATAACTCGAGTAATCCTAGCAATTGGTATGCGATTATAACAAGTGCTTTCAAGAATCCATAAAATCATGGTCATGTTTACGTTTATTTGGAAATCGCTACCAATAATATTGCTAATAAATGTGATTGCTTTGCGAAAATTTGATGAATCGAAATAAAATAAAAGTCTATATTTACCAAGGTGTTTTTATTTAAAAAGAAATGCGAACAGGAGTGTTTGCACTTCTTTTACATAACTTTAATCTCTTTAAAAATTGGCGGGCAATATTTAAATAAAATCCGCTGATCGAAAGTGTACCAGTAAGAGGACATGGCAGTAATAATTCTATCTGCCGATATCTTCGACATCCCTCAAGGTTTACGTATTCTAGTTTTTGAAACCGATAACCAAACTCTCAAACTTATAAAAATCACATTTATTTTTTTTTGCCACAACTTCAAATGTCCGTCAAAAATGGTGAGTAGTATTTATACAACAATTTCTGCTAATGTTAGGAAGTGTACCAGTAAGACGACATGGCAGTAATAATTATATCCGTCAACATCATCAACATCCCTCAAGATTTATGAGTTGTCGTTTCTGAAGTCGATGCACAAACCCTTAACCCATTTATGCCCGAAACTATTTTTTTTTTTTCTGAAATCGATGATACTGATATATATTGATATGGGGGCGAAACTAAGCATGTTAGAAAAGTTTAAACTGATTTTCCATATTTTTTTTAGGAAATATGATGTGAGTCATTTTCGACCCGCTGGGCAAATGGGATATCAAAATTAGGTTGAATTATATTTTTTTATATTTGCAAAACATTATAAAATATATTTCTATAAACAATACAAACACATAAACATTCATAATTCTAAATAGTATACAATTTTTACTTGTGGTAATTCAAAAAACACTTGTCATGCAGCGCTACACCACATCTATTACAAGCCTTTGTTGTTTTACTTTTACAACTTGCACACCTGCGTCGATTTTGACTGATTATTATTAAATGTTGACCTTCTTGACGAGATGCTGGACTTATAAAGCTAGATGAGGGACCGGTTGATAATGGACGTCGTCCGTATTTCTGCAGTATAGATATCACAGCCGCTCTTCGAAATTCTAAGTTATCCATTGTTTTTCCAAACTTCCGCGAAAGAATCCAGGCGTTGTTCATGCAAACATCAAATATCCAAAACATAATCGGTATATACCATTTCTTACCCCGAAACCCTATTCTATAATTAGAAACATTGTTGTCCATGAGATCAACACCTCCCATAAATTTATTATAGCAACTCACTACGTTTGGTTGCGGAATTTCAATCTTTGCCTTATCTTTTGCAGAGTATCGTGCAGCTTGTCGGACTGGTGTTACTCCGTATTCATTAGACAAAAGTGTGACAACATTGTTGTCATTCCACTTCACACACACGATATTATTTTCTGCATCAATAGCGCTGGTATACGCTCCTCTTTCTTTCTTCTTCATGAGAGAATTACTGTCTATAGGACATTTGTCTGTGCGGTTTTCACGCACTGTGCCTGTTGCACCAAAACCTAAGTCACCAAGCTTGTGGATAAGCGAAGCACTCGTAAAAAAATTGTCAAAAAACAAGGAAAATTCTATATCTGTGAAGTTATCATTCAATAAATTTGCGAAATTCATAACGACAGATTCGCCTAAGCCCATTTTCAGAGTTTCATTTGCCTGTCTATTTCGACCTTGATAGATATCAAAGTTCACACAATAACCAGATGGAAGTGCAAGAACCCATGCTTTGTAGCCAAAACGAATTGGTTTTCCTCTTATGAATTGCTTGCAGCCATTTCTGCCAAAATAAGGAATCATTGATTCATCTATTGACATAAATGAATTTATAGGTGTAAATCTTATAAATGCATCATTTATTTTGTTCATCAAAGGACGCAGTTTTGCCATCTTGTCACCTTGAAGTAAATTGTTATTATCTGCTGCATGGATGAAGCGAAATATTTCTTCAAACCTATTCCTCCTGATAGAATTATATACTAAAGTATTTCTTACGTCTTCGCATACTTCCCAAAACATACGCCGTCTAGGAACAGGGACGTAGCCACTCAAATATAATATAGCAATGAAGACAAGCATCTCGTCATTTCCAAGTTCAAACCTACAATTTTTCATGGCAGCATATTGAACGGTATTTTTTACTAGGTGTTCCAGAATATCATGATTTAAAAAGAGTTTTAGAAACTCCAGGGGATCGCTTTCACTAGAGAGTGGAATTATAGGAATCTTAGTAGTCCCAATTTGTTGCGTTTTTCCCTTTTGTAAATCTCCAATTATCCAGTTTCGTTTTTTTTGGATTTTCTTCTGTTTGGTTTCAACTTGATTATCATGCCTTTCCTTTTCTGTCAGATTATTATCGTGGTCAGAATCATTTCTGTCTGCGTCGAGATTTGTTTCTGCCCTACAGTTCAGCTGTTTTGAATTCAAACGATTAGGGTCATTACAGCTTTCATCTCCAGAGTCCTCGTCACTTTGCCAGTCATTATCGTCAGGGGGAGTGATGTATATAGTACTTGGAATCTCGTCATTTTCCTCAAGCCTCTCAATTTCATCCAACAGCTCTGCTGTTGTCAAAGGTTTTTTCCTAATAAAGAAAACAAAAGTAGTGTCATATGCCCAGCGGGTCGGTACCGACCCATTCAAATTTAGACGGTTATGTAGCACCAAATACTGCATATATCGTAATTTTTGTTAAAACAATATAAATAGTAATGTTATAAAAATAGCTACTACAAATATTTACAGTATCCAGTATTAGTTTTACAAACTTACCAATAATTTAGTTGATCCATGTCAGGCTTACTATAACCTCACATGCAAACTTCAAAGATAAACACATGCGCACTGCACTTTAACTGATTTAACGGAAATCGAGTTCAGACTTGTGCTTCTAATAAACGATATTCAGTATAGGCAACACTCTCAACGTATGTATCTCGTCAATTACATACATTGAAGGTACGGGGTCGTTAGTGACCCGTTGGGCATAAATGGGTTAAACTTATAAAAATCGCATTTATTTTTTCTCCCACAACCCCAAATGTTCTTCGAAACTGGCGGGTTATATTTATGTATATAAAAATTTCCGCTAATGTCAGGATGTGTACCAGTAATAATTATATCTGCCGATATCTTGGACATCCTTCAAGATTTACGTATTGTCGTTCTAGAAACCGATAACCAAACTCTCAAACTTATGAAAATCACATTTATTTTTTTTTTCCACAACTTCCAATGTCCTTCAAAAATGGCGGCTAATATTAATATAAAAGTTCCCGCTAACGTTAAAAAATGCATCGGTAGGAAAAAACCTCAAACTTATAAGAATTTCCTATAAGTTTGAGCATTTGTTTATGATTTATATAGGTTCTTCATAACTGTTTAGAGAACGGAAACCGCTATCATAACTGTTTTGAACCCCTGTACTTAATAATTTTTTTAAATCCAGTGTTTACTTAGTACAAACAATCAAACATACACACGACCATAAACAAACTCACAACATCACAAATGAAGGTAGTTATTATTTGAATAACGGTAATTATTTGAATGAAAATGAAAATTATTATTTGAATAAGAATATTTATTTGAATAGCAGTAGTTATTTGAATGAGAATGATTATTTGAATAATAAGAATTATTCGAATGATGAATAATTATTTGAATGAAGAATAATTATCCAAATAATTATTTGAATAATGAATGCAATGAATGTTACCGTTCGTTATTGAATAATTGAATAATGAATAAGAAGTTATCTATTATTTCTGAATAAGAATAACGACGTTATTCATTTATTTTTATTATGAATCTGAATAAATTTTGGCCAACCCTGCCAGCAGACATAAGGAGAATCGGTATAATTCGCACGCGATTCGTACGAAATCCGTAATTCAGTTTTTTATTGTAATTCGTTCGGGTGGCTCCACCCACCACTTCGAGTTCGTGGCGTTTGCTGCGCGTGAAGGCGGTCCTCCCGCCAAACTCTGCTAAATCGTGCTGTAGTACATAGTTGAAGTGTAATTGCTACAAGAAGGCAATAATATAAGAGTGCAAAGACAGGAATAACATGTTATTGTTGTACATTCATTTGAATTACCTACATCTAGATCCAGTTTGCGTTGTACCCTAGTTTACTTATTAATGATTTTGTTTGTTTTGCTTTATCTTTGATAAGTGAAATAGGGTGGGTTTCATCTTATATTAATTAAATATAAGAATTTCGTGTCTGTATTATACGATATCAAATTTAATTTTGTTACACTACAATTTAAAGATCAATCGCGCTTGGTAAAATATATTTTCGCATGGCCTTGAAAGCAGCTGTAAGGAAATCGTTGTTTTTTTTTGCCAAGCGTTCAATGTCCTCCTTTTGCTTTTCAAATAGAATAATTAAGTGCTTTTTTATCTACTCATACCTAATCAGAACGATTGATTCATCTTCTGCTAATGAAATCAGCCGCTGTTCTATAATTGCACGCTTCTCAGAGCTTTGCGGATGTATTCCGTATACGCACGGTTCAAACTATATTTATACGGGTACACCTTTTTTTTTTTTTCCTAGTAACCTGTCGAAACCGTTGTGAATAAGACTTTTTGTTTTATTGCGGTGGGACTCACTAGACGACCTTGATGAGTATGCGAATAAGCGTCTCTTTCGACGGCCTGGCAGACGGATTTGACGGTTGTCGTTGCTTCGCGCGTAGTTGTGGCCGCGCAGAAGAGTTTTAAGTTGAAGTTAGAAGGCAGGATCGAATTACGCGATAATGGGAGGGGCCGCGCCAGTTTCCCGCGCGAATTCCATACTGGTTGGGTATTTGGTTGTTTAGAAGCATTTGCGTGGGACGTTCAATGTGCACAAAAAAACAAAAACGACTGGTAATTTTATGCAAACAGATAAATGTACAACACCAGATTACTCCTACAATAAATTTGATATTTCCTGTGTTTTTCCTGGAAGTTCTGTAAGATCATCACTTTATAAATTCCAAAACCAATCTGATGCTCTCATAAATGCAATTCTTGTAGTTATTGTTTTTTAGGGTTTTCAACCCTACAGATTAACCTGAAATTGACTTATATTTTATTTACAGGAAGATGAGAAAGTTAAGGAATTGGTTCATAAATACGGACCAAAAAAATGGACCCTGATAGCGAGGCATTTAAAAGGTAGAATAGGAAAACAATGTCGCGAGAGGTGGCACAATCACTTGGACCCCAACATCAATAAGAGCGCTTGGACGGAACGCGAAGATATGGTTATCTACCAAGCGCACAAAGAATTGGGTAACCAATGGGCCAAAATCGCCAAACTCCTGCCAGGTAGGACCGATAATGCCATTAAGAATCACTGGAACTCCACCATGCGACGGAAATACGAGGCGGAGAGTCGTGGTGACGATACGAAGAAGGGCCGCAGTAGGAAGAACCAGTCGAAGCTGATCGAGCAGAACAGGTATCAACATACGCAGGCGGCCCAATTAGACTGCCAGTACATAAACATGTGTTCGGGTGTAAGTTTAGGCTGATCCGTTCGCTTTTTATTATTGATTCTATTCGTCGATTTTAGGATTACCCCGAACTGTACGACAACGCCAGCCAATCCAGTTCAGGTGCCTTATCGGTCGGGGCGCAAACGTCAAGTCCAAGCCCCGTAACTTCTACGCAAACCCTCCTCAGTTCCTATGAAAAAACCAACTCCCCTCCCCAAATGGTTTATAATCCAGCGGAGAATTATATTAATCAAGATTATTATAACAATTCGAGTCCTATGAAGGTTGCCTACGTCGACGATGGTTTCGGTCTGTGCAACAATTCGCCGGGAATTACACCTTTTAAACCGTTGGAAATGGACAAACATATCATACATTCAAGTAAGTGTTGTTTTTGTTCAGTGGCGGCCCGTAACTTTTTACGCCGTCATACCTTTTACTTAATGAGCGCATTCGAGAACTTATGCCAGAAAACACGAAAAAGAAAAGCGATTTTAGTCGGAAACGGTACACCTTGATGTTTGAAAAAGCTCCAAAATATTTAAATGTGACATTAAAACCGTAACAAAGTTTAAGATAAAAATTTTATGGTAAAAAATGTGGGTCCGTCCCTCGAGGAAGTTATGGTCGGAATATAAAAATTATATTTTCTGTGGTCGATTTGCTGTTTGAAGCTTAATTGATGTGCCAAGTTTCAATTTCTTAAATAACGGCATTGCCGAGATGTATGAAAAAGATTGATTTCAAGGCGCCACCTTCAGTGCGCTCTAGCTTTCTTAGAAAGCATATTTGGATAAGTTGATTTGATGACGATCGACATAAAATCATGTCTAGAATCTGCCGTTATCGTATGTTGGTGGCATTTCTGGACGGACAGCCTGTATACAGGATGTTCAGTGAAAATCCTCACTGGATCAATCAATATTTTTATAACGGCACCTTAACAAGACCGCAATGTTTCGACTTTATTAGTCTAAATTTGCGACAGGTGATGTTTTTTCAACAAGATGGCGCCCTTGTTCATAATAGTAACCTGATAAGCCATTATTTGAACAGGATAATTCCGAGGCGATGGATACATGCTAATAGTCCCTATAAAAATGGCGAGTTCGGTATCCAGATTTATGTCGTCTAAACTAGTTTCTTTGGGAGCACTTAAAAAAATGCAGTTTACGGTAACCATTAAGCGAAAGCTATCTATGATTTAGAATCGCTTGTGCTAGTATAGCGCCAGAAACATAATAAATGCAAGTGGTGAACCGGTGCAGGATTAATTAAGCAATGTTAAAATGTGTGGAATGCAATGGAGGAACGTTTTTTTTACTTTTATTTTCAAATATTTTGTTGTTATGTTCTCTTTTTTAAGTTCTTAGCAGTTAATGTAATTTCAAAAATAAATTAGGATTCAGGTGCTTAGATGTAAAATATCTACGTCAATCTTAGCCTTGTTCAAATCCTCATTATCTCGGAAAAGTACAACAGATAAGTTGGCAGCAGACACACAAATGCGTTGCAGATCCGAAAAATCGTATTAAAAGAAAATTGAGTATGACAGCGCCCCCTGGCGGAGATGCAATTAATCTTAATAAGTAATTACCACGTAATGTGGCCCCCTACCGGACATTTGCCGTAAAATTTTCAGAACTTCCTCGCTGAACACCCGTGTATTATAAATTATAGACTACCTTCATATTAAACTGATCGCTAATTAATAATAAAAATACCTAATATTAAACACTTAAATAACTATTCACTACTAATTTATTTCTACTGGTTTTTACCGTGCACGTCTCTTCATTTTGACCGGCTTCATTATCTCGAATCAACTAACTCTGCCCAATCGCAGCGTCGTTTTTAAATCCCGCGCGATTGCTTTTCGAATCTTCTCGGGTCATCTCGACACTTCTCACAATTATCTCCATTCTTCTATTTACACGTTGTACACAATAAAGTCCCAAGATAATTATATAAAGTACCGCTGTCCATTAGGCTTGTGTATTGAAGAGAAAAAGCATTATTTTTGCCCGAAAATTGCGATTTTTCTAGCTATTTCACGGTGACACTTGTCACTAATGTCAAAAAGACAAGAAACTTTGTGCATTTCGAATATGCCCGGTTGTTTTGCCCAAAAAATGACAGATCGCGGTACTTTATATATCTAACAACATTAATACACAGAACTAGAAAGTCGGGGCCGTTCACCCAGCCAACTAATTAGCTGTTAAATGACCGATTACGCCCCCAAACAGCGGACCGGCTAAACCGCACCATCCTCCGCTAACCCTCGTACACACCTGTGGTTAGGGATCGTTAGTACACTCTGTATATTCCTTTTTCTTAATTGTTGCCTCTCACTTGTAAAAAGACTCCACGTTTCGCGTCTTGCACTCGTTCGTCATTCCGGCCTCTGACGTTGCTTACATGGACTTCGTTCTTTAATTCATTGGCCGTTAGCACCATCTATTAGTATCTATCGAAAGAGCCATTTTAAACGAGTTTACGTTTTAGCCGTAATTTTTATAACAGTTCCATTTCTATCTATATTATTTCGCTCAAATAGTCATTGCCATAACCATTTAACAAGAATTAGACAGGTCATGTCAAAAACCGATGAACTATTTGCGGATAAAGCCCAACAACTGAAACAACTAGTATACACTGACTAGGTTAAATAAGTATAAAAATGCTGATGGAAACAGAATGTTATATGATTCAGGAGCTCTATAAATTTACTTATTTATTTAATCTTTACATATTTTTATCCAATGATTTTTGTTTATACAGGATTAGGATTAGCCCCAATCGAATTTATAAGAAATGCTACCGTACCTGTAACAAATGAAATAACACACACCAGAGCCCCAACTCCGTCGATTTTAAGAAGAGGTTCTAAACTTCGAAGGCGTAGATATAGTGATTATATGGGGGATTGTGATTTAGGTTTAAACGATTGTGCCATCAACGCCGCTGACGTAAGTTAAATTCTCAGAATTTTAAAGCAACGCTTGCTAAACGTTCCGATTTCCCACTACTAGGATCTGGAATCTGTTCATATGATTCTGTCCGAAGACGTGAAACCTCTCCTACCCATCAGTCCCCAAAAAGCCGACAATACTCCCATCAAACAATTACCCTTCAGTCCTTCACAATTCCTAAATAGTCCTAACATTCAATTCGACGTAGCTTCCTCCTCGACGCCGGTGAAGCGGATACAAGTTTCGACGCCGCACAAGAACAGAATTAAGACGGAAAGGGATTACAGTCCTTTGAGCACCCCCAACGGGCTTTCCGCCGCGATTAAATACAGTGCGGATACCATAACTCCTAGTAAATTAAATCGCTGTTTTACGGGCGATACACCTAGGACACCTACGCCGTTCAAGAAAGCCTTGGAAGATATGGAGAAGAAATCTGGACCTCTGAAGAATCTGCCGGATACTCCGACTAGGTTAGAGGACATCACAGAGATTATGAAGAAGGATCAGGACTTGAGTTCGAACTACGAGACCGATTCCAGTATGATAATAGCGGTTAGTTCTATTAACTTTTTTTTTTTAAGGAAAAAAACGTAATGAATTAAATCTTTCTTGTATTGTTTAGAATGATAGTGGGTACCTAACGGGAAAACGCAAATCTGGAGCTTCCTATCCTAGTGGAAAAGAGAACAATCCTAATAAACGTGTTAGAAAAGCACTGGCTTGGTCGTCAATTCACACAAGTTCTTCAGATTTATCAGTTACAATAGAGACTCCTGTAAGTATATATATATCTACTAACAGAAATTTATACGATTTGCAACTCGTTATTGACAAATATGCGTGTTTCGCCTTATCCAAGGCACGTCAGTGTCACTTAACGACATATTACTTTTACACACAAAGCTTATACAAATAGTATATGATTTTTCAATGTTAATAGTAATTTATTAGAGTTATACGATCTGGAAATCATTATTTTAGCGAAAATTTTCGTTAATTTGTCAATTTAAATTTTCCAACATGTTCTAATTCGAACACAAATTTTACATTATTTTCACATAAGCCCTTAAGTTTGCACTGATGCATCAATTAATTGATTTACATGCAGTTAAAATGCAGAAAAATGTAACATGCATATTATTATAAACTCTTATTAATAAACTCTTATAAACTCTTCGCCTTATCCAAGACTCGTTAGTGTCACTTGACGACATTTATTTTTTTATGAACAAAGCTTATACATATATGCTTTTGCAATATTAATAGTAATGTATAAGAGTTATACGATTTGGAAGTCATTATTTTAGCGAATATTTTCGCTAATTTGTCAATTTAAATTTACTAACATCTTCTAATTCGAACACAAATTTTAAATTATTTTCACATAAGCCGTTAAATTTGCACCGATGCGTCAATTAATTGATTTACATGCAGTTAAAATGCAGAAAATGTAACATGCATATTCTGCCTTATCCAAGGCTTGTTAATGTCACTTGACGACATTTATTTTTTTATGAACAAAGCTTGTATATATCTGCTTTTGCAATCTTAATAGTAATGTATCAGAGTTATACGATTTCAAAGTCATTATTTTAGCGAATATTTTCGCCAATTTGTCAATTGAAATTTACCAACATGTTTTATGCATACATGCATAAAAGTGCAGTTGACATGCAGAAAAAGGTATACAAATTTGAATGTCATCAATGACGGATATACATATACTGCCTTATCCAAGGTTTGCCAGTGTCACTTGACGACATTTATTTTTTTATGAACATTATTATTAGAACATATTTGTAAATTTAAATTAACAAATTAGCGAAAATCTTCGCTTGGTAATTATTTTAGTATTAATAATAATTATATATATTGATATGTTTTGACCTATATTCCACTTTGGGTGGATTGCTTTATAATTTGAATGCATTTTTTAAAATCGAGTACTCTATTTTATATTTCTAAGATTTTGAAACACTAGGTCGGATTTTTACCTTGCAACTCCCACAGCATCCTTCTGAGTTAGGCAGAATAATCAAAAGATGTACTTTATATTTTAAATAAGAACATAAGTTTATATGGAATATTTTTTCATTTTATTTTCAAGCCTTTGTACTTCGTATGTAGAATATCCTAAAACTTTATTCATAATTTATGGTACCTCAATATGGTAATAATAATTTAACAGAATTTCGTTATATCTCCTTTTTTTCCTTCCTCTATCCTGCTCTATCTCATTAATATTGTTTCGTACAAATACATTTTTCTTCTTCTCCTCCTTAATCTTAGGCCTTTCTACCGTTGGGTGTAAGGCGAGCGGGGTTGAGTATGTTTTATCTCACTTGCACTTTTCTTTCCATAATTTTCTATCCTCGGCTATCTTTCTTATTTCTTTCCATCGTATTCCCTTGTTTTCTGCTGCTTCTCTTACTTTGTCTTCCCACGTTTTTCTGGGTCTTCCTTTTTTCTTTTTGGTACTCGCGTCTCAAATACTCTTTTCATTAGTCTCTGTTTTGGCATACGGCACACATGTCCAAACCACCTAAGTTGGCCTTTTATTATCTTCGCACTTACGGCTTCTATCTTTAGTTTTTGTCTGTATACATCGTTCTTTATTCTATCTCTTTTAGTTTTATTTTCTATGCGTCTTAGGAATGTCATTTCCATAGCATCCAGGCGTGTTTTATGCTTATCTGCTAAAGTCCATGTTTCGCTACTGTAGGTTATTGATGGTCTTGCTACCTTTCTTATTACTTCTGTTTTTATGTCCCTGAGTATTTCCTTCCCCCTAAAATTGTAGTCTTCATCATACGAAATAGCCTTCCTGTTTTTCCCATTCTATCATTTATTTCTCTGTCCATCTTCCCATTGCTCTCGATTATTGAAACTTTCCACCTGTTCAATTTGTTCTCCATGTAAGCGTATGTTATGGATTTTCATTTCTCTGGACATTATCATACTTTTTGTTTTCTTTATATTTATCACCATGTTTATTTCATTGAGTTCATATTCTAGCGCCTCTAGATTATACTGAAAGTTCTTTTACGAATCCGACACTATAACCATGTCGTCTGCAAACAACAGTTCATTAACTTCTGTTTCTCGCATTTGCCAGTATCCTAATGTCAATGTCTTCATCTTTTTCTTAGCTTTTTTCATAGCTTCGTCTAGTACTATGGAGAATAGTAGGGGGCGTAACACACATCCTTGTTTTACACCTACCTTTGTTTCAAATTCTTTTGCTTGCTCATTGTTTGTCAATACCATGTTCTTATTATTTTTATACATTGATTTTATTATTTCAATTGTTCTGCTATGTATATTTCTCTTCCTCAGCGCTTCCCATACGTGCTCTCTTTGTACACTGTCAAAAGCCTTCTCTAAATCTATGAAACAGAAATACATTTTTAATATCCATAAAATCATTTACCCTCCCCTTTATGACTTTTATTTCAGTTTTATGGACAAATTTCGTATCAATTACATTGAGTCTTTCATTAGTGCCTTTCATCAAATCTGTCAAAAAGCTTTTATTTAAATTTGTGTTTATAAATTTTGAAAAATTCAGTTTCTCTCAAAATCTTCTATTTGCGGAATCATTCAATTCTTGGGATTTGCTATATCTGTGCTAATATCATTATGGGTACCCTCTATGTTGATTTAAATCTTCTGATTCCATGTCCATATTTTACTCATCGATAATTAAATATCGTATTGATTACATTGTAAGTCTGCTCCACGTTGGGCGCCAAAATAAACGCTATGTTTTTATAAATATTATCTCACTTTGTGTTTAATACAATATTAAGTTTTTTTTTTTGTATTTTAGTCTATTTTTTAATCTATAAAAAAAATTTTATTGTTTCGATATAGATAACTTAGCAATATATATATTTTTGTGTGAACAATGGATTTTCAATAACATTAATAGCTGGGTGTATATATAGGACTCGTAAAATCATCGTGGTGGTAAACCAATTTCTTTTATTTTCAGAGTAAATCGCTTATAAACAATGATATATCGATGTTTTCGTCAACGCCGCAATTAATGAAAGATTCTTTAGGAGTTGGGTTAATGGACGAAACGCACTCAGGATCGTCCAAGGTACATGGATGGTTTTTTGGAGATCATATTTAAACCCGTTATCCCCTAATCCTATCCATATATTTTTCAAAAATCACCTGTTGTACCTGTTATTGCCCAAAAATGGACGCTTCCTTTGTTGTCATTTTGTTTTCGTTGTTTTTTTTTTTTTTTATTATTAATATTATTTTTATACGTACAATATACATACACGGTTTTTAGATACTTTTTTTTTGAATGTACGGCTTGTGGGGTTTAGGTCAGTCGTAAATGTTGCGAATTTTTTTGCATGAGCATGTACTTAAAATGAAGCCGTTTTATCATTTCGATTTTATTGAAACAAACAAAAATTATGCCGGTTTTATCCTTCTAGTCCTTTCAAGTCCTTCTATTATACCAAAATATTTCACGACAGCTTACTATGGTAGCACTATATAACGCAAGTATTTTACGATATATTTTTGTACGTAGGTACCAGGTATATTATATCATATTATATTTAAAATCTCTATGATTTTCATATTTTGTTTTGTATTTATTATCTATGACTATCATTAGACAAGTCAATGCATGTTGTTTTTTTTTTTTTTCTAAAGAAAAAAAATCATTTTTTGTTATTTGTTATGTTTGTTTATTCTAAATGCGTAGCATATATTAATTAATTACAGTCAGTACTTATAATTTTAAATTTTGTACTATTACAAAGAAAAAAAGAAGTTAATATCAGCACAAATTGCACTTCAATGTTGTTACAATTTTATTAATATATACTGTAGATATATTTTGCACTTAAATTTTTAAGGTAATTTCTATTAGTAGTTTTTGCACATTTAGATCTTTTTTTTATTAAAATTGAGTTTTTAATTTATTTTGTGTTTGTAAGCTTCAGTTTATCTGAGGCGAAACATATAAATCAACTCAATTTATAATAATGGTTCGTCTTCGTGAAGGTATTCCACAGATTGGGATTTTTGTAATTGTTTTTTTTTACTGAACATATACGTTTAGGCTAGGCTTGGGATGTAGCATTGTGGGGGTTTTTTTATGTGGTGGTACTGTAGCTTTTCTTAACCTTGTCCTGACAGCGTAAACCGTTCACCAATCGTGCCCTATTCCATGTCCAAGGTCCACGTAGTGGTGCTGCTAAACGCATTACTTTCTCCGAACCCGAAAGGAATCATGTCTTTAAGGTGAGCCCTGCCTAGCCTAATTGGTATATAAACACGGTATTCAATATTAACTTATTGTATTCTATTCCTTCATTACAAGCATATGGCAGGTATAAACACGAAAAATTAATCGCAGTGAATAATCCTTATAAAGGATTTTTCTTTATTTTAATTTTATCGATTTACTAATTTTTAATTAACTTAATCATAGATAGTAGTTACTAACTTAATTTCTTTTGCGAATGACTAAATCAAGAAACAGGAGATGGGCATCATAAAGTAATAGTAATTATTAGAAAAGGAACAGAATACTAAAACAGATATTGTATTGCATATTATTAACTAATAACTTGACTATTTAATGCTGTGTTTTTATATTTTTTGTTATTTTTTTGCTGTAATCGTCAGCTTTTGTGCATAATTTACTGTAAAAGAAATGTTTTGGTGATCATTAAATTTTTAAAAATGTATGTTAACCTTTGTTTTATTAAGGAGTTAGATGAGTTTGCATTTAGTACCTAAAAAAAAAAACGTAGTGGTGTATTGATAATAAACTAATTAGCATACCTAATTAAGCTGATATATTTCTTGAAGGGCAGGTATGTGCGATTTACAACTTAATACTATAGGAAAGGTCCATTATTTTCTAATAATTTTTACATTTACATCTATTTGATTAATCAACTATCATTTTATTAAATATTCATATATATATATAAAGCCCTATAAATAAATCTTTGTTATGCGAAGTAGAAGATTTGAAGCTGTATCTTCCTACTTGTGCCTTGACTATCCATTTGTTTGTGTGGTGTACCAAAACATTATTACCTGTAAAAAAAAAAGCCTATAATAACATATCTGTATAATAATCTTGACTCGTTTTTTATAGCTGGAAAAATCCTGGGCTAAGATTGCTTGTGGTCAGACAGAAGATCAAATGGATTTAACTGAAAAAGCCCGTCGATTCCTGCGAAGTTCCGGTCTTAAACCTCGATCTTTAGCGTTTTGAATAATATAATATTATATATATTGTAAACATATTCCAAAAATATATGTTGTAAATAAGATACGTTAGTTGGAAATGATAAGTTACATAGGCCATATGATTGATATAGTTTTTTTACTATGTAAATATTTAAAAAGAAAATTTAAGAGATGTAGTAGTGCAAAATAGTAACTTAATTATTATAATAATTTCGTATAAGCGGCACAGAAACACTATTTTCGGCGGCATGTATATAGAAGAATGTAAATCTTCAATAGTTTTCTCATGATTTTCTTCTCGCAGGACAGAGTTGACATTACAAAGAAAAGTAATTTTTATTATTTTAATATATAAATATATATATATATATATAGTTGCATTTTGTACGAAAAATGTGTAAAACTGCTAGTCTGTATTGTATTTTGTTTGTTTTGTAAATTATATTATTTTCCATTAAAAGAAATGTAACCAGGTTATCTATCACATTGTTTATTATCAATATCTAGGATATCCAAAAATGAAATATGCTATGATAATGTAACAATTTATCTGTGTTTATCAGTTTTTTTTAAATAAGTACAAAGTAGGCCTAATACAAGAATTTTACATATCCACCACAATCGTACCGTATTTTATTTTATAGCACACAAATAGCTTACCTATTTTATTTATTTGAAAGAAAATTTTCCAGTCGTTTTGGGAGATGATCGAGTCAATGTGTTGTATTTTTATACCTACTTAATCGATATTGAAATTTGTAAAAAAAAATGTGAATAAAATTGCTTTTAAAGCAGGGCTTTCCTGAATGTCATTTTAATTTGCCGTGTTGCCTCCTGTATTGCGTAGTTATCGCTTCTTAACCCGGAATTTATGTTGGTAATCCTAAACTTAGATAATTGAGTGCGTTCAGACGACCACAGCAGCTGAGATGCCAACTTAGCGAAATGTGCTGAACCGACACGCTGTTAGGAGCTCAACAGCATAAACTCAGCGGAATATATGTACGCTGATTCGCTCGGCGCTTCTACGTAATTGGATGGTGATTGGTAACTGTATTTTGTAGTTATGAATAAAACAACATAACCATAACCTCACCAAAGTTACCGTGTTTTCGATGGTTCCAAGAAAATGCAAAAGCCAACTACAGTTTAAACGGTTTTGTTTGTCCATTGCATATTACAAGTCTAATGTTTAGTCACTATAGTAGATAATAAATTTAACATAATAATAAATACACATACAATACTGAGGTATAATATCTACAACGGTAGAAAAGTGAGGTTAAATCGTCATCCATGACAAACATCAACGCGTTAAAACATCACTATTAGTTGCTGACTTATATCACGCTGAGTGCCGCTTTGTCGTCTGAACGTTTACGGTTATGAGCTGTCGTCATGGAAACAGCGTAGGGAGAACTCCTTTTAAGTATGCGCCGCAGTATTGTTCCATTTCACAAATATAAACGATCTGGGGCTTGCATGAAATTTTGTTTTGTTTCTAACGATTGCAATTTATTGTTTGAACAGAGCTATTACTTTTTGAAAAATGCTTCGAAATATTAAAATTGAGATAAAGAGAAAGAATGACATTTGCATCTGAGATAACAAAAACATGAATATAACGAAAAAAAACTCGAGTGAAAGAATTGTCAAGAGATGCAACAGTACTCAGTTTGGGGGGTTCGACACCTAGGTGGCGCGTCAAGTCTTACGGGATTCTTATGGGACTTAATGCGCCATCTACGCTGTTGGACTTCGCAAACTGAGTACGGTAGCGTCTCTACAATTCTTTCAATACAGTTAACAAGAGCTATTTTGACATAAAAGCGAGTGAAATTATCCACTATTAATCTTGACGAAAAAAGAAAAGCACTAACTATAGATAGTTTACAGCAAAACAAATGCGGGCATAAACATGAAAGCAGTCTGTTAAAATTAACCTCAAAAGTTACATCGAACGAACCTTACTTGAGACCGCTGTACAGTTGGTAATTTTTCTTGCATTACAAGGAATAAGTAACTATTTTCATTGGTGGTAAGATATAATTCTGGTAAAAAAACCTACAATTGAAGGTCTTATTTGTATAAATTGGGACGATGTGATAGGGAAAATTTTACAGAAAAGAAACAAAGAATGGGTAGAAGCGAAGAAGATGGCAGAAAATAGAAGAGAATGGAAGAGGTTCGTCCATAGCTGAAAAGAAAAGAAATATTCCTACACCTTAATTGAGGTAGAAGGAGTTATTGATTATATATATATTTGTATAATATGATTTTACTAAAAATACAATAGTAAATCTTAGTAAACAAAACTTGGATTCCTTAAACTTGATATGTACAAAAACTGAATGGTAGACCTTTTTTATATTATCTTAGTATGAATTGGTGCTATTGATAATTA
This sequence comes from Cetonia aurata, assembly GCA_949128085.1. Taxonomy (NCBI): domain Eukaryota; kingdom Metazoa; phylum Arthropoda; class Insecta; order Coleoptera; family Scarabaeidae; genus Cetonia; species Cetonia aurata. The sequence goes on along the minus strand of OX421883.1, from coordinate 60,920,992 downwards.
AAGAAGGCTAATTTTGACTGTGGAATTGTACAGAACATCTTAATGAAAAAAAGAAACAAGAAAACATTCCTCAACATCAATTGCGTTTGACAACCAACCTTCAAAATAAGCTGCCCTAGGTTTTGAAGACAGACAGTCTCCCTTGGTTTATCATTATGCATGCTGTTTTTCATTTTAAGCATGTCTGTGAGGTTATGTTCATATTACTTTCAAAATTTATTATCGAAGTTAAACCGTATAAATCTAAATTTCCTATATCTACTCCTCGAGGGTTTCAAGATTTGGCAACAGCGTTTGCTTGCATCTTCCCCTCTCGCATAAACTTGGTACTATTACCTCGCGGCTGATATTCGCGCACGGTTATTGTACAATCTCCATATTATCTTTTGTCTATGACCCATTACTTCAAAATTAACAATTTTAACTTACCTCTCAGTTAATTCTGCTGCAATTGCGGTGCGGTTCAATTGCTTTTGCCAAATCAAATTGGATTAATATGATCATATAAGTTGTGAAAGCGGCTATTAACTGAAAAAAAATACCTAATTGTAGATATCATTGAATATACTTGGAGAACATTGTATGGAAATGTGTTTATTGGTACATAAGTATATATCTTTACTGGTATCGGAAATAGTTAAACTTTTTTGCAGTATTTGAGTTATTATTATTATTTTATCCAACGCTTTTATAATAAATAGATAAAAATACTTAAGCGTATAGCCTGCTATTTCTTTTTTAATCGAAATAATAGGTAAGTTTTACATAGCTAATTATGGAAGACTAAATGCAGTTTCATCTGAAAAGAAAGATAGATTAATAAGTATAATTGTATTGGACTTTACTGTTATAGAGAGTTAAATGTGTGCAAGTTCAATAAATTTTAGCTACTTTTGTTGTATGACGAAAAAAATTAGAAATCAATAAATGCATGCGTACTAACAAAATAAATAAAGGATAATAGATATTGAATTGATAAACAGCCAAGATAAAGGTACGCTGGAACTGCCTAATAAATACAGGTTGATTCACATGTTTATTCAAATTGAGATTTTTGTGCTATTACACAATAGATCAAAATCGTTTCGAAACAATATGAACAGATATTGTGCAAAATATAAAACAAATGCACACAAAGCAAATTACATGTATATAGTGTTAATTAGCACTGAAGCTTTACGATTTTTAATTTAATGATAGTAACTGCTATTTAAAAAGGAAAAAAAAATTGACATTATCGCAATGAATCTCAAAAAAAAAAACTGAGAAAATCGCATTGCAAATAAATTACGTATGCATAGTTTATATGACGCATAAAATGTTTTGAAGTTGCGGTATGTGATAAAATATTTTTACCGGATCTGACGTATTATTGTTAGTTGTTATATTTCTAGTGTTTGCCTCGACTTATACAGATAAAACCAATGGTGCACTTGTACTAATCTAAGTGAGAGAATTATGGCAAGATAATTAATTATCTTTAGATAAAAAAAAATACACTTAAAGTAACTTTTAGTACACACCTGCCCGAGTACATCATTCATTATTTTATTTGTGTCGAGAAAATGTCGTCCAAAGACCTGACTAATATCGAAAATTCTCCGTTTAAAAACAGTGCAATAGAAAATATAGAAGGACCAACGAACGTGCAACACGTTTCTCACGTTACTTGGAGTAAAGAAAAAGGCTTTGTGATCAACACGGATGACGAGGAACTGGCGAAGTTATTACGGGGAGTGCTTTGTCCTTCAATGGAACTGAAAACTGAAGAGGATGTTATTGAGTACGTATCGGAAGAATTTGAAACAACAAAGCGTGATAACGATATCTACATAAGTTATCCATATAACGTTCGCCATAATGTCCATTGCTCTCGTAACGACGGTCCTGATAAATACAATATCATCAAAGATGGTACTACGGTGAAATTACATATAGAACCTTTCTTGAAGAAACATAGTGAAGATAAATAGTGTTTAATTTGTATTGGTTAGGACTAGTAGTTTAAGTGATTCTGCTCATTTCTGAGACAAATATAAATCTAAGCAGACAATTTCCATATTTTAAAGTAAAATTAATATCCCATTTCTCTATTATGTGTTAAAAACAAGTTACTATAATATTCTATGTACATTTACTAGTAATAAATAAAAATTGTTTTATTTTGAATATTAATTGCCTATTTATTTGTTCGCACATTTATTTTACGTAAGATTGACAATCAATTACTCATTGATTGAAACTTGTCAAATTAAAATTTGGGATTTACCCAATTCACGGTCTCCAAAATTATAGTAATGTACGTCAGCCTGGGGCTTTATCATACGTCAGCAATCAAATTTTCGTCATTCGATCATTAAAAAATCTTGAACAAATCAGGAAATATTTGATTCTTGATTTATCCATTGGTTACAAGTATAATTTTATGTGCCCTTATCCTTAAATTACTAATCTTTCGGTAAGGTTTTAAATCATTGGTCACGTGACTTTTCAGATTTAGTGAAGGATCTGTATAACATTAATTTTTGGTGTCGTCAACTGTAACGTTGCATTACCTGTCAACCAACACAACCATAGTTTCTTTATGCCACCCTGCGATGACACGCACTACATTTTTTTCTCATTTCAGAGTTACTTTCTATGTAAAATATGAATAATTCCTTTTAATTTAGTTAAAAGCACATTTACCGGTATTTTTATTGCTGTTTTAATTGTTATTATCGAAAAATCATCATACCTAACATGCACTTTTACAGAGAGTCAAACATTTTCTAAATATTTTCTCAGCCAAAAAAATTATTACGGATGTTGTGCGTTAGGTGATTTACAGCTAACTCTTTCAAGAAATGGCTTCCGGCTCCTGCCTGAAATGAGTTGTCGCGCTGTAAATGACACCTATTGCACTCCAATGTAAATAGTTATTCCCGAACCGAATAGTAAAATTGGTATTTCTAGCAATTATTGTTAGTAAAAACAGAAATGTGAAAGTATTGATGATTTTGAAAGTCTGTCATTAAGCATCGAACAGGACAGAGCACTTCCTCTAAACAGCTTTTCTTGCTTCTGGCGAGATACTTCACAAGTAATTAACGCACGACTAGTTTGTTAGAATACCTACAAAAATCTGTGGGCTACCTTAGCTATTATTTTTATTATTTTTTGTGATAGGTATCAAAATATTTTTGTAGAAATAAATATAATTCTTCTTGGTTCTTGGTGCTATTGATATGGTTATCGATTTATATTGGCAGGAGCAAAAATAAGGTTAGGAATGCTGGTTCAATTTTATTAATCTTCTTATATAAATAAAAATCAATTGCCAATTGCCACATGTATAACCGAGCATCATGACTTGAGAACGGCTCAACCGATTTGGCTAATTTTTTTTTGTGTTTGTAGTTGTCAGGACAAGGTTTGTATGAAAGAAAAAATTTTTAAAATCCACGGAAAAAGACGGCAATTTGGATGGTATTTTTATATTAAAAAATGTTAAATTTCGACATTTTGACGAGTCGTCTTTTGTAAAGTGAAACGCGTATATAAAAAAAACAAAAAACAAAACGAAAAATAAGAGATTCAAAAATTCAGAAATTACAATTTTTTTCAACGAGATGTGTAACGTCGAGACTTTTTAAAGTGAGACAACAATGAGGAATTGCACTTTTTTTTATTCTTGTTAAAATAATGTTATTTTGTACATGACCTAAATATATATTTACACTGAAATTTTGTCGGTTTCTTGTTGAATTTTTTAAGATCCTTAACGTCACAAGTGACAAGTACGTAGTAAAATTTTATGAATGAACGAGAATACATGGCGACATAGAAATTACTACCCCGTAGTAATCATAGATTAGTCATTTACGGGTAACAGTGACACAGGTAGTAACCGAATTTACCGGCTGCGAAATATGATGACTATGGCTCTGTTGCCAAATCATGCTGACTAAGAATTTATGAATGAAAGAACTTGTGACGTCAGAGCACTTTAAAAAGTTAATTATGCCTTAATAAGAAACAATTTAAAAGAAGGTTTAATGATGGGTCATATATTATTATATTCTCTGCACCTTCTCTAGAAGGTACGGTCCAAGTAAACTGCGGGCAAGGCGTATCCACTTTTTCTAGAGCGTGCGTTCCAAGGTGGAGCGTTGGCTTTCTAATGTAATAAAATTAATGTCATTTGCTTATAACAGCGTATTGTTGAATATGTGTGGAAAAAGTTGCCTAACTCCAAGGAGTTTAACTTAAAAAAAATATATATATTTTTGACCTACCGTTCATAATCTTAAAATATTTACCTTAGTTCTGTTCAGCTGTCCACTATTTCTCAAGGTTTTTAGGTGTTGTTTTTCCGCACCCTATATTTTGATAATGTTCTTGTTTCATATGACCTGCAATGGTATATTATTTTTTTTAGAGAGAGATTTTATGTTTGAATATTCGATATACATTTATCTAGTAAGAACGAAATCTGCTTATTCGTTATAAAAGCAAACTAACAAAATGCTGCCCATAATTTATTTATTAATAAATTTGCAAGGTAAGTACGAAATAGAAATAATATCATTTTTTCAACGTCTGAGCCTTCGGAGCCGATAATTTTACTTTTCCCGGTATGTTTCTAGCTAACTGTTCGTCTTTAACGGCTTTCAACAGATCCTTTTCTCTTTGGGTGGTACTGCGATCGTGCATAAATAAATTGACTGCCGTTTTCGCCGCTTTTCCACGTCTACTGGTTCCCGGTGTGAGTTTAACTTTAAACCTAAAAAGATAAAGATCATAAACACAAACATCTTTTTTTTTTTCTTAATATTATAGTTACTTACTTGTTATTAATAAGAGTATTATAGGGTGCGATGACAGGTATAGCAAATAATAGTTCGTCCTCAGACACAGGAATACCTGTAAGAGCATCAATCATATCCACTTCCGCCTGTACTGCCGGTTCATCGTCGTCTCCACCTGCGTCGTCTTGGAGTTCATGTTTCTGAGGTGGTGGTCTGGGAGTTCTATTCTGCTGTCCCACTTTCGATTTAGGATTAATATCCTTGCCTTTTTTAGTTTTCTTGGTTTCCTTTCCAGAACCTGCGGACTGTTTAAAAAAATGTATGTGTTAGAATATAACCTGCACGCTGGCGAGCTGGATATATTAGTACATTGTTATCATGAAGAATTTTGTTTTTATTATTGATTAAAAGACAGTGTCGCTTAATATGGCTCCCAATACAGTTAACTAAAAATAAATCTCCTGTTATTCCGGCGGAATTATGATTGTAAATTACTTTGTCACAAAGAGTTTCTGTTCCGACACAATCAACCATTTTTAAATTGACTGTTACCTTTAGGTACCAATCCAGACCGACGAAATGTGTCACGACTAGACAATGCGATTTCAAACATAAAGATGGAGCAAGCCAAAAATGTACTTGTACCGCAGTAGAATAATGCATACATTCTTTTCTTGTTATACCAAACGGAAACAGACGTTGATTATGTGTAGGAGAAGGATTATCCTTCACATAATCAACGTTTTAATTTCAATAAAATTACATCCAGGGAGGTGTTGACAACTGTAAGCCAATATAAAAGCAATGCTTTCACCGAATAAATCTGAAAATGCTGCGATTATGTGGACTTACTGGATTATACAGTGTGCATTAAACTACCACTTATTGAAAAGCAAATTATCTCAGTTGCTTCAATTAAAAATCTCGTAAGTAGAAGTTGTTTGTACGTTGTTCTTGTTGGTATTTTTGCAGTTAAATATTGGTTAAACACTTTTTGATAATAAAAGGATTGGACAGCATGATCCCATAAGATGGCCGCATAGATCTCCAGACATTAAACTCCTTTCGTTTTTATTCGAGGAGATATTTAAAGCAGAAAGTGTATGTTACTGATTTCCACGATAACTTGAACTCACTCAAACAAAAAATTACCGAAGAAATATAAAATATTGAAGAAAATTCTATTAGTGCAGTTTACGACTAGTTCTGAAGAATAGAAATTTTTTTAGAAGTTGGGGGTCATTATATATAGTAATTCCTATACTAAAATTGAATGTGCATATAAGTTTGGTGAACAAGTACATATCTACAAGTTTGGAATATCTAATAATTTCTCAAATGAAAATTATATCCAGATTATATCTTAAGGACGCGGTACAATAAAAATTATGGGCATCTATGCCGGATTCACAACTCTTTAAAAAGTAAAACAAATTATAAATTATGTTGTGTGCGAAATTGAAACATTTGTGTTGTTTTTTATTTCGTAATTTAATGTGAAATACTCACTCAAATAACTGTGTTGTTACAATAACTGACACCACGTGTACCTCTATCTAGAATTGACTCGCAAGTCTCAGTGAGTGCCGCTTGCGCATACGAACAACTAGTACAACCTATTGTACAGTACAAACAAAATTCTTAAATAATTCCAACAATATATAGTATTAAAATGTAAATAATAATCATAAAAATAACGCATATTATAATTTAGTATACTGTTAGTTTAGACATTTGTTTTTACATTTACCTTTTAATGTCTAGTGCATTCGCTTTACTTTATATTAGTTTCTTTTATTTCTCATTTTATGTAATATTTTTTATGTTTTATTAGTAAGTCGCAGTACAAATACACTTTTGTAAACAGACAAAGCAAACTTTTTGATATGTAATATAAATTCTCATGGATAAATATATTATTATTGTCATCGCCAGCTCACGCGTGTTCATTCGGTATATATATACAATACCAAAATCCTCATTAAAAACTCACCTGTAATATTGTCATACGCAGATGCCTTTCCTCCTCGTCCTGGTCTTTGTACTTTTCTTTTATTTTTCGCAATTTACTCTTCTGTCCCCGTTTTATATGTTGCTGTTGCTTTTTCCCTTCGTCTTTAGTGTCCACGTTTTCGTTTGATGATTTTTGTTGCTTCTGCTTATTCTCGCTATTAACTCTGCTCCGCGGTTTCAATATTACCGGATTTTCATCGCCCAAGTACACCACGTTCTCCGACTCATCTATATCTTTATTTATTCGTGCCGGTTCGGTTAAAATATTTATTTTCGCCGCATCTACACGCTGGATTTTAATTTGGGTGTCTGGGAATTTGTTTATTTCCTCATCAGAATCATCCTCATTTTCTCGTAAGTCTTTTAAAACAGTGCGATTATCCTCGGGAGTTGTTTCGTGCACATTACACGTGTCACTCTCATCGTTTGGATCGGATTCTGCAATCGTGGGCAGTTTGTTTTCGATTTGATTTTTAGGGCTTTCATCTTCTTCTTCGTCGTCGTCACTCTTATCTGGTATTTCGATCTCCACATCATCCTTACTTAACTCGCTCTCAGTTGCACTTGAGGTATCGTCATTACCATATATCACTTTCCTCTCCCCTAAATGTCTTTCTACACTGGAATCTTCCAATCGGAACAGGAAACTCAACCCAAGTACCAGATGTGATGGTGGAAGGAAGTTTTTCTTCCCTCGTATCATAAAACTACCGGTCGTTAGGTATTCACCTGTAGGTGCTGTTTTGGTAACTTGCTCTCCAAGAACCCAATATGCATTAGTCACAACTTTCGCTTCCCAAGCGACACTTTAAAAAAATAATAATAACATTCGCATAAACAAAATAAAAACCGAAGTAGGAAAAAACAACACCATATTAGTGCTTTTCATAGACATGAAAAAAGCGTTTGATACAATATCTAAAGCAAAAATGATTGAAAAGATGGATAGTATTGGCGTTAAGGGAACAGAAAACATGTTATCAAAACGTATCTAATGTATAGGGAACAAACGACTATAGTGAACAAAACAAAGAGTTCAAGATTAAAAGCGGAGTATGGAATACCTCAGGGTGGTAATCTACCGCCACTGTTATACATTGTATATACCAACGATATTTTCAACGTGCAAACTCAAGGCGAGATCTACGCATACACAGACGACCTATGCATAGTTTATTCAGATAAGAATTTGCAGCAAATGCAGCACAATATTAACCACGATATAAAGAAAATTGAAAGTTGGTGCTACAATAACCTAATAACCATAAACGAAAACAAAACGGAATACATGGTCTTCACACGGAAACGACAAACACCCAAATTCAATTTTACAGTAAACAATCAAACCCTACGGCAAACAAATCAAACAAAATACTTGGGAATTATAATAGAACACAACTTAAAATGGGATACTCATATACGCAGCCTAATAAAAAGAAACACAATAATAATAGCAGGGATAAGTAAAATAAGAAACATATTACCGTTACATATGACGAAACCAATATACCATTCTATATTCACATCCAACATAAACTACCTAATAAATATATGGAGCCACACAAGCAACAAAAATTTAAATAAATTACAAAGACAACAAAATAAAATACTGAAAATACTTTATAGCATGGAGAGAAGAACACCAACTGCAGAAATATATACAAAAACACAAGAACTAAATATACAACAAATCATACAATTAAATAATATGGCGTTAATACATAAAATAGAAAAGAAAATGGTAAAAACTGACTCTAGACTAGTAAAAAATACAAAAATACACACACATAATATAAGAAGACGCTCTCATTTAAGAATTGAAAAAACTATTAGCAACAAACTCATAAAAACCCCAAATAATGAAACCATTAAACAATACAACAAACTACCAAAGGCAATTAAAGACTTGACACACATCAAATTCAAAAAAACAATAAAAACCAGAAAAGAAAGAAAGAACTTTAACAAACAAACAAAAAAAAAATACATTTATGCGAAAAAAATAATATAATATTAAAATTATTTGTTTCGCATAAATGTAATTTATTCCAACCTGTAACAGATAGCCATCGTTCCAGCTTCATTTAACGTTTTCGGAGGTACTGGTAAACCGGTTGGATTTTTTATAACAACGCTAGAAGCACCGTGTATATCAGCATGGACGTAGATATCATTCGGCTTCATGTACCTACAAACATTAATTTATATTAACATTAATAGTGAATCGATAACAATCCTATACACACCGTTTGACAATCAATTCATTTTGCTGTTGATCTCTACCAGCGATAACCAAATAATTTTCAGAGCTGATAAACCAGAAGAACTTCTCAAACCAATACACTTTCCTAGCTTTATTAATATTAGTGATAGTTTGAACCTACATAAAAGCAAATAACAACCCACATATATTATATAATATACAAAGTGCCCCCGTTTCACTTCAGAAGAGGAAATTTTTTTAACACTTTGAAATGACATTTTGTTGAATATTTAAACTTAAAAGCAATTTTCTCTTCACCATAAATCAATAGTTTTCATTTTCGTCGTGTACCACCAAATATTTTACAAATTTTATTCTTGATTATTGATTTATATGTAAATCAGAACTTTTTATGAAGAATATTTTTTTTTTGTAAAAGTAATAATAATAAAAAATTCCCATTTGTTGCCAACTCTTTCAGACATATTATACAGAGTGAATCACAATATATGCGACAAACTTTAAGAGCTGATTCCTCAGGTTCTTTTGATCATTAAAGTTCATATGAGTATATGTCCAAAACGGTTTGGTTTAAAAGTTATTGAATGTTTAATAATAAATTATAAACTATGACTAACACGATATATCACAGTTGGTGCTTCAAAATCAATTGTGTTGAGAGGGAATTGTTTGTCATTTCAATATTTGACAGTAGTTGTCAGAGTATTCATTCAGTTTATTGTCAGTTTCTGTTTTCTAAAATGAATTACACGAATGCTGAGATGGGTGATATGCATTTTGTTTACGGTCTTGCCAATGGAAATTCGCGTGCTGCTAGATGTCTTTATGAAGAACCATACCCGAATCGTATCACACCGCATCATTCAATATTTGCCCGTCTTCACCAACGTCTTAGTGAAATGGGAAGTTTTAAAAAACAGACGACTGATAACGGGTACCCATTTACAGTAGAACTACACAAGTTGAAGAAATTGTACTAAATAAAATTGAGGAACATCCTACTACAAGCACCAGAAAAATTGCGTTTGCTTTAAACATTAGTCAGGCCACAATATTGAAAAATCAACTGTTGTATCCATATCACACTCAACGGGTGCAGGCACTTTTGCTAGAAGATTTTCCGCAAAGAGTGGCTTTTTGTAAATGGGTGCAACACAAAATCGCACAAATTCCTGACTATTTGGCTCAAATATTCTTAACCGACGAGGCTACTTTAATAATAATAAACGCGATTATTAATTTTTATAATAATCACATATGGGCCGAAGAAAATCCGTACGAAATAGTGAATGCCCGTTATTAACATTAATTCTCTGTCAATGTGTGGGCCGGAATTGTTGGAGATCACTTGATAGGTCCACATTTTTTACCGATACGGTTAAATGGCGAGGTATACCGCAATTTTCTTAAAGAGGAGCTACCACTACTGCTGCTTACAAATGTATTTTATGCATGACGGTGCTCCAGCGCATTTTAGTTTAGTTGCTCGCGAGTTTTTGAACAATTCGTATCCAAATCAGTGGATAGGACGGGGAGGTCCACAACCGTGGCCTCCTCGGTCTCCAGACTTAAATAGTTTGGACTTTTTTCTCTGGAGTCACCTTAAATCTTTAGTTTTGTTTTGGTATTTTCGAACGGACACGCCGGTCAATACAACGGAGAATAGAAGTTACTAGTTAAGTCAATTTTGTTTTACTAATTATTTTAGCATTTAACATTAATTATGTTAACTTACTATTAAACATTGTATAACTTTAGAAATAACCAGTTTGGGACATATCTTCTTATGAACTTTTATGATCAAAATAACTTCAGGAATCAGCGCCTAAAGTTTGTCGCATATATTGTTATTCACCGTGTATATCAAACTTGAACAATTGCATACTTTTTGGAGATTTTAACATAAGCAAAAAAAAGTATTTGCTCTTCCGAAGTGAAACGCGGCACATACTGTATATAATAAGAATTACCTCTTTCAACGTTTGTTTCGTCTTTTTTTCAGCGGATTTGAACGCCTTGCTCTGCGATTCTATGGTCTTCTGTTGTTTTTTGGCAGCGCTTCTTTTGAGATCGTAGTATTTTCTGGCATTGGCAAAGGCACTGAGACTAAGATCAATATCTATAACTAACGTGGGTAAATCGTCTTCATATGGATCTGATAATAATAGGCTAATATGATTCGTTTCCAATTTTAATTTTTTTATATGTTTCGCAACAGGATCGCCATTAGCTGTTGCATCTTTCACTAAGGTGGCTAGAGCATCCCAAGATATCTGAAATTAGTTGCACTATTTAGTTCTAATAAGTAAACTGAAACAATAATTATCAATTTTTAAATTTAGGGTGAAACTCCCTTTTTGCGACTACAGTACGTGAAGTAAAACTAAGCGAACTTACTTCAGAAAATGCATAATACGAACATGCTTTTGTTAGTCATTTTCCAATAATTTGTATTCTAGCCTATTTAGAGTACAATGACATTTGCGCTGTGGAATTATACATTAGTCTTTCTATATGCGCTCAAAGAATGTTTATAGTTCAAAAATGCGCCATTCGCTTAAGCAAATATTACACTAGCGTAATATTTGGTGTAAATCTTTCGGAATCTTGATAATCTCACTGTGACGGGGGCTACATGTATTCGAATTACTTTGCTTTGTTTGGTGAAATTTACATTTTGAAATAAAAAATGCATAGGAAGAAACATTGCGCAAATCAGCATACAGAAAGAGGATTCAAAGTTGAAAAGCAATGAAAGTAGAGTTAGTTTTTAATTAGTAGATTGTTTCGATAGCAGGCACCAGAAAGTTTTTATAAAGAAAACTGTAACTGTACACAATTTAAAAATTGCGCTTATAATTTTATGGGAAACATCGAAACAGACCAACAATAATCAAACAAGTGCGGTAGTATATCCGGTAAAAGCAACAAACACAAAGACTAAAGACGGACTCAAATTTCCTAGCTTTAAATCCACTTTCGTCACATACCTTATAGTAAATTTTCCTAACTATTGGCAAGAGTACAAGCAGTGCGCCATCTAGTTGATACAGGTAAAGACCCCAAATCAAACAAGTGATTTCATTAAATAGAAAAATTGTCACACTAAACTCCAAAAACACAGAATTTATATTTTAAGACTTACCTGATTAGCTAAAGCCGTTTGCACAGCAAATATTGCTTTATCGACGAGTTCTTGGTTTCGTGTTATTAACTCGGCTTTTTCTTTATCCGCCAATTGTGTCTTTTCCAAATCTTCGATTCTTTTCGTATGATCCTTCTTCACATTTTCCAACTTTTTCATAGCTTCCCTCTCTTGCTGGAGAGCTCGCATTTCTAGTTTCTGCCCTTCAGAAGCTGAGAAAAATTCATCGGCGGCTTGGTTAAAGCTCTCAAATTTCTTGTAAGGCATATTTTTGTGCTGTTCATAAAGGAATGGATGGAAATCTTGGTTTGAATAAAAGTATTCTTTCTCTTCAATATCATCTGGTTTCGGTCTTTCCTCTCGTTTTTGAATTATGTACCCCTAAGTGTGTTGCATTAATTTAAAAAAATTAATTTATTTCAACCTAATACCTCTGTTGAATCGATTTTTGCTCTATTCATAATATCTTCTGCTTGTAAGATGGCTTGAAATAATTTTTCTGTATCACAATCAATATTGAAATCTTTTCCGACTTTCGTGGAGTTTTTAAATCCGTTTAGTAATAGAACATGCTCAATAAGGGCAGGACCATATTCTAAAACAATTGAAATAATATATTCTTAAAATAAATCCAAATTTTAGTTACCTAATATTTCTTTTAATATATTTTTTTTGTTTGAAGTATGGCTTGGATACAATAAAACAAATAATTATTTTATAAGACATTTCAACAGAAAACGGTCGCTTTTAATTGCTAGAAGATTTTTATTTTAGTTATACTGTAATAAAATAGCAATATAAATACTCCAACCAGAAAAAGTATACTGACAGAAATTGTGGACATTGGATATAAATAAAGAAATAAATATAAGAATTTACCTAATATTGGCATCAATATCTTCTTGAGATTTTCACCTTCTTTGGCTTTGGATAATGCTTCTTTTATATCATCAATTGTTGGTGCGCAACTTTGCCTTACTCGGCTAATTGGATATTTTTCTCTTACTGCAAATTTAATTCTGTCCCCTTCGGTGTGTGGCCTTAATACATATAAAATTGTTAATTCAAAATCTGTTAGAACAACATTACCACGATCATATAATTCCAATATTACATGGTAAGCTGCTTCACCACTACCAAATTGTAAATCGATTATCCTATCACAACCGAGCTGCGTTAAACACTCTAATCTTTTATTTTTCAAATGTTTCCTCATCTGAAATAGCCATTTCAATATACAAAGATGTAAATATTAAAATTTTGAGGTTCTTACCTTCATACTGAAGCCTGACGGTGCAACATTCTTTGGCCATTCAAAAACTGTGGCATGTATCCTGTTGCCAGACTCCAATAATAGTACAACTTTCTCTTCATTTCTTTGTAATCTTATTAAATAAGTTTTATTATCGACATCGTATATATTGTTAACGCGCATACCTATAAATCTAAAAAAAGATAACATAATATTTAAGTGGATAATTGCAAAAAACATGAATATTGCCAGTAAGGGGTACTTACTTTTGTAATTCAGTAACGCAACAGACGACATCGTAGGAATTAAATCTGGTCTTCATTATAATTCTTTAATTTCTATTTATTCGTTTAGTTTTTTTTTTTTTATTATTTAAAGACGATATTGAATTGAACACGATTCCAGATAAATTCAAGATCAGCTGATATTCATCTTGACATTTGGAAGTGTTCGTTTTTACCCACTGTAGATAATCAACATCGGTTAGATTCGTATGATCCGAACGATATTCTCACACTTGGCGGACGAGGAGTTGAAAAAAGTGAATCTATTTCTTTCTGTTATGTAGTGAGAGTAGGTCTGTGTTGGTCTGTTTTATACGGGGTGCTAATGAATTTTCCGATGGTTTTATATATTCCCTTAACTTTATTAATGAAAAATAGTGTGAAATTTTAGTTAAAGTGTTTTAAAATATGGTACAACTTGATTTTTTATCAACGGGTAAGTTTTCACCTGTTTGTAAGCTCTCTTTCGTGAACACAACCCTTTCTCTAGGGCGGCATCGGCGATTCGCAAATTTTCTTTATATTTTTTATTCGATAGCTATCCTTTTGCATCTGTTCAAAAATGTGCAAGTGTCTGACTGCGTTTTGTCACATAAGTAAAGGAAATTTGTTTAAAATAATCATATCGGGATTAAAAGCAATCTTTTTAAGTGGTTAAAATTATATCCTTTTTTTGAAATTATTCATAGCATTTCACATAAGCCCGATGGATAAATCTATGGTGACTTATTATTGAATTGCATTGTACTTACCCCACCCTGTGGCGCTCGCGAAAGACCACCCCTGGTATTACATTTCGTAGCACTGTTTTCTGCAAATGTTACTTTCATTGCGATTCACATAGGAAAGCTTTATTTTATCATTCATCATATTTGCATATTTATTACTTGAAAATCAGCATAAATCAGAATTAAAGTTTGCAGGAAAATGCATGTTAGTCAGCATATTATAACTATAGCTGTTTGGGGTGGAATATTTATCGCTATTAAACTGATAGTGGAAGAGTATTTATGTGCTTCAATAGATTACTTTTCTTGCCATTGAAAGATAACAATGTTAATATTGTTGTGTACTGTTGAACGCGGTTGTTTAATAAATTAATTGGCACAAATAAATATATTATTGGTTGACAGTGATTAAATTATTTTCTTATACAGCGTTGTAAAAAAAATATGTTATATGTAGTAAATATTGGGTATATTCTTACTACACCTGCTTAATTTTAAGCATGTCTGCAGCACCTGCTTTAATTAGTAGTCATATCGTCGATTTAAGGCCGGTATTTCAATCTGCTAACAAGGGTATCTAATAGTGATTTAGCTAATATTTATAGAGAAAATGTATTGTTATTTGTATTCCAATTATTCAATACTAGGAACTTTATTAGGCCCTTAAAGAATATTATGCATCTACATACGTACAATAACTTTTATTGTGCGGCCACAACAATAATATTATCAAATTAATATCATTTCGTTTCCTTAGAGATAAAATAACCACATTTTAATTTAAATAATTTACAAATAGTATTTTATAAGGACAAGGAAGTTTATTATTTACTCCTATTCTATCAGTATTTTGCAACATTTAAGTTTATATTATTATCATATTATTATTCTGTATAGTTATTTTAACACGTGCCCTTCACACAGATACAATTTCATCGTAGTACTCAGATTTAAAAGTTCTTTACAAACTGCTGTCAGCAGCCGTATACCTGCCCACTTGGATTTAATTTAATGGTTTTGCTTACGAAACGTTCTCGAGGTTTTAAGGGACAGCTGTTTGTCTGTAAGGACAAAGCACGTGCTGGCCACCATCTGTCTCGTGCCACCTTGAATGCAAACAAGGCGGTAGAGATAACCCGCATTGCTTGAACTTTTACTGCAGACGAGCAGGATAAAAATGAGTAAAAATTCCATAAAAGTACACGAAGATAACAGGAAGACAATTATAAATCCGATAGGATATACTCTTGACTTTATAGTGGTTGTATCTATAACAGTTTGTTGATTTTTTTTTTTTGAGTTTTTAAATAAAAACAAAAGGTTTTCTTCCTTCGATCATTTTCATCAACATTTTCAAACGAAATCTTCAAAATATTACAGTATTAAAGTTAAAAAGAAAAAGAGCAAATGTATAACAGTTTGCTAGGTAATTACCAATGCTATCGATAGAGATTATGATTAAATATCAAGAATTGTCAAACTTTGTTGCAATCATGCTTATTTTTTCAATATAGAATTAGTTACTTCTTACTTCACCATATAATAATAATCTCAGCATTGCAAAAAATTCCTAAGGCAGTGTCGCATGTAAGGACGCTTTTTTTTCTCTGATAATGTGTTTGTAGCAGAATATATGTATGTAATTTACTTTTTCGTTATTGTGACGTGGTTGTGTATAGCATTCCTGTAAATTAGTCATTTTACGATCTGCCCTTACAAAATTAAAACTAGATAATAATATTCCAACCCTTCTGTTGTTAAAATACGTGAATAAATTCAATAGTTAAACAGTATGTAATCTGTTCTTCTAAAACATATTTCAATATCAAAAATAAATGTTATGATTGTCGAAATGTGATACGTTATCATATTACCTTGATGTGTATAATATCTGCTTTTATATTTCTTATTTAGATACCCAGAGCCCTTTGAAATCTCTACAGGCAAAACAGGAATTTAATTCACTATGATATCTGCAAACAAGTTTATGAAAAGTTTCCAAGTGAATTAATCCCTGCTCCCCCCTGAGTGTTTTGTGAAATATATAAAACATGTTTTAATAGCTTAAAATGTAGAGGTAATAGATTAAACTTGTCACATAACTTATATTTTGATATATGTATAAATAAGATGATAATTGGTGTATACAATGTTTTGATAGTCAATTTCTGCGCACCATTACTTCACTTATAACGAATAAAAGTCCCCAGACCTCGTACGGAAGTCTAAAAAGATACACACACACTTACATGTTCACGAAAGGATATACTCGCTTAAAATAACCGTCCAATTTTGGTTCGTGCTAAATTTATTTGTTTTCTTTGTCCAATTCTACATTTACTTGATGTACTGTATTCACTATTCACCGTAAATGTCAAATGCAATAGTAGAAAGGTGGTTACCATCATGAATATTATTAAACAAAATGCGAAATAGGCTTAGTTTTCAAATGCTGACTGCTATATTAAGAATGAGAACCACTTCGTACACAAACACTTCGTGCTACCAAAATTTTAACCCTACTTCTTCAAGTATGTAAACAAAATTTAATAGTGACATTAACAACAACAATAATGAAGATGATGAGACACTTCAAAATCATAGATTATGATGTACCCTGTATATCTTAAATAATTTGTTTATATCGTTGATTAAAAGAATATAATACGATATGCACTAGCCTTGTCACTTTGCTGGTTCTGATCATGTTCTGATACGTAGATGGCACGTCAAGTCATATGGCATTGCAATGGGACTTGACGCGCTATCTACATGTAGGAACCAACAAAGTGAGAGAAAGTTTCATAACTTTATACTCCTTCAATCAACATTTATATTTACGTATTTTGTTTGGCGCGGTCGCAATTCGAAATCTGGTAACACTGCGTATTACCAACATTTAAGAAATAGTTGTTTTATTTGTGAGGTTAGCGAAAATTACAATTTTATCACTAATGGGTCTTTACTTATATAAACAATATGAATTGTGAAAAGCGAAGTGCGCAAGTCTAGTACAAAACTAGGATGAAAAAATAGCATCGGACCAAGTTTGGAAACTATTTTCTAGTATAGGAAAAAACTATAATGTAAGCGAGTCGAAGCTTAAGTCGGATCGCAGAGGTGCACTTAAATTTAATAATTATAATTATAGTTTGACGAAAAACGTATTAATAATATTTTACTTACATTACTCTACAGTTAATTAGGATACATAGGTAACGATTTTTCGCTTCCTGATCTAATTAATAACACACCCGGAAGTGTAGATTAACCTAATAATGTGACTAATAGCTGCATGCGATTCACAAGAGGATTTCAAATAATATTGTTAGATGCACGCTGTAACACACCTACGCAGTACCTATTCATATTTCAGTCAAATTTATCTGTTGAATTTATAAATGACGGTACCTCACCTAAGGGTGTTTCATGCATAGCACTCATTATGTGTTTGAACGGTATTTTTTAATATACATTCAATTGTTGGATATTGAACATGGCCATAGTGCATGTATTAAATATACCTATTCTTTTCTAAATGTCTAAGCTTTAGTAGTTTTTATTTGCCACTTCGTCAGAAACGATGTCTCTCAAGAATATTCATAGTATTCACATATATAAAACAAATAAAATCAGTTACCACGGCAACGAAATAACAAAAAAAATGCTTCCGAGATTTTCGAGTGTGATATGGTATAAAACTCATATTAAACAATTCTTGGGTCAATCTAAAATGTGTAAGATTAAAAAAAAAATAGGAGTTGATGTTACAAAATTAATGTTCACGATATCATTAGTATTACTCGAAACTCTCATTAGTTATATTCAAATAATGGATTTTTTTTTAATATACATCGTCTGATAAAGTAGTCTGAAAGGAAATCACTGTTAACGGATATTCTGATTAATGATCATCACAATTTCTTGCACTTGTGGATTTGTTAGGAATTATTTATCTTGTGTGTGCGTATGTGTATTCAAAAAAAATTCCAGCATCACTAAGTGTATTTACTATGTATGTATATAAATGTGAATATGTGAATGTAGAAGTGCAACTACACCGGATGTGATTCATGGTGAAGTCGGTAAAATGGTTCATAATCTAGAACTTTTCTAAATGTCAATATTATCATATGACATAAACCTGTTAATAGACAAACTTAAAAATTAATATACATAATCATAAATATTTTAGTTCACGATCCTTCCACGTAATCCCCACAATTTTAGTAGTATTGTAAATGAATAAGATATAAACAATCAACAGATTATCTACTTAAGTATCTATAATTGATTGAAAATAGGTTTATATTAAAATGTTTATTTTATTCTCAGTATTTTCAACTAATATAACACTGGAATTAGAATAATATTTTGATGTATATGCAGTTGATTAGGGTCTCTTGCAGGCTAATTGATACATAGCTCGAAAAGCCGATAAAATAAGTTTTCGAGCGCGTGCATTAAATGTTTGGAAGGTGATCATTTAGATCTATCTTAAAACAATAACAAACAAAGCTGAACACTTTGTATTGTATTCGTCTGTTTATGTCTGCATAAATGCCTTTATTTTATCACTAGATGTAAAAGATGATGCACAGGAAATCAATGTTAAAGGTATCAAAAATCTGATTAAAATTGATATAAAATTATCCTTTTGGAATTATTGATTATCCTGTTAATCTGTTAACGCATCATTGAACCCATTGCCTACTCACTTGAGGTTATCATATAGTATAGTATCCCCCGTTAATAGAACCTTTTTTGTGTTAAATATCATATTACGTTAAACATATTGTAATTAATTCTTCCGTTAGTGGCTACTTGATGCCGTCAATCTGGTCATACATAATCGTAAATTAACACTTCTAACCTGAAAATGTTTTATTAGTAAAAGCGAGCATAAAAATACAAAAGAAGTAAAGAAAGTTTGTAATATACTAAGGAAATATTCACTAGAAATGGAAAGTATACCAAAATAAGAGGCATAGAGGAGGAATGGGCAATAGTAAAACACCAAGCAATTACGGCACCGTACCCTATATGCTTAAAATAAACGTAGGAAATGATAATTTGACAAAGCATGTCAAGATAGATACCAAAAAGATAGTGAGAAGAAATATTCAAAGAAAAAAGAAAAGCCAACAATATGAAATACGTAAAGAGAAAAACAATAACTAGATAAACAAAACCATTGTTTGTAGATACCTAAAACGACAGAAGAAAATCTTCGTAAGAATTATATGAAGATGAAAAAACGCCGTGCCAATAAAAACGACCTGAATACAGACCTGATACAAGAATATGAAACGTTAAAAATTATACCATCACGGGGAGAAGTTGGGGGATGTTTTGGGAAATTGAAAATATAGATGGAAGATGCCCTAGGACTAGATGATGTGATTGATAATATCGTTACCGAAGCAATAAAATATAACCAGATCCATAGACTACCGAGAAAATACTTTATTGAATATTACTTATAAAAAAAATTAGCACATGTCAAAGTGGGAGGCACCGATTTTATGGTTTTAAATTCCTCGGGTGTTTGAAAAATGAAATGGAAATAAACATATGTATGCACTTCTCAAGATAATCTTTCTAATTAAACCAATGTTGAGCGAAGGAAAAAACGCGTGTCAATGGAAATAAATCATTTGATTAAAAATTTGGACCTGTTATAATTTCGAGGAAGTAGAATCATTTAAATTCTTATAGTATTGATAAAGAGGGAAAAAAAAAGAACAATAAGTCTGGAATACAAAGCTTTCTATGCCAATAAACAAATCTTAAAAGATAGAAAGCTCAGTAATAGAATTAAAACGAGAATATAGGTACACATAGGTAATAATATCAAATGTAGCTTATGCAATATAAATAGCGAGTTTGAGAAGAATAACTAAAAATTTTCGAAATAATAATTGCAGTAGAGAAACACGAATGAATAGTCCAAATTAATTTCGAAGTTGACAATCTATTAAATATACGTATACGGTAAGGATAATTGAACAGATGGTGTCATATTTTGAAACGACAAAAATTAATTATCAATGAGAATAATAACACAATTAAACCCAAAGGGAAGGCAAAGTCACGCTGGAATGAGCAAATTGAACATAATATGAAACTTATGAAAATCAAAGCGTGGAAGAAGTTAGTTAACAACAGAGGCGAATGGAAGAAAATAGTACAAAGAGAAAAGCACGCCAAGACTTGTAGGGTATCAAAGCAAGTTAACATGGTTTAATAACGACGATTGGATTGGATTTGCAGAGTTTCCAAGAACAGATACAGTTTCCACTCAAATGTATAGTTTATACACAGTATATCCCAAAAGGTTTTATACAACTGGAGGTTTATCTTACATTAAAAAAAAAATTGCTGATGGGAAAAGTTCTGCATGACTTGTAGATCCATAATCAAGAACAACATTTTTAAAACATTGGCTGGAATACAGGGAAAATCAAAATTATGATTTGGAGTGATTGTAAAATACGTCCAAACTGTCTCGATTTCCCCAGATCAAAATTAAGATATTAATTACATCATTTATTGAATAAAAGAAGGGTTATGATTTTTTGACCCTTGTACTGAATTACTGATTTTTCATAAAATGCACTGATTTGTATCCGAAACGACGATTTTTTTGCTTTTTTACTCTTGTGTTTAAAATTTTTTTTACAATGAGAAATGTACGACAGATTTTTTTCTTGGTTTTACTACACTTGATGAAAGGAGAAAAAATTTTGTTTTTGTCAAAAAATATTTTTCTATTCAACACAATTTATCCGTCTATTTTTTTTTTTTCCTTAATGGCGTATGGCTGATTTGAAATTTAGTTTTTGGTTTTTTGCTCTTTTCATCAATTGTAATAAGACCAAGGACAAAATTCTGTCGTACATTTATCATGTACGTACTGTGAATTTTTTTTAAAACGAGAGTAAAAAAGCAAAAAAAAAATGCAAAAAAATCGCCGTTTCACGGATAAAAATCAGTACATCTTATGAAAAATCAGTAATTCAGAACAAGAGTCAAAAAATCAGTACATGTACTGAGAAATCAATTGGTACGTCTCGTAACCCTACCTGTATTCAATAAATAATCTAACAAATAATAATTTTTTTCTGGAAAAATCACTACAGTTTGTACGTAAAGGGTCTTTCAAATTGAACGACTTTTTTTAAAAAAATAAATAAAATCCATAGTTTGCATTAATTTTCAAAAACTTTAATTGGTAAATGAAGTATCAGTTGTGGCATTTATACACGAAAAATCATATCTAACCACCTCTTGCTGCTCCTGTTAAAATTTTCAATGATATTTTGACATAATTGAAGCTCTATTTCACCAATGACACGAATAGTTTCATCTTTTAGTTCAAGAATCGATTGTGGTTTGTTCTTATACACCTGCCTATTAACATGACCCCAAAGAAAATAATCCAACGGTGTTAGATGAAACCACCAACGATGAACCTGCCACCATTACATATCTTTGTACAAGGAGCCGCAAGGTCCACAGTACACAGACTCTTACATATCAAGTACCGATAAGTAAATCGCACGGGGCTGCTATAAAAAGCTGCTAGACGAACTCAAGGAGGCACCTCTTTTAGGATTGCCATGCGATGCCATGGTTCGTACCCCTAACCTAGATAGGAAATATCAGGTTATAATACCAGATAAGAAGGACTGGGAGGCAAGTGCCCCGGTAAGAGCGGACTCAAACTGGTTTACTGACGGCTCTAAAACGGACTACGGCGTTGGAGCGGGAATAGACTCTAAGAAGCCTAAAAAGGCTCTTTCGGTAAGCTTCAGCAAAGACACGACTGTGTTCCAAGCTGAGGTTGCTGCAATTCATCACTGTGTCCGAGAGATAGAAAGATGTACCGAACCGGGTAAAAGCGTCGCTATCTTCTCTGACAGTCAGTCCACACTTAAAGCGATTAGCTCCTCAAGCGTGGACTCTAAGCTGATTTGGGACTGTGTAAGCGCCCTAAATGA
Organism: Cetonia aurata; assembly: GCA_949128085.1. Classification (NCBI taxonomy): domain Eukaryota; kingdom Metazoa; phylum Arthropoda; class Insecta; order Coleoptera; family Scarabaeidae; genus Cetonia; species Cetonia aurata. The sequence continues at coordinate 60,898,553 of OX421883.1, read as the reverse complement.
GGTGGGCACCCAAAGGAAGGTAACCCTAGCCTGGGTCCCTAGCCACTCGGGCGTGAGAGGAAATGAGGCGGCGGACGAGCTGGCTAGGCGAGGTTCGTCAAGGCCATTCGTTGGAGCCGACCCCTCTTTCGGCACTACCAAATCGCAAATTAAAAAATCCATCAATGAATGGATATACAATCAGTCCAGAGAGTGGTGGCAAAAGTCACCGGGACAATGGCAGGCAAAAGAGTTCCTAAAGGAGCAGAGGCCTGAACTCACGAGAGATCTACTGAATAAAGACAAGAAGACAAAATGATTGTAGGTCTGCTGACTGGTCACTGTAGACTGAATAGGCATATGTACAACATAGGCCTGGCAGATGATGCAAGCTGCAGATACTGCCAAGAGGAGGAAGAAACACCAGTTCATGTGCTGTGCCAATGCGAAGGCCTGGCGAGGACAAGGTTTCTAGTAATGGGGGAGGAAAACCCCACAGCTATAGTAGCTACATAAAGAAGCCGCTCTCAAAGATGATAGGCCTAAATAAGAGGGCAAAATTAGAGAGCGTCCTCTAGGAAAAAGGGGATCACAATAGATCTGAAAAGGTTGCGGTGAAATAGGTCGATAGGCCACCCCAATCCTAATCTAATCTAATCTAATCTCTAGATCGCATAATCTGGGTGGCCAATTAACATTACCATTTCTTGAAATAAATCTTCCAGGAAATTTTTATTTCAATAACGCAATAATTGTTTCATTAGCGTTCCATCGAAAATTTTTTTTTTACATGTAAGCTACACTTTTTCTCCATTTGTATAAAACTTTTTAGGACACGCTGTATAATACGATATTAACTATATAGGAGTCAACATCTCCAAAGATATGTATAAAAAAGATGTCGATTTCCTTATGAAATTATTTTTTTTTGTTACTGCTTATGAGTCACATTTTTTTAGGGTAACTAACATTAAACCAAAAATCACAGTTAACTTTTGCGATAATAATTCAATTGAGAATTGAATACATCGTAACCAAAATTAATACTCTGGACGCACACGACAGATATTTGATATTTTTTTTGTCAAAATAAAATACTTTTACCTTTTTTCTTTTGCATTGTTACAGGTACGGTGCCGGATGGCGGCGTACCCGATATGACAAGACTCACAGTACTCAACGAAGAAGTGATCAACAAGAACTTGAAGGAGCGATACGTGCAGGACCACATATATGTATCCTTTTTACACGTCATTCCTATCTAAATGAACACAGATAGGTTTAGTAACAAGTTAAATGAGATTAGAGTGGGTTTAAGCAGTTCCGAATGTTACATTTCTATGCCTGTTGTAGTACCTATTTATGTTTTTTTTTGTCATAATTCTCGACCTAAAGCGTCCGAGCAATAGTTGTTATTCAGCTGTAACTTGAGAACGGATGTAAATTTATTAAGTTTATTTTTATATCTTTAATGAACATTAAATTATATAGCCTTTTCCACAATTATCATTTAAAAAATGATTAACTTCTATGAAGAACATTTTCCCGCGTTTTGGGTTTTTACCATTGTATGATGACATGTTGATAATAGTTACATTTAAAAGCAAAAGGTTGCGGAAACTGTCGCCTTATCGCGTGAGAATAATATTAAAATTGTACTCACTGAAATTGGATACAGAATCAAACATTAGAGTACTTATTTGCTAAATTGCTAAAGGCAATGATTTTGTTTCATTGTCATTTTGAATCCTTATATCTTATTTCAAATATCTGAAACATTATATATTGTGTAGTTAACAAATAATTTAGATTTTTAAAAATATGTTTATTTTTGCCTGAGGCAGCAGCTTTCATTTTTTTTGCGATAATTAGAACTTAAATATTATTTAATTTGTTGAAAGCCTACCGAAGTTTTTCCGCGAAAGTTGCTACTTAAAATAAGAAAATATTTAAACAGTAAAGATTGCAGTGCGATTACTAATCCCTAAGGTATGTCTATGGTTTAATATCCTCACACCGTTAGTAATTATTCATTAAAAATAGTAGGTATTTTGTTATCTACATTACGTATGTTGTACACAGAAGATTTTGTTATGAACCGTTCCGTATTTTTTGTCCATATTTACGTGTACTGTCTGTTATGTATTTACTAGTGAAACTCATGGGTTCTTACGTATATGATGTATTTTATAACCGTATAACGATACATACATGTTACACATAAACGAACATAGAACTATCTAGAATAACAGGTATCTCCGACACACACATGCATGCACATGCGCGCATCACCGATGACCTACGTAAACATGCATACTAATACTAATGTATTAAACTAACATATACAATACTGTCATTTGGTCAATCGATAAAAGCAATCATTCCTTTTACAAATTCAACTGGTAAAATCAAAACGTTATTAGCGACCGTACCTAATAATAACAGTAAACAGAAGATCACTATCTGCTGTTATACGGTACTGCCTGTAACTGATAGAAACGATAACAGTATCTGAGAACACATTGAACGAGTTGCGAGTCAACTGTGTATTCTCGAATGGCATTAGTACAAGAAAAGTTCCTATTATGTATGTATATTACATCCCGTACTGTGAATCGTTATAACAGGACTGGGATCTGATTGATGACATCTAACGAAGTCAATTGTGTTATAACGTGTTTTTCCCTGTTTCTTTTCTTTTTTTTTTTTATCTCTGTGTGAAAAGATTTATTTCTACAAGTCACAAAAGTGCAGCTGGGAAATACCCCTGACCTATATCTATTTTATACACGGAAGTTCGGGAAATTCACTTCATCATGAATGACTCATGTTGTCGTCATCCTAAAGATATATTTTAACCCTTCAATATTGATGACATTAAGAAGCTGTACAACAAACACCCCCATTTAATAGTATTCTTGTAGTTACTACCAACAATAATTGCAAACTTTTCACAGCTACTTATTGCCAATAAATGGAAGACTGTATAATATGTCCTAAGCGAGCAAATACTTATTTTTAGTGGAGTTAAATTCGGAAATTCTTTAGAGGGCTATTAATTTAGTAAAAGCGCAAAAGTAAGAAAGTCTACTTGCAGTACATTGCAGCAAAGAACGATACATACATATATGATAAGTGTAGACGTCAAGTTTCTGATATCTTTAATCAGAAGTATCCTGAATTGCCCAATATTTCGTAAAGAACCGTTCTGAAAAACTCATTTACAATTTAGAGAACTTGGACATGTGCGCCCGATTAAAAAGAAAATCCTATTTTGTGGAATACGATGTGAAAGTAGATATTTTATTAAGTTCACGCACATTTATAAGGAGTGTGCTATACAAAGAGATTTATTGTTTATCAAAAACACCTTCTAGACTTGAAGGTTAAATTACTAAGATTTTTAATTGAACTGTATTTCTTTTGAGAAAGCTATTACAAGACGATATACATTGATGTGTTACATTTTGCACAATCTGATGTATTTGATTTAGTCATTAGCTATTATGATAAACACCCTACCTATTTTCTCTTATATTGCGATATCACTATGTATGTGTCTACAAACGTTAATATTCTCGAGAAGAAAATAAGAAATATGCTAGAATGCGCCATTTCCACAAGACAGGTTTGTTAAAAATTGCTGACTCATCCACCGCCTTTGTTCCGGTCTTTATGGCCGGAATTTCGGTGACTAACATACCGAACTGCTCTCTTACGAAAGAATGCGCGTCGAACTTCGTGGAAAACCCTCAGGGCGAACTATTCCTCACCGTTTAAATTTCACTGCGACCATCGACAACTCTATCTGATATGACGAACTTAATTACCGCACAGTACATGAAAACGATTTATTATTATGCGCCGTTAAATTGCTCTTCAATTCCATCGTGTGATCTCGTTTAATCTCACCTGCATTATTCATTGTTATATCTACGTATTACAACAGGGAAAAAGAAAGGTAACCGTTTAATCTAGCGTGTTTTCTAGTTATGTACTGGAATGCAGGTTATTGTCACGAATGCGGTAACGTAGTTCGCAGTATGATGAATACAGAATACTTAATAATAAAAACATGGGAACTAAGTATAATAGAATTTCTTTTAATTTAACGTTACAATAAAGCTATAAACACCCTCGACGGAGAAGTTGTTGATAAAGGAATATTTTAAGTTGGCGACAATGGCATCTGACATTATTAGGATTAGTTGTCAATCTTCTGACTTCTGACGCTTCATTAAATTGAGGTTAGGGCTATATAAATATGTAATCATTTTATCGTTACTGTATTTATGTATTAAATCAAGAAATATTGTTATTATTTATAGGATAAAGAAATCGTTTGACTTTAATGAGTCTTTTTAGCCAATTTAAAGTGGACTACAAACAGCACTTATTTGAAAACAATTAATTTCCTAACAAAAATGTCGATCACAATAGTTTCAATTGTTAAAAATTGAAATTTTGAAATATCAGTATGACCAACCTACAATGTAATTACCAATATTGCAATTTCCTGTTAAAAAGGGGAATTCAAAAAAAATGTATAATTGAAATGTAAAAAGATACAAGTTTTATACATGACTTTTTTTTTATATATTTAATTGTTGGCCATTTACAATAACTGTGTGCAACTATACACAACTAAACGACGAATGCTTAATAACAGTTTCGTATTTTGATGGTTTGAGATTAATTTACAATTTTGATATTCGCAAGATTCGCACAGATGTAGAAAATAGTAGTTTCAGAAATAATTAGCGGTTATAGAATAATTATGGTTATAAATAAATAAATTTCTAACTATTAAGAGTTTTACGTCTACCAAAGTAAAACATGTAATTTTAGGATTAGAAGTTCAAACTGGGAAATATCTACTCTATCTATAATTCTGTGTAAATAGTAAATAGCATAAAAACGGTATACAATTCAGCGATTTCTTTGGATTTCAGAGGAAGATTGGGATCATGCAATTATCGGAATCCTAGTCCTGTAGATTAATCCTATTTTTATGGGTATTTTTATAATATTTATACAGAAAGGAACAGGATAATATCACCAAATCTGATGGAATGTAATCGTTATATTATTACAGTATTTCAACTCTTTTCTACTTCGTCAAAAGAAACAGGAAAACAATCTTTAAGAGCGTGATATTCACCTAGTAATTACTAACGCAAATAAACGCATGTGGCACCAACAACTGCTATTTGAGATGTTAGACCACCTACATGAATAGACAACCTGCTATTGCTTCAGGTTCTTATTTAAGACAGATATATCTATAGGTAATTAGTATTCATGCTCTTACTTTGCAGATTAGCCGACATCCGTTTCCGCTAGTTAAACTTAACACACTTTTGCTACACAATTTTTGTACCAACCTTACTATTTTACTGACAGAAATTAATTTAGTACCTGCGAGTATAACCTGCGAGTTATGTAAACCATATATGCTGTAAAAATGTAGCAAGTTAATTTCACCTTTAGTGAATTATTTGAAAGAATTTATAAACCACACTAGCCACATCTTGATACTAATAATCGAATTACAAGTTTGATCAAATTTTAAACTGCTCTCTAACTTTTACGCACTGCTGTAATTAAAATAGCTTGCGGTTGCAAAGTTATTTAGACATCTAACAATGTAATTAATGTGAGTGCATTGTCATAGTTGTCATGTTACAAGGTTGTTGTGGTATTCACGAAAAGCTTTCGATTTGATTAAACTAATTGAAGGTACAACGTAATATGTTTCATGACAAGTTTTACCAGCTGCTAAATTAATTCTGCAATAGTTATCGGCATATTTATTGACAGTTCCAGGCATTGAAACAAATAACAACAAATATTTGCATTGTGGCATATACATAGAGATACCTAAAATTCGGTTCTTGTTGTATAGGAAAATTCATTCACATGAGTTATTGATTAAATATTTTTTATTCGAGTGCACTTTGTGTATAAAAGGAAACGTAATTGGTTTTCCCGTCTACCACACACGAAAAATAGTGTTCTTCCACAACATGTAAAGTAAAATGTAAAGGTACAAACAGTATCTGCCTGATGTGCGTAAATGCGTTGCCCCTTTGAAGTAGCAGGTATGAGACGAAGTTCATCGACACATAATTGGATTTGTGAATTAATTCCGCTTTACTCTAGTCGTCCGGAAATTGAATTTCGGCGGTACAGGATATGCATATATGCATGCATAGGTTATAGATATGTAATCTTAATTGAAATCAAAATAAATAAGAAAATGTGTAACCATGTACGGGTATTATTCCATATATATTAGACACTAATTGCTTTCACAGTAAATATAAATAAGATATATAAAAATCAATCTAAAAATTGAGGAATATTCGCCGGTACAAAAATTATTTATGAAAAAGCAATTTCACAGTGGTAATTCTGCGAAAATAACTGATTTATTTTCACTTGACAATGCCGTGTTCCTAATGCCCGATCCAAGTAATATTCATAACACGGTTCGACGTTTTGGAAGCAATATTTTCTTTAATAAATAACTATACATAGACAACACAACAGACAGCAGGCAGTTATAATAGATATAATTTGTAACTACCCTATTATTAACAGACTAGTCATTTCCCATCACGGCTACTGCTCTTGTTCGAACAAATTTATTGGGGTCCTCGTTAATCAGAAATTGTGACATGGGCGCATAGGGGTTCTTGTTATCTTTATGTGACATGCCGTGTTGTTACATTAAAGAGGGATAAATATGAACAATGGAGGTCATTAAAACCGTGATGCAGTTCATTAGTAGCATTACATATGTACAGTAATCAAAAAAATCTAATGTCTCCCCCTACAGACGGGAATTTATCAATAACACTCTCCGCTTGGCAGAGGGTTACGCTTTCGGTCGTTTTCAGATAGGCGAGTAAAAAGAGGTTAAGTAAATTAAAATGCCAAAGGAAAACATAAGTGTTAATGATTCAGGTAATATAGAAGCATTATTAACATATTTGCTTATAGATATTTTTACTATTCGCTCTTGATTTTATTTCTGAAACGCTTACTACACTTTCTCTGTTAAAACAAGTTCTTGTGTCACTTGTTAAATAAAAAGCATTATCAAATATAATTTCTTCTTTTATTGTATGTCAATCAACATCTTATTAAATTATTTTAAATTAACATTATATCATAACATTACTAATTAAAAGCTTACACATAGAAGTTTTCCCATTGATGTTGCCTGCGGTTCTTCATATATACACAGCACATGTCTAGCATAAATGCCACCGAAAATGTATACAATTTTTTCATAATTCATATGTGTAGCCATATGTAAGCCTATAGACATTTGATACCAGAACCAAATTAAAATTATACAACGTGATTTGTTCCTGTATTTTTATTTGCCGAAACTAGAATTTCATATATAAAAATTAGAATAACCCTGCTATCAACTGTATCCATATAGATATTGTATATAATATGTATTTTATTTATATAATACTTACTACACGTAAACATACATAATTTACTTTGTCGGAAATCAATTGTTTGGAACAGATGTTGAATATAAATTAATGTTTATCTAATACTTCCTTTCTTATTCGTTCACGCTTCCCTAATGAAAAGATCTCAGTTCAAGCACACATTTCGTACACGTAGCATAAAATTATATATTTTTTTCAATACTACAATAGCTGTTTGTCAAAACAACATAACCTCATCTGTCAACAACGTCAGCTAAACATTTTCCAACTTAATTTAAAACATTATTTCATGGCTCTCTATAGTGTATAGAAAGATTTGAACCGGTCCAAATAACCTGAAATAGATCACTCAAACTAAATGTCAGATTTAAATTGTCAAACAATGTAACACATTTTTCATTCCCGTTGTATTTATGCACATTAGCGATATATGCGTCTTCCTATCGAGATGTTTTTGTTCGAACTGCTTTAAACCCAAGAAGAAACGGAAGAAGACGATGAAAGAATGCTGTGGCGCTGACGCGGACCCCAAATATTATTCGCGGAACCCGACAGTTGCTTTACAGACGGAAGCACCGAGAGCAAACTACATAATAACGCAAAAGACTTACTTTACTACGAATGAAAGCTATGGAACAGATACTGAAAACAATGAGAAGTCACCGTACGGATCCAAATTTATCTGTATGGATGTTGACGTTTAAATTTGCATGCGAATAACTATAAAATAGCAAAATGATATGTACCTAACCCACATTCATTCCGGACGTAAATTAAATGATCTTCCAAACATTCTTGTACGTTTCAGGACTTGTACTTGTTTGTGATGGCTCTGTTACATGTTATACAACAATAATTGTTGTATGCATTAGTACCTAACGCAGCTTTTGTTTATACTACACTGCGCTTTATAGACAAAGATATTTTTAAATGAGACAAGCATGACATACAGTTGATATTACAATGGTAATCCACGAATATAAGAGAGAAGATTTGTACGATAGAGAAATCTCATGAAATGAATGATATATTCACAATATTCTATATATTTAATTTACCAAATTTTATGATGACAAGTAGACGAGTATAATCGTTTTATTATATTTTGATTGGTAATTTCAAACAGTTTCCAAACATGTGATTGGTTAAAAATTCGCATTTATTAGACAAGGGAAATAATCATTGGTAATTAGCATTGCATGTATTTACAATTCTCAACACTTTGCAGACATCTAAAGATAATTTACATTAGCTAGCAGGAGAAGCATTTTATTATCAGCTTTTCGAGCTATTTAATAGCATATTATTAAAATAACCAACTTTTATATACATATGTACATATATTATATACTTTTTTTTGCATTCAATTGAGGTGAGGATACTGCATTTGGGTATATTATCTCTGCTGCATACATACGTTGGTATTATCGTCATTGATGTTGCATACTTGCGATATTTACTAATTTCATAATTTTGTCAATGTTTGGCAGTAACGTGTTGAAATAACATTACTGCGGTTAACCTCTGAATCATTAATATTAACTGACTGTAGATATATTGTATTCTGATTAAATAATTATTTCAATCGCAAACATTTATTCAATAATATAATTAGATAGTGACATATATAACCTAAATGTTTATGTTTAATCAATCAGGAAACCACACTACACCTGGCATATCGTTTCTCCATAATTCTTTGCTTCAATTTGCTAAAATTGATATTGTTAATTGCAAAGATATGTTAAGTTGCTCTCTTATAGCGACATTAAGTTTTTGTTTTCGCTATCGTCATAAGAGAAGAGTGCTGCACACGCAGGAAATTGTCCATCTTATGATAATACGGTACTTGACGCGTCCCATGATCGTACACTAATATTAAACAGTGAATTAACTACATCTGTATGTATGTAACTGCAGCAGGGATGCAAGGATGCTGCTTTTTTCAGCCCCACGACACTTAAGCGTTATTATTGTGTTAAGAATAATTTTCAAATTCATTCGAATCGTTTTCCTTAACTATAGATATAGACATACACTGGTTCGATCCTGGTGGCGGTCAACCCTTACAAGGCCATTGACATCTACTCTCAGGTAAGTTAATTGACATACTTATCAGTTGCTGGCACCCGACTCTATCTTTTGTAGTCCGGCCGCGTCTGCGGTTTCCTCGTATTGTTCTTTGTCGCGCGGGCGTCATTCTGTCGTTTCGGTAGAACTGCAATTGTTTTTCCAAATACAGTTTAAGCTATAATATGTTCGTATGCATGCGTCATATCGATTTTCATCTACGTTATTGTTTGTTCAGCTTCAATTGGTGGAAGGATTACTCGACGTTGTGAGATTTAAGTAAAATACATATTTTAAATAAAATTATGAAAAGTAATGCATTTGTTGAATGCCCGTTTACATTCGCTGAATGTCTATACAATAAGATCGTATTACAATTTTCCAAACAGCTGATAACCTCAAAAAATAACATGTGACACTTAGTAAAAGTTGTCAAATGTTTGATGTGCTAAGTAAATCAACAAGAACTTGAGAAGATAATGGAAGGGTAAAATGCACAGCGGACATTATTATGAAATGTAGATTTCTGTGATTTATATCTTTTGCTAAAATTGTTGTAGCCAAATTTAACAGAAAGGCGTGATTGGTAAAATACATGGACATCGCGGAATTATTTCCCTTTAGTGCTGTATTTTGTAAACCGGTCCTTTTTTCACTCATGTCAGTAATAAGTACCCTCTCCGGTATCCAATAAGGGAATTGAATGCAGGTTGTACGGGAAACGTGTGTGTTCATAGGCGATTCTCGGAAAATACAATTTACACACACGTAAGGGGGTGGGGGCCAAATAACTGTGTGTATATATCACGTTTTATGTTGGGGAAATTTCCTGGCTGGAATTGTGCGATTCTATAGAATCGCCGAACGCGTATTTTGTTCCCAAATCCTCGGTTAAATAACTCGTTCAGACAAATGACAGATACCCGCAATAAAATTGTCACTGACAAAAAATCAGCATGTTTTTGTAAATCCGGATTATCTATTAATATCATATTTGAAAATATGTTTTATTTCATTTTTATTGATGAACGCTGAAAAGAACACCATTTTAGTACATATTTAAAAAGTAGTTCGTTGCGAAACTGTCTTTACAACCTGGGTCAACATTATATTATGTCCTGTAAAATTTTAATTTTGTCAATTTTTTTTTTGAATTTGGGAATATCTAAACGCAACTTCAACCATTCGCTTTAGTTTAATTTTCAGTTGACATATTATGTTTTTAATTTTAACAATTTGTGTGCTTTATATCTATCATCCTGTTAGCTTCATGATGCAAAGAAAACAAACTGCAAATAAGGACACGAATAAGTTATGTTACAAAACAATCAATAAATTGTATACGCCAAATCTGGAATTTGTTTTTATTACATAAACAACCCGGCTTATTAGCAGTAATTTAACACCGCCATCTATGATAGGAGAACCCGCTACTAACTGAATTATCTTTCTTGTAAAATTTCTCTGATTGTTTAGAAACTTTTTTTATAATTTTATCCAATGTAATTGTAGATATGAAGCAAACCATCTATCAAGCAAACTAATATAATAGAGTGCGTGCTCCACCAGTCACGCATGTTAAAGAAATGAGCAAGAAAATAACACAAAAACTGATTAGTTTAACTTGTAATGATAAAATTAATAGAGGAAAAACATTGCTGTAAACCATTAAACGTTTCAGAATTTATTTTATTTTTTTCGAAACCATATTTTTATTATTCATAGCCTATAATATAGATATTAAACATGTATTTTTTTTACATATTACGAGTTCATCTTTGGTATTGCAAAAGAAAAAAGTAAGTCATTATCTGCGTATAGGACATACAGCATGCCTCAATTAAGTTCTACAATTTAATAATCACGTTTTAATAGTTTTACAATTTTAAACATATATTTATGTATTTGTATAAGAACACTACCTTTGTACATTTGTACATCGCAAATTTAAATGTCTAAATTTAACATTTTATTTTGCTAACTGTCGTGTATGTTCCAACAAACGTTTTTTTTTTTTTATTATGTACTATATTTTAGTTTTGATCTTCAACAATTGACTTTAAACTCAAACACGAAACTGTTAAGTTTTCGAAATTAACAAGTAATAAAATTCGCTTTAATTTTAATACTCTTTCAAATAAAAAAAAAACAATCTTTATTTTCACGGAATAAAACACATTTTGATAGCAAACTAGAGTCACTCACCTTCTTTAGCAACTGCTTCCAACAAAATTGAAATATCTTTATTCGTTTCCGAGATATTTGACCTGTGGAAGTTTTAAGAGGCACAGCCTGTATTGTTTCGTTTGACCAGTGTATACTCCCTCACAATTTTGACAATCGATTTTATAAATTAGGTTGTTTATTTTTTTTCTGTTGATCCTTCAGCTTTTATTGTTGGAAAATTAGATTTGTGGGCAACAATTCACATAATACATCAACAAATTCGATAATTATTTCTAAACAGCGGAAATATAATATTAATGCGATGCGATGGAAGAATCTGTTACAATAGTTTTTATAAAAGCTATACTTTGCATAACGTTTTTATCCGAATACGACAACGTTCTATAAACAAATGGAAATAGCATCACCATTTTAGATGCACGCATTTTACGATGCAATGAATCGGATAGGTTTCTAATTTTGTTTTTATAGCTTCCTTGATGCATAACACACATGCACATCAGAATTTCCTGAAATACCCAATTAAAAAAAAAGTATTTCGTTTTCTTTATACAGAATTTTGTTCTCTAATAACATAATCCCGCCCATACTATTTATTTATTTTAATAAATATTTATAGTACACATTTTATTATATATGAGTGACTATCATGGGTACCTATCTATTATTTATAATTGCCTATTCAATCTATTCTTGAACCTCTATAATGGTTATTGTGTGATTTAAATACTATTCACTCTTAATTGTATTCATTCTTTGATGTGTCTGTTTATTGTGTGGTAATCATTCTCACACGTTCTCAGTTTAGAAGAGAATTTGTTTCGATTACAAACGATGTAATGAAATGGCGTTTCTTCAATGAAACTGTGTATGACAGTAGGGGAATTTCATTCAAAGTGATTAACCTTTTTTTTTTTGTTCTACATAGTGCCACCATTAATCATCATAATTTATTTATATCTATCGAAAGCCTCGGGATTCTATGATAAATGTAGTTCCCTCATTATTCATTGGAATGTCAAAAGAATATAAATTCTCGTGAGTTTCCATTATGTTGCATTTAATTCGGCGCTGACATTTATTGCCTGATATTTAATGCAGTAGTAATATCGTGATATAATTTGTAACATGGCCAAAATTAGATAATGGCATTTAGTTTTCACTTTATAATTCCTCTATTTTTATTATTGTACATCAAAGGATACATAGTAAAAAAAATATGCTAATTTTTACTACAATTTAATAGAATGCTTATAGTAACTGACTTACAGTACAGTTAATATTAACAATTTTTTTTTATAATGTTGATGAAACAGTTTTTTGCCTTTACTATTAAATTTTACTCCTAATCCAGCCAATATAACAATTTTAGTTGTTGAGTAAACAAATTCAATCGTAACAAACTTAAATACCTCTTTCTCATCTACAATTACGATTAGTACATAACAATCTTCATTTGTAAGTATGTAAATTACATAAATATAGTGCAAATTGTTTAAAACCTTTTTTTTTTAATTGAAAAGCCACCTTGCTGGCAATTACTGACTAAAAAATTTACAATTAACTCTGTTACATTGTTGCCAAATATCTAGGTATATAGTTACGGAAATACTGTTTTTGTAAATAGCAACTCCGTATTTTTTTAATATAATTGCTCAATAAGAAAAGCTATAGGTACATTTTTTTTTTACTGAGGCAGCAGTTTTAGATCAATCGGTAAAGGAACTTGCGAATAATTAGCTAATACATAATAGTACAGAGTGAAGATGGCCAATAGTGGCCGAAACACGTAATCTGATTGTAAAAAAGAAAATAAAAATTTTCTGAACTGTTCACGAACATTTTTCCAATGCCTATTAACAATAGCTTATGTTTCTTTTCTACATTACAATTTTATTTATTTTCCAAGGCCTACTACAGAGCGAGCAACCGGATGTGACTACCACGTGACCACGAACGTCATAGTAAAAGTCTATTTTTTTGTTTTACTGTTTACTGTCCTGCTTATTGTTTACGCAATTACGTTCTGTCGTCTGACATTTCTCTTGTTGTAATGTTAAGTTATAAACACATTGACAAATCAGTAATGTGACATATCTTGTACTACCAACTTATTGCCACATTAAAATTTGAGGTCACGTGGTGGTCACATCCGGTTGCTCGCTCTATAGTAGGTCTTGGAAAATAAATAAAATTGTAATGTAGAAAAGAAACATAAGCTATTGTTAGTAGGCATTGAAAAAAATGTTCCCGAACGGTTCAGAAAATTTTTATTTCCTTTTTTACAATCAGATTACATGTTTCGTCCACTATTGACCATCTTCAGATCTACGCCAATTTTGGAGTTTGTCAGTGTTTGCGCAGATCTGAAGACGGGCAATAGTGGCCGAAACATGTAATCTGATTGTAAAAAAGAAAATAAAAATTGTGTGTACGGTTCATTAACGTTTTTTCCAATACCTACTAATAATCACACCGCTCAAGGATTAAAATACAATACAGTAAGCTATTTCGGTTGAGTCTTTTATTCACTTGTTAGGGTGAATTAGATTACTTCGAAAAAAAAAAACACTTTTTCTTCGCATTCGTGATTTAGGTTTACCACTATACGCATGCGTTGAAATCTAAGAAAACCCAGATCCTTTTCAAACCAGGAGTTTTTACTATTTAAAAATTTACCGTAAAATTTCAAATTTGTTTACTAAGTTTGTACGTCATAATTTCGTCTGCCAATGGCATAGTATCTTCACGTTGTTCCAATATGTTGAATATTTTGCAATTTTCAATTACAAATTTTAAAGTAAGTATTCTTTTTTTATCAATATAGAAGGAAATATTGTTATTTTCAAATAGTGAATTATAATATGAAATAGAAAATTGCATAGATATAAAATTATGATGAATTCCACCCTATTCTGAAATCTGCCAAATTATGTTAAAACAGTACGATATATCCATGAAATAATTTTCCTAATTGCCAGTTAAGTAATTTTCTTGAACTGACATCTTTGTTTTTAAAAGTACTACTTTTTTTCCAAAGTTATTATTGATTTAATAATGAACAATTATTATATAAATAAAAAAGGTCGCTTTACTATGTTAATCATTAATAAAAAAACATAGATGGTAGCACCAATCTCCTCATAACAATCACATAGCATATTGTATGTATATATAGTGCACCACAATGTGTTCGGAATTAATCATTTTCTATCATGGCGACATAGCAAATATATACGTTGTTATATTTAACGATGCAAGCAGTATAATTTTTTTTTTCCTGTGTATAATTAATTTACATCTAATTTAATTATCTCCAGTAAAAATGCATTAAGCACAGCAATTTTAAAAGTAATCGCGTTGCTTAACGCTTTAACCATCACATTGTCGGCTTGTCTTAATTCGTTCGTGTCTCGTTTTATTGACATTCCATTAAATAAACGTTCGATCGTAGAATGCTTTTAGAGCAACTAATTAAAGGTGAATTTGAGGGAGACGGTATCACTTTCGACGAAGATTACGTAATCGGGTGTTTTATGACTCAATTCTCCTACCAAAGGGGATCGATATATTACCTTCCCCAAATAATTGCTCTACCACCTTGGACCTTGGACGTTCGTTTAGTGCATAACTAACTTATTCCGCCGCTATTTTTGAATTTAAACATGTTTGTATGCAACGAATAAGAAACGATTATGAAAGCGAATTGCATAGTAATCTCGACATTTGCTTTTAGGAATTCTGACCCAGATTAGGTCACTGTCTGTCGTGCACAGCCAGATGTTCTATGAATCAAGATTAGCAAAAAAATGTTTAAGTAAACTTATAAGGAGCATTCAATAAGCTTTTTAAAAACAATCATCACACAAAAGTGAAAACATTTATTGAAATCATAGGGTAAATACACGATAGGATCGTTCATGTTTTGAAAGAAAATTATGAATAAGCATACTTTTTATCTGTAAACCAGTTGAAAAAAAAATATTAGGCACAATTTTTAAGATATTAAATATAGTTTGAAATTTGTAATTTTGTTTTAACAATGAATGTGAAAATAACTTAATAAAACCTTTAATGTTGAAATAATTAACCTTATTTTGCAGATATGAATATATATATAATATATAAAAGGACTCAAAATTGTAATTTTGTGAATGCAGCCAAAAGATAAAGAGAATGTTAAGTGTCTAAGCTTTCGTAGCTTTTATTTGCCAGTTTATCAGAGACACTTTCTACAAATTGATTTAATGAATATGTATGAAGTTGCAGAAGTTAAAGTTAAGGAAAAATCAGATAAAAGGCAAGATTTCTGACTGAAGAGAATTTACTTTAAGACTGAATAGTGGAATCAACTGTGTTGACACTATTAGAGATTTGACTTGTAGATGAAGTTGAAGATGTGGGTACCTATGTTAAACCGTACGGACACATTCAAGTTGTTATTGTCTCCCGCCTAGACGTGGAAGTTTATGGATAATCATTGCTACTAAAAACATTGCTGATTTTAGTTAGATGCTTACTTAACAAGGTGTTATTTGAAATGTTTGTAATTCTGTTTTTCATAACCTATCAACAATTTTGATCTTCATCGATATGGAATGGTGGGAAAAATAATTTAGATATCTGCCAGAAGATGTGGATTTAGTATACACTAACGAAGAATTTACTTTAGAATTTGTTGAAGAAATTAAACACTTCAATTACAGTGTAAATGGAGGTATTGATTACCGACGTGATGGAGTCGTCAATATATTTAAATAGAAAAGGAATGTTAAATTCCAACTTGGGAACATAATTTATGAGTTCATCCATCACAATACAGGCCAAGATAAGACTAGACGACTTCCTACAGGAGTACCAAAGATTTGACGATAATAACCTTCATTATAATTCTGAACAGAACTGCTATCTTTAACAACTTTAATGTTTTTATTTATGTTGGTAAATTTAACTTTTCCTTTTTGGTGGGTTCCTAAACTTAACTTTATTGTTTGGCACGTGTCAATCCTTGTTGTAACTTCGATATTCAAGGTTAATCGTAATAATTTTATTAAATTGGTTGACAGCATCTTTATATTTTAAATTTTAATATGATTATTTGTAATTTTTACAAAATTGGATTATTTATTATTAATATCTTGAAATTGAACCTGTTAGGTTATGTCTGTCAAATTTGTTGTTGTTTCAACTTGCCTCTAATATTTCTCAATGTAAGTGATAGTATTTTATATCATTCCTCTTTAAGTTTAATTTCTGTAACGTCATACATATTCATTAAATAACTTTGTAGAATGTCTGATGAAATGACAAATAAGTGCACATGTGCACGTGTACCCCCAACTAATATCTTCATCTACAGGAATTTATTTTTGTGTTTGACGTAAACCTAACGTTTTCTATTGGGTATTTAATTTTATTTTTCATTTCCGATGTTCGGTTCAGACTCCAGGCGCGAACATGCGTAATGCGGCTCGTACACTGCTCTCTCGAACTGGCCCGTGATTGGAGCAGCAGCTACCCCTCGCACACCCACACCTCCTGTAATAGTCCTCAGTACTTAACTACCACATGTACACATTTATAGCGTTTTCAGCTTACTGCACTACACGCGTGGAGTATATCTAGCTCCCTTACTAATATTATGTATTAAAATAAGATGGAAATACACTCAGTGCATAAAATGCAGTAAGCTGAAAACGCTATTAGTTTGTGTACGGTCGTCTGTTAGTGTGGTGTTGTATACCGGGAACCGGGAAATTACTTTTGTTGTATTCGCGCGCAATTATGGCGGATAATTTGGAAAATCCGATTTGCACTCGCGTACAATATTTAAAAACAGTTCGTTTTTCTTCGCTGACATTAGAAGAAAAACAAAAAATCAAAAGTGCCGGTAGTCCAAAACCGAATTTATCGATGACGCATGTAACAAAATGTAAAACACACGATTATAAAAGAACCTTTAAGATAGACACTTGAGATGAAAAAGCCGCCTGATTATGTGGTTGTGAAATTAGTAACAGTCTTTATTGTTTTCCGTGTTTATTATTTGCTGGTGATGTTCAAACAGAATGGATCACATCCGGTGTCAAGGATTTAATCTATTTAAAAGAAAAAATTAAAAAACATCAAAGTTCCAAGTAACACCTCTCTGCTAAATTAGGTTTTAATTTATTAGGTAAACAAGATATTCGACAACAATTAAACAGTGCGTACCGACTGAATATCGAGAAACATAATGAGCAAGTAAAAAAGAACAGATACATTTTATCGAAAATTATAAACTGTATTAAATTTTGTGGTGCTTTCGAATTAGCATTACGTGGCCATTACGAAGGAAATGATTCGATAAATCCTAGTATATTTAAAGGTCTTATCAATTTTTCAAACAATTTTTAGTTTAAGTCATTTTTGTTCGTTTATGATGTGACTGTTCTGTATAAAAAGAAGAACTAACAATTTGGGATTTTTGCGCTAAGCCCTTTTCTGAATATTATCCCAAGTTAAGGCGAAAGAACGTCACAAACTGCTCTAAAATGCGAGTTTTGAAGGTTAATTTTCAAAACCGGACTCCCTGGTACCTACCCACATGTGCACTCCCAAAATAAAAGTCCACGCGCCGCCACTGCTTAAAGTACATATTATATATAAAATATGTTATGATTTTATTTTGTATTTAAATTTAAAGCTCTATTCCATTATAACACGTATTTATTCAGCTTTAATTGCATTTAATCCCTAACAAAAATCAATTTTCATACCAACGTTTGGATTGGTTTGATATCATTAGAACTCTCGCGAAAGTCAAAGAGATTGAAAATTCACGTGAAAACGTATTTTTCGACCTGACTTCCGACGGAAAACAGTTCCATCAATGGCAAAAAAGAGAAACCCTCTTATCCTTCTGTATGTCCGCATGAAATTCTTTTCGTCGAAAAATTGGAACGCATGTGAAAAGGCAAACTTTTTTCAGCCCCGCACGTCCTTTGTTGTACACCTATTTCCTGCTAATACGTGAGTAAACCGATGTGCGCACCGTACCAGCATAGAGCATTTCATCTGCTATAGAAATGTATGTGGGTTAAGTGATAAAGGATGAGACGTAGCCAAGGGCAGAACGCATCTGAATGTAGGGCTCTATCGATCCGAAAACGTGTTGCGGAGTCTCGCCCAATCATATGGTGCAGCCAAGACGGGACAATCGGCAGACCTGTATTTAGTAGATTTAAGGCTGTTGATCTCGTAAATGTTTGGCATATTTTCTAGGGAAAATTTTTCTTTTTTTTTCAACAGCTTTCATCTCCATACCTAATTTTCTCTTCTTATACAATCAAACAAACAATTTTTTTTCCTCTTCGACTAAACAGAACATTTTTTTTATTGTCCTGACGCTGCGGAACGGAGAAACCAAGCAATTCTTCTGTTTTGTGTTCTATTGCATCTCTCTTTGTTCTGAATTTACCATTAAATGTTAAACGGCACATATAAATATTTTTCTTTTCCCAAAAGCTTGCGGAGAATACCGGTTGACTGATATAATCATCGACAAGTTTTATAGGTTTTATCGGATGTTTCAAATGGGTCCGTTAAAAAAAATATAGCAAGACTTAAAAAAAAAAATGTAAAAGCAGTCCGCATCTACATACTTTTTTTTGTATTTTTGTTTTTTCTCCATGATGTTTCCTCAGCAAATAATTGATTCACTCAACAAATTTTTACATTTAGGGCCGGTATTTCAATCTCCTAACAAGGGTATCTAACAACAATTTAGCTAATATCTAGGGGAAAAATGTATGGTTATTTCGGTTATTCAGCTAATAACTTTTATTAGAAACTTTGTTAGGAGATTGAAATACCGGATCTTACTCGAATATTTAAATTAATTACGCAGATATGTTGCACTAATGTTTATTGAGCCAATCAATATAATGGCAGTTCATACATAAATCTTTTTAAACATTTGACTGAAGAAAAAAAAACTTCAATGGTTATTTACGAACCAAGTGCGTGAAATCATATTTCGCGAATGAGTAACAAGTTTAAAGCGCGAGCCGTAGGCGAGCGCTTTATGGACACGAATTCGCGAAATGTTTCACGCACGAAGTTTGTACAATATTTTTTGTACGAGAACAATACATATTGTTAAATACGTTATTGTTTATGACACACTACTAATCTCTTGATATTAATTAAAAAAATTGAGTTGGCAGTATTGATTATTTGAAGTGACATTTAATTTAAAATTGTCAAATACAAAAAATTTCATACAAAATAAAAGCCTCACCAACAACATGAATTCTTCTAATGAAATGCAATGTACACCGTCTGAAATTCGCGAAGCTGCCAATATTGCAGTGGATAATTTATTACCCATAAAATCAAAAAACGTATACAAAAACACTTATACTAAATTCGTAACTCAAGTTCCAGGAAGTACCAACTTTACTTTTACGCACTCGTGTTTAAAGTGACTTTTTACGCACGCAAATTGAATCGTGAAATGACAGGTTTTGATAAGCGAGTACAAAATAGTTATTTACGAACCAAGTGCGTGAAAATGCATTTCGCGAATAAGTGGCTAGTTTGAATTGGCACGGGGTTTATACAATATTTTTTGCAACGAATAATACATACTTTTAATAATAATACTATCAAATCCCGTTTATTTTACGATTAATTCTGCCTACTTATGCACTGTCAATTGCAAATTGATTATTATGATAACGTTTGACAGTTTAGTTACTTTACTTTGCTAAATGTCACCAGAAATGTCAATGCATTTGTAATACGCACGCCTATTTACCTTGTATTGTATCTTGTAGGCACGGTTTAGTACTTGCTGACTAACGCTTCGGCGCTAGTATCGATTTTTTGACCAATAAGATTGAAGTATGATGACGCGTCGTCAACAAAAAAAAAACATTTTTTGAAAATTTTATACACATCCGTCATTTTGAAATTTGTTCGTTTTCAATCGTTTCAAATTGTTTTTATCTCTGTGATTTGTGAGTGAAAAGGCTGTAATAATTGTGAATATCCGTATTTGCAATAATGGGTGGCTTAAAAAATTGCTGCGCGTAAGGATGTTTTGGTACAAAAAGTGTTCGAAGGAGATTCCCAATTTACGATGAAGCGGTGAGAATTGTTGATAATAATTACAAATAAAACAGGTGCGAAGAAAGACGGAGTTTGCACCAAAAGCTATCAGCTTATATAAAGTATCAAGAAAAACTCGAAGCGTGCCTGAAAAAAAATTCTAAAAGACTAGAAGACAAGGTTCTCCGCATAGAGGATTTTATGAAGACCAAGCCGTATGAAGCGTTAGAAAACATGAGCAAATCCGTATCAAATTTGACCCCTTGTCAATTACGGAATGTACACCATACAAAATGTGACAGGTGATTTACAAATTTCATCACATGATCTTAATTTAATTAAATTACAATGATTACTATTTATTATTATGATAATTATTCCTTATTATTACTTATATATTTAGTTAAGTGGTATTAAGTAAGCGATTTATTTTAATTTGTGGTTATTTATTTATTGCAAATATTTGTACTGTATACTTATGTATTTATGTGCGCACAATAAACGATTTCGTTCTAATTTTTATTTTATTTTCTATGCCCATTCATTTAAGTGCAAAAAAAATTTAAACAATAAATTTCTTAATTGTAAATAATATCAAATCTCTCGCGTATTGGAAATAGTTCTTGCTGACTAACGCTACGCGCCGCCAGTCTTAAAAGGTTTGAAACTTTGCTCGTGCCGCGTGAAATTACATGGGAGGTACACATCTATTATACGTATATATATTTATTATCTATGGTAATACGTCTGTAGTACCAATTTCACTTCACGCAGTAGCGCGTGAAATGCTACTTCACGCACGCTTTTGGATTTGGATGCGTGAAGTGAACTATTGTGCAATATTAGTACAAAAAAGATCTTATATATTCAAAGGATTGGATTTTGAACAGCTTTTGCTATACTCATTCCTAATCTAGAACATCAACTAACAATAAGGCAAAATATTATGTAATAATGGTATTTACATGACTGGACATACATACACTTAGCCACAAAACAGGCTGACAACTGTCGAGGAACGTACAGCCGTATGTAGAGTTTTGTGGCTAATTGGAAGTGCATTACATACAATCCGGATAAACTTGATAAACCACGCGTCATCTGCAAAAGAATATTTAAGCCTAAAGAATATTGACTCTTGGAATCTATGATACAATTTCATTGTTTAGTGATGTTAAAAACTAAAGATTTTGAACTTTTTTTTATATGTTTTTCTAATTGGATGTTGTAATAAAGCTAAAAACCTTGATTATTTTTTTGAACTGTCAGTGTCAGAAATTATGCAAAAGATAGTCTGAACGAAAGAAATTATGAGTACAAATATACAGAAAGAGAAAAAAATATACATGATCTTTATAGATTAATATAGGAGTTAATAGCAGCTCATAAATTATAAAACCTTCTTACATACTTACCTATATTTTATCACCTACATTGATACTTCTATAAAAAGATTATAAAAGAAAAGTGTTTACTTATATGAGGTTGGTTAAGATCTGGTTAAGATTCAGTGAGAAAATTTGATTCAGAATGTGTTCAATAATCAGAAGAAAATATACTTTTTTGATTTAAAACAGTACAGGTCCTCTTAACTGTTAAATTTCCAAACAAAACAGCCCTTTTTAGTGTTCCTTTTGTTTAAAATTTGCATACTTGCTACATGGGCAATTTTCGAAAGGAAGAATATAGGAACCGATGAAAAAAGGGAAACGCAAACTATGGCTGATTGAGAAATAAAGAAATAGGTTGCTTCTCTTTGAAAAAATTTGCTTTTTCATTGTTTTGTACTGCTTTTTTTTTTAAGATAAGCGAGATTAAATCGATCATGTAACACGCGTCAACACGACAGGCAATTTCACGCCATATAGACGTATCCTCGAGTTATCAATTGATGGCGCCTTACATTTTTCTTTCACACAATCGCTAACCCGGTTCCTCTATAAACTACGGTCATGGAAACTTAAACCTTTGATCGTTTCTGATTTGTCAGCTTAAATAAATGTAATTATTTTCTTCTACGGATTTCACATTTTTTTTTATTCCATTTTGGGGATAACCAGTGAACAATACAGAAAGATGGTACAATCACAATAACCACTACTTATTAGGGTGAGATAAAATAGGGGACGGTAATGAAAATACTAACAGAAGGTGCATAACATTGTCTGGGCTACATGAAAAAGAGCCGAGCAATTCATTTCATTTCACCCAAGCACTAATAAAACTATATAGTTGGCGTTAATAACTCTGTTAGCCATTCGACCCTTGTAAAGGAGACATTGCGGAAGAATCGAGGGTAAATGTTTTTATTCCCTCAAGTGTACTTAAAGATTAAAGCATACGTATAAGACCGCTAGAAAACTTTTAAGTCGTGATTTTAATAAAACGCTCGGATTGTAAAAAAGGGAAGCCAAGTATAATCTAAAATGCAAAGCGATACTGAAACATCGCGGAAGATTTTTATTATCATATTGCTTATACATACTTATATACTGTTACAATCTCAGCCGAGGTTCTGATTTGAATACCCTAAACTCGCTCCTTTATTAAGGATAACATGAACGATGTGCGGCATATCAAGTTGGATATTGATTACCGCATGTAAAAGACACCGACACATAGGTAAACAATTGATAGGTATACCGTGATATTTGCGTGTCGAAGCCCTATTATGTGGCCGTGAAATTTGACGTTAACCAAGGATAAATGATTTCCGATTGTTCGGTTATCGCCTGCCGATTATGACGTATCCATTTCAGGGTGTTTCACTACCCATAAAGGATGTATGATGTATGTAGGTATACGTAAGTCATATTGCATAAAATATGAAGCTTGATTTGAACGATTCGTTCAAACATTTATCGTACACACAATTATCAAAAACTATATTGTTGAGATAGCGAGGGTTTGGTTTTATAATAAGTCTGTAGTCTTCAAAATTAGATGTAGCTCTATTATACAAGAAATTGACACAGATGTGCACTAATAATTGGCTAATCGAATCAAAAAAGACAAAAACCTAGTAGGTAAACCGAATTTTATTAAATTTGATTAAGTTTCACACCTGTCTTTCATTATCATATACATACATATAACTCAATTTGAACACAACCATGCATTATTACAATTTGTACTACAATTATCTGCAGATAAAACCTGTCGGCATGTTTGATGCATTTTTAACCAAACCCAATCACTGAACTACTAACAAATCACGCTAACTTTATTTGGGAACCGGGAAAAATAAAAGCGGTCAAATAAATTCTAATCGAGGTCGGCAGCTTTGTTTGAAAAGGGCAAATTGTAACTGGCATTTTTTTGCAAGAACGTAGCTATGCTTTTAAATACATAAATTATTGCTAGAAGAAATAAAAGTGTGCATTGTATTCTATCGATTGTGCATAGCCCAACTTAAAATAAAAATATCTTTTATTGGAATTCAATTTTGTGTGACAGCATTTTTATTTAGGTTTCTTCTTATTTAGAATTAAGGCAAATTTTCTTTATCATTCTTTATCATATAAATATAATCACAATTTTTTCCTGTATGTCATCAACTTGTAAAATACTTCATAATAAAGTAGGGTTATTTATTTCCTATACCCAGTGTTTATTTGATCTAGTATAAAAGTATGGATAAATTTCCATCTATAGATATAATTTTTATAAATGTGTGTTGTTTATTTGGCTTAGTTTGTGATTGTTAGTACTTCCTATAGTAGCGTAACGAAATCTAGGGAACACGCATATGTATAAATAGGATAAAAAGAACAAGCCACTAAAGTATTTATACGCATTCATATCCATGTAAAGCTGTCATGTTTTTATGCTTTCACAACACCCTCGCTGCATGTAAATTGAAATTCGATATCATTGCTTAATCAATGCGCCAGTTTGACTAGTCAGTCGATCTTTTTCAATTGCGTGGGCTTGTATAATTCACCAAGGAACAAATACAGAGAGTTCTTTCGTTTTGGATTCGTCTATTTATCAAGAAAAATAATGAAATTAAACATTGAACGCACCACTGCTATATAGTTCTTTTATCTTCGCCGACGCGAGCAAGTCACGAAATTCGTATCCCTGCTTCTTTCTATCGCGGTCGTTTCTAAGGTGTGATAAGGTGAATTTCTGTCTGGTTTTGGTTATCGATTAGCGGCCTACCGTTGCGGTGAATGCCTTACTGTATTACATTCCGTATTTCACAGTTAAGTTTCGTTGGGTACTTCGTTTTTCAGAAACTGCTTGCATAATGGTAAACACTTATCGAGTGTAAATACAAATTCCCTTCGTTGCAATCTTATCTAGCTTCTTACCCACAATAATTTGCGTAGTTTTAAAATGAAAGCCGCAATATAATTCCTTTTTTGTGGTTATTATTTTATGCATCCTGTTATAAAGTAATTGTAAAGAATAAAAAAGATCTGCCAAGAATTGAAACAGGATGGACATAATTACATAATATGTTTATTACAGTAATCACATCTAACTAATATGCAATACCATAATTCTATAATAACATCAAACAAAAATTCCAAAAACCATAAGTAGTCTGCTTAATTCTCTCTGTTTAATAGCTCCTGATATACTCATTTCACTGAAATTATTTTCACGTACATCCCTAATTTATAAGTTGTGCAGTTCAATGCGTAAGTTACCGTGCATGAAAAGATAAAAAATGCCAGACACGAAGCGCAACGAAGGTTTATACTGGGATTTGACAGTTGACGCATAGTCTGACAGATGCGCAAGGCTATAGTTGATTTCTGTTCCTTTTCTTGCGATTACAGCGCCATCTGTAGCGAATCGAAAAAAAATTTTGTGTTGGCAAGTCGTACCTTTGTTTATACGAGTATATCTGATAGTTATTCAACCGAGCTGCGTAAGGTGCTGATATCTGGCGGGGATAGTATAAAAGTACTGATGAATGAAATTAAATACCGCCAAATATTCATTGGAATGCGAGCTATGTTGGTTGTAGATTCTGAAATAAACTTGGCAGTTAATAACAAAGTAAAACCAATAAAAATTAAGAAATTACAATGCAACATTATTAAAAAAAATTAATGGGCACGCCATACCTGACACGCCATCTGAACGCCACCCAAAGGTACTTCAAACCGGTTGAATAACTATATATATATATATATATAAACAAGGGTCGTACGTAGTTTTTGACGTAGAATCCGAATCTGCCATAAAAATAGGGGTTCCTATTCAAAATTTCAAATTTGTCCCCTGCCCCACCCACAGATGGTGTGTGTGTGGACGTCATTTAATACTAACGGATGCCGCCCTCGGAAATATTAAAGTTTTGATTCGGCAAATTTTTCTGTACGATGCGTATTTTTCGAGATATTACAAAAGTCCAGTTTCAATGATTCACCCGGTATATAAACTTGAGCCTTGTTGACATGTTTTCCTTATTTGGAAGCAGAGATAACCTATCTTGGCAGAATGTTGTTGACATAACCTCAAACTAGGCACTTTAGTCATTTTGACAGAAACGATCCCTCGAGTGCAGAAAAATCGCGTTCACTTATAGCGTTTTCGACTTATCGCTCTTTGCGCGTGGAGTATATCTATCTCCCTTACTAATATTATATATTAAAATAAGATGGAAATACAATCAGTGGATAAAAGTGCAGTAAGTCGAAAATGCTACTAAAAAATCAAGCAATCTGTTTTTTTTTAATATTTTGTGGTTTGTGAATGTGTAATTGGACATTATATTAGTAATTATGTTTATAATAAACTGAAAATAAAGTTTTATAGTTTATCTGACAAATCAAAAGTCAAAATCAGTGGTCTAGACTATGTCTAGGTTAGGTCTAGACGTCTAGACCCATATATGTCTAAACCATGTCTAGACCGACTTAACACAGTGAAAAATAGATGTATGCAATTTTTCTGCATACCAGTGTGCTTATTGCAGACCTACATCTGCATAAATAACGTCATAATTACGTGACACTAGCCCAATTTTTTATTCTTATTTAATGTATTCAGCAAAAGATGATAAAATCAAATCTGAATGTGTATAAGTTTGCAAATAGCGATTTGTCATATGACTACACTGAAACCATTATCACAGCAATATGTCATCATGCCGCTTTGTTCCCAAAAATTGTTCTTATAGCTTTAGTTTAAGATCAAATATATCATAAGCTAAAGCTATAGGAACAAATATATCATACTTAAAACGACTTCATTAAATTTGTCTTATATTAGTTCCATAAAATATAATATCGTACTTTAATGGTTATACTTTGATGCTGCCACTCGGATGCTTATGCAAATTATTTTCAGTACGTGCTTGATTGAATTATGTTATAAATGCGATTGCCACGATTATGGTATTTAGATCGCGTGATGTCGGCGCGGCTGGCGCTCGTGAGAAGAAGTAATGATAATCAAATGTAACTACACATCGAGCGCCCACCGATAAACCAGTTCCTTTTGATTGCAGCAGTGGTAAATCAACTTCAACGGATTTCCGCAGAGATCCGCAAAATGCGGTCTCCACGCACTATGGAAAAACACCGAAAAAACCGCAGCGTGTATTTTTTGGTTTGTCTATTTAGTGCATATTGTTTATTTATTACATATCGGTATAACATACGTCTGTAAAAACCTTCTAATTGCTTTTAAGGATATCTCGTATAGGTATGTTTTATGTCGTACCTAATTTATGCAGATTATACTGCATCAAATACATTTTCATTCATGCATTGGGACTAACTAGAAGAATGTTTAAAGTGAATTAGTAGATATACATCGTGCAGACAGTGCAGCATGACGATATAGTTATTCCCATGACAAAAATTCTCACAATAAGGGATATTATTTGTCGAGATAATATAGGATTTACGCTGAGTTGAACACGGAAAGTTTAAAGGTCAATTACTTTCTTCGCAACGTGTTGTCCTTTTAGTGCCCCTTTCACGGTATCGTAATTCTGTATGCCTGCGTGAAGTAACAATTCCTTTATTCCACCGACACGATGAAACAAAAAGATGTATTGTAATACACAATAAGTAGGGTGATAAGTAGTAAACCATGAATTAATTTGAGAATGTAGCAAAACATAAGAGAGGTGTTGAGATATTTAAATGTGGTAAATTCAAATTCTATTGTGTGATTTAATTCTTTTTGCTACCTACAATGTCTGTATTATACTTGCATCTTATCAGAACTTTTTTGGATATATCATTCTATCCAGAAAGACGTCTAGTTTATGAAAAAAATTTGAAAAGAAGTCAGATTTTTTTATTTTTTTTAGTAATTCAAAACTTTATGTTCAATTATTATTTATAGCCGTTACTAATTTTACATCACTTTACATACAGTTGTTATGGATTAAGTGAAATAAATTGTTGTCATAGATAATTATTTATTTTATGTGCTTCGTGAAAAATTCTGACATGATTCTGACTTTGCTCAATGCTAACTGTCTTTTAATAATTACAAGAAAATGCATGTTACAACATTTTTAAGAAACAGAAATTTGCAGCTTAGAAATATTCTTTTAATTAAGAGCAATGTCTCTATGAAATATAGTGCAAAATATCCAAGAAATTTTAATATGAAAACAATACCCATGTACTTAACAGGCAAGAGGACAACTAGCCTTAGGTGAGGTAATTACAAATACGTATTCTTTAAATGAGGCATTACGAACTTTACTACTAAAATGTATTACACATTGCGCAAACTACACAACGAAATTATCTGGATAATTAGACTTACTTTTCTTCATCTATGTTCTCACGTTTGCATATTTCGACTACTTAATATATGCTTGCCGTTCTTTGATGTGAATATTTGCTCGGAATATTCAATCGTTAACGATAATTAAAGAAATATATTCTCTTATTGATGGCTTAAATAATATAAGAAAATAATAATATAAAAAATATCCCAGAAAACATCAATGGGATATAAATAGACATAAATTGACAGCTGTCAAATTTATACTGTTGCTCTGTAGTGTATTGTTGTTACGACGTAAATTTTAGATTTTTATTTTCGATAAAACAAATTTCACCATACAAATTTATTTGTCTAAGCAAAAGAAAAGCAAAAATAGGTCTATTTAATTTAGCAAACTAAAAACGCTAATAGCTATTTATACTGGTTAATATACATTAGTGGAAATTGTAGACCCCATTGTTGATGCACATTGACATCTGTCAAACAACAATTAGGGTATTAATTTATCTACATATTGCTGCAAGCAAGCAATTGTACAATTTAATACAACAATACTACCACTATTTGTAAATAAATAACAAAAAATGATAACTTAAGTGCAATTTCCTTCTTGTCAAATTTTCATTGAAAGTGTTTTTTTCTCAAAATACAACGTCGAAACAAACAGTTTTCCTAAACATATACTACCAGCTGTTCTCCTCTTGTCGAGTGATCCGCTTTTGACAATCTGAGGTTAAAAAATTCGGGTAGAACGTGATTATATACCTGCTTGAAATTAATTAGTATTAATTACTGCGAATTAGTATGAACGTCAGTATTATTTGTGCGCGGCAGGTCGCGAAAACCTCCAGAGGGCACGTAATTCGAAAAATGAACGCCCTGTTACAGATACGTACCTATGCCGAATTGGGCAAGATGCCGGATTTCCTAAAAGACGTACCGAACATCTCGAATCCATCCTTCTACAATATGGTCCAATATAATTTCCACAAGGCGAGAGTCACGGTCGAAGAGAAACTCATCGAATCTTTGAAGCACGTAAAAGGCCAAGCTCCCATGGATTTAATGACGCGCAAGCAACGGGTGAATAATATAATGTCTTATCTGGAACAATGCGACGCCATGCTAGAAATCAGTTTCCCACTCAAAAGAGACGACGGTTCGTTCGAGATAATCCGAGGTTACCGTTGCATGCACAAGTGTCACATGCAACCTTGTAAAGGCGGTGTGAGATATTCTCCGAATCTGCAGAGAGATCAAATATTGGCTTTAGCTGCTATAATGACTTATAAATGCGCTACTGTTGGATTACCGTTCGGCGGATCGAACGGTGGTCTGTGCATTGATCCCAAAAAATATTCCACGAATGAATTGGAGAAAATTACTAGGAGGTACACGATAACTTTAGCTAAGCGGGGATTCCTAGGACCGGAACTAGACGTACCTTGTCCTGATATGGCGACAGATGAGAGGGAAATGGCTTGGATCGACGATACATACCATAAAACCTTTGGTTACCGGGATATCACGGCTCACGGATGTGTGACTGGCAAGCCTGTTAATCAACGTGGTATTTACGGCCGTATTTCCGCCACTGGTAGAGGACTTTTCAATTGTCTGACGCAATTCGTCTATAGCGAAGATTTTATGAAAATGGTAGGCCTCACCGTCGGTTGGAAAGATAAAACATTTATAGTGCAAGGATTCGGAAACGTAGGTATTCACGTAATGAGATATTTAACCCGCGCAGGTGCAAAATGTGTAGGAGTCGCTGAAATAGACGGCAGCATAGTATCGCCTGTAGGCATTAGTTTCTCCGAACTGGAGCATTACAAACTAACGAAAGGGACAATTGTCGGTTTTCCCGGGGCACAACCTTATACCGGGAAGAGGCTAGTTTGCGAACCGTGCGATATACTCATTGCGGCCGCCAGTGAGAAGCTAATTACGAAAGAAGTCGCTGCTGAAATTAAGGCGAAAGTGGTCGCCGAGGGCGCAAACGGCCCCATCACCCCATCCGGAGATAGGATACTATTGTCTAAGAACATAATTATATTGCCGGATATATTTGCGAACGCAGGTGGCGTTACGACGTCATATTTCGAATGGTTGAAGAATATAAATCACTTGGCTTTCGGCCGTCTCACGTTTAAATATAAACGGGATTCAAATTACTTGCTATTGAGATCGGTCCAGGAATCCTTGGAGAGACACTTCGGCCAAGACGGATCTAAGAAAATCCCAATCGTCCCTTCAGAAGGTTTCAAAGAACGGATCGCTGGCCCCACCGAAAAAGACATCGTTAAAACTGGATTGGCTTACACCATGGAGAAGGCCACTAGGAAGTTAATGAACACGGCGAAGGAATTTAATTTAGGAACTGATTTTCGCACAGCTGCTTATGTTAGTGCCATTGAGAAGATCTTCCATACCGTGCACGAGGCCAATATAACTTTCTAGACTTTATATTTATGTTGAGAGAGAATGTTGCTGATTTAGATTTTATTGTGGTTGTTTGTAATTTATAAGATTATAATTCGTTTTCTTTTTTTTTAGAGTAGCATATGGTTGTCTATATAATATTACCAAGATTAAAAGTGGATGTAACAAACTTATTTGTCATATTAAAGTGCTCATATGTGAGGAATCTTGTTTTATTTATTTCATTATCAAATAAATGAAATTTAATACATATTAATCCGACGAAGCTTTAGAAATAAATCCCTTTTAGTTTTAATTCCAAATTAATCACTTCTTAGCTTATATAGTTCCTTTTCATCGCCTCATCAAATCAACCACGTTGCCCCCTAGAACGAATCACTCTGTAATTAACACGCTTTCGTGTAAATATAGATGAGGACTTCTATGAATGACGCGACGAAAGCTGGCACCCCTAAATGAAGTTTCGAACCCTCCCGTTTTGCCGTCATTTGGCGGTCTTTATTGAATTCCCTATTGTTCCCGGACCATTGTTGTATTGACATGTTGGCTGAAATTGATCCACGTTAAACAAGGTCGAAAGAAAAATTACATGTTTTTTTCCGCACATTTAACTTTTTTTTTGTTTTCGTGTAAGGAATATTAACAAACGTTTGTCATCATTTTTTGTGAAATTCGAACGTATATTGCACTATTCTGTCACGTAGATGCTTGTAAGGTAGATCACCCATAGTACGCAGGTGATTTGTTAGTTGTCTCTATTGTCGCCCAATAAATAGCGCGAACGTGCATTTTTCTTTCAGCTAGTTTTGGACACCCAAATCGCGTGAGACTCTGTGTTTGTAATGACAACCAGTTAGTTATGCACAACAGTTGTATTCAGCAATTTTTTAACAAAATTCACTCTTGAAATACACGAAAAAAAAATCAATTGTCTTTTCTTGATGTTATAATCATTAACAATCAGGGCAAAATATTAGTTTAAATCGGTTATTAAACTTCAATTCTACACATTCTATTCACAAGATTAGCATCATTTATAATCAAAAACAGGCTTAAATTTAATGACTATCCAGGAGACCTTACCACTAAAATATTATTCATTGAAAACAGTAGGCCAGTCCCCAAAATTAACAGTAATAACAATAAATTATTGAAATTAGTATATGTTCCCGCATTGTCAATAAAACTTACAAAGGTTTTTGACTCTCAAGAGTTTTTCATAGTATTTAACAATGATAATACTTTACAACATTTTTAATAACCTTAAAGATGAGATAGATATTTTAGAAAGGAGAAATATTGTTTATAGAGTAAAATGTAAAAATTGTGACAAGCTTTATCGGCTAAAACTCCCAACAACTCAAGAAATGAATTCAACAACATAATTATGACATTCCAAGACTGGACATTCTTTTGATTTTATTAATCCCATTACTCCATCACTTTGGATTACGAAGAATACATTCAAAGACGTCTACTAGGTATCTAAGGTCATTTATATTAAGACCATTAAAAACTGTCATTTTAATAATGATGTTGGTAGTGTTAGAAGTTTTTATAATTTAATTTTTAATTTCAATAGTCGATGTTGCTGGGCCGGCATACCTTTCTGCTTCATCGTCTTTTAACTGACAACTCTTTCCATGATGATGTTTCGCCTACAAATTTTTCTCTTCGACATTTCAGACCTACGTTAAGAAGTACCAAGGAAAGAAATTAGGATCCATCGAACCGCACGTATTCGCTCTGGGGGAAGCAGCGTACGCATCTCTGCAGACTGATAAACCTGGAGGTGGTAGCAAAAACCAAAGTTTAGTCATCAGCGGCGAAAGCGGTGCTGGAAAGACTGAAAATACCAGATTCATATTGCAGTATTTATGCTCGGTAACGAGTGGTGTGTCGACCTGGGTGGAACAGCAAATTTTGGAAGCAAATACGATTTTAGAAGCTTTTGGTAAGTCTACTAATTGTAATATTTTTAAGCAGGAAAAAAATTGTACCTGTTTTATTTAATGTACTTCGAATAGCTCTTGTTATTTATCAACATAATATAAAATATGTACATAGGTACCTACACTTTGACCTTTAGCATTGTGTAATTTAGGAACTCCCATGAAAAAAAAAAATACTGAAATGTCAGCAAGCAAACAAATTTGGTGTTTGAACGAATTTTCAACTGCTATTGTTCAGTTTTCGTCGAGTAAGCGTGGTAGCAATGTGTAGGTATAGCATTAACCGCAACTTTCCAATTAAAAAGATGGAAATTGATTTTCATCTGCACGTTGTTATTTTGGAATGCGGGAAAGTTGAGATTTTTAATTTGTTTTATGAAAGCGTGCATTTAATATCGCTTCTACGTATAATATTCTTTTTCTCGTGTTTCTTTTGCTTTTTAATTAGAATCTAAATGAAAAGACGTTATAGGTTGCATTAAATCTTGTAATATGCACTTGCCCTTAATATCCTGCGAATATCAATGATGAAACAGATAGATCGAGGACAGTAATCTCTCGTGGGAGTAAAATCTTATTTGCTATAGTTGCTTCTAACTAAGAAGATCAAGCAATTCCCTGGAGTAATTAATTTCTGATGTGCAGAGACCCGCAATGACGTAATGACCAGAAATTGACCTTAAATATACGAGAATGAAGTGAATAATTGTGAATTCGATAAAAATAATAACGGAATTATAAAGATTACCATTCTATTTTTAGGAAACGCCAAGACTATAAGAAACGATAATTCAAGCAGATTCGGGAAGTTTATGCAAGTTTGTTTTGATTCGCGATGGATGATTGCCGGTTGCATCATACAAGATTACTTGTTAGAACAGTCGAGGATAACATTCCAAGGACCAGGGGAGAGGAACTATCACGTATTTTACCAACTGGTAGAAGGGGCCAAGGTGACAACTTCTTATTCGTACTTGTTTCAGCAAGTTTTGCAATTTATTAACTATTATAGCACAATAGAGAACTGGCAAATCAATTGCATTTAAAGGAAGCGGAATTCTACAATTATCTCAATCAATCTGGCTGTATAAAAATGGAAGGCGATGCAAAACGTTTAGATAACTTGAGATTAGCTTTTAACGTCTTGCAAGTACCTCCGCATATGTGTCACGGCATTTTCCAAACGCTATCGGCTATACTTTGGCTTGGAAATCTAAAATTCCAAGTAAGATTGATAATCTTGTTTGAAGGTACATATTTGATATTGATTTTTTTAGGATGTTGATGGAGAAAAATGCCAATTGACACCTGAAGATGAAGATATTTTAACTATCGTCTCCGAACTGTTAGGTTTAGAATTGGAAAGTTTGCGCCAAGTAGTTTTGATACGACAAATTAACGTTAGGGGAAATATAACTGAAATTCCTTTGAAATTGCAAGAGGTATTATGGCGTACACCCTATGAATAAACGACTGCATAATTTGCTTTTTTTAGGCCGGGGAAAATCGTCATGCCATGGCAAAAGCTTTGTATTCCAGGACGTTTGCGTGGTTGGTCAACCACATCAATACATGTACAAATCCCGGACAGGATTCTACTCGCTTCTTGGGCGTGCTCGACATATTCGGTTTTGAAAATTTCGCCGTCAATTCCTTTGAACAACTTTGCATTAATTACACTAACGAGAAGTTGCACAAATTCTTTAATCATTACGTATTTGCGTTGGAACAGTCTATTGTAAGTGAGATTAACTGCTTTTCCTAAGAAAAATATCTTTCTCATTCGCTCTTTTTTACATTTTAGTATAAGGAGGAGGAGATCCAGTATAATCACATCGCTTTTACCGACAATACATTATGTTTAGAACTATTGGAGAAACCGCCCCGTTGTATTTTACGCTTATTGACTGAGCAATGCCATTTGCCTAGAGGTTGTGATGCCTCATATATTTCAAATTTACATGCGGAATTCGAAAATCACGAAAGATACGTTAAAGGTAAAGTTAAATAATCCAGTTAGTTGAAGTGTTTTACTTTAATTTTAAATATATGATTAGTTGCACAAGTCGATGAGGTCGCAAAAGATCTAATTTGTGACTCAATCTTCTTTACTCTTTACCTTATTTTGAGAAAACCATCGAAAATCAACAACGTTTTTTTACTATAAGTTTATTCTGGTGCAATTAGTGCAAAAAAGATTGTTTACCGATTCCTAAATTTGCTACAGAGTTTTTCTGTGCAACTAAAATTGAATAGCTGGTAAAATTTTGAATTTCTTGCATAGATCGCCATATATATGCTATTTTTGTGTAAAAATCAACCAGATTTGATTAACTATTGAAGAAATTGATAAAATTTATTAAGCTGTGTCTGTAAATACTTACATTAGCGTTCGTGTTAACTTCATTAAATATCTTAAGCTCATCTTATATAACTTAACAAGCCATATATAAACAATATAAATAGTAGTGGCCCCAGGTTTAATACTTGCAGCACTCCATACTTTTGCTTTTGCTCCAGACTTTATACCCCATTTCTAAACGAAAGCACTTATTATGTGCATCTTAAGCTGCAGATACTTCAAAATTGAAAATAACTTTACATAATTGCACCTTTGTATGCCTTACTCCCTTATGCATTGTATCGAAAATATACGAAATTTTGACCTCTACAATTTGGCTAATAGTTTTTCTTGCGCTAAATGCACCAAAACAATGGTACAGGCGCAAGTTTAAAAAAAATGCTGACCTTATTCACATTAAACGCGGAATTGGGTCGAATCCCAGTAACTCCGACAACATATCGACCGTTTTTTTAGAGAGACTAGACTAAAAAATAAAAGCCGATTTTCGAGGAAGGAAATGAATTATGCTGCTTATTTCAGGCGAAGATAAACGCAAATGGGAAAACGAATTTGGTGTGCGACATTATGCTGGTACTGTAATGTATTCCGTAAGAGGTTTTGTGGATAAAAACAGAGACGTACAACAAGACGTGTTTTTCGATATCATATCGCGTAGCACTAACGAATTTGTTCAGAACCTCAACGCATATCAAGATCTCCAAACAGCGATTAACGCAAGAGTTATGAGTAAGTTTAAATGCAGAATCAGCGCCTCGTAATTTTATCTAATTTCTCTTCCTCTAGCAAACGGCACGTCAACAGTACAACGTGGTACTAGCAAAGGAAAACCTACAGTTTCCGATACGTTCCGACATCAATTACAATCGTTAATAGACGTATTACAGTCCACCACTCCTTGGTACGTGAGATGTATAAAACCGAACGCCCATAAACACCCGGACAATTACGACGATAACCTGGTATTAGATCAGCTCAAATACTTGGGAATGCTAGACATCATCAGGATACGTAAAGAGGGGTTCCCGATCCACATGAACTTCGAGGATTTCGTGACAAGATACCATTGCCTCTCGAAAGCGAGATTGCCGACGGATCCTCGAGCGAGTTGCGAGTCTATCATTAGCAGCAAGAATATCGCTAAATCGGAATGGCAGATCGGGAAGCGAAAGGTGTTTATGCGATCTCATGTTCACGAGCCGTTAGAAGAGACTCGCAATCAAATGCTGACGAGTAAAGCTATACTGATACAGAAGACGTATAAGAAGTATAAGGCGCGCAATGAATATTTGCACACGCGAAACGCCGTGCTACGTATCCAGCACGCCTACAAGGGATGGAAGTTGAGAATCGAGTTTCTGAGAAAGAGGAGAGCCGCGGTCGTTATCCAGAGTCATTTGAGAGGCGTGTTCGCTAGGGAAGTTGCCGCGGCTTTGCGCGAAATGAGGAGAGTGGAAGAGGAAATGCGCAAACGGGAAATTATGGAGGAGGAGAGAAAAGCTAGGGAAGCTGAACTAGCGTTGCAAGAACAAGAACAGGAGAGGAAGCTGCAATTGGAGCAGAGTGAAAGGTACTTGATTTAGTATTTTTTAAGATTGTTTGACACAAAGTGAATTTTTATTTGTCACGGTATATAAACTTCAAATTTGAACCCACAAAAGTATGTATGGAAAATGTATTAACCAAGATATTGCTAATGTGTCTCTATTTTACTATACTTTTGCTCCGTTTTTGAGAATGTGCGACTAGCACATGCGATAATTATAATTTGTGTTTCTTGTATGTATGTGTGATATTAGGGTGATAGTACACTGCGACCTGAAAGATCTATTGTATCCCCTATTCTCGCTGTATTTACAGCTGGCCGTCCAGTCGGATTCCTTTTAGAAAGCGCAGAATGTCAGAAGGCCCCAAATTAGGTAACTCTCCCTCTTCAATTTCACATGCTCCCAGGTGCAGCGCCCTTGAGTTGCACAGTGCAGCGCACTTTGTGAGTAAATGGATGGATGTTTCATCTTGTTCCTCACAAAATCTACATTCGGCTTGCTCCACTATTCCAAGCCTGATGTCCGTTCAGTTTACAATGGCCTGTAAGAATCCCTGTCAATATGCGAATATTATTTTTACTCAGGTTGATGCATTCTGCAGATCTCTTCTGGTTATAGGTTCCCAGAAAAGTTTTAGCTCGCCTCATTGCCTAGAGATTCTCCCAGTATTTGGATTTTCTCTGCTCTATTTAATTTTTTAGTTTTTCCAGTATTAGCTGCTACTTATCCCGCAAAAAGGTTCTGGCCCTACAAAAGGTATTCTAGCCCCTCTCTTAGCGAGATTATCTTTTCCTTCCACACAGAGTGGTCTCGGAACGCACAATAAGGCTACCTTGTTCTTTTTGCCTAGCTCGTTTAGTTTTTGTAGGCACTCCCAAACCATTTTGGAGCTGATTATGTTTGACCTCAGCGCCCTAAAGGCCGCTTGACTATCTTGGTGTTTCTTACTCCAGATCCATTCATTTTGCTTTGTCGTTAAGTTCTGATAAGTTTTTGTTTTATTTGCTAAATTTCCCAATTCCCAATAAGCAGCGCACTCCAGAACCATTTCTTAGTGATGATAAATTCGTAAAAGCTAGTGTACGAAATCTTTTGAAAAAATAACATCCTTTCAGAGCTGCACAAAAAGAAATCGCCGCACTTTCGCATATGGCCGAACAGATGAAACCCAGACTAACGGAACCGGCTTCCGAAGCTGTGGATCTGGACAACTTATTCGCTTTCCTTTCGGACGTTCATCCGCAAAATCGCAATCAGATAATCGACGAAATAGGCGAGAAGATGAACGAATTAGTGGAGGATTTGGACGTAGAACTTGAAACTGTCATCCAACAAGAATTGGAGGGCTTGGCGCAAGAGCAACAGCAACAACCCACTCCGCCTAAAATGGGTCTTCCTTCTCTCCCTGAACCCACTGAACCGCCTCCACCACCTCCATCACAAGAACCATCGACGATTTCCGAAACTATCACGACCCCCGAGATGGAAAAGGACAGCAACGAACCGATTTACGAAGCTGTATTGCCTAGAGATGAACCGGCGTGCGTGTCACCACCGCCATTGCCGGCTCCGCCGAGATTACCTCCTGAATCGCCCGTACAGAGCCCTCCGTTATCGAGGAGTAGCAGCACAGGAGTATGTTTTACTATTTCTCAATAGATGGCGTTATAACTGTAATCACTTATTACACCTTACAGCCTCAATCGTGGAGATTCTCGCAAGAACAGGAATTGGGTAACGCGGAACGCGAACAAAGAAGGAAATTCAGGGTGGAGAAGAAACTGCAAGAGCTAACGGAAACTCAAGAAAAAGACACCAACATCGAAGAGACTTATCACGACATGGTGGAATTCGCCGAAACCTATTACAATTCCCACGAGCGTAGCCCTGAAGGTACCATCATGGCGACGCTCACGAGAAAACGGCAAAGCTCCGAATTAGTTCCAAAATACGAAATGGTGATATATTATAAGGGGAATACCATACCTACCTCGCATATCCACATGTACGATCCGGACAACGTAAATATTGCTTGCACCATTTTTAGAGTAAGAACCGCTTTAAGTTAGATGTTAAAAATATAGAATTACTACTTTAATCGTTTCAGGATTTGTGTAAATACACGCGTGGGGAATTGAACGCGGAGAAAGAACTCGCTGTCATTCAAAGCATTATAGGATACGCGTTAGAGCGGGAAGAATTACGAGATGAAGTCCTGGTCCAGTGCATAAGGCAAGCAACGAATAACCCTCAAGCCGAAAGTACGGAACGAATATGGCTGTTGTTGTGTTTATGCGTAGTTTCTTTCCAACCGTCAAAACTCTTGCACAAATATTTCATATCTTTCTTAAGGAAGAATTTAGCCCAGGGAGGACGAATCGCGCAGTACGTTCAGTGGTGTTTGGATAATTGTAAGAATACGAAAGTTTTCGTTCGAGAGTACTCACCATCGTCCGTAGAGGTCGCTGTAAGATCACAATGAGATTGCTTTCCGTTGATATTTTATCGATTTTTACAATTTTCAAGGCTATGAAGAGACTTGGCACCATTGTATGCAGATTCTTTTTCTTGGACGGTCGTACCAAAGCAATAGATGTACATCCTACCGATACAGCTGGAGATGCGGCTAGGAAACTGGCGGAACGACTCGGTTTACGGACGTTGGACGGATGGGCAATCTATCAAAGTAGACCTGATGGCGAGGAACATGTTAGGGCACATCATTTTCTTTATGATATCATCGCAGCTTGGGAAATGTAAGGAGAATTTATTATATAACTTTTTGTTTTACAACGAGAAGATCAATTAAATATGCTGTTAATACGTGTTTAACAAAATACGGAAGAATGCTGACGGTGCATATTATCCATTAAATTTCTAATTTATTTAAATTACTGATAATATCTAAAATACAACGTGGAATTTAAATATTACCGATATCTTCTTTCATTCTATTATATAAAAGAATATTTTTCTTATTGTGTTCGAAAGAAGTTGTGTTTGCCCTGAGGCAAGTTTTAAACATTTAGCAATATTTTTATGTACGTCGCGAATAGTATTATCACGTATTTTTGATAGTAAGTGGATTGATTCTATATGCGCGTGGGCAGACAAAAATAACTATATCAAAAATCGAGACCAAAAATAATCCAATAATGAACCATGAATTCATCTATGATCCACCATTCCTCAGGTTCCTCCAGGTATTCAAAAAGTTGTATAATATGAGAATAGCAAGTTTTGGGTCATTTGGATCATGTGGCTTTCGAGATGTGTTATTTTTTTATATTTCTCTTGTTTTTCTTTGTTTCGTAACTTCATAATATGTTTGGCCTGGGGGCTTTTCAATATGTTTATCTTTTATTGCTATTAATCCGTGTTTGGCCATAAATTAATTATTTTTTGTTTAACCAACTATAAAACTTTCACAATTCAAAAAAAAATCTCTTTATAGTACCCAGAACAAATTAGCACCTGCGACTGGATTAAGTACATTAGGTAGACGCAGTACGACGACAATCAGTGGCGGCGAGAATAGATTTGTGTTCAAACGCAGATTATTCAAAACAAATCGAGAACTGAGCCAAGATCCTATTGAAGTTAATTTGTTATATGCTCAAGCCGTACACAGTGTCGTAAAGGTATTATTTTTCGCTTTTGCGATCCTACAACTTCTAACAATGAACACTGTTGTAGAGCGACGATT
Organism: Cetonia aurata; assembly: GCA_949128085.1. Taxonomy (NCBI): domain Eukaryota; kingdom Metazoa; phylum Arthropoda; class Insecta; order Coleoptera; family Scarabaeidae; genus Cetonia; species Cetonia aurata. The sequence continues at coordinate 60,858,027 of OX421883.1, read as the reverse complement.
TTCCTGTTACTGAAAAGGTTGCTCTTCAATTAGCGGGTTTACAAGCACAAGTTGCTCTGGGCGATCCGAATAACAGCAGTAAATTGGAATATTACACAGATATAGACACATATTTACCCTACAGAATCAGCAGAGCACGCGGAGACGATGTTTGGGTAAGTAAAATATCGCCTGTTCATATCCTGAATTATATATCGTACAAATGCGCAGGTTCCAATAATTGCGCAAGCGCATAAACAATACGGTGCAGGTAGATCAGAACTGACAGCGAAAGCTCTGTATCTATCTTGTGTAATGCAGTACCCATTATATGGCACTACAATGTTCCCTGTCACATACAGGGGTTATTGGTCGTACGGAAACTCTTTAATTTTGGGCGTTAATAATGAAGGTTTAATGCTAATAAAACCAGATGATAAATTTGTTTTGAATGAGTACCGTTACCAAGAAGTCGAAAGCATCATGCTCGATCCAAGTGACAGTTTCATCACTATAACCCTGTTGAGGCACCCAAATGATAATACGCATAAATGCTTCGTGTTTGAAACAACACAAAAGAATGAAATCGGATCCCTCATCGCCAGTTATTGTCCTAATTTGGCCGGATGGATAACAGAAAGTGAAGTGTCTACTAAAAAAATAAAAGGTATAATTTAACTTATTAACTTATTTTATTATTAACTTATTAACAAAATTAAGGTATGACAAATGAAGATCGAGTTCGGTTGTATCATAATCTAGTAAACAGCAGGAGAGCTATGGTAGACAGTGAAATTCTGAGGAAACCAACAGACGCTGCCGGAAGTTTCTTGCGGAATACTCTGAGACGATTGAGCAAACATAAATTAGATAAGTTGCGTCAGGAACACGGTGGTGATACCGGAGAAACTTACAAGGGCTTCCACTACGCATTCTGGGCGTTCAGCAGGCAACCGTTGCCGCAAAGCATAAGCCGTTTACCTGAACCGGAGGAACAAGTCATGTTACAGGTCTTCCAGATTATTTTGAAGTATGCAGGATTGGGACAAAATGGTAAATATTTTTCATTCTTACGTTATAAATGGTTCAGATTGTTTTGACAGCGCGAGTAATGTATTCTTATACGGTGTGAACGCAGATGACCTGGCGATGGGTATATTGTACCCATCACCAGCTCGTGTGCGTTCACTTGGTATGCAGCATCTTTCATAAGTCTTGTACTATCAAAGAAAATCAACGAATTTAATATGTACAGTGAAATCTCTCTTGAACGGACACCAACCGGAACATAAAATATGTCCGTTCAAGGGAGGATTATGTCCGAGAAATAACTGATTCTTCTTATGTAAGGCTGCCCGAACCAGGCAAACGTGTCTGTTAAGAAGAGGTGTGCGTTACGGGAGATTTCGCTGTATATTATGCATGAAAATTAACTATACTGGGTGTAGCACTTAAGACGCCTTGGACCATAGAGAAGGGTTAGTATAGAGCGGAATCTTTTGTTTATATAAACGTTCGCGGTATCTAATGAGCTTTGCGAGAACTATTCACAAAGGCGCTAATTTTTAGATGTTTTATTTTTATTTTTAGATGTTTTATTCTTGAAGATTCTTGCAACAATTTAGATCTCCTTTTTAATGGATTTTTGTTGATAAAAATGAAATTTTGCAAAATATCTGTGCACTTTGTATGACGCGTATTTTTTTTTTTTAAAATAAGTGACGTTTGCGCAGAAGAAAATACGATTGCAATTCTGGAATCATTCTGCAGCATATTTGCGAAAATATCGTAAATCGGAGTTGCTTGGCTATTCTTAACGATAGAACACCAACATTTTATATATACTTTTACATGTAAATATGCGTCCAAAAGACGTATAGTTACTATTCCAGGATTCAATGTATAGCTACATATAATATAGTGCAATATACTTACAAATATATTACTTTAGAAAACTAAATCTCAAAATAAAGTCTTTTCTATACACACAAAAAACAAAAACACTTCCAAACGTAAAAAATACTTTAAAGAAATAAAACTAAACCAGCGGATATTAATATTATTATAGAAATTTGACACGTGCGTCAACAACAAGATGACAAGATGAAAAAAAAAAAACAAGTGATTCACGCATTGATAGAGTATGCCATCCACAAAATAATTTATTCTGCGGTACCAAGCTATATATAGTTATTTCGTAAATATTACTGAAGATATAGTATTGCGCTCCCATCTATAGAGCATTGCGGGAACTATCATTCGCTATCCTTGTCTTGCACCGCTGAGACGTTTGATCTGATTTGAGTTATTACCCCATGCCTTGGACGCCTTCTCGAGTTCGAATCATTTTCGCAACATTTATCACAGAACAATAATGTTTCTTCTGTCAGTTTATTGTTATTTTTACTGTTTTGACAATTGCACTTCTTTTGTTTTATCAGATTTGATTTCGAAAAAGGACGTTTTTCGACAAATTGACGTAACCACTTTGTTCTTTTAAAAAAATTCTGTTATGAAATTTTTTTTGTCAATGAAAAACTTGGAATGTGGACTATCCAACGATGTAATTTCTTAGAAGGGTGCCATTTAAAATTTTAGTAAAAAATGATAATTTGCGAATGCCAATAAAAAATTATCTTCTTTCCATAAATCTCTTGAAAAAAAAAAATACGTGAAAGTATCCCTAAATGCTAAACCTGCCGGTGCAATTTAGTTCCTGCAAAAAAATTCAAACAATGATCTGACCGCGAGGAAAAAATGTTATAACATATACCGATAAAGTTAGGGGTATGCCATGTTACATAAAAAATACCTATTTTTCGAGAATTTTTCAAATTTGCAATAAAATATAGTGGTCCATTTAAAAAAAAAAAACCTAACTTTAGACGCCACTGGAATACGGAACACTACTGATGACCAGAAATATTTTAGGAAGATGGCAATGGTAATTGTCCATAATTTTGCCCTTGGACTTTCTTCGATATCTTGTATGATAGAGGAGCTATGGTCCGAGGCATCTAAGGTGCTACACCCTGTATACAGGTGTAACGCATATAATCGCCACAGCAGTCATTATTTTTCTTCATATTTATTTATTTATTGCTAACCTACTGAAGGAAAAAACGTAATTATCCGGTTCCATTCAAGACTTGCGCGATAATCCTTAGGTTATTTCCGTTACTCCTTTTATATAATTGTTTGTAAAGGTTGCTCCTTGGTTGAGACCCATGACAAAAACCTTCCCTTTCCACCAGGCGAGGTAATCCGAAGAGCAGAAGACGAACACATCACCCTCCTTCAAACCATACTAGAACGCTGCATGCGAAAGGAGTCTCTTCTATGCGAATTATATTTGCAACTCATCAAACAGACAACCGATCATCCGGATCCGAACTCTAGGGTGAATTTGCGCCATTGGGCGTTGTTATCTTTGGCCTGTTCCGTGGTTCTGCCTCCGCACAAAGCGATCCGAAGATACCTGATCGGACATCTAAAACGGTGCAGTTCGGATTACGTGACGGAAGAGGGGAAATTCGCGAGATTCGCGGAGAAATGTTTGCAAAAAACTCAAGGGACCAGACGGAGGCAATGGCCGCCCTCCAGAGAAGAAATTATGTGCACGATTAATCGCAGACCTGTATATGCTCGATTCCATTTCATGGACGGGCAGTACCATTCTGTAGAATTTCATCCATCCGCAACAGCGCGAGATGTCCTGGAGATTGTTAGAGATAAAATTGGATTAAAATCTGATGCTAAAGGTACTTTACTGTTGAATTCATAAGCTTGCAATTAACTTTATTGATGTAATCGCGTAGGTTATGCCATTTACGAAGTGTTAGGGAATTCCGAAAGAAGTCTCGCGGCGGAAGAGAAGGTCGCCGATGTCATGGCTAAATGGGAAAGATACAGAGCCGCATCTGCCGCTAACGCAACAAGTAACACGGGAACAGCGAAAAGAACGAGGCCTCAACATCACTTCTTCCTGTTTAAAAAGCACTTATTCTTGGACAATTTTATAAATTTGAACGACAACGTCGAGAAGGAATTGTTATACCACCAAGTTCTTCATGATTTAAGGGCTGACAGATTTCCAGTCACCGACAAAGAAGCGGTTTGTATTTCCTGAATTTAATTATAATTGTATGTTATTTTCATATTTACCCCTTTTTTATGTTTAGATGATGTTAACCGCGCTACAATCTCAGTTAGAGCTAGGCGATTGTGACGATGCATCCAACGATTATCGAGCTATCGCGTGCCATTGTCTTCCATCTAGATTGGTGCCTGCTCTATCACAAGAAGGCGCTGCGATGCACCATCAATCGCTTAAAGGCATGACTGCTTCTGAAGCCAAGCAAGCTTTCCTAAACCTAATACAAAGTTGGCCGCTGCACAAAGCTATTATATTCGACGTAATGGTATGGACTTCTTTATTGTAGATAATCCTATGTTATGAAATTATTTTTAATATGGGATTTAGGTCTAACTTTTTAATATTGCAGCGATCATTTCATTGTGTAAACATGACAATTTTTTCAAGCAATGAAATGTTTTTCTTCCATTTCTCTAATTTCTTTTTTTTTTATAAATATATTCACAACTTCATTTCCATGCCCCCCTATAAGATGAAGTGAAACAGATATACGTCGCGTTTACTATCTTTGTTGGCTTCAAAGCCTAAACATACTATAGTATGTTAGACGCCGTTCCAATTCCCTAGGATATAGTTCAATGTTCGTAGACAACATATTCTTTCAAAATCATTTTGATAAGAATATTCCTATTAATACAATTAACAGAAATACTTTTAAAAGTTTTGAATTAATATTTAGTTTGGATGAAGTATTTGTGTAAGGTGTTATTATTTTAACGAAATAAATTAGTCCTTAACCATATTACCCAATGCAATTAACAGAAATGCATTTATTTGTGATTAATTTATTTTCTAACACACCTAATTCAATATGGATATTACAGGCAGTCTGTGTAAACTGAATGTATTGTTGCACGTTCATTGTTATTCTAATATTTTACGTGAAACAAGTAAAACAAAAAAATAAATGAAAAAATATAGAAAAGCATCGGCTCCGTTCCGATTCGAACCATCGTCCTACCGCATACTACGCCTGTACTTTACCGCTAGGGCGCTAGTAGCCGGCAAACCTATCTTGTATTCGAATGTATTTAATAAGCGTGAATACCAATCATTATAAACTTAATAAAAAACACGCCTGGCCACCTATGGCTAATATTTTGCAAAAGCACTCCAAGGAGTCGCCAGTTAAATTATAAAAAAAACAAAAAATATGTAGTTTCAAATATTTTAAGCACAAAATTGTATATAAGACAAATGATACAATCTTTAGACGAATAAACTTTTTATTATTCTGATATTTTACGTGAAACGATTAAAACAAAAGAATAAATGAAAAAATAAAAGAAAAGCATCGGCTCCGTTCCGATTCGAACCATCGTCCTACCGCATACTACCGCTTGCTTTACCTTGCTAGTAGCCGGCAAACCTATCTCGAATTCGAGTGTACTTAAGGGTGAATACTAGAGCTGTTATCCGGATCCGGATAATTTTGGATCCGGATAATTTACTATCCGGATATCCGGATCTGAGTGCTATCCGGATTCACTATCCGGATCCGCTATCCGAAACCTCGAATCCGGATCCGCTATCCGATACCTCAGATCCGGATCCGCTATCCGAAGCCTCAGATCCGAATCCGCTATCCGAAACCTCGGATCCGGATCCGCTTCTTGAATTCGGATATACTATTACTATTAATAATAATTTGTATGTTTTATGTATAGTTATCGGATCTAGATCCCAGCACCGAATAGTATATCCGAATTCAAGAAGCGGATCCGGATCCGAGGTTTCGGATAGCGGATCCGGATCTGAGGCTTCGGATAGCGGATCCGGATCTGATGTATCGGATAGCGGATCCGGATCCGAGTTTTCGGATAGCGGATCCGGATCCAAGGATTCGGATATCCGGATCTCAATTTTGTCAGATATATGCAGCACTAGTGAATATCAACCATTATAAACTTCATAAAAAACACGCCTGGCCATCTATGGCTAATATTTTACAAAATCACTCCAAGGAGTCTCCAGTTAAATTATAAAAAAAGAAAAAATATGTAATTTCAAATATTTTAAGCACAACATTGTATATAAGACAAACGATACAATCTTTAGATGAACAAACTTGTTTGTTAATGTTGTCATGCTTACACAACGATAGTCGCAAAATTAAAAAAAATATGATCTTATAAATGGTGTACCCCATTCGACCTAAATCCCCAATTAAAAATAATTCAATAGCAAATTAACGAAACAGTAGATGATCCTAATTAATTTTCCAATTTTAATTCAATTCCAGCAATCTTTCACGTCTAATTGGCCGCGAGTGTTGTGGTTAGCAGTCGATCAAACCGGCCTCCACTTATTGGAACATCGTTCGAGGAACACTCTCTGCACGTACGAGTATAGCAGCATCTTGAGTTACTCTCCGGCGTTAAATTGTCTAATGATCATAACTGGTAGCGCTTGTAAGCAAAGCAAAGTAATCCTAACTACCGCCCAAGCTTTCCAAATAGCCACCCTCATACGTGAATACATGGAAGTGCTGCAGAGCGAATCTATCGAAACGAAACGCGCCCAAGCTCCAAGAAGTCGACCTGTCAGTGCTTTACATCAGAATGCACCTCTGGTACCGCCACAGCCTAGCTAGAAGAGGGTAACGTTCGCTGATCAAGTTACAGCTGCTGTTTATTAGTTACGCTTTGTTGGTGACATTATTTCTTATTAATTAGCATCCGATTAGTACTGGCAAGTTGAACTCATTGTATATACTTTATAAAAGCGTGTTGTGTACTGAATAAAAAAAAAATTTAACTCCAGTTACATACATCTCTTTATAAAGATATGTATTTCTGAAACACTTTATCTAAAAACAAAAAAAAATTGAATACGTAGTTAATGCATTAGTAGTAATTGGGGATTATGAAGTATCCTACACTAATTGAGGTTTATTAACAAAAAAATATTAGATAATAGATAAAATTGGCATAGATGTAATATTTTATAGTTACATAACGTAAATAATATTTTATATTAATTCTTTTGTAAAATATAATACAATGATGAATGAGAGTGTCCCATTTTCCCATTTATAAGTTAAGTCCAAGCGAAATAGATTGCCTTTATTTAAATTCTACCCGTTTATTTTGTCAAAAACCGATTACCACAAGCAGCAGTAAATTGATGAGCGAACGTTATAAACTACAATGACATTTATAGTTTAATTGTACCAGGGCTACACAAGAAATATTTATTACAGTCTTGAAAACAAAAAGAATTTCCGATATTGATCCACAATACTTGAATACATGTAAACTGCCAAAATACTTGCTATAATTTAAACAAATTCGATAAATTACCTGATATAAAAAAAAAAGAATTAACTATGATGGTTACATTACTGTAAATAAGATTTTTATTATATTACAAACGATCTGAAAAATTATATAAAACAAATTTACATGTTTGAATATGCATGTTTCTGTTCACTGTTTCAATACCAAAGAGTTGTTACCATTTCAAGAAGAGAAAAAAGACAACGTAATAATAGTCGATTTGACTAAAGTAATTGTAAGGAATATGAGAATATTTAGACCTATTCCTGAATAACAGAACAAAGTGCATAATAAAAGTTGTGAATTTCCGGATTAAAGTGAATATTTATATTAAATAAATGTTATAGCATATACGCATAAACTTTACAATTATTTTAGAATGAACTTTTTTAATAGCGTACCTACTAATATGTATAAATAAATTGTGATAGTTGTTAATTCCATCATTGACACTGAAAATTAAGTAAAATTAATATTATGAAGAAATATGTAAGTATTACTAGTAAAAGTGAAGAAAAAAAAATAGTATGAATGTTTAACCAATGTAAAGTGTAAAAAGACTGATGTTCCGAACACCTAAGCATACATACATCTTTCCTCTCAGTTTCCGAACAATTCACCATATAAATCTCGATTTAAATTATGTTTGAGTAATTTAAGCATGGAAAAGATTACGTCACACGAAAAAGAAGAGAATATTTCACTAGTCAGTATGTATATAACAACTTGTACAGCGCTTTTATTAATTTGTAAAATATATACATACATTTTTTTGTATCACTTTGCTATGTTTTTGTAGTGAAATTATTTTATATTTAAATTGTGATTCTGTATATCTTTTTTATTATTATTAATTATCGTTCTTTTGTACATTTTAGGTAATAAAGTTATGGATATACATATTTATATCTATGTAATAAATAATCAAGTTATATTACTGAGGTTTTATTAAATTATATAATATATTCAGAAAAAAATACTTTTTTATTCTTTATTTTTGGTTAGTTTATACTAAGTTACTGGGAAAAAACCATTGTCGTGTAACATCTGTAACCAAGTATTTCTGTATAACGAAATGCAATTTGAAAGCAGGTACTATCGACACCAAGAGTCTTGACTCAAATTTCAACAGATAAACACTAAAGCTAATACAATGATTCTACTTCTATTCATGTGAAACTTGAGTCAAGACTTTTGGCTTCGATGGTACATATGGTGATATAACGGAGGAAAATCACTCCACTGTAATATAATTTTTCTGAAAAATGAATAACAGAGCGGAGAAAAGACATTTCAGTGTATTCACTACAACTATTGTGTACAAAAAAAGAATTTGAAACCTCATTTGCTCACACATAGAAAAACAACAGAAGGTCATCGGTCGGTGGCAACGTCCACACTGTCGAGCTATCGTGTGCTATCGGCAGTAGACCGTTATCTTGGCACCAACGGACAGCATCATCTCCGAATCCGACCTCGGTGACCAGTCTGGTCCGGTTTCATACCTCAAAAGCTATACTCTAGAAACACACCACTTACACAAAAATTAGTTTCACAATATCTTCACAGAATCAAAAACACTAAAAAATATATAAAATAAAATAAGATTAGACTATTACTACAGTAAATGGTAATATAGTAATTAAAGTAGAAATATATCACGGCAAAGCAGTAAAATTCGTCGGGGCGATCTGGTCTAAACGAATTCTGTTAAAACAGTGGCAAAAAGTTTCAAAAGATCCAGAAAAACGGTTAAAACAAATGTAATCGCTAAATTAAAAACGCGACAAAGAAATTCCTCGCTCATTTCCGTGTTTCTTACTTACTTTCATGATTACGATCACAAAACAAAAAATAAAAAGTTCTCAGTTTCTCCCAGACCTCATAACTTTAACAAATTAATTTATTCATACATTACAGTAATTTCTTTACAATTATTTTATTTATAATGTAATCTAATCTAACTAGTTTGTATTTCGCGCCAGTTTTGTCCGATACTTTTAGTAACTTTTCGTCCACACTACCAGTACCACACATAATAAACGTCAAAATCGTGTCAAATATAACCATAGAATAACCTGAATATAACCTAGACATAGTAGTTTTCAAACACCGCTCTTAGTACTTTTTTTCCATTTGATTAAACAATTTATGTTCATTTTGGAATTAGGGAGAGATGCTCTATCCGTTAATAGGCATATATAACGCCTAAATGGCGGGCTATATTTGGGAGTCTTACCACTTTCGTGATAAAACGAAGGCTCTACATACCAAACTACATACCAAGTGGCTGCAGGAAAAACGCGTACATTCGTGCAGTGAAGGAATTGTACGTAAAGACGTAACCAATTATGGGCTAACTACTAAACGCTAGATGGCAGTGTAATCCTGCACATGTGCTTGTTTTTAGGTGTACGTACTTTTTAGCCACTCGGTATATCATAAAAAATATTCTTTTTCAGTCACCACTCATTCGAAGATAGAAAGCGCTACTTTATCAAATTGAACGGTCAACGCATCACTCCCGTTACTTTACCGTCCATGGACGGTAGAGTACAATAAGTACATACCGATTTGAAGTATCAACGTGTCACTTCCGTTACTTTACCGTACTCTTCTGTAAAGATTCTGAAGTTTTTATGGATCTGGTTGTCAAAATAGTTGTAAAACAATCTGTTATTGAAATATGTCTGATCTGGATTCTGAACACTATAAATAGAAGTAAATTCATTTTAGTAGTAGAAATCGCAATCTCCAAACTCGTTCGACAAAACGTCACTTTCTAGACTTGATACGTAAATAACGATTAACCGTATGTTATTACTTAAATTTCAAAATAATTCCATCAGTGAAAGAATTCGTTGGTGCCGACGTTTCGATATCAGAATCTGACAGACGTGTTTTGTTCTATTTTTCTCTTAACACCCGTTACAGTAAAATTCGGTATAACAATATAAGCTGCGTTTATTGAAGAAATAAACACCGAATATAATAAATTGTTAAAGTAGTATTAAAAATTAAATAATACAAATTATAAATAACAATCATTACATATTTTCACTTATACAATTTGTAAATAGAATTTAAATAAAGAATATACAAATACATATTTAGGTATATAAGGTATACTATCATTACAAACTTTCAGCTTTTACCGCCATTGACAATTAAGCTGCGAGTTAACACATAAAACTGAAGGGATCTGAGCCAGATGATAAACGAAAAGCGCATAATATCTCGTTTATATTCCCGTGTATAAAAGCTTACTGATGAGCAAAATCAATAATTATATAAAGTTTCAATTTTCAGTTACTACAGTCATTTTATTATCTTCGTGAGAGACGGTTATATTCTGATTCCCAACAGCCTGAGCCAAAGTTTCGTCGAACGGCAAAATTATCCTGTCACCGATTATTTCGATATTTCCGGAATTCAATGCGGATTCAGGTAATGGCAATTCTCTAACACCCAAGTTCGACGATTGATTCTCTTTCAATTGTCCTTCGTTAGTGTTATTGCTTTCAGTCAAGTCGTTCATATTTACCTGGGCGTCACCTGAAAACTTCTGGGTGGATATCGTTAAGATGTTGTGCGTCTGTATGCCGCACGTTTCACTTTCTACTTTATTACCGCGTAAACCGGTCAAGTTTTTCAAAACGTTCGGTTCCAAGTCGATTTGTTGTTTCGTCTGATTATCAGTCACGAAGTAAACTTTATATACGAGATCGTCGGTGGTGGTTTTCGTTTTCACCACTACAATCGATCCTGGCTCGAGATCTTGATTTTTATCCGAACCCTCTTCCTCGATCTTCTTCTTTTTTACCGCTTGCTTAGTAGGGTGGACGTCTAACGAATCTGGAACGCGAGCCCGTGGAACTCGCCCATATCTCGTCGGTTTTAATATATTCGATACATTTTCTTCATCTTCGTCCTCGTTATTATCTTCCTCCTTATTTGTTGTATTGGATTCGTGCGAATCTTCGCCTTCATCGCTCTCAGATAGAATGCTATTAATACCGCCCTTTATAACATCTAATCTCGATTTCTTTCGTTTCTTTACAGGTGCTGGTTTGGGTGGTTCTGCAATCGGCGGTGAATCTATAAAATACCCATCGATACCTAAAAAATAAAATTAATTACTTCGAACATATTGAAATCAGTTAAATTAGCTACCTTTTACTCTCATCCGTTTCTTCAGCTTCTTTTTATTAGCGTCTCCATTAGCGTCCTTTACAATTTTAGTCTCCTCGGCGCGCTTCTTATTCTCCTCGTTCCTCCTCGTTTCTATCTCCAAATCTTTCCTTAATTCGGTCATGTCGAATTCAGACGGTTGCATGACAGCTTTATTGACAAGAGCTTGGTTCAATCTCTCTTCCTTCTTGAATTTCATTTTCAATTCGCGTCTGTTCCTATTAGGAAACAGTTCGCACATCAACGTAAAATCCGTGCCTATCGTGTTTAGAGCTTTATAGAACCGTAACGTTTCGTCTTTCGACCATTCCTTCGTGCGTTTTATTCGTTTGTATATTCCATACGATGTGTCGTCATCACCATTGACGATTTGGGACTGTTGGAGAGCTTCCCGGCCTTTTTTCGTCTCAGCATTTTCGATGATCAAACTTTTTTCATCCACTACTATTTCGCCATTGGGACCGACTTTTAATTGAGGCGCCGGCAGTTCGTTATCGCTGTCACTGGCGGGTTGAGGATCGTCTGCTTTTTCCTCTTCTTCAGTTCTGGGTTTCGGGTCACTTATGTCGCTTGAACAAGTGCTGCTACGCTTTCTTTTACTATAGCTAAAAGAGGTATGCAATTACTTACACTTACATGCATGTTAAAACTAAGACAAATGTGGAGTTTTCAAAATAAAAAAAATTAACCATGATAACCATTAAATCTTATTTCTATAAATGTTAATGAGATATTCTGAGAAACTCTGACTAAAAATAAATAGTACATTGTTGACACATACCAAAAAAAAAAGGGCGCGCCAAATTCTTTCCGTACGTTTCAACAATTATTTGTATTATCAGAATAATAAAAAAAATTTCCGAAAACACAATATCAATTCACAAGGTTGTTTTTTGACGTTTCAATAAACCAATAGAAATTTTAGATTTCAGCAATTTTTGTAGCTTTTAAAATAATTTTATGCAGCATTTTTTTATTTTATTGAATAGTAACATAATTTTTTAATTGACATCTGTCCACCATCTGTCATAATTTGTATGAAAATTGGAAAAATGTATCAAGAAAGATTTACCATTCCATAAAATCGGTAATTTAATCAACGAAAATACATGTTAGAATACTGTAGTAAACAACCAGTCGATTTTGAAACAATTTCAATCATTCCCCCAAACAAGGGGTTACAAATCAGAGGAAAATACACCAACAACACAACTGGCTGATATTTTGAAAGATTATGGATTTAACATATAATAACAAAATGGAGAACACTATAAAAAACCGTTATTAAAATGATGTGGGACGAAACTGTCAAATTAATGCAAAATATATATGTGATATAAATGATAAAACGCCACCACGAGAATTCAGTCAGGTTTACAAAAGAAGTTTCATCACATTGCATCATATGCACCAGCATAGCGTGGTGGACAAGTTTTTCAATGTTTAGTGGCTTATTTTAAAGAAGAAACAACCAATGAGGTGTTAGTCAACGGCGGAATGCAATATAATCCAATATTCTCAAATACAATACAAAACATGGTTGGGCTTAGACAACTGAGAAGTAATATTTATATATTAAAATTAAGAATTTGAAATATATCAGAATTTCAAACACTTATTCATGAGATTCTAGTTCATGTAAGTTAGACCGGCGTTAAATAGGTTACCATCATAAATTCTGGTAAAAAAAATTCAGCAAAATTGTAAAAAAATCAAGTTGTTAATAAGAAATAGATATTACCCATAAGACCTTTTACTTTTATATTGACATAAACATACTAAATTACGCCTTATAAATAAATATAATATATGATAAACATCTCACCTCATAGGACTTGTTGTTGGATTATAAAATATGAGATCAATCATAGTAAGCTTTTGCTTATCCGGTTTACCATTATGAAATTTCATATTGAACTCCCTCCTAGCTTCCGCAAGTTTTCGGGTTTGTTCATTTCGCCGACATTTACGTTGTACAACGGTGCATTCTTTTCTTATGGGAGATCTTGCTTCATTCGTACAGTGACTTTCATTGACACCAGAATTAGCAGAACATACCTTAAAATCATTAAGTTTACATTATTATCTGTATTACTTTATTTCATAGTGATTGCAACCACATTTTTGTTGGTTACTTTAACCCATAATCACCCAAATTTAATTTTTTAAGTATTATTTATACGAGCGGATTTATGTTCAAAAACCGCATGCAATTGTTTTTTATTTTAATGTGGATAGATAATGATCAATAATCTGTTAAATAAAAAACTCTTTAGATTAGGAAAACTAATCAAAATGAAAAATAATTGAAGAAAGTGTATGTAATGCTCAATATTCAAAAATCAAATATGTGAAATCGTTATTTTTCTGTTAAACGAGGAGAGATCTAATAATCAAGAATAATAAAAATATCAATAAGATAAAAATAATTAAACTTTATACACTTACAGAATCATTTCTAATTCGATTGTAACTCCTTCGAGTATCATCTTCTGATTCGCTAGCGCTACCAATACTAAAGCTAGTTCTTCTTTGATGCAATTTAGGTATAGCTTTTATTCTCCTGTTTAAAATTTTAGTCGGACTTGCTGGAGGTTGATGATATTCCGTATCAGAACCGGATTTTCCTGAATCTTTAGAAGCTACTTTTCCTTAAATGCAAAAAAAGTACATATATTTTAAAAAGTTAAAAATCGAAATTCTTAAAAGTATTGTATTCTGATAAAAGCAAATTTTTTTGGATTTTGTAAATTCTTTATGTCTACTTAATACATGAAATACATAAAACCCACGACTGAAACTATATCAATTTCATAACATATGTTTGGGCAACATGCCAAAATCATCATCTTACCAGAAAAGTATTGATTGAAACTTAATACACACCCAAATCTGAAGCTGATGTCCCCGCTGATGGTGGTTCATTTTTCTGAATTATCAAACCAGTATGCGCATTATTTGTTGATATTTCGATTTCGTTCAAATTAACATTGCCATTCTCTTGCACATTTTCTTTATCAATCTTAACTTCTTCAGTTCGTACTCTTGGATTACGATTCAACGCATTGACACATATGGAAGGTTTTAAAAACTTTCTCCTGGTGATTGACGCTTTTTCAGGTTGCTTCTTATTTTCCTCCAATATTTCCTTTGCATTTATTTCCTTCTCAATACTTTTGCAACATTCCCCGATCTCCTCTTTAACACCCTTACTTTCTTTTGCAGGTAGAACATGCTCTACAGCCGACGATCCATTTATCTCAGCAGAAATTGATCTGTCTTTTTCAATTTCCACAGTAAATTTATTACTCACTTGAGAATGTTGATCATCTGAGTTGAAAATCGGAAGAGTATCATTATTACTTTGATCAGTGACGGTTACAATATCATGTGCATCAGCTGTCACATTAACAATGGGGTTGTCCTCTATTTCTTTCGACTTATCGTCGTTACATTCTTCCTGATTCTCTGATTCTTGCTCGCTTGTTTTCGTAGTCTTTCTCCGTAGAGGTATGTTAGCAATTCCCTTTATTCTAACTCTTCTGGAAGCCATTTCGTGAATGAAATTTAAGATTATAATAAGCAAAGTATTCGTTTTTCTAAGCTACACCGGTGCATTGTTGTATCGTTAACTATTTTTAAAAGCCATATGAAGTATGGTATCGCTGACATGGACATAGCAAGAAGAAATGTAGAACCGGAGCAATTCGCCACCTTTCTTTTTAAAGAAATGTCTGAAAACGTGGTCGAGTGGTGGGGATGGTCTGGTTTTGTAAATAGTAATATTTCATCATATAAATTTTATAATGTTGAGGATACTGCAATTTTTAAAATGTTTATTCTTTAATTATTTTAAAATGGTTGCTTTGTATTGCAACGTTACCCCTATTTGCTCTTCAATAAAAAATTTTTATTACTTAATCGTATCACTCTCATTCTTCATACAATAATTTTCTTTTTGGTGCAACAAAATAATTTAAATCTAGCGCCAAATTTAAATTGAAAATAAAACGCTACACTAATCAAATCAATATAAGATTGATGTAATTTCTATAAAACTTGCAAAATTTTTTAAAATCGTGTGTTTATTTGTTTCCATTGCTTGAGATGAATAACTCATTAATTATTTGGCTTTACTTGCTTTATTGTATTGTTTTGCTACAATTTTAAAATTGTATTATCCAGTAATACAACAACCTGACAACATTCCTGTTTACAACTTTACTATTTACATATACCTCAGAAGGCATTAACTAATAAATTTAAATAAAGTATAACAGAAAAATTTATATTTACAAACACTCTTTTATATTGTACCTACATAAAAAAGACAAATGGCTTTTTAACAATTTTTATTCAGATCCATTTAAGTCTACTTTCATAGAAGATTTTTTATGAAAAAATATATTTAATCTCTTGCAAACATAAATAAGTACATATGCGAATGACATTTTCGTAATTGAACTTTTCAAAGCATCGCATTTCTTACCTGAGAAGTATTTATTACAATGTGGTGGGAAGTAGTTAGGCAAGAATATCAGTGCTCAGGTGTGTCAGGTAAGTAAGCCAGCTAAACACGGTCGGTGCAGTTGCTTCACGGTTGTCTTTCGCGTTGCCGTAATGTAACACCACTTTCTAAACATACTTTTCGCATCATTATATTCAATAAGTTTCAAAATTTTCACGAGATAGTTGACCGTATCCATAGAGGCAAAGTGAAAATGGGCTCCAAAATCGAATACGTGGATTCCTCGCAAATTTACGCGACGAGTTACGTGCGAAATTCAAAAGCCATAGGCGTACTGTGGGCTATATTCACTATATGCTACGCTATTATCGGAGTCGTGTCCTTCGTCACTCCGGAATGGATAGGGAATATATCCGGGGAGAATCCGGGAAAGTTTGGATTGTGGGCTACGTGTTATGCGGATGAACAATGCAAAGGAAAACTAGAGGAAATTCTGAACATTTCAAATGTACCGTATATGGCAGCTACTATATGTGTTGGTTTAGCAGTTTTGACTGCTCTTTTGACTATTTTTACGATGCTGTTCTTTTGTTTTTGTCAAACTACCACCGTTTTTCATATATGTGCCTGGCTGCAGTTGATATCTGGTAAGGAAAAAGTTTAAACGACTACATTCTACACTCTTGTGGGAACGATGCAATCCTAATAAACATATTTAAATTTTCCGCGATTATTTTTAGTAACGTCAACAGAAACAAATTAAAATAACTATGTTATCCTTCCTGTTTCAACATTAAAGTTACTGAATACATTGCGTGAAATTTAAATGTACCTATTTAGGGAAATGCCTTTGAGTGATTGCAAATCTTTTTGTTAGTACAAACACAAACACAAAAAAAAGATCAGATAGCTTCATGACTATTCTGATAACACAGTAAATAATAAAATGTTATAGTAGCATCTCAATTGTAAGCAACATTGTACAGATATCGTATAATGAACGGCCAAATGTCCATGCTATAAACGTGTTGCATAATCATTTATAATGCCAAAATAGTTTAATAAACGTTTAATCTTGGTTTAAACCAAGTAATAATAGGCCTGTTCATAGAAGAATCATAAACTATATAGTTAGACACGATTTGATTGGCTAAAAGAAATCCGGAACAGTTTTCTGACTGATTTCATAATATATCATTGGTTCTGACTAGTTTGTGATCCTTCTATGAACAGGGCTAATATAATAAAACGCAGTATTGGAGGTTAAAGCATCTGTACATAATTTCTGAGGAATGTATAAATCAGTTTTAAAATTAGGTTTAACACATCCATTTTTGATATTTTGAAATAGTAAATTCTTCCTTCTTGCATATCTTTAAATGCAATTCTTTGAGCGCTCGTTTCGTTCAATGAAGTTTTATACAGCTAAAAACGCATTTCAATATATGTTTGACAGTTGTTTGGAGAATAGTGTAAATTGTTGATATTATAGTAAATTACTTGAATTTGGCGCCACTATTTTGTAACTACTACCTGTTTATGTTACTATATTAATAGTAGTTCTATCATGTCTTGTGAAGTATGAAGTTATTATATACGTTTTAAGTTTGAGTTTATAACATTTATTATGAATAAACAGATTTCTTAAGAAAACCAACTAAATTACAATATAAATGAAATTAAATTTTTGATTTAATAGAAGTGATAATATGTCGGCTGGGATCTGAATCCACTATCCAAAATCTTGAATTGGAATTCTTTTTATCTTGTAATTTTCAATTCAATTTTATTCTAAATCTGACTATAGATCTGAATATACGAATAGCGGATCTCAATTTTATACATCACTGAACTAAAACAGAAGACAATCAACTTGTCAAATTGAAATTATTGTGACTTCTAAAATCAGTCATTAAAAATTCGATATTCTACAAGAATGTGATGAAATTCAAATAATTACCGGAAAAAAATTTGCTACGATCAAATCGTTTAAACGGCATATACACGGAAAAATGAAGAAGATTAGTAATTGTGTATAATTATGTTTTTATAAACTATCCATATGCAAGAAAGTAAAAAAAATCCGGAAAGTTATCACATTATTATAATTACACGTTTCGCTATTAACAATTTCTAATTGATGCAAGGACGAAATTTTGGTTAGGTACCTTTCATTTCCAGGTTGCTTGTATTTATAGCACCGTTAGTGTTACTGCGAATTTGCTTAATGTAAATAATAACTCGTAGTTCCCGTTTACGGTAGAGATACTCCAATCTTTTTTACGAGCCATTTATTTTTAAAAGTTAACGTTGTAATTACATCTTTCGTAACACAAACAAGAATTGTACGAAATAACTGGAGTACTTACAGCAACATTTTGCCCATTATGATGTAATGAGGAACCACACATTATTTATTCACCCTTGGTAGGTGATATAATTTTTTTAATACCTACCCATATTTGAATAATTTTCCTGTTTTTTGCGTCGACAAATCTTAATTTTATTGAAAATAATAAAAAAAAAATGACGCTAGGGAGTTAACCGTAGAGGTTGGCAATACATGTTACGTATTAGGAATTTTAAATTTGAAACCAGGGTTACCTGATAGTATTTTGACGTTTCAATTTTCTTGGTAGTTTTGATACATATTCATCAATAATAAGGGCAATGGAGTCTAATGAAATTTTTTTGTGTTAATAAGTTCAATTTTTTTGCACCGGAGTTTCACAACTCTTACGGCCGGTCCTGTACGCCGTCACAACAATGCAAGATACTTTATTCTGTTGACCACAAGGTTACTAGTTTGACTGCATTTTTTATATCTGATTGTGAGACAAATCCACATTTCAGCGAAAATTGTTTCGCTGTATGTGACACTTAATTTGAAAAGTGGGTATCACATTAACATATTTATGTAAATAAGTAATTAGATCGAATTTACCGTTAAAGAATTTCTCTTGTAAATATAATGACACTTACCTTACTTCAAATATGTAGATATATGTACTAGTAAAACAACAATATTCTTTTGACTTTCTTTTTTAACTTGTTGAGACAGTACAATTTAATGGAAATAGAATTAGTATGTGAAATGTTTTTAAATGTTAATTTAACAAGAGAAGGATTGTCTTTAAACACTTATTGTATAATAGTGTATAGAAACATTATTCAATGTTTATTTGTTCATCACAATAACACCTGCTAAAATGGCATATCCGCTATGTTTAATTTGAAACGTTGAACCTGAGATCATAAAAATGAATTAAAATTCATTGGGGAAATGCATTGCGTAACTGTCATGTAGAAGTGTAAATAAATAGTTTAAGCACGTTCGCCAACATAAATTGTTTAACTTTTATGGTATTATAACCTACCTATAATTAACGGTGGATATATATACGTAATCTAAGAGATCTTAAACTAATGGTTAAATGTTTATAATACCTATTGTTGTCTACGTAAAGACAAATATAATAATTAATGAAAACTAATAAGAAGTTATGAAAAGTTATAAGTATCAATGTTATGAGGGAGATGTATAAAATTGACTTCCCATAACATTGAAGTAAATAAACCCATGGGCATCAATTCGTGAAAGAATTTTTCTCTAGCAGTTCTTTTATAGCAAAGTGTTATTGTTTTGCAGATATTATCTCATACGTCTATTACAGTAAAGAGTTAGTTAACATTAAGAAAGTTCGAATGTTCAATGTATATATGCAACTTATTTATGTTAATGAAATTAGCATAATCTCGTAGAGCAAACTCTGTAAGAGATTGTAAATATCATGTCGGGAGCTAAAAAAGGCTAGAAGTAAAAATAAAGTTTAAATTTGGTGAAGGTGTCAGTAAAACAGGAAGAAAAAATGTTATTTTGTAGTCTGATGGCCTTTTTATTAGAATTCGTCGAATAAAACACGGGACTGCTTTCTAACGTCGTTTATTCTGTGTCTCCGCATAACATATACTAACTTCACATCACATCAACTATCTCCTGACGCCAACTTCATATGAGATGGCGGGAGATTTAAAAATTCAAATATGAACTACTACATTTTAGCATCTGCTTTAACAATTATTAAGCGAATTCTAAACTTCTTTAGAACAAGAATTTTTATTTATGTATGTACCTACATCTATATACGTATAAAAACGTGTTCAACATCTAAAAAACTAAAGCAGGAAATACAAACTAAGTTCTTAATGTACCTATACATGTGTCATAGATATAAATCATGAACAAAAATATACGTGCATATGAACTAACTTTCGTTCACGAATTTTGAATATATGTTTATAATTATTATGAGTGCATGTGAATGTACAAATACCTTTAGTAACAATTTTAATTTTCGTTATAACAGTTGCATTAATTTTCCATTCGAACTATGTGCGTGGTTCGCTTGCTCTGAAAAACTAATTTTTTTATACGTTTGACATAAATAAATATAAATAAGAAATTATACTAGTACGTATAACCCTTGTTTATATATCTTATAGTTATTCAACCGAGCTGCGTAAGGTGCTGATATCTGGCGGCGATAGTATAAAAGTACTGATGAATGAAATTAAATACCGCCAAATATTCATTGGAATGCGAGCTATGTTGGTTACAGATTCTGAAATAAACTTGGCAGTTAATAACAAAGTAAAACCAATCAAAATTAAGAAATTACAATGCAACATTATTAAAAAAAATTAATGGGCACGCCAAACCTGACACGCCATCTGAACGCCATCCAAAGGTACTTTAAACCGGTTGAATAACTAGATATATATAAACAAGGGTATAACGTAGAATTGTTAGTGTTAACATCTACAACGAATGTAATAAGTAATTGAGATCATGCAAAAACTCAATTCTAGAATATATGTAAGTATGTTTGTACATTAACAATTTAGTTTGTATTTCCTGCTTTATTTTTTTGGATGTTGAACAAGTTTTTATAAAACCGCAGTTTCCCATGACTTACCTTAGCATAATACTCTTACTGTCCTGGAAGTTTATAAGCGTGTAGACAGATACGTACTAGAGGAGCACATTTTGTGTTGGTATTATAGACAATTCTGCAGTTGGTAGTACTGCAGCCCGTCGGCCACTATGTCGTGTTCATTTTGCTGTGCTGCGTAGTTCTTAAGATTTCAGTAAATTGTTCAATTTAAAACCGATCATTAATAAAAACATTTAAGAGGTACACTACGTGTTTTTCTGAAGAAAAACGGAAATGGTTCAATAGGTTATGGGCCCAGTGCCAGAAGAATAACTGGAAAAAGAAGTTATGTATTCAAGTGTACTTGAATATTTTCCCTGCACAGCTCGCCCAAGCCCGCCCTTTCAAAAGTTTATCTTTCTTTAGAAAAACTGTTTTAATTTAAAGAATTTCATTTTGTATGTGCGTAAAGACATTAGAAGTTTTTAGATAAATTCATATCAAAAACGGATCTCAGAAATGTTTAGAAAATGTCAGACTAAATAAATACCTGTAATTACCAAGAAATCATGTCGCAATCAGTATATATATAATTTTACTTCTAAAAGATTTGCCCAGACCATGGGAAGGTGGCATTTGTGGCACACATTCATAATGTTGCTATATCATATATATCACTTTAGTGACTTCTTCTTCTTATAGTCTTATAAGATAAGTAACTTTCTCCTGCAATTTAAGATTATTTGTACTGTTTTATGTGAATAATATTTCGCTTAATATAGGTACTTTCTTCTGAGTGCGTCCTTAATTGTAAGATACATGAATAAATATGAAGAAATGTCACACGTTATACCTCTAATGTATCAGATTTCTATATAGACAGGCCAACTTAGAAATTGTTTATAAATCAGATGTATTTGCGTGATTTCAAATTACAATTTAATATACTTTCTATATTTATAATGTGTATACTTACCTGCGGTAAAATACATCATTATCATTTTTAAAAAAGAAGTTTGTTGCCTATCTTTCGAGTTGCAAAAAAATAGTGCAGTAGCTGTAGGCTTTCGATGCCTGCTTGTACAATATTCATTTTCACTATAACATACCAAACAATGTGTTCTTGAACACTCTGCCTTTAGTTCTGATATATTTGAAATTCGGCGGAGTGAATATATTTTTCTAATTGGATGTTGCAATAAAGCTAAAACAAACGACGACGCAGTGTTGATATGAATATTACAGCATACTGTGCTGTAATGAGATATTAACGTGGGCGGAGGAGACTCTTGCCGGAAAGTAATATAGGCGCTTAATGTGTAAATTAGAAAAAATACTGTAAAAAACGTGTGCCACAATGACTTGTAATGCTCGTACCTTGAATGTCTCGCCGCTACGCGGCTCGAGATTCAAACTTGTACTCGCATTACATAAACGTCATTGTGACACTTGTGTTTTAAAATACTACTGTTCGATAGCTCTAATCAATAATATCAAACTTGCTTCTGAAAATAATTTCAAACATATACTATGAAACTATTGTATGACGTTAAACCTTTTTTTGTCCAGGTATTTAATAACAACGTGAAGTGTGCTTTTCTCTATTTTCTTTAAATTTTTGGACAGGTTTTATTTGAACTGGAGCAAAAAACAAGTTTTGGGCCTTTTTGTTTAACACATGCATAAACAATAAAATATGTTGCGTTATTATGCAAACATTTTTTCAACGATATGTTCTCTAGCATAATAAAGTTTATATAAAAATGTCTCTAATTAGTTAGTGTTAGAAGTTGGTATCACAAAGGTTTCTAGATTAGTTATAAACTAGTTCATATTTACTTTCGGAAACTGGCTACATCTGTCATCGCTCGATTTGTCATTTGCGCCGTGGTGTGTAATCCACGTATTAAAGATTTAAACTTAACCATAAAACATGAAATTCAGAGTAGTCAACTGCGCAATGGGGCCAACGTAAATTTAGTATAGCCAACCTCAGACACTTGACTTTAGACACTCCGTATAATTTTTATGTTTTTCAACAATATGTTTCTAAGTTTTGGTTATGTCTTTTAAATATTGGAATAATGTGCCTATTTCAATTTGAATTATTTTCTAGTAAAATGTATTAAAAAGAGAACCACCTTTTATTATTAAAAAAAAAGTCTGCTGACAATAGGGCGCATAAAATATATTTGAATGCAAAAAAAGCTTTCCAACTTCAAAATATCAAAATATGTATTCGGAGTTGTATTTGATATTTTTATTCGAACTCAGCCGAGTATTTATTTAACATTAAATGAGCAATATAAAAATACTTATATAAAATTTCTGTTACAGCTATTTGCATGATCGGCGGCTGTGTCACTTTCCCAGCAGGCTGGGCTGAAGAAGAAGTTCAAAAGATATGCGACGCATCAGATCGTTACGTCTTGGGAAAATGTGGCATAAGATGGGCCTATTTATTAGCAGCAATCGGTTGTCTAGATGCCGTCATATTATCCATATTAGCTTTTATCCTGGCCACGAGACATATCCGTCTTCAACCGGATCCACACTACGCACCGGCTAGTTTGTTTAAAGGTTAGCGAGAACTCCACGACGAATAAAATTCAATAAATAATATGTCACCTACTACGACCCTGTTCACACGTCTCAGAAATAACTACACGATTCGTCACTTTTAATATTTAATCATTCACTTTTGTTTACAACTGTTTACAACGACTACAACGTCTCAACGGCTCTATATACAATTCTCTCGTCTCTCCTAAACTATTGCCAACTTAACATAAACTAATATCCCTATTGATATCAAATATTTCTTTCTTTCAGGTGAAATGAATAGCGGTTTTGTAAACGATACCGGCAGTTTAGCGGGATCGAGAAAGTCCCTTAATTTACACCCGGTACTGCTGATGCATCCCGGACAAGATGACACGTATTCGCAATTCTCTCAAAGGACGGTGCCGAGATCGACGCATTCTGGACATTATTCCCACCCATTGCATCACAATTATCCTCTTTAAAGTCGAGTAATGAGTTAAATCCTGATTTCGTTATCGTGCGCGTGTGATTGAACAAACTTAACATAAAAGTACCAATGCATGTCTATGTGTCTCTCATTAAATATTTAATTGTTTTATTAAGTACCTATATAATTTTAAGTTTAGTTGTAAATATATACATATTATTTATAGACTTGTATGCTATGTATACTAGGTAGACTATATATATAGATAATAATTTTATATATGTCCGCAAATATATTAGTGTTTTATATTTTACTTGCAATTTATTGCATTTCAATAAATTCAATTCTGTTATATAAACTCCTTTTACATAAACTAAGTATTCTAATTTAAACTAAATTCATTGGAACAAAACTGTGAAAAAATTCTTGGAGTGGCGCGATTTTCAAAACTGACACAAGATAATAAATTATTATTTCAATCTGAGATTTTTCAGTGGCGATATGGAGACAAACATAAACAAAGTTTCAAATTTATTAAGCAACATACATAAGTGTATATTTTCATTTTTCAGTTTTCCAATTTAGATTAAACCTATTTGGTCACACATTTTTCTTAATTGAAAAAGAACATTCACTTCGTACAAGTAACTACCAATAATCATCTTGACCAGAAATTTAAATATATAAAAAATGGTATGTACATATATGACGAGATAGTCTCTTAAAGCTATATTCTTTCGCACTGCAAAAAATGAAACCAAACACATTTGATTAAATCACTTTGTCTTCTCTCGTGATAGGTATAACGTTTTGTCCAAATTAATCATGATTGATTATCCTCACCCCTATGGATCAACAAGTTTTACTAGTGTAATCTACTACTTTACGCTCTCTTATTTTTCAACGGTTTATTTAGTTACAGAACTGATATATCAATTTAACAAATAAAAGTATAACAAGTAAGTTTACTACATCAGACCGGCTCCTACGCGTCATATCTTTACCGACATCCCTCGTTCACTCTCCCTACTCCCACTACTACCAACTTAAAATAATATTAAACATGAACACTTGTAATACATCAATCTCGATTTGTTTCTGTTTGACGTTTTGATTTCGAGGTTATTAGACGGTTCATTAAAAATTCCTGTTTGTAAATACCATGTATATTCATGCATGTTTGACTTTGATTGTTATAAAGACAACAATAATCTTTGAATTTATGGCGTTTTGAAAATTTGGACTAAGGAAGTTCTTCCATGATCACCGCATTTTTGCATATGCATCGAAGGACCTATAAAAATTCTTTGGCGAAGAGAAATATATTTTGATTACCACAACATTAACATAAACTTTATTTTAAATATAAACAACGTAAAAAAAAAAACTAAATAAAAATGAAAGTAGTTCTATTCGTAAACGTTCATTTCTTCCTCTTCAACCAAAGTGATGTGTAAAGCACGATTCCGCTGTTTTGTGCTAACGTTCTTGTATAAAAATCTATGTCTAAAGATTTGACATGCGGAACTAAGAAAAGAGCCATACTTCAGGGGTTTGAGCCATGAAAATTCCCTATAATAGGCTGTCTTCGGAGCCCTCTGAAATTTTCAATTGTGCCCAACCCTAACAAATTTGCATGTCATTTAAATATTCTAAATCACCAAAACATGTGGCACTAATTTTTGATATGTAAATATGCTTGATCGAATGTACTCGCTGAGCTTTGGAAATATGCAGCACAGAGAGATAGACATACATTTTACATTGCAACTGTCAAAAGTTGGACCAAGTTGGACTAACAAAGACACATTTCACATTGAAAATAGGAGAGGTAGTTAAATTGCTACAACATTCGATTTAAAAGTATACAGACAAGACTGTAGATAGCTGAAGAATCTCGCTTTTACAAAAATATGGACTCTAAAATTGTGATAAATGAGTATTGTTAAAGATAATTTTACTCTGGTACTGCATGACTATGATCCGCAGAAATTAACAAGTTGTGTCAAAATGATCAAATGATTATGAACCAGTGAGTTATGAAATATTTCTGAATACGTTTCTTAGCACAATTAAGTAATCTAAATCCATATTTCTTACAATATTTCAACCAACACGACAATAAAAGATATTAGAAAATACAAGGTTACAAATTCCAGTTATTCGTTTCATTATTGAAATTCGGAATATAATACAATATTAACTAAAACAATTAAAGCAGAGTATATCGATAAAGTAACAGCAATTAAAACTGCAAATAATATACCACAATAACGCTCTTAATTTGCAACTGACGAATTAGCGACTGACGCCAGCTGAGGATGCGCTTTTTTATCATCATATCATCCATTCACTGACATCCAAAATGAGTTGCGTGTTACTGGGGTGCGTGAATCGTTGCGCTTAGACTGTAACTCACCCCGACATTTTGGATATCAGTGAGTGTACTTTATTTCTCTTAGGCCGACTTTATTCTTTTTTTTGGGTACCTTTTTTTTGGGTACCAGAATTTATGTGATATCTATGGTTAGGTAATTACTAATGTTTCAGTGCTGTTACATTGGCTATTGTATTTCTCTTTACCTAGGTCCTTTGAATACAAATAATAAACTGATGTGTGAATATATGTAAATAATAATTATTATTATTATGAGCGCCAGTTTACTTTCAGCGCTCAGAGATGGCGCTAACGGTTAATGCATGATAAAGTCAGAGTTCACGGACGCAACGTCAGCTGGTAGAATAGTTTGTTGTTTATAAATGGAAGAGCCGCGATTGTTCCAAATTGGATTCTAATAGCGCCGAGAGGTCGCTTGAAATGTGCTCTAACCTTCTCAAAGGGGTCCGCGGTATTTAAATACGACGCTGCGATTGGGTAGAAGTTAGTTGAATCCAGCAAGTGTACACGGTTAAATAGAAGCGACGAATACAGCGAGAGGCCAGTGCAAATAAATATATGGTGAATTAGAAATTGATAGTAGAGATAAATTAGTGAACGTAAATAACTGAATGTTGAATTTAAATGTTTTATTAATTATTAGTGTTTAATTAGTTTTTGTTTTCTT
Organism: Cetonia aurata; assembly: GCA_949128085.1. Taxonomy (NCBI): domain Eukaryota; kingdom Metazoa; phylum Arthropoda; class Insecta; order Coleoptera; family Scarabaeidae; genus Cetonia; species Cetonia aurata. The sequence continues at coordinate 60,830,985 of OX421883.1, read as the reverse complement.
TGACTGTTTTTAGTGTTTAATAGATTTTAAGTGCCTAAATATATCAATTTCATATAATATATCGCCGGTGTTATTTCATTGAACCCCGACAACGTTTTTATCAGCGAAAAACGTTACTTTATTATTAAATATTATCTAAATTGTAGAATAGAATAAGATCATTCAGTACTTAACTCATATATTTAACACACTTATAATAATAACAATAAATAAATACAATCTAGTAATTAAAAATTAATTTCTTCTACTTCTTCCCATTATTTCCGTATTTATCACTACTTCCTTGGCTTCCGTATTTGTTACTGCTGCCATTATTTCCATACTTGTTACTGTCGTTATTGCTATAAGATCCATATTTGTTACTACTGTTTGAGCCGTTACTTCCATATTTGTTACTACTAGAGCTTCCAGGCGGCTGTGCTGTAAATAAAAATAAAAAAAAAATTATAATAAAACCTAATTGTACCTATATAAATATAATCTTCTCAGAATTTGCAACTCTAATAACTAAATTTAAACGTCGGACAATTATTTTTAATAACTTCAACGCCTAACCCACTAGACTGCCAATGAACCGTATGCGCATCGCTACGGCGCACCATCAAAAATCGACAGGACATCTTGGAATACAGGCGTCATTACTTGCGTCACGATTCATGTAGCGTCATGCTTACGTTAGTTTTCTATAGGAAGTTTTTGTGTTAAGCCAGGTTAAGTTTTTTCCAAGTTGACAAATGTTACTGGTATTACCTAACCTTGTAGATCGATTGTTTTATTTACTCTTTTTGTGTTATTATTTCCCGGACTATTTCTTAATATTATAAATTATTCACCGAATATTTTTGATTTATGTGTAAGTATGCATACTATAGCATTAATAATTGGGCGTATGTGATAATTAATCCAGGTAGTTTTTCCTGAAAAAAGTGATGCCATCGTGTCGTGTAAAATCCTGCAAAAGCAATAGTTACAAAGATGACGGAGAACTAACTTTTCATATGTAAGTTGCAGAATAATGCCATAGCTTAAATATATTCTGAAATTATGATAATACTTGGTGTTTCTATGTGAAATAATTTTTTATAGAATGCCCAAACATTGTTGTGTGGATTACTGTTACAGGGACTACCATAAATCCCAGCAAAAGTAAGCGTGCATATGTTTGTTCATTACATTTCCTCGAAAAGGATTCTTATAGAGCGGGACAAAGAATTAAAGAGGGAGTTATTCCAACATTGAATTCAGACAAAGAAAATCTAAAAAAGTATATTTTTATTTAGAATCACTTGATATTCCTGAAAACAAAGGGTAGAGGTAAATAAATGATGTATAACATATATATTTCTTTAAATTTTCTGCACTATTTCTTAGGTAAATCTAATCTGCCCATCAAAGGAGGTACGATATATTTGCCAGTTCACCGAAAAACCAATTCGGAAAGTAATGGTCTTGACAGGAAACAAGATTCCACAAGAAGAAAATTTCCTAACGACTTTTGTTTATTTACTATCAACTCACATTCCCCAAAACATTTTTTCTAGTTTATCCCATCATTTGTTAGATATGTCACCTCTGGAAGAAACTCGTGTTTCAATTTTAAGTAAAACCATAATATCGTCTTATAGCAAAATTAGATTTCATAATTTAGCCAAGAAGTTTACAGAAAAAATACAAGGTAAATCGATAAGGAAGGAATTAAGTAAACTAATATTATTTAATCATCAATAAATTATACAACAACTACCGCAAGTATATTATTTACTCTTAAAGACAACATACAATGTTGGATTGTTGACAAGTCGTGAAGATCTTATGAAACTTGTATTAGATTTTTCCTACGTATTTTTATATGGCGTTGAAAGAAATTTTTTCTTTTCTCTCTTATTAAACCTGACAACGAATGAAGTATATGTTACCAGTTAATCGTAAGTTTAGAAACTGTTTATAGGTCTAAGTTGTCCACAACTTTAATAAAAAAAACAATGCCATATAAAATACATAGGATAAAATCTAACATATGCTACTAATTATTACAAATTCCAAGTGCTATTAAAATTTATTGATATCCTTAACTTTATTTATTTGAATATCCGCCATGGTACCGACGTCATTGATGACGCCTGTATTCCAATATGGCGCATTTGAGTTTAATATCAGCAGTCTATCATGTCTATGGCCTAACCTTATTTTGTATTGCATTGACGTTCGGTTTCTGAAACTTCAAAACGGCAGACATCGGTTAAATATTTATAGTAATTGAAAGACCCCATGCAGGTGTCGAACAGCTAAAATGCTATTTTAACGAAACCGGCCTTCATGTATTGAAGTTAATATATAATAATAATTTAAAATTAGTTAGGAACGTACCGAAAATGAAATTTCAAAACACATCTTCATATTAACCTGAGCATTATTCCGTATTTCTCTTTTCTGGACGGCAAATAAACTTAAATTTAAATGTCGGTGGAGTACATTTATTCGTATATTCAAAACCCAAACTATTTTATTGAATTAATTTATTTGTTCGTTTCTGTCTATTCATTTCATGTTCATAAGGTTTACATTGCATATCATAGAGGGCATGACGATACATTCTAGGATCATACATTCTGTTCGTTAAAATGTTTAGGTGGTTCCCTTGAGTCACTTGATAAGAAATAATTATAAAATACTAACAAAATAATCTAGAATAATTTAATAAAAACACATACCAACATCGCAGAAAAAGTCAAAAGAGAAACATGTAAGTAATTTGAACGATATTTCTTATTATATTATTAAATTTACTATCAGAGATAAAATTTAAACCATATTATTAATTTTGTAGCGATTAGAAATGATTAAGTAATAACATTTAAAGTTTAGTTTACTTTCTATTGTAATAAATTTTATATACCCTTAAAAATAACTAGACAGAGCAATGCGTTTCTTCTATTATTACAATTTCCAAATTATATATATAAAAAAGAACTTACATTGCCAATTGTTGGGCCGATCAGAATACCCCCTGCTTGTCCAATATGAATAGTGATTTGGATTTTTCTGATTGCTACGATTATCGGAACTGTTACCGCTGTTCATTTTGCTATAAAGTATTTTACCCGTACGACAACGAATACTTAATAAGTTCAGAAGCTCTTTCAGCAACATTTATATAGTGGCGATTTTTTCTGTCATTCCCCGACTTCAGAGTGTGTGCTTCGCTACACCGGGTAGACTCAGTAATTACCTAATCATTTATGCTAACAATTTTATCAAGACAAATTTCCTATCGCTGTTTTCTAACACATATAATAATAATTCGCGTGAAAAATCGTTGCTACTGTTGATATTGGAAGGTGTATGGGATTTAAAGGTTTCGTGAAACGCGCAGCGTTGAAAGTTGGTGAATTACCAGAAAGCTTGTGAAAATCGAATAAATCAAATCATAAACTTATCAGTCCCTATTTATTTATTTACTTTGAATACATTAGCGATAAATATTGTTTGTTAATGAAATTAAAATTAACAGAATTGCAATAAGGTTAAAAAAGAACGTTGGCTATCAATATGCAAAGGTAGGTATACCTATATAGACTCGTTTGCTAGGTATTTAAACATTCAAAATTCAAACTAAAACTTATTACTTCAATTGTATTTCTCTGCCCGAGTATAATTCACACAATTTCAACTTCGACATGCTTTTACTAATTTCTTACATATATTTAAATGGCGGAAATAAATAAAAAAAAATCCAGGATGGACGATAAGAAAAAAAACGAGCATTAGATTAAAAGACATAACGTATATTATTGCATATAAGGTTATATAGAATAGGTACAGCTATACACTGAAGGATAAGAAATGTCTAACCTAACAGGTTTTGAAATGATAAAATTTGCACTATGCATTTTATTCCGGGCGTTGTGTATGTTGTATAAAATAAAAACTGGTACATTGTTGTCAGATTAACTTTATACTGCTATCTGGTGGACTGTATTGTATAAATGAAATATGAAACGACTGAAAACTGTTACAAACTTATTCTATGACAAAAAGCGAACGATAAACAAACTGTTGCCAACTGTAGAGAGGGTTAAAACTCAGCCGGTAATACAGAATTCCACAATTCAAATATATCTAGGATATACCGAACAGTGGGATTCATTTATAAACGCATGACTCTCACTTCCTCAATTTCTCGAACATATTTTCTCTTCTTCGCATTATAATTAAACCATCTTTCCTTTCTAATTTCTATAATCTACATTTACATTCTGCAGGAGCTTTAGCAAACAGTTAACGAATGTTAAAATGGCGATCTGAGTTATTGCCACAATAACTTTCCTTTGTAAATTCAACATTGTTGAACTGTTTAAACAACAGTACGTAACAATTGCTTTTAATGATCAATATTACATTCATCGTCAGGTACGAGTCAGGTCTTGTTATCATCCCCTTAACACCTCAATCTGAGGCCTAATGTATTATTCCGTACCCAGTGGATTTCTTTGCAAACATAGTTCCTTTAACTAGATTTAGTAGCCTGTGTGGTGAACCTTTCTCCATCAGATCAGTCAATTGGTTGGTTGCGCCCAACAATAGTAGTTTCTGCCGTTCCAACGCAACGCATTCAGAAACAATGTGGTAGGCTGTCTCCTCTTCGTCATTGCATAACCTACAAATAGGGTCACTTTTAAAGATGCTGATTTTCTGTGCTCATTTCTTTAAATAGCCATTAGTATGCCTATGAATGGAGGTCGTATTGGACAATCTCAACAGGCGAATATCAAAGTCAATAGAAGACAAAGAGATAGCTGTAACGACTTTACTAGACACTGAGGGAGCATTTAACCAATTCTACTATACGAATTCAATTATTGAGGCTTTACGGATAAAAGGCGTCACACCGTAGCTTCTGCAATGAATACAAGCCTGCCTGGAAAGAAGAATAATTACATCCGAATAAGTCGGCGAGGCTACTGTCAAAGTGGAGGCGGGTGGGGGATGCCCGCAGGGCGGAGCTTTGTCTCTCTTACAGTGGGCTACCCTAGTGGACGACCTAATCCGAAAACTAATCACAAAAGGCTTTTATTGCCGAGGGTATGCTGACGATCTTACAATAGTCGTTAGAGGGCGGTTTCCAAAAGTTATGGTAGAACGCATGCAAACCGCATTAATTACGGTAGACAACTGGTCTAAACAAGAGCGACTATTCACGAGAGAAGGAATGCTAGAAGGTTTACAAACACTGGTGTTAGGTCACAACGCTGGGTGGTGTACAAAAGCTGGCTTGTCTGTGTGCCACAGGAGCAATCAGACCTCTACAGTCGCAAAGGAAATAATTCTACACCTGTCACCACTCAGTGGCGGAGCTTATTATGGTTTCGCCCCCCCGCAATTTGAAATTTTGCGCCCTTTTTCCATACCGCAACGCTAATTTAACTTTTATTGCTGCCACATGTTATCGTTTAGAAACTTTACTAATTTATTTTATTCACTGTTTTATTTACTAGGTACATAAATAATAAAATAGTTCCATGTTATATAAATACATACTAAATTTCCATTGTTAAGAAGTCTTTAATATTATAAAGGCATTTGTTGTTTTTTCAAGTAAATACTTTCTTGATTTTAGGCTTAAATTCACTTAATTACAAAATTAAACATACATACACATATAGATTCAATACAACCCAATAAAATACATAACTCAAAACATATCTTGCATAACATACTACAGTATTACATAATAAATAAAAAAAAATCTAGAACATTTTTCGAAAATCCCAAAATAATCTAGAACTTCTTTCTGCGAGATTTTGAGGTAACAAAAGTATCGATAATTGAATCAAAATTAATTTTTCGAGCTGTTTCATTTTCGATACTTAAAATAGAAAGTCCACTCAGTCTTCCTTGAGACATTGTACTTCTAAAGTAGCTTTTAATCAGCTTCAATTTTGAAAATGACCTTTCAGCGCTGGCAGTTGTCACAGGCAAAGTCATGAATAGCAGATAAGCTGTACACTCGTCAGGAAAACTGGCAGATAACGTAGAATGTTCGCAAAGAATGACTTTAGCCAGTTGTCTAATACTTTCAACGTTTTTAATTTGGTGCTTCATAGCCATCCGAAAAGTAACCATTTGTTGTCACTTAAGCATTTTGATAAGCGGTAAAGCTCGTCATCATTAACACTATTTAATGTTTTAGGATTCAAAACCTCAAATTTTTGTAGTACTTTCTGAAAAGAATTAAATCGGTCGCCAATTTTGGAAATTAGGATATCCAATACTTTAAAATAAACTTCTATTTTGAATCTCTTTTCATTGTTTTCAATTCGTGCATCTTGACTTAATTCATCAAAGTGGGTTTTTGTCCGTCGTAGTCTCTTCTTTTCAAAATTAGGCTCTATGCCCCACGTATTTGCAAGTTCTACACCTGCATCTTTAATTTCATCAAATGAATGTCTTAATCGTGTCAATTCCTCCTACACATTGTTGAGGTAAGTTCCAGCATCTTTTATATCAATAGAGCTACCCTGTAGGTATTTACTCAGTGGAGCTACTAAGGACAATATTTTTGAAAATATTGCAACTAAACAAATGAAATTAAAATTTTTAAGTTGGCTTTTGAGTCCTTGAGCGCCTTTATAACATCTTTGTATCTGAAGCGAGGCGCCGTTAAAGCTTCATCTCTTGAAGCCCCTTACGAGGACAAGGTTTCCAGTATTGAGACTAGAGAACCCCACAGCGAATAGCTACATTAAAGGAACCGTCCACAAAGATGATAGGCCTAATTAAGAAGGTAACATTAGAGGGCGTCTTCTAAGACAAAGGAGATCACAATAGATCTGAATAGGTCGCGGTGAAATAGATTAGAAACTCACCCCAATCCTAATCTAGATACCAATGTCCTGTTAGCAGATTCGCCACTGTTCTATAAGTTTTAAGTACTCAGTTGAGAGCGACACATCCTCAGCTAAATGCCGTGATCGCTGCCCCATCATTCGTTTGATGTGTATCTACTCTTCAATGCGATTGTAGTAAAAATGTATTTCATCTTAGCCATTTATGGTGTATTTAAAATTATTCTTCTTGGTCTACCTACCACAATATATAATAAAACATATTTGTTCACTTAATGTCTTCATGCCACTTCTCTCTAATTGTTTTTTACTCAATTAAACTAAATGTAAAGTTTAAATGCCAACAAATTTTCCTGGATTGGTGCATTAAAAAATTGAAAACATGAACATATTTTATCATGATCTGTAATCGCATATTTTAATATGATTTTTTTTAATTGGGATTTGGGTTTATGTTGGCTTCTAATTGTTACTAGCTGCGCATGTGGGATGGACAAAATCATTCATGTATTGTTTTAAATCAAAATATCAAAATTTACAGGTCTTTTTCTCAACAGAAAAAAGATAAGTAAGAAAATAATAACACTGCGTGATAAGGTTGTTCGTTGGCCTATACCAATAACACTTTTTACCTGTACTTATGTTACATATACAAATAACGAAAAGTGTGCACTAATGTAGACCAACACAAACATTAGCTTCGGAAATGAATTCAAATGATTTAAATTTTGATTTAGTAACGTCTGCAATCGGATCTTTCTATTTCAATATATACATATGTATATGTATTTATATCGTTCCAAAACAAATAGGCACATTTTCTCACGATTAACTACATATATAATATATAAATATATTCAATTGACCAGTCTGAAATGTCATGAAGCATATTTTAATTATAACCGTTCAAGATTCGTCTAAGACGCACTTTACGTTCATGATATTGGATACATATTTATTATTTTAATTTAAACATACGTGCAGTCCAAAAAGGAAAAGAAAAATGCGTGTCACAGAAATTAAGACATCACTTATTTGCTGTATCTGCTACAATTTTGGTAAGAAAAACGTATAGGTACAGCCTAATTCATCATCACGCATGTCATGTTATGCCTTTTAATTTTACTTATGGTTGAAACAAAGTAGTGAATACAAACAGTAAAACACTGACGCAGAAGTTTGGGTAATTTACTTCTATCATAGTAAGAATGTAAGTAAAATCCCTAGTTTGCTAAACATTTTCCAGATCTACCGATTCATTCAGTTTAAAAATATGTGCCCAGATAAAAAAATACACGTCTGTAAAACATCTTTATGTTGAAAAGATATATATGTTGAATAACGATAGATATACATTATATTTAGGTTATATTTAGGTTCATATATGTTGTAAAATAAATGCCGTTAACATTGTTATCACTAAGGATTAACACAAAACCAAACAAAAAAAGAAAATTAATTAGGGGCTTCCCTAGATTACACTATAACCAACGGATTGATTGTAAACACAAATCATGCTTTTGTACCAATACACAATAGTATAGGAATATTAATTATAAGAAAAATACTGTTGTCCCTGACAATTTCGGAAATTAAAAATTAATGAAACTATAGATATTGCTGTTAACCTTTTTAATTCAATTTCTATGACACTCTTTCTGACGCAAATACCAGAACATGCCTAAATACGTTTTTCTAGCTTATAAAAAAATTGATGATAAAAAAGAATAATGTAAAAATTAATACCTATGCATTTATTTGTATGTGTACCGTAATTTTACTTGTAATTACATCCAAATAAAAAGTACAATAACAAATTACTACACAGGCGCGAGAACTTACTTATTGTATGTCAGATTGCGAATAGATATGTATAGGTAAAATCCCTATACCTTATTCGTGAAATTACGCCAGTATATACTTCTGCACACTCTCTCATATAAATGTACAGATAAAAAAACAAAAAATTTACACTGTTGTATGCCAACAAACAAACTTATTTTCACATAATCCTCATATTTTTTTTCCAACTTGTCTGGTCTACTCTATTTACGTGGTGATACAATTAAAAATATATATATATATGGAGAAATGTTAAACGGTATGAATAATAATTAACATATCTATAAACATATATAGTAAAATTACTGCAATTACCGCCGTTATCATGAAAACAACCAGAAAAGAAAAGCCCTCTAATTAGGGGATTCCCAAAATTGCGGTACAATCGTACGATCTATGTATTGGTTATAAGCAAGTGCATAAACAAGCCAAAATATTTTAATACTGCCTTATTGAAGAATGCAGAAATAACAATGAAATTATAGAAATGAATACCTTTTATTATGTATGTAATCAAAGCTTCATAAACTTTCCTAAATCATATGTAATAAAACAATGAAATCGACCGTTGCTTGGTTTATTTAATATTATTATAATTCACCGCTAATAGTACATAGTATATGCCCATATTGAAACATATTCGTATCTCTACACAACGAATATACAATATTTTATTATATAGTTGTTATTAATTATTCTCTAAACTATTTGAATTTTTTCTTATAACGAATGCGAAACATGTGAGAGCCTATAATGAGGATAGATGGCAGCTCATGACACAAGCAGTTTTCTTTTGATGTTTTATTTACATACTTTTTTTCTTTTTAATACACTTATTTATCAATTTGAAATTCCACTCACAATTCCTCGTTAACGGTGGGCTGTAACATAGAAAGAATATCGTTACTGTCTAAATAATTTTAAATTAATAGACTTTTCAAACGCAGATGGCGCTGTCTGTTGTAAGATACCAAATATAAGAGTTTGAAAATATATTGTGCTAATTTGATTACACTCAATTATAATTTAATCAATTCTAGGTAATAAATAATTTGACCACTACGATTATTAAAAGTACATTTTTAAAGAAATTTCTGTGGCACCATCTTCGAACAGAGTGCTCACTTTTACGGTGGCCTAACTTCCACAAATTTTCTAAAATGGCCGTCTATTTTATGTAATCGTGTTTTTCTAATTGAATGTTGTAATAAAGCTAAAACAAAAGGCGACGCAGTGCTGATATGGGTATTACAGCATACTGTGCTGTAATGAGATATTAACGTGGTGGGGGGGACTCTTGCCGGAACGTAATATAGGCGATTAATGTGCAAATTAGAAAAAATACTGTAAAAAACGTGTGCCACAATGACATGTAATGCTCGTACTTTGAATCTCTCGCCGCTACGCGGCTCGAGATTCAAACTTGTACTCGCATTACATAAACGTCATTGTAACACTTGTGTTTTAAAATACTATTCACACACTACCCAAACATACGTGGATATTTTCAAAATTTTCTATCTATCTATCTATATCTATCATAATATAAACGAAATGATAATAAAATAATGACCAGTTGATTTTATATCCGCAAGAAATGCAGTCTTTTAAATTAGCTATTATAATCTTTTTAAGAATTATACATTCATTTAGGAACTGAAATTGTAGGTTTATAAAACACTTCACGTAATTATTATGCAAATCTCGTTGTAATCGCTTATAATATAAAAGCCATAAAAGTAAATTGTATGCCGTTTATAAAGATTTCTGATATTGATACTCTAGAATCATTAACTTATTACCTGTCAAATTTTCCGAAAATTGAATTGGAACGAATTTGAACGTGTAACGAAAATTCTGTTATCTGTCATCGAATCTACAGTTAATCACAGAAAAGTCAGTAATTCGAATATAGTGTAGGCCAGAGAATGGTGTTTCCGGACGATTTGAAGTAATGCAAAATTAGTGTTTCTGGACGGAGGCGCAAAAATATGTATTTCCAGAAGCCAAAAACTACTTCAAAGAGTTCATACGATTTCCTCACTCAACCCTTGTTTATATAATAGACTGAGTCAATGAGTAAGTGGGTTATTGATAGATGGTGTGCGACACCAACGTAAAATCCCATTTACGTCGTGCGCCATCTGTCAATAACCTAGCGGTACTCACCCTCATTACCTAACATATATAAATAAGAACTCAATTATCCAACACTATTCGCCATCAAACTAAATAAAACACATCTCCAAATAATAATATACATTTATTAATATCACTTATAAATTTTTAAGACATATAAATGTTCACAAGGTATCCTACGTTCTTTAAATATAGTAACATGGAAGTTCATATTTTTAATCATCTTCATTAATTCTTCTGGGTTATTTTCTTTTATAATAATCATGTAACAAACACTACCTGAATGAAATATCTGTGGTAACAATTTTAGAAATTGATCTATAATTTCACGACCATTTACACCACCAGCCCAAGCTCTTGCAATTCCATTACCAGATATTTCATTAGGATTAGTAACTACATAGGGAGGGTTAAAAACGATTACATCAAAAAGGCATTCTTTAAAGCATGTCAATAAGTTCATGTTGCATACTTCAACATATGTATCATTTATATTTGATGTGTATTTTGTTGTTAGACAAGCTTCTGGATTTATATCAGTTGCAAAACATATTACATTCTTTAAAAACCCAGCTAGGGCAGTTATTACGACACCACTTCCTGAACCGATTTCAATAATAAAATTAGGTTTTCTTTGAATAATATTATCTATATCTGCTTCTAATGAATCTAACAATAAAAATGTGTCTTCACTAGGCTCGTACACATTGGGAAAAAGCTTTAAATTATACTTAGGGGTTCTCAGTGACATTACAATGTGGCATCCGATGCTGATTGTTCCGTCACCAAAGAATCTAATATTACTTTTCTCTTAACGGTATCCCGTTCAATAGATTGGTGCACTTTATTCAATCTATCTTGGGCGTGCTGCAGTATATTGGTTAAAACTGTTACCCGATGTTTAGCATTCTGTAGTTTTTTAACATATACATCTAAATCAATGGTAGATTGCTGAGACTCCGATATTTTCTTCAGTTCATCACTCAATGACTCAATACATTGTTTTAATTCTAGCTGGGATATTCTGAAATAAAGATTGAAAGTTACAGTTTCTGCACGGTAAATTGTTTACCTTGTAGCCCGTACACGTTCGTCAAGTTGATCCACTGTTGGTTTAATCAAACCCATCAATCCTTCTGCCAAAGCATCTCTTGTGGGGTTATCGCAAAAATTTTCAGTATTTTCGTCATCTATAGAAGTAGCTGTGCTTTCGGAATCGATATCCATTTCAACCACAACCAAAAATGCGTACGCGAATCACATTATTGATATAATGCAATTGATGAATTGATATCAACATAAGATAACAATGAACTAAGATGTATTACTTGTAAAATAGTGGAATATCACGAAAATGAGCTAACTTTACTATTAAATTATTACCTATTTTTTTTAAAAAGGTATCAAATAAACCTTAAATAAATAAGAAATAAATATTAAACGCATTTACTATAAAAAAATACTAACCATACTAACCACAGATAATAAATATATATTAACAGAATTCTATAATTTAGGTCATATGTCATATTGCTATCTATGTGCTGCCATCTGTGATGTACACCATGCTGAGCAGATGGCCTTTCAAAAATTTTCAAAATTAGCAAATAATTTCTATATTCTCTATAGGAAGCATAACACGATCTTGTTATACAATGGTGGATATAGTACGATATTTATGAACAAATAATATTATAAAATGGGGGGCTATTGGTATATGTTTTATATTTAAGCAGATAAAACGCATATAATAACCGTTTATAAAGACTCTTATTCTGAAGAAAAGCAAAAATGTAACTTTAATTTAGATATTGTTTATAATATAACCACATATAACTTACAATGTGTTTATCTGTAAATTTATAACTAAAACTACCCCTCTGACATATGCAACCAATATTACATATCTAAGTTTGGGTTGCATACCATGTTATTATGAAATATCGGCACGCCAGTAACACGAATTCCCAGCGAAGTAAATATTGATATAACTTCTAGGAAAATAGTTTCTATTTTGCAATTGGCCAATTGGATCGGTGTGTGTATAGATCAAACTTGACCCGTTGTCGATACGATCGATGCATGGTAGCGCCACAGTTTGCAGGCCTGATATTCTTCTGACCAATATAGCCTACCATACACCTCTTGTTTATATACAAATATATTATAAGTACAACGGAATGGTTAACAGATGGCGCACGGGATAAAGTGTGCTCCATGCATAGACATGATAGACTGCTGATATTGAACTCAAAACTGCCATCAATTGAAATGCGCCATATTGGAATACAGGCGTCATCAATGACGTCGGTACCATGGCGGATATTCAAATAAATAAAGTTAAGGATATCAATAAATTTTAATAGCACTTGGAATTTGTAATAATTAGTAGCATATGTTAAATTTTATCCTATGTATTTTATATGGCATTGTTTTTTTTTATTAAAATTGTGGACAACTTAGACCTATAAACAGTTTCTAAACTTACGATTAACTGGTAACATATACGTCATTCGTTGTCAGGTTTAATAAGAGAGAAAAGAAAAAATTTCTTTCAACGCCATATAAAAATACGTAGGAAAAATCTAATACAAGTTTCAGGAGATCGTCACGACTTGTCATAACAATCCAACATTGTATGTTGTCTTTAAGAGTAAATAATATACTGCGGTAGTTGTTGTATAATTTATTGATGATTAAATAATATTAGTTTACTTAATTCCTTCCTTATTGATTTACCTTGTATTTTTTCTGTAAACTTCTTGGCTAAATTATGAAATCTAATTTTGCTATAAGACGATATTATGGTTTTACTTAAAATTGAAACACGAGTTTCTTCCAGAGGTGACATATCTAACAAATGATGGGATAAACTAGAAAAAATATTTTGGGGAACATGACTTGATAGTAAATAAACAAAAGTCGTTAGGAAGTTTTCTTCTTGTGGAATATTGTTTCCTGTCAAGACCATTACACTCCGAATTGGTTCTTCGGTGAACTAGCAAATATATCGTACCTCCTTTGATGGGCAGATTAGATTTACCTAAGAAATAGTGCAGAAAATTTAAAGAAATATATATGTTATACATCATTTATTTACCTCTACCCTTTGTTTTCAGGAATATCAAGTGATTCTAAATAAAAATATACTTTTTTATTTTTTTTGTCCGAATTCAATGTTGGAATAACTCCCTCTTTAATTCGCACAATCTGTCCCGCTCTATAAGAATCCTTTTCGAGGAAATGTAATGAACAAACATATGCACGCTTACTTTTGCTGGGATTTATGGTAGTCCCTGTAACAGTAATCCACACAAGAACGTTTGGGCAATCTACAAAAAATTATTTCACATAGAAACACTAAGTATTATCACAATTTCAGAATATTTTTAAGCTATGGTATTATTCTGCAACTTACATATGAAAAGTTAGTTCTCCGTCATCTTTGTAACTATTGCTTTAGCAGGATTTTACACGACACGATGGCATCACTTTTTTCAGGAAAAACTACCTGGATTAATTATCACATAAGCCCAATTATTAATGCTATAATATGCATACTTACACATAAATCAAAAATATTCGGTGAATAATTTATAATATTAAGAAATAGTCCGGGAAATAATAACACAAAGAGAGTAAATAAAACAATCGATCTACAAGGTTAGGTAATACCAGTAAGACTTGTCAACTTGCAAAAAACTTAACGTGGCTTAACACAAAAACTTCCTATAGAAAACTAACGTAAGCATGACGCTACATGAATCGTGACGCAAGTAATGACGCCTGTATTCCAAGATGTCCTGTCGATTTTTGATGGTGCGCCGTAGCGATGCGCATACGGTTCATTGGCAGTCTATCAGGCTCCATGTGTGCTCATTCATAAAATTTAATATATTATTGTCGAGAATAAATTATAGTAAACATTAATAAATTTTATTCCCATAACAATTGCAGTTGGGGACTTCCAATGTTTTAGGATTACTGATTCATAAATAATTTCAATTTCATTCAAAAATTATAGTACCTAAGTTACTTACCAGGTACCAGCACCAACAATAACTAAAAAACTAAAATAAACAGGGATACTAACATCAAACTCTAAATTCCCTAAATAACTTATTTTGGCGCCAAAATGATTTTGGTTGTGTAGGCTACGTCGTTATATGATGGTTATATGTAGAAAATCTTTTTAAACATGTTTTAACTAATTAAGTGATTTTTAGAATTATTTTGTGATAACAGTACAATACGTCCTTTATGTATAGAATGTGGTGGTCAGTTATAATTGTGTTGAATTTTTAAACTAGGTAATGCAGGTATATTCTAATAGTGTTTGTTATGTGTTCAGCAAATAAAAGTTTAAAATGGCCCATAGTTTAAATAGAATACCAGGGGTGAGGCGCAACTTAAATGACTCTTTTAACGCAAGTGTAGAATCACCTATTCAAAATTATTCTATAATCAATGTAGAAGAAGAAAATCCTTTGTTCATTAAGCTAAGAAAATCGTTAAGAGCTAGTCCACATGTTAGAAATAAGAAATTTAAAGATGACGAGCTAAATGTCGAGGAAAATGAGTCGGTTATCTGCATTGATGATACACCAAATGGCTCTCCAGATAAGAGTATATCTGACCTAGGACTTTCGTTATTGAATAAACTACATATATTAGACAAACGTAATCCATATGTGCCTATAGAGAAGTTAAATTTAGAATCATTGTCGCCACAGAAAATAAAAAATACAAGAGTTAATGGTCAGGACAAGAAATTTAATGAAGTAGAATTGCCTTTACGCAGATCAAATCGAAAAGTGCATCGTGTTTCTTATACTGATTTTATTTCGCCTGTAAAAACCCCAAGGAAAAACAGAAAGCCAAGTATCGATGATGACGCTGTTGCTTGGAATTACAGTGACGGCTTATCGCCTTCGAAGAAAGTGAAGGAAACTCCTAAGAAAAAAATTAGTGAATATAAAACACCACAAAAAAATCGTATGAAAGATCTCTCTAAAGATGCAAGGTTAAGTGATAATAAGAGTGGTAGAAAAACTGCAAAGCAAATACTAGAATATAGTGACTACAGTAAACTAAATCATTCAACACCTACGGAAAATTTTGAAGTTGAGGATCTGGAAACGCATCGACCTAAAAGGAATGTTAATTCACAGATACAGTCTGGCATTTTAGATAATGAGGAATCGCCAAAGAAATTAAGGAAAAATGGAAATTGTATTGAACCTAATAGCAAGTTTATTAATGATATGGAAGATGCAACAGAAATGAGGACACCCAGCAAGAGAAATCAAAAAGTTGATGGAACTCAAACACCAAAAAGTGCTGTGACATACACACCGCGCTTAAAAGCGAAATTAATTCAAGTTATAACACCATCTGTTAAAATGTGCTGTTTGGATAATGGGGAATCACCAAAGAAGAAAAGGAAAAATGAAAATTGTATTGAACCTAATACTAAGTTTATTAATAATATGGTAGATGCAACAGAACTGAGGACACCCAGCAAAAGAAATCAGAAAGTTGATGGAACTCAAACTCCAAAAAGTGCTGTGAAGTACACACCAAAAACTAAATTAATTCAAGCTATAACACCATCTGTAAAAATGCGTGCCACTCCGATCAAGTCTGACGGTACTCCTTTAAATAGGGCAAGGGAAAAGCTACACGTTTCTTATTTACCCAAAGTATTGCCATGTAGAGAAAATGAATATAATAATATTTTTAGTTTTTTGGAAGGAAAACTGTGCGATGGTTGTGGTGGGTGAGTTACATGCAAAATTATGAAATTAATCTTTGTTAAAATCTATTAATTGCAGTTGTATGTATATATCGGGAGTTCCTGGAACTGGTAAAACAGCTACAGTTACAGATGTTATCCGTAAACTCGAACAGCAGTCAGAGAAGGGTGTCCTACCCCTATTTCAATTTATTAGTGTGAATGGTATGAAATTAAGCGAACCAAGACAATCATATGTTGAGGTAATTATCGTTTAAGTATTTCATCTATGTGAAGTTGAGAACTAACTAGAAAAAACATGCATTATTATTATATATGACTAAAAAAGTTCTATTGTTTTATTTGTGTGGTTATACAAGTGGCTACTGTTTCATGGGGACTCTATTTAAGCTTAAGTTAAATTAGATAAACAAGAAAAAATTGCATATTTTGGAGTATTTAAAGAAATTTGAGATATTCGAAATAGATCCGAAGATATACAGAAAAATAAAACTGAAAAGCCAAATTTTCTTTTCTTTTTATGATTTACTGCGTTCAGTTTTAAACATATGAAAAGAATGTATTAGAATGTCGTTTGAATAACTTTTATTTATGTAGTTATACAAGTGGCTACTGTTTCATGAGGACTCTATTTAAGCATAAGTTAAATTCGATAGACGAGAGAAAAATTGCATATTTTGGAGTATTTAAAGAAATTTGAGATATTCGAAATGGATCCGGAAGATATACAGAAAAATAAAACTGAAAAGCCAAATTTTCTTTTCTTTTTATGATTTACTGCGTTCAGTTTTAAAGATATGAAAAAAATGTATTAGAATGTCGTTCGAATAACTGAAAAGATTCTATTGTTTTATTTATGTAGTTATACAAGTGGCTATTGTTTCATGAGGACTCTATTTAAGCTTAAGTTAAATTAGATAAACGAGAAAAAATCTGCATATTTTGGAGTATTTAAAGAAATTTAAGATATTCAGAATGGATCCGAAGATATAAATTTTTTTTTTATTTACTGCATTCAGTTTTAAAGATATGCAAGATGTATCATTTGTGCAAAACCTGCACTTTTTTATTGTAATGATTCATTTTTGTATAGCACTAAAGTGTGTTTGCCACAAGAAAATATTCTTTACACTTACCTTTTATGTATGTATTTTATATTTACATATTCTACTTAGATTTTAAAGCAATTAACTGGAAAAACTTTGTCGTGGGAGCAAGCTCAATCAACTTTGGATACAAAATTCACGACATCTGCAAAGAAGTCCAAGCCTATAATTCTATTAGTTGATGAGGTAAATAATTTTACTGTGTTAGATAATTTTTCGACCTCTTAACTTTTCATATTTCAGCTCGATATTTTATGCACCAAACGACAAGATGTTGTATACAATTTACTGGATTGGCCGACTAGAGCATGCGTTCAGCTAATAGTTGTTACAATAGCAAATACAATGGACCTGCCAGAAAGGTACACATGTAAACATTATTTTTCCATAGATATTCTAATATCCAAATATTTGATTTTAGATTATTGATGGGTCGCGTCACTAGTCGACTGGGACTTACACGTTTAACATTCCAAGCGTATACTCACAAGCAGTTACAAGAAATAGTTACAATGAGATTAGTGGGAACTAAAGTATTCAATCCTGATGCAATACAACTTGTATCGCGGTAAGTAATTGTTATACTTGAATTTTAATGTGGAGAATAATTGTTTTTTTTATCACAGGAAAGTAGCCTCAGTATCGGGAGATGCAAGACGAGCACTTGACATTTGTAGAAGAGCAGCTGAAATCGCAGAATCGGAGAGTTTGAATACTTTAGTATCTATGAGCCATGTAAACGAGGCATTAAACGCTATGATAACACAGCCAAAAGTTAAAGCGATCAAGTATTGTTCTAGATTACAACAGCTTATCCTGCAAGCTGTAGTTGCTGAGGTATTATTATCCAGTGCATTTTATCTATAATCTATATGCGAGTGAATATTTTTTTAGGTTGAGAGAACTGGCGTGGAAGAAACTACTTTCTCGAGCATATATACAATGTTGGACTCTGTTTCTGCTATAGACGGTTTTCAAAAGGTATCTTGTACTGTAGCCCTCTCGGCTGTTTCAAAATTGGGCGCGTGTCGACTGTTATTGACTGATCAAAAACCTAATGATTTTCATCAAAAAATAATTTTAAATGTAAGTGCCGATGATGTGTATTATGCCCTTAGAAAAGATTGATATTAATACATTGAAGACGAATAATATTTTTATATTTAAATATAGCACTTTTTACTTTTTTGAAAATGTATGATATGTGATATTTTATTATTGTGAACGTTCAGTTTTGTAACTTTTAAATCTCAATAAACCAAATGTTTTATTTATGAACAGTATTTTCCTGGATAATTATGAAAAAAAAAAAAAACACGGGAAAACAAAGAATTAAACAAAAAAAAAAAAACAGGCAGAAGTGTATTTAGCGGTCATGTTCATAAACATGAAGACGAGAAGATTTTATTTATTGTTTGATCACATTTGACCCTTTTGAAGGTGCTGTTTGATTTTATAATAATAACTAGCTAAGTAAATAGCTGTTACAGGTTAGACACGAATGAGATTAAAATTAGGCTGTTTTCACTGTAGAGCCACTGCGGCAAGTAAGTGTAATAAATAAATTAAAAATAAATTGGATACACATCCACAAACAAAAAACAAAAAAAATTTCATTGTCCCTAACTATGTATTCTTTTTATAATAGGAACATTTCCCTAAAGTTGGGAACACTGATAACAGTGCAAATAGGGCGGGGCCAGAAAATGTCGTAGCCCTTTTGCTATGTTCAAGTGTGTTCAAGAGCGTGTAAATTCAATTTATTGTAAGTTTTATTTTTAGCAATTTAATGGATAAAATATTCTCATTTATTATAAATTCCTTATGAAAATTACTTCATTTTAAAATATTTATTTTTTACATACATAAGTACGTGATCAATAAGACGAACCGCCACTGGGCTTTTATCAGCGAAGTTCAATTACATATGCTGCCAACATCCAATGCATCCAACATGACAGTCAACCATCTGACAACTGACAACTTTCATTTAATGTGAACTTAACCTAAATTAATTATGAATTAAAAATTAACCATTTATAATAGTTAATAGTTGTGTACCCGACAAAATAGAAATTTTGTGATATCTGTGTTTTGTGAAACGACGAAATTAGTTATAAAACATGATTTCTGTTTACATCGTAAATTGAAAAACGTCTGTTTTTTAAATTATTTTGTACATTAATTATCAATACTTGAAACTATCAACCTATAAAAATAATAACAAAACTAACAGTGCAACTTTAAGTTTTTTGTACCAGTTTTTTTTACTTATATCTGGGCAAACGGTACTGTGGAATTACAAATAAACTTTGATTAACCGAAATAAGGTTATTATGGTTAGTGATAATCAAGCTGTTGATATGAAAACAGATGATAATTGTAATAATGCAGGAAATGTATGGTCGACGAATTCTGATCTACCACCATTAGTCCATGATGTAAACTTTTGTCTCGCATATAATATTGACCTAAATTTACAATATTTTAGGAGTGTTTACCAGTTATTAGCAATAATCATGTTTCTTCAATATTATCGCATTTGGAACCATCTGAAAAGGTTATTTCAAATAATTTAGAAGTATCTCAGAATATGGAATTTATAGTGCTTCCGAATACGGATTATAAGTTAAACGTTTCGTTTAATTCTATGGTGACAAATAATTATGTTAATGTAAAAAGTCACAACGAGAAGCTGCCGCAAGACATCAAGCCGAAATCATCCCATGATATAAATTATGTGTTTTGCGATTTATGCCCATTTCTATGCACGAATGAAAAAAGACTCACTGACCACATGCGTAACGTTCATGAAAATGGTAATTCGATTAAACTAATCAAGTATAAATGTCCAGCATGTATCAATATATTTTATCACAAGTTGTCATTACGATCACATTTACTAAATGATCATTTAGTTAATAGTTCCGATTTGAATAAAATAATGAGTGCAGTAGTAAAAAAGAGGGAATCAGATAAATCAGGTTTTAATAAAAGCATATCAAAACATGGCAGTATTACTATTAGCTGTAAAAATGAATTTGATTTGAAATATGGGGAGAAATTAACAAAATTATCTGGTGAAAATATTCTGAATGACGAGAAAGTTCAAAATAATGAGTTAATATCCAATAGTATTTTGCCTTGTACAAACGAAGTAGTTGATAATGGAGTAAATAGCATTATTGTAAATCTCCCAACTGTAGATATTTCACCAAATAACACTGAGAAAATGTTTAATAACTATATTAAAAAAAATAATTCCTTATCTAAGTTTTTGGATAAAAAAATACAGAAATGTAATGTACCGTTGTGTAAAGTACGATTACAAAACATGGAAAAACTAAATTATCACATTAAATGCCACATGGACAACAGCTTTAAATGCCCAGAATGTAACGAAGTATTCTCATTTTGGAAGCCCTTAACTGGACATCTGTGGAGGTTGCATAAGATCGATATGGAATTATATTCGTGCGATAAGTGCGAGTATAAGACGTTTAGCTTAGGGCATTTAAATAATGTACATAAATTAATACATAACGATACAAAGCCTTTTGTTTGTAATATTTGTCTGAGAGGCTTTAAAAATTCTAAACAACTAAGGAATCATAAGAGTTCGCATAGGCAGAAGACCGAAAAAACTTCCACTTTCGTTTGTGATACTTGCACCAAATCATTTTCGGATAGGAGACAATTGCGCATACATATTGATGGTGTACACAAGAAAATTAAGCCATTTCTTTGCAATTTCTGTGGTTATAAAGGCGCAACTAGAAGTTCCCTAAGGATGCATATGCGGCAACATACAGGTAATAACATACTCATATTCTATGATTTTTAATTTTATTTTCTATTGTAAAAAGTTACATGACATGATAAAAAATTATTTAAAAAAGCTTACGCGCAAAGATAATTTATTTATCAATTATTATATGCAAATGATTGATAAAATCTATCTGTTATCCCTGAGGAATAAATAAAATTATATTTATTATTTGTTACACCAAGTGATTGCATGCAAGCTGATGATGGGTAAAGTGCTAGATGGTTACCGTTTGTTACAACAGGAAAAGGTTATGTTAATAATTAGCACAACGATGAATTACTGATCAATAAATAGTGTTTACAGATAAAATACCAACTTGAATGCAGTATTCACAGATATTGAACATATTTGCAGATATGATTTAGTAGTGTTTATTATTACTATAACTTCTAACAAGTTAATTTCTTGACTCTTAATAAATCAATAAATGTTTATGCAAACATTTTTAAATATCCTTCAGACAAGCATAATTAAGCGATGAGGGTATGAGTTTAACATAGTCTACTCTGCACATATTTGAACAACAATTAGAACATATCCATCGACAGGTCGACTGCGTGCATACTATCTAATCATCTACATGGCTTTTTATTCAAATTATGTTCAAGCTTGCTCTAAAATTAATTAAACAATCACAGAGAGAAGTTTCATGAAAGGAAATTATTTTTTTTTATTTTAGGTGAAAAACCCTTCTCGTGCGATTCTTGTTCTTACACTACAGCTGATCATAATTCCATGAGGAGACATAAATTGCGACATACTGGAGAGAAACCATATAAGTGTATTCATTGTGATTATGCATGCATTCAAAGCAGCACTTACAAAGTCCATTTAAAGACGAAACATCCTGGTTTGGAAAAAGATCTTTTATATTCATGTCCCGATTGTGCTTTTAGGTCAATAAACAAAGACGTATTTAGTACACATTTATTAACAGCTCATAAATTAAAATCAACATAAATTAGATAATATGAATGGTATGAATGAGTAATAATTGAATAAAAAGTTTTTTTTAAATGGAAAAATGTAAAAAAATATATCTTTGGGTATTTTAAATCTATTAAATGTTACCTAGATGTTATAATTTGCAATAATCCAAATAGGTACTAAAAAAATTATAGTTTTTTTAAATTTAAATTGAATGATTTTGTTTTTAATAACTTAGATATCATACTATAATAGAATAATAAAGGTACTAACAAAGTATCTTCTTTATAATTGGAATGATGTCACTTTTTTATATAAAATTTCTGTTTTAATAATTGTCATGTTTTTACAGTATTCTCACGATTATTAGTTTTTTACCGTTTCAGTGCAACTGGTTTTTTAATATAAGCTGCAATATAGTCTTTACTATTCTTTACTTCTTGATAATCATTTAATGCCCAGTCGTTATTTTCGAAATTCGGTTTGAATGGTTGCGGTTCCGTATGGGTTCCTCTTCCTTCCCCAGGTCCTATTATGAACACTAAATTTCCACCATAATTTTGTATGTATTCCCTAAATGCGCGACCGTCATTAAAATAACAAAATAGCAGAGCATGATTAGAATTAAGTTTAACACTGTTATCCGAATAGATTAAGTCTATGAACATTGGAATACTGTATTTACTTGTCCACCATTCCTTATTTATTTCATATCCTATTACGTCCATTTCTGTAATATTTTAATTAATATTTATTATTAATTATTAAATAAATATATTAAAAATTTAACTAACTTACTAGTAGATTCTCTAAACATCCATTCTAAGAGTCCACATCCGCATCCTACAGACGTAAGCCCAGTTACATTATTTTTTATCATAAGTGCTTTCATGAAATCGAAATTTTCTATACTGGGCCAAACCCATAAAAGATTTTTTGCTATTTCATCATTGCCTGAATTAATGTTTAAATGTAAAATGTCTTGCCACCGATTTTGTTTGTATAAAGATATCACTGTGTTTTTTAAATCATTCTCCATGGCATATAGTTTAAAGTAAACTAAAGTGAAACTAAAATTTACGCGAAATAGCGCACGTGTTATAATTTCAGGGTCAGAGGTATTTTTAAATTTTTTAATTATGTAATTCAAGTTAAACCTATATACTTATGATCTATTAATAAATTGGCTTTCACTTCATATTGTCTTAAAGGGGCTAAATGAAAGCACGCTATATAGATACATGTGAATTATTATTTTCGAAAAAAACTTTTCTTTGCAATATAATAAAAAAACTGATCCAAATCTTATACATTATACGTCAAAAAACATGGTTTTTTTTGCTTAATATAATTGAAAGAAGCTTATTACATAATGTACATATTTATTTAAGTAAAAAGGAACTTTAAGGTGTTGAGTTGAGACCTTACTCTTACTCCTTTGTACAGAGAAAAATAGCAAAAAGAAAGTATTAAAAAAAAAGGAGACCATCACGCAAATTATTAGTTAAAGCCGTACGTAAGTGTTTTTTGTTAAAGTTTTTCTTCTGGAATTCAGGTCGATAAAGTATACTAGTTTCATATGCTCATCTTTTATTTTCCTTTTTATTGCAAAAAGAAATTTCTAGATTAAAGGTCAAAATAAAACAAATCAAGGAAACAGTATATTGAGAATTTTTAATTAAACATGAACCAATTGTAGTTATTATATTACTTAACATTTCAATATCATTAGAACTATTGTATTTTTCTGTTGCTTCTTAACAGACACGCTGTTTATTTTATTTCACTATAAATGAGCAATGGAAATTTTTATTTCTCAGCAACAATTTTATATTTCAAATTACGCGGGGTGGTATTTGGTTGTAGATGGCGCTCTGTGTGAATTCTTTTTTTGTCAGTCAACTTCATAATTGACAGATGATTTGACAGTGACAGTAGGAAGTGTCAAATTGATGCTATAATTTTAAAAGAAGTCGGCTGTTCGTAAAGGAATAATACAAATATATTAAAAGTACTCTTTCTGTACATCAGAAGAAATAATTTATTGATATTAAACTCGCGTAATGACAGCGTTTGAGGGTTAGCATAATTATAATATACCTACCGGCATTTTTAAGGTTATATCAAATTCTTTCAGAATTCGGAGTGCTTCCAGAAATTGCGAAAGCCATCGATGAATTAGAATGGACGTCAGTATTTGGCATTATGTTATAACATTTTAATTTTACCATCACCCACACAATATTTTTTTTTTTAGTTTACCGACAGATATACAAGCAGAGAGCATTCCTTTAATATTAGGCGGAGGAGATGTCTTGATGGCAGCTGAGACGGGAAGCGGCAAAACCGCCGCGTTTTGTTTGCCAATTATTCAAATAGTATGGGAAACTTTGAAAGATATAGAAACTGGAAAGGTTGCGAAAATGTCTGCTAATATTTGTATGTAAAGTCTAACGATATATATATGTATATAAAATTTATGTGTATTTTAGCTCCTGCCTGGACGATGTCCACTGTAGATCGAGGAAATGCTACAGCTGTTTCTTCTTGTGGCTTACGTGTGCAATCCAGAGAGCAGAAAGAATGGCATGGTACGAGGTGTACTAGAGGTGTATCGGGTGGAAAATGGGGATTTGAAGTAACGGTCACAGATGAAGGATTATGTCGTGTTGGTTGGTCTACTTTACAAGCTAATTTGGATCTTGGCACAGATCGGTAATATTCTATATTACAATATATACAATAATATATTAGTATATATTATTGTTTATCATGGTTTTACTTTTTTCTTACTATGTTTCATATATGCAGATATATAATTAAAATTCTTTTTACTGTTACCTGTAAAGGTAGTTAATTTTATATTGCTTGTTGTTCTTTGCCAACTTGGTTTCTTCATTCCACCTAAGCAATATATCCTTCATTACAATACTACACATTTTCTTGAGCCTCCATTAGCTTTTCAGTTTTAGCTGTCTGTATCCTATATTTTATGCACTTTTGTTCTGATTGTAGTATTTTTTTTTATCTTTATCCAATTCCAAAAGATTGATGATAACCAAAATGCACTTTATAATAATAATAAATTACTTATATGCATTCTTAGAGATCATAATATTTCTAGGTTTGGTTATGGATTTGGAGGTACAGGTAAAAAGTCAAACAACAGACAATTTGACGATTATGGGGAAGCCTTTGGTAAAAGTGATTCAATTACATGCTTGATTGATTTGACTAAAGGTGAAATTAGATTCATGAAAAACGGTGTCGATTTAGGCGTAGCGTTTGCAATTAGTAAGCAAAATGAAAATGCTGCATTCTTCCCTGCTGTAGTTTTAAAGGTGTGTATTATCAAACGCCCAATGTTTTTATGATAAAGTAATACATATCTTTCAGAATGCAGAGATGGCTTTTAATTTTGGTACTAAACCGTTTAAATATAAACTACCTGATGGTTATAAAGCTATTAATTCTGCTTCTGGAGATAATCTTATTACCAACAGCAATGGATCTTCTACTTCAAGCAGTTTTAAACCTGCAAATAATGCCCCTCAAGCTATAGTAATTGAACCATCTCGGGAACTAGCAGAACAAACCTGTACACAAATACAGAAATTTAAACGTTATCTCGAGTCTCCCAAAATCAAAGAGCTTTTAGTAATTGGTGGTGTAAATGTAAAAGAACAAATAAACATATTACAAAACGCTGGTGTGGATATAATCGTTGGGACACCTGGTAGATTAGAGGACTTAATCCAAGGCGGTTATATTTCACTAGCAAATTGCCGATTTTTCGTATTGGACGAAGCAGACGGTCTGTTAAAACAAGGTTATACTGATTTAATCGAACGATTGCATAAGCAGATGCCTAAGATTACCGCTGACGGTCGGAGACTGCAAATGATCGTCTGCAGTGCTACTTTACATGCATTCGAAGTAAAAAAAATGGCCGATAAATTGATGCATTTCCCCACTTGGGTAGATTTAAAAGGAGAAGATGCTGTACCGGAAACTGTGCATCACGTAGTATTGATTGTTGATCCGCAAAAGGATAAATGTTGGAATAATTTAAAGAGGCATATTATAACGGATGGGGTCAGTTTTTTCTTTATATCGTTAAATTATAATCTCTTATTTCTCTCATTTTAGGTGCACGCGCAAGATAATGTTAGACCCGGTAGTACAAGCCCGGAAACATTGAGCGAAGCAGTGAAGATGCTGAAAGGGGAATATTGTGTTAGAGCGATAAAAGAACATAACATGGAGAAGGCAATTATTTTCTGCCGAACTAAATTAGATTGTGATAATCTAGAAAAGTATTTCAAGCAAATAGATAGAAATTATTTCAGTTGCGTTTGTCTTCATGGTGATCGGAAACCTAATGAACGAAAAGCTAATTTAGAGACTTTTAAAAAGAACCAAGCAAAGTTTCTAATTTGCACCGATGTAGCAGCAAGAGGTTTGGATATTACGGGATTGCCATTCAGTAAGTGCACTGATCCTGCTCGAAAAACAAACTAATAATAAGATTTATTCTAGTGATAAATGTTACTTTACCGGATGAAAAATCGAATTATGTCCACAGAATTGGTCGGGTTGGACGTGCTGAAAATATGGGATTAGCGATCAGCTTAGTTAGCTCAGTACCAGAAAAGGTATTTTTTTCATAACTTTTTATTATTATTTAATACATTCATACATTAACGGTTCCTCTTATATCTCAATATGGAATATTGTGAAGTAATGGTTAATAAATTTCGTAGCGGTGAAATATTTTACAATAACATACTGTTCACAGATAAAAAAAAGCATTTCAGGTGCATGGGCACCACAACTGTGCCGTTGGATGATGAAAATGTACAGAAACACAACCGTATTCAGTTTGGGGGATCCGACGTCCAGGTGGCGCTCAAGTTTGATGGGACTTGGTGCGCCATCTATGCGGGTCGGACCCTGCAAACTGAGTATGATTGCGTCTTTTTACAATTCCTTCATTTAACGGCACAACTTATTTGCGCCTGCTATCCCAATTTCGTTTTCAAGTGTTCCTTTTTCATTTATAACTGAACTCAGGTATTTAATGTACACTACTTGTTTCAGATTTTTTTTAACACAGTTACTTCCGTTTTCTCAATGTTGATGCTCATTGCAGGTTTCCTTAATTCTTCACATGATTACGGCAGTTGTTCGTTGGTACCACATTTCTACTGGTGTTATAGAAGCTTTTTATAGCCCTCTGTAGTATTTTATCCACTCTCCTTTTTCAAATTTTTGCCAGATTTCGTCTATTGATACGTCTGGTGCTTTGTTTACGTTCACGAAAGCAAAATATAACTTTCTGTTGTGCAGGTTAAAAATCAAGTCTGTTCGTCCTTGTTCTGGTGTGAAGTCACATTGGTTGTCTCAGGTCCTTTTTCAATATCATTTCATTTATCTTATTGGCTACATTATGGCATTGCAATACCTCTATGGATATGGACATTTTTGCTTCTCATTTCTTAAAGATTGGCAAGAAGTACAGCTGTTATAGTCTAATCTGTATATATTTTCTGTAGCACTGTTAACCTCCTCTATCCAATAGATTTAATGAGTTCTGCTTTCGTGTTGTCATATTCGACTGCTTTTCCAATCTTTAGTCACAGTCTTGATACTAGTGTTGGGTCCGTCGCGTTCGCGAAAGCATACAACGCTTCACGTACTACCAAAAATATGTACTCCGTTGATAAAGCGTACATGGATGCCTTCAGCGCGTACCTCACGCGTACGCGGGTACATGTACTACTATGAAGAAGTGAGTGATATCAGACGTACACGTATATATTTCGTTCATTCGCAATTTCGCAATTCATAGCGCAAGATTGGCCTTTTTATTTAATCACCGTTATGTCACAAAAATAAGTGGTATAAAATCGTTATTTATATTTATTTATTACAAAGAATTGCATCACTATCTACAACGTCAATATGTTATACTAAAAATGTATAACAGTAAAATAAAAATAAAACCTTTTAACTTGAATCTTAAGGAAGACAAGTTACAACAGATTCTGATTTTATTTCGATGGATAAAATGTACGTATAAAATATATAAACAAGGTATAAAATGTAAAACACTGTTTATATTCAGGTGTTTATTATTGTATTATGCAGGTGCGCTACAGGTCAAAGTAAACAGCGTCAGTGTTAGTTGTATCGAACACCTTAAAATACGAAACCAAGGAGTCGATGCCATTTATGTACGCATGAATAGATGTACTCAATGTAGCGCTCATGTACACATGGAAAGCGTACAATGTACGCTTCATCAACGGAGTACATATTTTTGGTAGTACGTGAAGCGTTGTACGCCTTCGCGAAAGTGTCGGACCCAACACTACTTTTACTTTACTTTTTTTCATGTTTTATCACTGGTCTCTCGTTTTTTATGCTCTATTGTGTCGTCTTCTACCATCTTTCTACAATTTTGTTTCCGTCAAATTTTCGCAATTGGATACACCAATTTTACATTTCCTTGGTTCTCTTCCATCTTGCGTCCAGAGTCCTCCCGTATTTGTTGTTTTGGGTCTGCAACTGCCGTTTTAACTTTTTAATTTTTGTAGTTCCTCGTCCGCCTCTTACTTACATACATCTTCCACAATTTTCTTTTCGTTTCAACTTATACAGTGTGTCACGGGATTGATGTTACAAAAAGCATGATGGGACACATTCTACACATGTTTACTCCGTCACGTCGTTTGTTTTCCTAATCCCTTTTTATCACCTAATAAATCATTTCGATTTTTTCAAGGTATGGTACCATGGAGAATGGTGTGGTAGTAGGGGCCGTAATTGTTGGAATACAAATTTGACTGACGTGAAAGGTTGCTGTATTTGGTACAACGAGCCGCAAGTAAGACTTGTTCACACTTGATTATATTATTGTACGTATTACTTAACAGCGACGTTTCAGTATTTAGCCGATATTGAGGATCATTTGAATATTACAATCCAGCAAATAGAAAACGACATGAAGGTGCCTCACGATGAATTCGATGGTAAAGTCGTATACGGCCAGAAACGCCAACAACTAGGTAGTAATTATGAAACTCATACCGCGCAAATGGCGCCAGTTGTGCAAGAATTGGCTAAATTGGAGAGTCAAGCGCAAATATTGTATTTGAAGCGACATCTATCGGCTGGACGGAAGTGAATCTTAGTATTTCTTTTATGAATACAGCTCTTATATCGCGCACGATCTTAAATTTTCTTTTCCGATCAATTTTTAATCAGTGCCAAGAGAGCAACTTACAGATAAGTGAATAATGAGTATAAAGAAGATTTAGATTTGCAGTTTCATGTTTCAATTCTTGTATACTTATCATTTATATAATAATTACTAATAAAATATGAATCCCTGTTTGTTTGTTTTTTTTTTTCTAAGGAGATAAACGAATAACAAGAAGTAACTTTAAAATATTTATTTATAACTTTCGCCTGGACAAGGCATGTTTCATATAAAATATTTTTAATTTAACATTCTAATATTTACATACAGAAATAATAGTAAAACAACAATATTACATATCAAAATATTAAAATTGCATAAAATTTGAGAGAATAATTATTATATACGTAGAGGGTAAGTTTAAACTGTATAAAGTACGTTCATAAAGTACTGGAAATGTAATCACAAATACGCTTGGATGATTCATTTGTAAAATACTATTTAATAATACTTTGTGTTCAAAAATAGGTGCCTGTTTGTTGAAAGAAATAATTTTATAGTATATGTGAGATATATTTGAGTTTAGCATGTTTCATAAACAAACGCGATTCGTCCCCGTTGAGCACTTATTTCTGGACAGAAAGAGTATAATTATATATATATCTGCTTATTTTCATCAGGTATAACAAATATTCATCAAAGAAAGCGAAGCTTACTGCAAAAAATAGTCATTCCTTGCAGTTTATTTCTCGACTTTCTTTATAGAAACTTAATTTTATAAAATCACTCTTCGATTGGCAATAAACATAAAAAAAAAAACGATAGCCAAACAAAATCAAACTTGTTACTTTAGACCGACATATTTTATTTCTATACTTCGTATATTATCATACAACTACCACTACGTTAAAAAAAATCGTAAAATTTCAACACGTTTCAAATGATATTAATAATTATAGTATAGCATAGAAACTTGGGTTCTAATAGATATTAAAAAACAGTAACAAATCCAAAATAAAGAAAACAGAAATATATATAGCCCTATTTGTCAACGTCAGTAATCTTTTCCCAGTCATCGTCAGTGCTGGTGTTGCTACTACTACTGGAATTTACCGTACTTATCGATGACCCTTTACTTTTGACTGTGCATTTTTCTTCTTGTTTAATCTCCGTTGAATTTCTTCGATTGTTAATTGAAGGTTTCATCTTCGATTTAACCGGCGCTTTGTCAAACAGTACGTCGTCTCCTGTTTCGTCTTTCTTAATATGTTCTCTTTCTATATTTTTTAATTTTGTTTCTAATTCGTATTGTTCCAAAATACGAATCTGTTCTTCTTCGGTTAAATCTAAATCGTCGGCAAAGTCTTCTGTATAAAAGAAATTTTATCACTAATGTTACATAAAATTAATATTGAGAGCCTTGAACTATTGTAAAGTTTAACTTCTTCGAGCGAATTAGACGCTTACGAAACCATGTATATGATTGAATTATTAATTGAAATACATTTATTTGAATTTAACATCTTTCCCGGTAATTTAAAGCCAAAAGAACACTACGAATAAGTTTTTTTTTTATGTGGAAGAGTATGAATGAGAATTAAAGGCGGAAAATTAATTAAATTCGTGAAACTATTATGCTAAATTGTCGAATCATTTCTACAACTTCTTTTTTGACGAATTTGAACAATTATGGGGACCACCAACTTTATAAAACCTCTCAACAAATTGGATACTTTCATTTAATATGTTTACAAATACGTAACTTTACCTTGCTCCCATTTGAGATCACTTTCTAGCATTTGTTTCTCTTTTGTCTCACGTTTCTCCATTGCTTCTTGCATGGCGATATCGTCTTCCACCAGAGCTTTTTTAAATAGATACCTATGTGCATCATTGTTTTAAATTAACATGAATTAACACACATATTAAAAATAATTTACCTCTTCCAAAACAAGGCGTGACTAACATTTTCTGGGACAAGTTTGGTGTATTTTTCATTTAAAACTGTGGAACCTGTTAAATGTTTGTTAAGCCTCTGTTCAGATAACTGGTCATCTACTATCTCTAACCAGCATTGATAACGTTTTTGAAGAGATAACTCTGGATCTGTTAAGAATGTGGCATCGTTTTTTTGAAGTTCGTAAACCACTTGCTGTAAATTTATAAGGAAGTACAAGGAGAGTGTTTGTGAAAAGTAACTGAACATTAATCTTAATTGAAAAATATAGGTAATTGAGATACAAAAAGAACAATGAGCATATTAAATTCCTACTACTTATAGTGAATACATACATACTGAAATTATTTATTTATAATTAAAGATGTTAGAAGACTTCAAGCAGGAATTATTATTTTTAAATATTTAATATTATAAGAGAACTTTTCGATGTCTTGCATAAGGGTTTCTTTTATTAATTCTTGCAATTACTTTTTAATAACAAAACTTTCGAGTTGTTTTTGAAAATTGTACAAATTGGTATGTATTTATGTTGGAATGTATAAAAAAATATATATTATACTCCGTATATGAGCAAATGTATTTTTTCAGTTTATAAACATACCTATCTACTTATTCTTATCAGTACAAAATGTAAACAAACTGCTAGTTATAAATATGTGACAAATACCTGAGCTTTTGTTAGTGTTATTATTTCTCCATCTGTTATTAAAATTGCCTCTGTATCTGAATCATCTGGACTGGGATTTAAAGCTTCATTCATTTGCCCTAAAAATTTGCTCGATTAAAATCAGAATTATTATTTTTCCACACATACCTATAAAGGAACTGAATGTCCGTTTCATTGTACTTGCAGTAGAATCTGGTTCATTTAACTAAAATTTAAACATCTTACGATTTATAAAGATTGATAACAAAATTACGTTACATACACCTAAAGTTTTCTCTAATACAGATCCTGTCGAAGACACTACATTACTCGCTTCAGATTTTACAACTTGTCCAAATTCTCCGAGGTCCTTTTTAACAAACTCAAGAACTTCATTACTCTGCAACAGATAAAATTAATGGGAAAAGCTCTAAGTAAAGACAAAACTGACTTTCAATTTGGCGGCGTTAAACCAAGATCCCAACCAGCTTGCGTCGCTAGAACAATAACATTCGTGTAGATAAACTTTTTTTTTATTGCCATCAGTTCTACATATGGACATACATATTCAATTTTCGTAATATATTCTCGGATTTGAGAAATATCAGTATCAAGAGGTACTTACTTTTCGTGTTTGTCAGCCATATTAATGTGAGAAATGAATTAATTTTTAAATTACACAAAAATTTTGACAGATTTATATTGTCATTTAATGCATTATTTACAATTTTATACAGCTGTTTTGTAATTTGGCGTTATCTGTTATGTGATACAAACAAATCTGCTAGGGTTCTGTAATTATCGATTTAGCATGTTTGGAGAAACCAAAGAAAACTGAATTATTTTTTCTAGTACGTATTAGAGGGCGCTATATATATTATTAATGCTATTATAGCAACTAATCTAAATCGTAAATTTGAATTTTTCTTTTACTCTTATAACGGTTTTTGATAACCAACTCTGCTCAATGCCATTAGTGCCTGTTTTCCATAAACTGATTATAATCACATGAAGTTACCAAAAGTAATTGCGGTAAATTTAAATTTGACTATAAGTAAAAGTACGTAAAGTTATTAATCATATTTTAACATACATCATTCACTTTTATCGGTTTTAGGATAGATTTTCAATGCTAGTGGCAATAATATATGTGTAGTGATAGTGTTAAGATGCACAATTAGAAAAAGTGAGGGTAAAGTTTTTAAAGATAAGCTATGCATACGCGAATTTTAATCGTTTACAACTTCTAAGTGCAAATGCGGGCAACACTTTATGGTCCAAACGATCTACAATCGGGATAACATAATTTTAGTTGCTACATATTTTGTTTGGTTTACCTTTACAAGATTTTGTTATTAGCATTAGTGTAAAGTGCAGCTTGCTGCTGCTTGTATGTGCTCTCCCATAAGTAACTACCAAGTAGATATACGTGGTCACATCCTTGTGTATAGATTTGTGCTTTGGGTATACGTATATGTAGATAGTGCGTGGTCAGATGGCAGTTTGCAAGTTATGGTCGCTGGTAATCGCATACCGCGCTAGACGGTTTCAGTTGCCGACAGCCAGGACTGTATTAAGGTTGGTTTAGTAATTCACATAATACATAGGATCACTTTATATTATAACATTAAATGAAAATTTTGTTTACTTTAGATGTTTTGCAAACGAAAATTTGAAATAGATCTTTATTTGCATTTGCTAATTGAGAATAGGTAAATAAGTACATACTTAATTAAACTTTTCTGAAAGCTGTAATGATAAAATCATATTGTGCTTTGCTATGCGTTTCGTTTGAATTAGTTTAATTATAACGCTCATGGTCAGTTTAAAGTAAACAAGGTAATCTCATTTAACATATATATTGCTAAAATATATAATCTTAGGAAATAGTTTGAGGAGCATCTACATGTAGTTATTGTAATTATTTATAATGTATATAGGTGGCGTTAGTGCACCGAATCTAACATAAGTAGCAATGTAAAATGGTTATAATAACTTATGTAAGTAAATGTTACGTGTTTACTGTTATCAACTGTGTGTATTCGTGTCATTACAACACACTCTTTTTGTAATTATGGACTAGAAAAGACTTCTATTAAACGTTTAACGTCATTTTATAAACTCTTTTTTTTATATTAAAATCTAATGGATTTATCGCTACAAATTTATATTTTTTGTACAGAAAATATTATAGAGTACGGCCCTGCTTTTGCTTCCACTATCGGCGAACATACATTAGCTCTCGCTGTCACCCGCTACCGTACTGACATCTGGCGGCCAATACTTGCTGCTCTAACTAACCGCATCTTACCTGTCACTGGACGTTTCATTACCATTCTCCTAAATCTGGTCCCTAAAGTTTTCTCCGGCTTTTTTGAGGCTGCAACTCTTTTTTGCTTTCCGAAGGGAAATACAAGGATTGCATATCGCCGTGCGCGATCTGCCTATGTGAATTCTATTATATCATAATAAAATTCCATTTAATATTTGTGTTATGAAATTTTGTGTGTTTATTATCTTTTATTTGTTACAAATACTTATCGATATTATTTATTTTAACTTATTTATTTTTGATTCTAGTTCCAATTCAACAAATGCACGATATATGCATTTGAGTATAGGCTTGTGTAGATCTTATTATAATCTATATAAAAATACTTAAAAGTAATAACACAAAATAATACACTGAATTACATGCGAATTTCTTACTGTGTCTATCTTGGTGGTTTGGTGGGCACGTGTCTTTGTGCCCTTCATATAGTACCAGCCATCGGCTCATAAAAAATCAATCTTTGAAAAAAGTGCAATTTGTCGGCTTCAAACTTTTTAATGTTGAGGCCTATATAACTAGCAAAATTTCGATTTTCCACATTAATTTAATTATACAGATCGTACAATCTGCAAAAAGTGCGACAACACGTTAACTTTTATTCTAAAAAAAAAAAAATTGTATTAATAGAAGTCCTTAAAACGTAAAGCGAACTTTAACGGAGCATCAGAATAAATTTCTGCAAATTAATCATATTGATCAATATTTACACCTAATATTTAATTTAACGTTGCCGTAACTAAATGTATCCTAATTTTCAATCTTTTATTGTAATTATTCATAATGGATAAATGATAAGGAAGAAAGACATTACGATTATTAGGTAGTGAAAAATTTTACATTCTCAAAAATTATTAAAAGCCGCATTAAAAATGTAATCGCGACATTGTTAAATTAAATGTAAGCTGTAAATACGACCCATTATTAGCAGACGTATCACACTGATGAGATTAAGGAAAATCGAAACATCTAATATTTCAAATCTCGCGCTATATTTCGTAAGCACGGTCCATTCGTAATTCTATGTTTAGCCGTTTGACTGGGAAGGCGCTGTGACAATGCAATCGTGACGTCACTTGTTTCCAACGAAACGTACAGGATTTGCTTTATTGTTGTTCTGTGGATATACAGCACGATTTCTATAGACATTCAGTGGAGTCATGCACAATCCATATGCTGCTAATTATGCAACCTCTTTTTGTTAACTCTTGATTACGTAGAATTATTAATTATTGCTACTGAGGATTCAAATAGATTTATTGATTATAAGAAGAAGTGCCCCTTTAAAAAACTGAACGCACCGGCGTGATTACCAACGAATATTAAATAAACTCCGTTCGGGTTGATAATAAATTATCGATTTCGCCGGTGGTACTGCGATCTATCTCAAAAGCCGATCGCCGCTTCTAAATTTAAGAGACGCCTTCTCGTCTGCTCTCGCCGTGGCTCCGTTGAGCTACGATCCCGGTGTGTTCGGAGCAGCCCCACACATACGTGCCGCATTATATACCAAGCGACACGCATACAACGGCAGCGGACAGACATAAACATACACACACACGTATTAAGTATACGACAAGCAAAAGGAAAAGCCATCGTGAAACCTTAGATTCAATTTATGTTCACCCGTGGAATAAATTCTTTTGTTTATATATAATTTAAAAAAGTAATACGAGAAATAAAAATGTGGATAAAGTGAGTTATAAATGTCCAGGTTGCCCGAATGAAATCGTGTTCTTTCTTTTACGACCCGATAAATAATATACTATTTTGAATGTGAAATTATGTCGTTATGGAGGATTAGATAACTACCGTTCATATTTAAAAATATGTTTCAAGGTATATTCAAGATACTATAAGTTTACATATCTACCTATTCTCTATATATGTATGTACCTAATTTATCTAAACATTAAACAGTGTATATGTATAATGAATTTCGTTTTGAATTGAACATCCGGTTAATTAGGTGGAAGGTTTATTGTATTTTCATTGCAAGTGCTCAACATGAAGGGTGGGAAGAGGTTGTTTATGCTCACCCCAGCGCTAAAAGGTGTTCAAATTTTGACCTGTCAATAAATCTAAAAAAAAAAAAAATGTTAAAGGCTTATTTCACTTATAACCATTGCTAATAGTCCTTCTAACGTACAGAAGTCGTTTTCGTATCACTTATTAATAACACTGTATCACCGCTAATAAATATTTTCTTTCGTATTGTAGCTACTGTAATAGCAAATTCCATTGTCTTTGCCCTTCGTTTTCCGCGCAAAGCATTTTTCGTTCGCAGTAACCGTTGTCGATGCTATAAAAATTCCATGATTGGCGAGATAGTATCGCTACTTTTATCGTCGGAATAGGCCCATTTTTATTGTTTATTACGGCCTATTCACTTGTGTTGTGTATTATGTATGTATTGTGTAAATAACAACAACGTACGCACAGTATAACAACAACTTGTAAACAAACATAACCTGAAGAAAATTCAAAATGGATAACTATACACTGAGAGAAATAGATTGTACTCTTTAACATAAATATAGTATACTTTAATATATTTTATAGCTCCTATAAGGACAATCATATTTTATATTACCGGCGGTATGGTAAAGTTGGTGTACTATATTTGTATTATTAATTTGAGCATACATGTTAGTAAATGTGAAAAAAATATCTAGTAGCACTGACTATATTTGATAATAACTGTTAAATTTTTTATTGTACCCAGTATAATGTAATATTTTACTATGTACGATACATGATGCTCATACTTACCATATAGCCTTGTAGTACTTACAATATTATTTTCTACTATAATAATCTAACGTCTCTTAGCATTTAAAATAGTAGATAGTAAACAATAATATAATGGATCACATGCGGGCACTATACAGCGATACTTACCTGTAATTTAAAATATAGTACTATACAAGGTTTTACCCAGTTCATGCATAAGGAAAGTGGAATATTACACAATAAAAACTATAATATTGATTTTATATTTTTATTTGTCCTTAAAACCATTATTACAAAAATCCAACGTGTATTACTTTCATTTCAACATAACAACCACTAGTAGGTTAGATTTAGGTTAATGTTCTATCAAAGCATAAAGTACCCACTACGAAGTATATGCATATAATATCTATTACTTACCTTTGAATATATTAATTAACTGTGGAAACTCCCACTCGATTAAAATGTTTTCCACGTTTGCATTCATTTCTGCTTACGATGCACAGAAATCAACGAACGACCAGACACAAACATGCACCGACACGAATACGTACACCTGTGTCACACGTCCATAACACGTGTCAGTAATTTTGTAGCGGCAAAACAGCTTATTGGTCGATTTCTTCGGTAAAGATCGACAATGAATAGAGCAAGGGGTGGGAGGAGCGTTACAAACATTTATGTTAGAAATTGAATATGCATCGAATACCTGATAATATCGCAGTCAATCGCAGCGACTATCTATATAATTCACGTCATATAGGCTTTCAGTAATAGAGTATATTAATTGTTCCATCCATAAGATGTAGATGGTAACATCCAGATTTTGCCTCTTACTATAAGCATGATAAAATCTGGTTATTTTACTCTTAATACGCCACATATTGTCGTTTTGACAATAATTATTTTAGTAATTAACATAAAGAGATTTACGATCTAATTTCTACAATCCATTTTTCTCAGTGTATGAATATATAGAGAAACAAATATGGAATTTGTCGAAACCAATGTGGTCATATAGCAATACCTCGAAAGTCACCAGACTTTTTTTTATGGGATTCTTTCAGACCTACAGGACTGTATTAGGCGAGCATATGACAGTTTCCCAGTCAATATTCAAGAGAAACAGTCGATGCATTTGAAAAACGCTTGCGATTATGGGTCCAATAAAATGGTGGTATATTTAAGTGTTTTATGTAAAATAAAAATATACAAGTTATGTGGCTTTAATGCAACATTTTTATTGAGTACACCAGTCTTGCCTTCATGGACGGATCAACCCCGGGTCTTACATTTATCGGCCGGTATATTACACTTAGATAGTGCTACAGTTCGGAGACGGCCCAGTCTGATAACTGGACTTTAAAAATGCTTTGTGATTACTGTTTTGAAAAGCCCTTGTAATAAGTTGCAAGAATATGCAATAATACATATATTGATCACAGTAGAAAGAGTATGTATGAGAATTAACGATGGGCATCTCATTAAATTCGTTCAGATATTAGCTGTATTGTCGAACTATTTCTACAACATATGTTTCTAAACAAGAACACGATATTGTAGTTCGCCGATGAGCCATTAAATTTAGATATACAGCTTTCGTCGTGTGATGTAACAGGTCCTCTAGTGGCACTGATGAGCCTTGGTAAGGCGAAACGCGTCTGCTAATAATGTTTCCTTATCAAATTTTATTTATAAATACATGTTGGGCTATATTTTGCGCCTTCAAGTTTGACTTGTGAAACCTATTTTTAAACTCCTATATTTAACTTGATTTTGTTAATTATATATTACAATTATTGTTTTTTTGATGTAACCGCACATTCTTTTAAACATTTAATAAATTATAAGTATAGAGCAAAGAACTATTCTTGTTAGGTCAAGATTTTTACATAGGATTTAAAATAACAAAAGAGTAAAGAAAGCACTGCAGAATTTTTCCCAAAGGTGGCAAAGTAGTTCAAATAATTTTACGGTTACGTTTACGACTATGCAGAGATTTGTGAGACGTATATTGGAGATAAAATCTTAATACTTCCTGCCAATGTCAAAATGGTAATACCACTTCTTATAAATCAAGATAATTTGTATTTACGGTCCACATTAAATATTCTCTTTCCATATCAGAGTATAATTCAAATTACCATCGCGAAGATTGTTTATAAAAGCAGACATATCTACGCTCAGTTGAGCAGTATTTAGATAATGAATTTGTTAATATTTCATGGTTTGTTGTTCGGCGGCATAAATTGAAAGGTAGTGAAATTAAATACCACGCTCAAACCATGCATGGATTTTTTCAGGGGGATTATGTAAATATAATTTTTTAACTCGTATGTTATTTCTTTAACGAGCATTTTCTCTTCAAAAATATTTGTCATATAAAGCTCTCGCTCCATACATACGTACGGTATGTGCACTCTCTTAAACAAAGCAGTGCAACAAACGACCTTTTAGATCTTGGACGGGTGTAATTTACTTAATTATACATATTTTTGGTTATGGTAGAGCAGCCAAGTGCGCGAACAGGGCACAGTTGGCAACACTCGAAGTGTCTAGAACGATTCAATAAATTGTAGGCGATCCAGACACTTATTAATTATTACTGTCCGTCCTTGTTTGTGAATGTCTACCTGTCTAATGTATATTTTGTGCTTTACTTACTGAAGGACTGTTATTTGAATTTCTCACGTTCATAAAACATACGTAAGTTCAGAAGAAAAAAGTGTGTATTTATAAATAATGTATTTTTAATGAATACTGCTGTCTTACAAAATGTTTAATTATGAAAGCAAACTGAAATGACTTTGTTAACATTTGAAAGCTTTTATAGATTGCATCAATTCTCAAGTAACACCATACTTAAATGCTTAATTTTGGTTAAGTTGGTAGTACACTAAACCTTACGATTTATTCTTTATTCTACAGTTTAATATACAACACAGATGGTTGTTTGGATTCATTTAAAAGGTGCCAAAATTCTTTGTTTCTATTTGGGTGCTGTAATGAAGCAATTGAAGCGTTAATCTTTTTAATTTTCGAGCTGGTACAGAGTGAGCAACCGGATGTGACCACCACGTGACCTCAAATTTTAAGGTGGCAACATTGTTAAGTTAGTAGTACAAGATATGTCACATTACTGATTTGTCAATATGTTTATAACTTAACCTTAAAATAAGACGTGCCATATATTTGTTTCCAACACGTTAAATGTCAAATGACAGAACGTAAACAACAAGCAGAGCAGTAAACAGTAAAACAAAAAAATACACTTTTTCTGTGACGTTCGTGATCACGTGGTGGTCACATCCGGTTGCTCACTCTGTACCATTCTGCAACTATTACCTGTCCAATCGTTTGTTATAACAAAACTGGGAAAATTATATACGTATTTTTTTTTGGCTTAAATACAAAAAAAAGTGAATGAAAGAAACTAGGAAAGCACAGATAACGTATCGGGATTTATCAAAATAAACTTACTTAAAATAAGATAGTGGCCACCGGGAAAAGAGCTGACAATACCGATTAGAACGCTGTTAAATTCTGATCTTCGCACTTCTTATGAATTTAAGCAAAGCCTCATACACTTTATGACTATTCTCACCCAAAAGATTAACTACCCTTGTGGGAAACGTTACTGATAGGTATGCCAAATCACGAATCAACTGGGTTCGCTACTGTTGATACCTAGGACAACCCAAAATTAAGTGATCCAAATCGGTAACTTCATACCCACATCCACAGATCGGTAATTCTACAAGACCCAATCTATACAGATGTGCAGGAAATATCCCAAGCCTAAATTTTAAACGAGCAACGGTTGAATAACAATTCCGGGAAATGGTGCGCCCATGATGCCAACGGTCATGAAATATTGATGGATGAACTAACGCATATTGTGTCATTCTATTTCGGTAGAAAAGTTGCCATTCTCTCTCACACAAGTCTTTTAGAAAATGCTTTCTTACTGAAATAAGGATATCCTGTACGTAACCTTGGTACGTAATTCTGTGCATCCTTATCGCGTTTTTAGCAAAAATGTCTATCCTTTCGTTTGGTAGGATACCACTATGAGCTTTCACCCAACAGAACTTAATAGATGATAAGGTGCATATACACTGGCGATAAAACTCGCGCGAGTTGCTGTCCGACAGCGCTAGAGCCAATGTAAACAGCTCCCATGAGTAAGTTTCTAGAACTTGCAGAAGTACTTGCGCGACAATGCTGCTTGCAAGTCTAAACAGGCATAAGTTAAATTGCGCCACTTCTCGAAATATTTCCAAATCGGTTCGAAACAACGGCAAGTTGCCCGTGCGAGTTCAACATGGCCGCAAGTAAAAAGACGTGGAACGACAGCGAGATAAAACTTTTAATCGCAATCTACGAAGAAAACCCCCATTTATGGGATGTACATTCTAAAGATTATAGAAATAGAAATAAAAAACAAACCATATTATAAGGCATTGCTACAAAATTTAGCACCAACGTTACCGAAATTACGAGAAAACTACATAATTTACGCAGTCAGTTTATGCAGGAAGTGAAAAAAATTAAGAAAAAGAGGACGGGTGAAGGTGCTGATGAAGTGTATATCTCAAATTGGCCATATTTTTCAGCATTAAAATTTATTCAGCAATCTGTAGATGCCACCGACACAACAGACAACATGGTAAGTGTGAAGTATTTACTATATATATTTATATTGCCAAGTAACTTCTCCCATGGGTGATATGAAAAATTCTTTCAGTTCCTCACGGACACTTTTAGCTTCGGCAGAGTAATTCTGATGCACACCACCACGAAGTGGTAACAGATTGTCCGCGGGCATTCCACCTTCTTGTCGCCAGGCTCCATTAATTACGACGTGTGTATCTTCCGTTTCACTATCCAAAGAGCCTGGTGGAGCGTACCTCTGTGCCGAGGTGTTTCTTTTCATCAGGAAATTATGTAGTGTGCATATAGCCAGTACTACTTTTTTTACTTTATCCGGTTCTAATAATATTGGCTGACGCAAGATTCTAAAACGGTTAGCAATAATGCCAAATACGTTTTCCACTATTCGTCGAGCTCGAGATAGACGGTAGTTAAATACCCGATTAGGTCCAGGTTGGTCTTTGTAAGGAAATGGCTTGATCAAGTAGGGTTTCATTGCAAAAGCGTCATCTGCTACAACTAAATATGGTATTGCTTTCTGTCGACCTGGTAAAGGGCTCGGTTCTGGTAAATTTAATGTGTTGTTCTGTAAAGCTGAACTAAGAGTACTGTTATTGAAGACACCACCGTCCGAAATGCGTCCATTACATCCTACATCGACGTAGGTGAAAGTATACGAAGCATCAGCTAATGCCATCAGTACAATGCTGTAGGTATTTTTATAGTTATAGTAGTAACTTCCGCTATTACGTGGCGCTTGGATTACTACATGTTTTCCATCCAATGCTCCAATGCAGTGTGGAAATTGCCATTTCTTTTCAAATTTTTTTGCATGATGCATCCATTCCGCTTCAGTGTCCGGCACCTGTAATTTAAAAATATCTTCTAAAATGTCTTTACACGTAATTGGTGCGATTCTGTTTCAAGACGTAGTAATATTGTTATCAATCAATATTGCTGTTGCCAAGAAAGAAAGTTTTTGATTGGTTGTTTCCATAAAAAATCAACATGGTTAGCGAGCAAGATTGTTAAGTTTAAAACAGAATGTGGCTGAATTATGAGAACTGAATTGTTTTGTTGCAGGCTACAACCGCATCAGACAGTGAAACATCATCTGAAGTGCATCATGCATCAGTACCCAAATCACCTGCTTCAAGAAAGAAGTTAAAAAAAAATAATACAGACATATCTGCCGATGAAATACAAAAAGCGGTTCAGATACTTAATCAACCCACAGATGATGCACAAGTTTTTGGGGACTATGTGGCATCTGAACTAAGGCAACTAAAACACACAGAAAATAAAAGAAAACTAAAACGCTTGATTAATGAAGCCATTATGCGTATTTCAGACATAGATGCATCTATGTCTGAAATGCGCATAATGGCAGTTGC
This sequence comes from Cetonia aurata, assembly GCA_949128085.1. NCBI lineage: Eukaryota > Metazoa > Arthropoda > Insecta > Coleoptera > Scarabaeidae > Cetonia > Cetonia aurata. Next base: position 60,787,623 of record OX421883.1, on the reverse strand, counting down.
AGAAGGTGGCGTATCAAATTCTGCTACAGCAGAATTTGCAACGCCATCGCCACCCTCTGCAACACCATCTACATCAAGTTGTTATTCACCTCAGATGTTGAGTCCTTTGTATGATTACACCAATTTGTAACTTATTACCACTGATACCTATGTAATACCATAATAATAATGCTTTTGTAATATTGTTTCTGTTTTTTTTGAGCAAGAACAGTACGTTAAAAGTGATCGTAAGACACAGAAATAGAAAAAAATATTTTTACCTTTAAAAATTCTTCTTTCAATGTTTCATACAGTTTCCAACATACTTCTGGGATAAATCCACTTATGGTACACACGGGTATTCTAAAGAGATACATTAATGAGTGGTAAGAGTCACCTGTAAAATATCAGTTCCAATAAAACATAACCCAAACTATATTCTCTATTCACGGAAAGACTTACCTGTTGCAAGAAAGCGTAGTGTAACCATAAGTCGTTCATTAGGTGTAATTGAAGTTCGTAAATGTGTATCTTGCTTTTGAATGTCTTTGCCCACATATACTAAAAGTTCTTCAAAATCTACTGCAGTCATACGGATGAAGTTTTTAAATTGTTGTGCATCTTCCATTTGGAGTTCCTGCAGCAGAGTTGAGTATGCTCCATATTTTTCCCTTCTTAATATCCATTCCCGGACCCAGCATGTCCTATTTTTTTTCTTTTTCTTATTGTAATTATTCCACAACACAATTAATGCTGCTGCAGAACGAATACGTCGCAACTGACCAGGTGCCATATTCACAACTATTCGATAAACATAGAGAGAACTGGTTTCCGTACCCACTGCGTCGATTATTTTGCCTCACTAAAACGCTGCTTACGCAAGTTTTAATTGCCAACAATGTATATGGACTTGCGAGAACTTGCACTATAGACACTCGCAGGAATCGCTGGATAGTAAAATCGCACGATTTTTTGCTTCAAGTGTAACCTTAGAGGCAAGCAGCTTGCGCAAGTTTTGTCGCAAGTAACTTCCTAGTGTATCTGCACCTATAGATCTCCATATCAGGAGATGATATTTTAAAAATTGATTATTCAGGACCTCCAAGGTACTTTTCGATTCTGACATGATTGCAGCATTTTAGATATTATGACGATTCATATAAATTAATGCTTCTAAAATATACCTGATCTCAGCCGGAATATAGTTAGTCCACCGTTCAGCTTAAACGACCGATGAGCATTGCGGGTCACATCCAAAAAAAGCACATCCACAGTAGCCCTCTTCCGACTTAGATGCGTCAGTATATATCAGGGAAGTAGGCGCTAAACATTCAATTAATTGCTGGTGAAAGATCTTATTCTCCGATGGTATATCGCCATAACTCGGAAAACTAATAGGTATGCTCTTGAGGTTTTGATAATAATTGTATTCTGATAAACACAGATTTGGTGCGGATAGCTTGAAGGCTTGAAGAAGTGCCTCTACCAACAACGGGGTTCATCTATTAGACCAGTAACTTGACGACCACCAATCTTCTAATGTTCTGCAGGAAGTGGCTGAAATTGCCAACCAGCAGTTTCAATATCTTAATATCTTAAAACTAACGAAGGCTTCTCCACCTCGACATAGAAAGCTTCCACCGGAATAGACCTCATGGCACCAACACAGATGCGAAGAGCTTTATGCTGAAGGACTTTCAGTCTGCGGAGTTGATTATTTTTAACAACATCGAAGAGAGGACAACCATAGTCTAGATAGGGACATGTACAAGCGGTATAGAAAGTTTTAGCTACTACTCTATCAGCGCCCCATTTCACTTTTACTAACATTCGAAATATATTAATAAAGCGTTCTCCCTTTTTAATAACATGACTGATATGGGTCGCCCAGTTCAGCTTATGGTCGAGATAGAAACCCAAGTATCTAACACTTGATTTAATCGGGAATTCGGTACCACCCAGGATCATGTGGCAGGTTGGTAGAGGTTTATGCCGAGAGAAAATAACACTACACTTCGACACAAGCAGTAATAGCAACCACTGATTACACTCTTCCATACTGTTGGACAAAATACCCTTCATGTTTAGCGTTTTGGCGGAAGCCAGCAAACAGAAGTCGTCAGAGTCTTGCACAGTGTTAAGGCGTTGGTTTGACATGTCGTGAAAATTTGAATTGTAAAGGACTCAAAATCGATCCCTGTGCCAGACTTATTTCAGCACACCTAGGCCTCATCACAATGTTCCCTTTCATTCTTACAAATATCCGTCTATCCCGAAAAATATTGGTAATGCTTCTGGGTTCGGCTTCCCTTCACTGATGTAACTAATTTAATAGTCTATTCCATAACTCTTTATTGCACATTTAAAATAGCAAAGAAAATAAATGTTAGCATGTTGTCAAATAAAATAAAACATCAGAATAAGTTTAAAATTTCTATTTGTCCCATATTACAATATGTTCAGCTTAAACTAATTTATAATAAAACAATTATCCTTACATTTACAACTAAAATGATTTTTTTTTAAATATAATACAAGATTTACAAGCTTTGGTTTTTTTATATAACAAGTTGATAAATCTTACTAATTATAAACTACAAACAACTAAAATATAATCGATTAAAAATAAGCAATATACACACTTAAATATTTACAACGAATGTAAGTGTAAAATTCATCTGAATCATTTGTCATCGCAATATTATTGTCTAAATATGTATAGGTAAACTGTACAAATGTATAGAAAAATATTTTATATTACACGTTATGCTTTTCCTTTCCTAATAGAGCAGTCTTTATGCTTAAATAGTTTGCGCAAAAGTAAATATATTTATTTTCTATTTATAGTGCGTTAAAGTATCACACATATTTTGATACTATTCATTATAAATATATTCTATAAAATATCGGTGAGATTATATTGGTTAAATAAAATCGAGTATTCATTATTTATAGTATCTTCAGTCTAGAGTTACAAGGCACTGTGATGATAATCTGCATACCTGAAATTTGGCCTAGAACATATAATTTTATAATAATTTTTTTTTTAATTGCGTAAAATGATCTGTGCAGGTATATGTAAAAGATTTTTATATTATATTATAACTACCTTTGCACCGTAACGTTCTTGTCCCTAGCCTACACTTTCTTAAACTTCTTTTTCTTATCCAATGTTAAAATTAATTAATAGTAGGTATGATTGACATTTATTATTTTAAATATTCCATTTATATCACTGGTAATTCTCCTAACCTTTATAACATAATAAATATAAAATTTCTTAACCAATATAATTTTTAACATTTTCATTATATGAATTTAACAAAATATAATCGTCATAAAATATAATTACAGGTAAACATTTTATTATTATGTATACATATATTTAATTCAGAAACATTTTATTACAGATTATATTGTTTATAGATCTTTTGCGAGTATTATAATGCAGAAGAAAGTATATTTTATTGACATAACAGCTAATCAAATGTCAATACACATATGGAAATATAACATTCAAAATTTCCTTTTTTATTGTTTCGCTAGATTGTTATTTATTGATGAGTAAAAATACTGGCCATGATTATATGCATGTACTATTATTATAATAGGTACATTACCTGCGTGAAAATGAATTTTGATAAATGTGGAAGAATGATATACTATTTTTTAAATAATTTAGAATAAAATTATACAATTTATGAACTTAGTTTTCGACTAAGGTTTATGTGAATGATATAATGTGAGCTCATTCATAGACTGCAAATATTTGTATGTATAATTGTCTTAATTTATAGAGGAACTGAATATAAAAAATTATTAGACTTAGGCGTTTCTTACGCGCCAAATCATTACGTCGGCAATTTATAAACGGTTTGTATGAAAATTTGTACAACTCAACATAAAAAGGCATAAATCAATAGTGTTTGTTTAACGTTTTCTCCTATAGATTGGCACGGGCTATCGTAAGAAGTTACCACTAAATAAGTAGTTATTATGAGAATTTAATTTAGATTTTTATTGTTATTTGGACCGCTTGGCTTTGATTTTATTTTAATTTCATATTTTTATAAAACAGCCACTATTAGAAAAACAATTCTTCTGGCAAAACGGACAATATAAATTGTGAGCAAAAATATTTCGTGATGAATATGCCAGAGCGTAAATTAAGCCTAAGTTTAGCAATTATTACTATGTTTCTAAATTAATTTTGAATGGCAGTGATAAAGGCAAGTACTATGGAAACTATTATACGCGATCAATCTCAACTAAGTTTAAATTTGGTATCGGAAATGTCCCTAGAGTGGTTACCAACTATGCACTCCATATTTACTTTCGTGGATTGGCTATACCCTATGTATTTGTTATTTGTGATTGGTGTTGACCATCGTTATATATTATATTATTCTTTTACGTTAAAAATAACCAATAAATTAAGAAACTCAGATGTGACAAGTGTACAGTGGTGCCAACGTAAATTTACTATACCAACGTTAGACAGTTTGATATTGCTCACATTTCGGGATCGAAAATATATAATTACAGTGTCACACAAAGTTTTTATTCATTATATGTGGATTTTTTGATTTTTGTTGTTCTATAATTACACGTGACTTTCTCCGTATATCTGTCATATCCATGGCACACTAGATATCTAATGGAAATTTAAAAATGCGATATTTCTGTTCATATTTAAAATAAGTATAGAGTAGAATATATTTTTGAAAAGTATTTGGCCGTATCATAGCCTACCATGATTTCCATTTGAAAAAAAAAAAGAAAATAAAATGACGTGATTTAGATTTTATATCCAAATTCCAAATAAAAAAACTGTAAGGAAAATATCTAAATTATTTTTTGAAATTTTAAATAATAAGAAAGTAATATCGTATAATTGAAGAAAAATTATTATTTTTTAAATATCTTGAATACTGTAAGAGAAATTTGATTTTATCTCGGAAAAGTAGCCTTGGACAACCTATATTTCTTTTATTTATCGAATTTATTGCGATACTTACTGCAACACAATTATTTTCAGCTGGCGGATGCGCGATAGCAAGAAGGCGTGCTCATTGGCGTGAGACACACCCGAAGGATTATGGAGAAACGCGAAGTATAGGTACTCCCAATATCTTTGCGATTCGTCCAAAATTTAGTTTTTATTGTAATGTATTGCACGCCTCTTCGATCTCGTGACGTACGCTGCGCGTGGGGGTGGGATTTCCGCCATCAGAAAATAATTGTACTGTAGTAAGTAGTTAGATATATAAATTGAATTATGAAAAAAATATTAATAAAAAGTTCTTTTGATAAAATTTAGCAACTTTTTTAAACAATAATGTATTTTATTTTTTAATTCCGTTCTGACTTATATCAACGGCTAGCGGAAGTTACTTTGGAGCCTTTATTGTGTGACATTGTATAAATTTGAAGAAATGAAGTTTGCGTAGAAATTGTTATACAGAATGCTTAGTGTAACATTATGAATTAACAATTTAATTAATAGTTGCACCTATCAAAATTCATATTCATTTACTTTACCTCAGCTGAAATTTTGTTCGTTCTTACAGAATAATTATTATGGATTATGTTATTTGCTTGTAGTATTTGTTTATTCATTTAGAACAAATTAATCTCATCAATGCTGCTTCAAATGTATTTTGAAGGATAAATAGTTGTACGAACAACAAATAAAATATCCCATGAAACATTTCTATACAATTCACTTAAATATCTACAACATACTTTATTATTACAATAAGTAATTCCTACTAATGTTTTTGTCAACGAACCGTCATAGTTTTCTTTTAATGCGTTTATATGTGTCAACTCATATAAAATCACAATATTGCACAAGTTCACGATAAGAGGAAGCGAATAATCAGGAACAATATATACATAAAACAAATTTAAGTACTTACGGAATGAATTCAACTACTATAACACGTTTTTCTAACGTCTGCTAGAATTTCACTAAAATCATCATCGTTCTTCTGAACGCCGTTCTGCGCGATTTCATAAACGTCAGAGTAATGTCCGAGTTGCGGTTCCGGTTTCACGTTAGTGTTCGGCAAGATCACAGAAGTATGTTGAGCTTGAAAATTGTAAGTCACGTTAGAGTTGAGGGTGTCGTTCCGGTGGTAATTGTGATTCGAGTCTATGACGTTATTGCTGTCGGAATTGTTGTATTTTAGATATTTATCGAATTCTCTAGCGTCCACATCGCTCTCGACGTCGCTGCGTTCCTCAGCTTGTTGCATAAAACCCTGAGCCACGGGATAACTTTGATATTCTCCCATGCCACCTTTGTAAGTGAGATCATATTCGGCTTTGTCTATTATGAGGTCGTTCTTGATGTATGGGAGATAATCCGTTTTCATCTGCGAGTTGATCAACAATTCGTCCTTGTAGTAATCCTTCGCGGCGTAATATTGCGGTAAATTATTGGAATAATAGTGGACCGTGCTCGTATTGTTAGCTACAGTGTTAAGATTATTTTGGGACGTACCTAATAGTTGCTGATCTTGAGATGTTGCTACCGGTGGATAAAACGTGCCGGTAACTACATGCCCTTGCTCGACCGAACTTTTATTCGCACACATGACGTACATGCCATTCGCCATTGGTACTGAAGTGATCGGTTGAGCATTCGTGTAACTAATCGTGGGTTGCCGGTAATTTTGCACCCTGTAATTCTGTTGCGTCGGACTTAAATTGTTCGGTGTGAGATTATTCACGTTACTCGTATGCTGTATGTTGGAAATCCTCTGTTTATCGTCATATTCTTGTTCTAAAGGAGATAGATCCGGAGTTGGGAGTACTCCGTCTGTTTCGCTTGAATTTTCTTTATTCTCCTGCGGGCTTTTCGGCTGCTTTAACACGGCTTTCGGTTCCGGACTGTGCGTCGGTGATTGATCGGGCGTATGTAAGGAGAACGGGCTCTTTTGCCCGTAGTTTTGCTGTGAATAATTCACGTTGTAGTATTGGTATTTGTTCTGGAAATTCACGGGGCTGTATCGCTTTTCGCCGGTTTGTGTGTAGTCGTTCGAGGCGCTCGGGCTGGGGAAGTCCATGGTGCCGTAATTGTTCGCCTGTTGCATCGTCGGCGAGAGACTCGAGTTGGGAATGTAGCCTGAATATCTCGGCGACATATTCGGAACGTTAGGGCTGGGTAGAGATGTACCCACTCGCGGTCCAACACCGGATGTCGTTCGCTGTTTGTTGTGTTTCCGTCGCCTCGGACGGTATTTGTAGTTAGGGTGTTCGGTCATGTGGATCACTCGCAGTCTTTCCGCTTCTTCGACGTACGGTCTTCGGTCTTGTGGCGTTAGGGAACGCCACTTTTTACCTGTAAATTAGAAAACGCTAGTTAGATATTGTCATAATCAAATGTCGAGAATTAAATTGGGAATCTTGGAATTTTGTGCTTTGATAATCAAGATTTAATTTAAATAGCCGTTGGGGCTACAAGACCACATCGGACCAGAGGTCGTCTTGTCGTTAATTTCAAGTTGGCCGCGATTTTAGAGCATCTATGAAAATATGAAGTACCAGGTGAATCATTCTAATAAATAACAAGTCACAGTTTAGATACTACATTTTTGTCTAATGTTTATATCCGATTTAAAGGCACCCTTACACCACCGATAGACTCAATTTTTTAAAAAGTCGTACTCTTACCAAATAACTAGAGCGTACAATGCGATTCCGTTTGATACTAGGCACTCACGGTCTTTGAGGGCATTTAGGGATTCGTTCTCTCGCTCTTTGTTTGACGCACAAGTGGGACAGTAATTCATTACTTAATTAACGATAAGTACCGTTAGAAGGTTTGGTGTTGCTCTATACAGTGCATGGGGTGTGAGCTTTTTCCTTTTTTGTTTTTGTTTTTAGTATGTAGTATTGCAATGGGTCGCATGGAAGATCGATTTATAATCGAATGCGATCCCTTTCCTTCGATTACATTAATAGTAAAGAAAATAAATTCATTTTCTGTTGTGTTGGCAGGATTTTACTTGTTATAAATAAATAATGTGCTCTATTGTCAAGAAAACTTATAAATTAATTTTGTGGACAAATCAGAGTAATTAACAAATTTAATAATTGAAAAGGTACATACAATAAACACAGATAGAAAGTGTCAGATACACTTATTGTTAGTTGTCAATTAATAAACCAGGAGATTGCGCTGCCCGCACAAAGAAAGAAAAGGGGAGATGAAAGTTTGAAGGAAAAGAAATTTAGTGTTATCCCTCTCCGCAAAAATCGCTAACAGCGTAAAGAGGTTGCTGAAGAAGGTAAGATTTTACCTTGCTGCGAAGCTGGACGTATGTTGGTATCGATTTGAGTTGGACTGGGAGAAGGTTGTAGAGCTTGATTACATCGTAGAAGATTGAGTTCTTAGTTAACTCTGAACGGGGTACAGGTAAAAGTATATTATTATTACTGTATTAATACGGAAGGAATAAATAAATAAATACACTCCGCCAAAAAAGTATCGCATAAACTAAAAAAGGGCATTTATGAACCAAGATATTTTTATACGTTCACAAAAAGTTTGCCTCGTGTATGTGAACTATAAAAACACTAACAAAATAATGGAACTTAGCGTTTTTACTTTTTTTTTTCTAAAAGAACACATTTAGAAAAATGCATATGTGTAAGGTTTGTTCAGTTGTTTATTGAAAGTCTTCCTATACGGACAAATTTTAAAGTGCGAAGTCAGAGTTCTGTACCAACGCTTTTAAAACTAAAATGAGCAATTTAACTTCAGAACAAGTGGCTGCTATAGTTGCTTTAATAGAAGATGGACGATCTCAAGCATACGTTGCTAATTTGATGAACATCAATCAGTCAAGTGTTTCTAGAGCCGTAGCCAGATATAGGGAAACAGGCATTTACAGTAGAAGACCTGTACCAGGTCGTCCAAGATGTTCTACTCGCCAAGATGACCGCTATTTACTACTACAAGCATTACGTCGAAGACATGTAACTGCGAGACAATTGCAGAACGACTTGGCTAGAGTCAGAAATACTCGTGTGAGTACTCAAACTATTCGGAATAGGTTACGACAGAGTGGATTAAGAGCTAGAGTAGCTGTAACAGCCCCTCGTCTCACTAGGAACCACCGAGTGGCTCGCTTAAGGTTTGCCAGAGAACATGTAAATTGTAACATTAATGACTGGGCCAATATACTCTTCACAGATGAGTCAATACACCTCAGATAGGCGTATCTCAATGTACAGACGAGACGGTGAGCGCTATTCGCAGTGTAATATCAGACCTAGACCTAATTTCGCTGATGGCTCTATTATGGTTTGGGGAGGCATCTGTTTAACAGGTCGTACAGAGTTAGTACCAGTAGACAGAGGTACACTGACTGCCCACAGGTATATAACGGACATTTTAGAAGAACATGTAGTACCATATGCGCCAATTATAGGAAACGAATTCATGTTAATGCACGACCGCATGTTGCAATAATCGTCCAGGAATACCTTAACGATGTTGGTATTCCAGTTTTAGATTGGCCTGCGGTAAGTCCGGACATGAACCCTATCGAGCACGTGTGGGACCTCCTTCACAGACGGATACGAACCCAAAATGTTGCCCCAGCGGACCTGCATGGACTAGCAAATGCTCTCCGTGACGAGTGGGAGAATTTGGATCAGGCTTATATACGGAGGTTAATCGAATCTCTGCCAAACCGTATGCGAGCGGTCATAAGAGCCAGAGGTGACAATACTCAGTATTAAAAGCTACTGTTATGACATTTTTCTTTCCAAAATTATAATTTCTTGTTTTAATAAAAATCTCAAGTATGAGTTCTTGTTTTTATTTGGCCTGTATTTTATTTAAACAATCATAGAAATTATATCTTAGGGCGCATTAAAGTATATTTACAACTTTAAGCTACAAACAAAGATTATGCGATACTTTTATGATTCAAAACTAAATTATGCGATACTTTTTTGGCGGAGTGTATATAGTAAAATCAAAAAGTCTTTGGATCGCGATAGCCATGGAATGTAAAACCATCTATAGAATTATTTATTTCTACTGCTCTCGCCAATGTCATGCCAATAACATAACAACACAACAAAAAATAATATCTGTTTTTGGTTATGGTAAGTAGTTTTGTATTATTTCTTAACATTTACAAAGAAAATACAGTAACACTAATATTGGTGGTGTGGGATCAATCCATATGGATTCATATGGACGAGCCCAACGGCAGGCTAAGCGTAACTTAGTCCTTTTAGGCAAAACTTTTTCCTGCTGCCGATCACAGTGCGGGGTATAATTACCTCATCCTACTCGAGGTACTACTGTGCAAGCAGAACACTGCTATTGATATAAGAATTTAGAATAAAGTTTCAATCTATTAAGTTATCTATAATTTTTGAGTCGCGTTTGAGTCTCACTTTAAAAAAAGACTGGACGCTGCACCTTTTATAGAAAGTGAATACGCCTTGCCCGCGACCTGCTTAGACCGCACCCTCTAGAGAAGGTGCGTACCCTTTGGATATGCTCTTTAATTGCGTAGAACTGATATGGGAATTTAGAATAATGTTTCAATCTATTAAGTTATCTCTAATTTTTGAGTCGCGTTTGAGTCTCACTTTAAAAAAACCGGACCCTGCGTGTTCCGTCTTTCTTTGATTTTTTTTTCATACGCGTCTCACTTTAAAAAAGACTCGAGACGCTATGCGTCTCGTTGAAAAAAATTGTAATTTCCTAATGTTTGAATTTTGCTTAACTTTTCGTTTTTCGTTTTTTTTTATTTTTCCAATTTTTATTTAAAGACTCCACGCTGTGCGTCTCGTCAAAACGTCAAAATTTAACAAAGATTTTTTTTTCCCTATAAAAATACCGTCCAAGTTTTCCAATTTTTTTCCGTAGATTGTCCAAAAAATTTCTTTCATAAAAACCTTGTCTTGACAATTACGAACACAAAAAAATCGTGGACGGTATTAAAAAAGGCCAAAGACTTGAATGCGGCGATATAGTGTACGCATAGTCTTCTCCAAAGCATTGGTCAGCAATTCGCGCGTAGTAGCAAAACGGTCGCGTACTTCTGAAGAAGATCACGACAAGATGATCGAAACGTCAAGTAATTTAAACTTTCTACACGGCAGAGAACCCGAGAACCGAAGAGCAGCCAAAAAAACATGTTTTTATGAAAAACATGTCAAAACGTACCTACGTTGTTGTGTATAAGACAAAACATTGCAGCATTTGTACATTCTTGACTTTACGTCGACGGTTAGAAAGACTTTTAGCTTATTCTTGATCGAAAAATTACAATTCCAATTTTTGATAATAAAGAAGACGTTTTTTTCGGACTCGTTTTTCGAATATACAATACTATACAGGGAGTTACGTTTCAAAATTTTAAACTCGATCATATTTCCCGGCAAAACCGGAAGTAATGAAAAGGTATAATGTAGGATCAATAATTTTGAAATTTGCAATAAATAAAACATTTCCAATTTTATTAAAATACACATAAATAAATAAAAAAAGTTATGAACTGTGAGCTATGGACTGAAACGTCTCTTTATATCTAATAATATTAATGCATTTTGTTTTTACAGGTTTGCTTAATAATAAAAACTTAATGGACCCCTTGTATTCCTACACACACTATTTTGTTCAAACACAACTTGTGAAGGTCTTTTTACTTTCTTTTCTTCTCAATATAATACACAGGAAATGAAAAAAGTGCAACGCCATGTATCCTATGCCTGTATTGCACTACCTACTACTTGATAGCTTTTCTATTTCTGTTGTGGAGGCTACCACACATCTTACTTCCACGGATAGATGGCGTTGTACTTTTTTCGTGAACATCTTTATGCCATCAGTGCATTTAGTTGTTTGGTGGAGTGTTGTTGGTTGTGTCTCGCTTGTGGTATGCTGATGAAAACTAAAAAGTTCAAAACAGTACTATCCATGTCTGGCGTGACACATTCAGCAATCACACCTACCTCCCCTGTTGTTTATAATACACAGTGTTAAAATTTCAAGATGGAATAATTAAGTAAACAATTAAAATGAAATTATTGCTTTCATTTCCATTAAAAGTAAACTAAACCTCATCAATCTGTACTTTTCGAATATTATGACAGAAGTAACCCAACGTTTTAAGCTATTAAATTCAATACGAACGAAACAATAGGTCACTCCAACGAAACCAAGAAACATTACCATGAAGACACTACTTACGGAGCCGGTCGTAACGAGTTATAATAATAAAATATCCGATATAAATATACACCACATCGCATAATAATAAAAAAGGAGTACATTAATTTGATCGCTAAAAAAAAATTATTTCATAAGAATGACGCCCACAGTCTCCATCTCTTTACGACTAATTATTAACACAAGCGCTAATTTAATAGCCCATATAATCGTTCGGTACGCCAACGCTTTTTTTATATTTATGCTCGCACACTCACATACAAGAGAAAGATTTACTGTTTCACGGCGAGCGCAACAATAAAATGAGAAATATCTTTAGGAGAAATTCTCCTCCTAAAAGCGCGCTTTCCTTTTGTCTGGGATGATTTAGTGAATCACGCAGTTAGTAGTTTTTCTACTTTTAAGACTGATATGAGCATGGCTGTATATGGATATATACCTAGAACATATTTTATATAGTTATATAGAGGACAAAATGATATGAATCACTGTCGTGTTAAAAAAATTAAGTTAAAAGAAATTCTTCGTTAAGGTATACTTCGAACGTACTCTATCTGACTATACTCTGTTTTTTAATTCGGAGGAGTAATTTAAAATTTTACCGCAAAAAGGTAGCGTTGTGATTGGCTGTTCGTAGGGCGCGATTACATAGGGGAAATTTGAACTAAATCGGGCGCCATATTTTTATAACAGCTGCTCCATTGAGCGTCTGATGTTGTAACCGTATTCGATTTCTTTGCAATTTGTTTATTTTTCGCTTCTTATTTATCAAGTTCTTATAACAAAGTTATAACATAATAGTGTTAATGTAATGGATAATGCCTATTACCATAGCCGTAAAGTAGAGAAAATACCTACTTCATCGTCAAGAAAGAAAGATATGCGTGCTTGGTTACAATCCAAAAATATAACTTACGATAATAATATGGTTCGTGCTGAATTGCTTCATTTAATTAAGATAAACAAGGATAAGTACAATTTATATGCAATAGATGAAATGGCTAAACGTCACAACAAAATTGTATTACGTTTACCTCCTTATCATTGTGAATTAAATCCGATTGAGTTTGTCCGATTGTATGTGAGTAAATGGATTCACACTTGATTAATGCCCACAATATTTTTTAAATTTCCCTCCAAAAACCTGACAGGAAAAATTTTCTGGTGTAATTGGGTCTTTCCAGTTTACTCCTCCGAATTAAAAAACAGAGTATAACAAGAGGACGAAGATATACAAAGATATGCAAGGACTATAGCGAAGTAATAGACACACAAGATATCCGATCACTCCGCCCTATAGCAATTTAATTACTTCAGGACTATTGTATCGGAAATTCCTGGATTTCCATTGAAGGATTGATTCATCCAGCGTGGCGCAGCATATATAATGTTCACATTATACTCTTTCAAAATCCCGTCTATACCTTTCAAAATTCGGTGGAAAGGTAGTTTAATATCGTGTCTGTTTATCGTGGGTTTCAAATGAACTTAAACTCATGGAGCTGCGATGGCCGGTTGAGCAGTTTCTGCTTGCCCGGCGGCCTTTACAGTGGTCGGTGCAGAGCGGCCAGGATGAGTCAGAGCGGCTTCCCTTACACCCTTACGTTTGCGCCTCTCAGCGCCAGATGGTTTGGCCTTACGACGTGGATTCTCATCTCTGGAGCCTCCGGTGTTATCGTCCTTTAGTTTACTTGGGTGTCTCTTTTCAGAGTCCTCAGGTTTTGGGTTCGAATTTTGTTTGTTTAGCCTAGTCTCAACATGTTGATCCCATGAGTAAGGGAAAAAAAATGGTCCACCCAGCGCAATGCCCTGGTGCGTGGGTAAGGCATTTATACAATGGGGTGGTGCCCCAGGGGTTGGCCGATAAGGATCTTCTATTCAGCCACGTATCCTGTCGGCTCGGCCATTATCATAGGATTTAGCTTTTTGTTTGAGGTTGTCTCCTCTCGGCCCGTTCTAAGGTGGAACGCGGGCTCTCTAGCAGATTATAGAAGTTGGATTAACACACGTATAAAATAACAAAAATCTTAATAATTTCCGAGATGCTACAAGCTCCACTTAAACGACCATTTACTTAATACTATACTAACAATTTTACATAGCTGTGTACTTGCTAATTTTCCTATTTTAACAGATGCGACTAAAACAAATTCAAAAACATTGCATATAATGGCACATCTCCATATAAATCATAATCTCCGCACAATGTGGTGACATCTTTTAATAAAATCCCCAATAAAAACAAATTTATTTACATTCAACGTCACAATATATTCAAATTAAATATGTTGAGGGAAAAAAAAAGCAAGAAAAAGGTCCACACGTAGGCGGCGCACCAATCAACGGCGGGCGCGCGCGCGATGATCTCTCGAAGGGGAAAAAACGACCAAAAAACGCGTCAAAAGTAATAAATAACAGGTGGATCTCGTTAATGAGAAAATATTACATCCGAACAAATGATGAATGTTTTTTTAAAAGGTCGCTATTGTCCACCGTGCAACGTCTACTAACATCTGGTTCAGGTAGACGTTTCCAAAATTTTCGACCGGTTATGCGTTACGGGCGCGCCTCTGCGACCCGAAATATTGCCACGGCTTGTCAGCTAAATTAGTGTTTATGTTTATACGCGCACCAACTTATTAACCACTAACAAATAGGAATTAATAATAAAAGAAAAAGGAGGACCAGCGATGCGGCCTTGTGGTCTCGGATTCCAGTGTGTGCACGTGTTAACATCCACATCAAAAGGCGATAAAGATATTGTAATGGTCGTTTTATATAAGATGACATGAATAGGTATTTTAATAATATTAAATTTTTGACGAACTTATCATCATAAAACTCAATTGACTCGCAGTAGATATAAAGCATTATATAATCCTTTATATCTACTTTACCATATAAGAGCATATGCTCTTATATGGTAGCAAGAAACTCCACGAATGCTTTTAAGTTTAATGCATATAATTTGGCGCACAAGAACGAACAGTACTACAAGTGTACGAAAAAAAAAATGATTTGTTTACGCATCAAAGTTATTTGCTTAAAGCAAACAATAAGATATCTTTAATTCATTGATTTTTCAGCAAATTTATTTGACTCAATTATGTATTTTGTAAAGGTAAATTCATACAATCTTCACAATAAAAGTTGTCGCTTACATCTTCTCCAAAACAAGTACAATTACTTTTAGTTGGGTTTTCGCATGAGGACCGCAGAATAAAATGCATTTTTCTTAAACAACACATCTAACGAGTGCAGCAAGGTATGCTGATATGGAAACTTTACCCTTGGATTATTCCTATTCACAGCATACAGCCGATAAAATTCAAGTAGGCACATTGCAGCACACTTTTGGAACCACTGGCGTAAATAGGTTTTAATTTTGAAGGGGGCCATACAGCTTGGAGAGATCCATAAAATCATTTTGTAAAAGGAAGTTTTGTGTTTTGGTAATTAAAAAATAAAACACATTAATTAAAAATTTTAAAAAGGTATATATGTATAATAGAATTTAAAAAAAAATAAACAATAAGTTGTTACAAAACAATATTTCTTGGTGTACTGGCAAACTTCAAGAAGGCAAGAACTCCTTCATCATTAATCCAAAACTGCTTGTATTTGTGAAGTTGAATGCCCCAAATATGTCTTGAGTCTACCTAATAAAATTCTTTCCACACTTGCTATAGAAACAGGCAGAACTGCTGATATCTTTGACACAATATAAATGTTAGGGAAAAAAATCTTGTCACAGCTTTCAAGCGGCCTTAGGTAAGTTTCTAGTTCTTTTCTGACTCCATTTCTCTTTTCATAGCATACGCTTTATGCGACAAAACTTTTTCATGACAGCTAAATGCATCTTCCACTAAAGAAAAATCAGTTTTTGTACAAAACTCTGGATGAGATGGTTTCATCGTGAGAAATAAAGCGTTGTTTCAGTGAATTGCAAAAATCGTCAAGATAAGCTACATAAACAGCTCGTCGAAAGTATTCCTCTTCTGTACTGTGAGAGACATTCCTACCACCTCTTTCCACGCAACAAACTCTAGGAACTTCTCCGATATTAATTTTCGCAGGGAATTCCTTTATTTGAATAGAAAGGGTTTTGAAGTTATCATTAGCATTTACTCTCTATTTAGATACCAGTTGAAACATTTCTCATTGTTTGAGAAAGATCGACATCTTTTTTTGAAGCAGTTGAAAGCATACTACTTAAATCAGAAATTGGAATTGGCCGATAGAACTACTCATTGTCAGAGCATGTGCCTTTGGTGCTCATTTGCTTTATCTTCAATCTTTAAAGAGGTAAGAAGTATCTAGAGCATAGGCTCTAGATCTACAATATCTTTAAATAAAAGCACTGAGTCATGCCTTTCCATGCAACCGTTACGAACAAGCTGTTGTCAACACTTTATTTGACGCTCTATTGGTCTGGGAAACTATAATGAATTCCCGGAATTCTTTGATAAAGGCCAGTTTTACTACAAGAAACATCACTTTACAGTCAACTTTGTTTTATTTTGTATTTTGAATAGTATATACGGGTTTATTTAGTCGCATTTTAAATTTGCCTTTTACAGAAATGCTTAAAAAAAAGACTATGCAAACACTTTTTTTTGGTTTTGGTGTTAAAAATGTTTATCAAAATATAAAAAAAAGAAGAAACCCACCAAAGCATTTCTTTAAACTATAATTCATTCAAAAGTTAGTTTACATTACAATATTTAATGTGGAATTGTTGACGATATTTTTTCTACCGTACAACAGCTATAACAGTTCCATTGAACGATATAAGAATAAAAAAAACTATATTTGGATATTGGAGTTTTGAATAAAATGGGTTATTGTTCGTCATTACCTGTTCTATTTCTTGCGTTTACAGCGCCATCTGTGGTGAATCGAAAGAAAGTTTCGGACAAATCGTACGCAGTTTTCAACGTAGAATCCGAATCCGCCATAAAAAATAGGAGTTCCCATTCGAGATTTCAAATTTGCACCCCGCTTCGCCCACACAGAGGGTGTGGGGTTGAGAGTAATTTAATACTAACGAATGCCCCCCTGGGGAATATTAAAGTTTTGATTCGGCAAACTTTTCTGTAGGATGCGTATTTTTCGAGATATTACAAAATTCCAGGTTAAATGATTCAACCGATTTTAATCTGTGGCAAGTTACCCTCCTATTGTTTCGTGGATATATTTTCATCTTGCTATCTTTTCACTTTCTCTTTATATTTATGAAACTATAAGAATTTGTGTATGATGTTGGCTGATGAACATCTGAATTATCTTATCTTATCTTACAGTAATCCGAGGAATTATCGTAATCAGCGATAATACTTTTTCTTCACTTCTATAATATGCATTTAAAAAAGTCAAGGGGAATGTTAATTGCAATTTTTGTTAAGTTCGGTGAAATTAAATATTAAATCATCATGTAAAATAAAAATAAGAAATTTTAACGATAAAATCAAGGTAAGATTTAAAATAATATCTGTTGTTAATATCTGTTCGAATATTTTCAACAGCCTTGTAGATATATAAGGCTCTTATAGCCTTAGGTTCATCTCCTTCTTCTTCATTCAGTTCGCTTTAGTCAATGAATTTTAAAACCTGCTCCTTAACGAAATCACAACACGTGTCTCGTGTTATGTCTTATAAATTTATGACGCGTCCAGGCATGTTATCTTCTCTTGTTTAGCCTAGTACCCTGTCAGTTTTAAACATATTCCTCGGCCGGACGGCCTAATTATACCTGTAGGTTTTAATTAATTGACCAAATAATACCGAAATGTTTATGCGTGTTTCATTATAATTGTGTTTCCTTTTATTATTCTTTGATCACGGGAGATTTGAATGAACAAATTGGGTGTTTTTACGGATAGTGCTTATGTTGTTTTATATATTTGTCAGATCTACATAGTAATTAGTCAAAAAAATAATATTTATTCATTCTGTAGATAATTGAAGTATAAGATAAGTTAACGAAACAATATTACACCATTAACTATAATACTAATGAATGAAATGAATGAGGCTATTGTAACTAACCTATGAAGTAAAAATAAACAATTCTAAGCTGATTACAAACATAATGTCACACAGTATACACAGATAATTATTTTGTACACTGATGTTGCAATAATAAAAAATATACTTAACTTATATTGTTTATATTATTAATAAACGCGTATGTATTTGTTGAAGTAATTCATCATGAAATATTCGAATCATAAATACATATGTCGTGAATATAATAACTTAAGTTGGGCAATGATAGATAGATTGTGTACTTATTTAGTATAATGCAATTAAACACTTTTTTATAGACTAGCCATTTTACAATTATAGGAGAAATTGTTTATTTCCGTGTAAATTAACTTAAAATAAAATCGAAATGTATTTAATACATAATTTGATTGTTATTATTTTCTGTTATTCAAATTGTTTATGATTTCTTCTGTTTGTTGCAGCTAAAGATCTGATTCGGAAATCTAATGTATACACAGTGACTCACATAAATATTGCGACATATGTTTCTAGTCGTTGAAATTACATTCAAGTTTCCTATATCTATATTTCTTGTAGTTTCTTGGTAATTTATTTTCCATTTCAAATATTCATTCCTATAGCCATTTTTTTTTTCAAAAGTAGGCTTGAACAGCCCCCAAAATGCAAAAGCAGAACTGCCGTTCTCTTCTTGCATTTTGAAGGATTGGAACCATTTCTGTATGTCGGTGTGCAGGAAAAGTACCGTGGCCAAATTTCGTTCTATATAGCAATAATAGAGTAAAAAGTATCGAGAAAACACACACGTGAAAGATAATTTGATGAACTTTGGAGTACTGCGTGGTGAAATTTTCTTTGCGCGTTGTTTATCATCTCTGTTCCCATTTCTTACGCAGATAATAGTTTCGAATTTTGGCATCTCCCCTGTGCATAAACAAATGGTTGTATATACATTCTAGCATTAACAATTCTATTATATACTTATGTATGTATAGTGGTTGCTTTTGTGTATCAGTTAACATCTCTTGATTTGCTCTTTGCCATGATTTTCATTTTTAAAAATATTTTTAAATAATATCGATCAACGTAAAAAGCGATCACTACATTTTAAATTAAAAACAGCTATTAGGGTAAAACCGGTAGAGTTGGCCCTCCGGGTGGGTCGACTCGATCAAATATCTTGAACAACATATATGGAATAATTCCCGCGTCTTATTAACCTTGAACACGTTGTTACATCGCTCCGTGAAAATCGTGGTTGTTAAGTGACTAATAGGTAAGTTATTCACAAAAAAGGTTTGTTAGTCTCTAAAAAAAAATTTATGGGTTTTAGTCACACTTCGGTATTACTGACTATTCAAGCTTCTTATTGAAATAATTGCGTACACATGGCTTCATCAATTATTTGAGGTTATGCTTGCCTGGTTGGTTGCCTTTGTATCGCTCTAAAACTCACAACTATCGGGTGAGCCAGCTCTCCCGTCTCAATTGGGTGAGATGACCCGAGTGGATTTGGGAGAGATGGCCCAGTAATTAAATTTATTCATTTTCTGATTTATACATTTTTTAGCCATGCCTACGCAATACAAAAGAAAAGGAACCAAATCTCGATGTTTGTGGCGTGAGGAGCAGCCAGTAGAAGCTGCAAATGCGGTTCGAACGGGAGAAATGGGAGTAAATGATGCCTCTCGATCTTTTAATATACCTCCCCCAACACTAAGAAGGTGATTAAAAAGTAATAACTTAAACAAAACAGGCTTAGGTGGTGGCACTTGTGGGTTAGTACCAGAAAATGAAAACAAAATTAAACGACGTTTTGAAATTACAAAAAAAACGATTTTGCTCCTACAAGAAAAATGGCATATAGATTGGCGGAGACATTAGAAATTAACAACACATTTAACAAGCAAAAACGCTTAGCAGGTAACGACTGGTTGCAAACTTTTTGAAGCTAAGTGTTAGAAAAGCGGAAGGGGTATCTTCGGCACGGAATCAGGGTATGCATGTCAAAGAAGTTCACGATTATTTTAATCTTTTGGAGAAAGAAAATTATGTCTTAAATAAATCAAGCAATGGGGCATTTCTTCCACCAATATTTTCAAGGGGAAGAACTTAAAAAAGGAGTTCGAAGATGGGATGCCACCTGGCTCAAAACATATCAAAACGAAAGCGGATTGAAACAAAGAAGAAAGAAAAAGAAACAAGAATATTTAAAAAAACGACAAGCAGGTCGGTCAAACAAAAGTAAGAAGCCCCTCAAGCAGAAGTTCTCTGAATCATTGTCCTCTGATGCTTCTGACATCGATCTCCAGGAATCAAGTGAGGAGATAGAGGAGGAAGATGAAAATGAATGTGTGGGTTGCGGTGAAATATACAAAGCTACCTCAAAGAAGGACGATTGGCTTCAATGTATGCATTGTGCTCGTTGGTTTCACGAGGGTTGCTCAAAATATGAAAACTTATGTGACCGCTGTGGTAAAATAATCACTAAAAAACGCACATAAAACCCTCAAATCAGATTAATGTCACAGGGCCATACTGCATAGGCCATCTCACGCGGACAATTCGGGCGAGATGATTTTTTTCACTTTTTCTAAAATATTTTTTTAAAAGTTTATATTAGTTATAAGAATACGGTATTGTTTGTAGAATATGTTAATTAGTATAGTGTATTTTTTTATTATAAAATTTTCAATTATTAGTCAATGATTTCTTAATTTAAAAAAACGTGGGCCAATTCTACCGGTTTTACCCTATAAAATAATATATATAACACACCTTTTCTGCCGCCATTTTTATTATTCCGTTCCTAATTGAAGACTTGACAACAACGTGCTATAATTCTCTTGGAGGAAACGTAGCCCTCGACTATTCCCTGTTAGTTCGCGAATACCATATTTGTAGTCATGGGAAATTAATGGTGAATTTTATTCCCTGGGAGTACTAATTTTCCACTGTTTCGAGAATAACCCCCCAGGTAGTCGACAATATCCGCATGCCTTGTTATATCCACATCGGATTGACCAGTATAGTTTGGGATGAAGGTTTCAGCTAGCATAATGTATTGGTCGAATTCTAATTTTGGTTGGATTGAATATCTGAGAGAATGTCCCAATGCCGCAGAAGTTTCGTTTTATAAATTAAATGTGTCTACCTCTATCTCGGTAGAAAAGTTATGTCAACTCCTACATTGCTCGAACCGATAAGAATTAGAGAATTTTACAATGGGAGCATTACGTGCAAGAAATCCATAAAAACGAATTATTAATAAAACGCGTATCGTAAAGATTTACGAGCGAGTTTTAGTCGAGTAACAGGTAGATATATGCCGCTGGTAGGTATATTGCACAACGTTCGTAAATTACGATCAAATAAACTAAGTATTACCGCAATGAAGTTAATGAGAGCGGAGTTACGAAGTTTAATTACACGACAAATAACAACAATAAGAGGAGCAAAAAGTAAGAGTCGGTCTGAAACGGAATCGAAGCATCGTTTCGCGGGGCGCACGCAACATAATAACTATATAATAATTTGCCGGTACAGTAAAACCCTCAATTTCGAAGATATCCATGACGATACCGCGGCTAAACATTCCGTAAACGGAATAAACGACTATAGATAAGTTGTAAGTTAGTGTAACTTTGTTGGAGCATGATTAATTGTTGAGGGGCGTGATCGGTGATTGACAGAGCGATTGTGGCTCCGCGGGTGGCCATACTCCGAACTACGGACGTATCCCCTTTTAAAGTCCTCTCTAGTCCGGCCGTGATCGACCAATGTGTACACGGTTCGTTCGGATCTGAGCACACGTCTGTGCTTAGTGTGTTTTACAAAAAAAAAGTTTTTATCTCTTCTATACGTATAGACAATATTTAAAACTTAATTGCGCATAGCCAAGACGGACACTGAGAGAGACAACCTATCTAGTTATAAATACCAGTTTGAATAGTTTTATATCGGTTGAGCGAAGGTTATGGATTCAGGTAGATACTAAGAATGTTAGTAATGTAGTATCAAGTGGATTAACAAATTAAGTGTTGGATTAATTTGGAAATTCCCTTTAGTTAAATTTTCAGGTAATAAAGTTGATGGGAAATTTTTCCATGTATAGTCATAAAGAAAAACAAAAATTATAGACTCTCGCTAAACGAAGGCTAAAATAAATGGAGATGACCGGGAAAATTGAAAGATGCGTAAAAAATTTTAGTTTTACTAAAAAAGAAAAATTATTATTCTAAAGGATAAAAACTATTACAATATAACCAAAAATATTCCTCACTTCGAAAAACTCTAATTTTCTAATAAGTATTCGTCGTATGCTTTGGACAGATCCAAACACATCCCCACTGCTAAATCTCCTAATTTCAAATGCTTTGAAATTGTTTGTAAAAATTGTTAAATTGCTGTTTCTGTAGATTTGTCACCAATGTATACGTGTTAGTAACATTTGATAATATTACAATCATTCACAAATCGCACCAGTAATTGTTTAGTAATTGCCAGTTCAAACAGTTTGTAGAAATTTAATAGCATATTAATGAGCCTAAAATTTTCAACCGATTTCGGCTTCAAACCTGTAGGCTTCATTAACACAATTCAATAAAAATTTAAAACGTACTTCAGGCATAATACATCTATAGATTCGAGGTCCCTCTGGAGAAAACATCTGTTGTGTAGATAAATGTGCATCCTTTCTAGCACCAGCGATACACAGAAGGCCTATCAAGGCACTGATTTCTGCAGCATCTGTTGGATGTATATATTTCGTGTCTGGTTGGTAATTGGCACTTTGTCTTTGTATTTCTTCATTTGTGTGAGTTACAATTTCATTCAAAATTGTGGAGCTAAATAAAATGTCCCAAGCATCTTTTTCTATAGTGAGTACACGTTTACTCTTTAGGGTAGGTACATTTACCACGATGTTTCTCGAAGGAGTTCTTGTTTTTGCAGGTTCTCGTAGGCGCCAAGTGAAACCATTTTTACCTCTCAAAACTTCTATACATTGAGATGAAGTCTCTTCAAATTCCTCTTCTTCCGAAGAACATCCTTGTGCTCTGACAACTCCTCCACATTGTCCTCACAGTCACTCCCTGCATCATTGTCATCACTATCTCCTTCGTCGTACCATTTGAACACAGTCTTCTCATAGTTCGGATCTAATAAATTAACCGTTTTTTTTTGAACATATTTCACAAATTCTTTATCTCTTGCAGTTCGAAGCAATAAAAAATCACAGTACGTAAATGTATTCTGGGGTCACTCACAACCCCAAACAATTTATATTGCAAAAACGACAAGCGTTACCGCAAATTTCAACACACGTGCTAATTCTGTTTGAAGTCGACTAACCTTACCTAGACAATCCGCGTAATCTACCGTGAACTAGCAAATTAGGCGGAGAAATTTGAAAGTGTTGGGGTAACTCGTAACCCCGGTATAAGTTGGAAAAATATTTACTTAACAAAACTAGAATAAAAAATAGAATTCAATGTCGACACTCCTTATTGATAATAATAATAATAATAATAATAATAATAATAATAATAATAATAATAAACTTTATTTCATAGACTAAAGTTTGAAATATGTCAAAAGGAAACGGCGGGAAGGGGAATACAAAATAGAAAAATACAAGTAAACAATGTAGTACATGAGATTACAAAAGAAAATGGAAATAAATATACAAAAGAACTAAAGTAAAAATTGGAATGACAGAAATTAAAATAAATGTAGTTCAAAAACAGTAATCCAAGTACTCATTAATTGAATAGAAACACTTAGTTAACAACCAAGTTTTTAAGGTTTTCTTAAATTTATATGTATTATATTCCTTCCAACTATCAGGTAGGTGGTTGTAAATTTTTATTCCAAAGATATCAATACAGTCAGCTGTTAATTTTAAATTGTGCTTCATTAAGTGCAGTTTGGGATCTCTTATACTGTAAGAATGCTGTGGATTATTAGCAACTAAAATTTTATGTTTATGTTTATGAATGTAAATAGCGCCTTCTAAAATATACAATTCAAATAAAGTTAATATCTTCAATGAGATGAAATGATTTCTACAGGATGTTAATTGATTAATGCCGGCAATACATCTTATTGCTGCTTTCTGTTTGATGAAAACTTCATTGGCTGACGAGCTGGAGCCCCAAAGAAGAATTCCATATAGCAGTTGTGACCGGAATTCAGCGAAATATATAATCTTAAGGGAATTAGAACTTACTGATAGCTTTAAAATTAAGGTATTTAATTTAGAAATTAAAGACTGGCAATGGTCCTTCCACTTTAGTGAGGAAGCCAAAGTAACGCCCAACAACTTAGCAGAATGAGATTGCGCAATAGTATTATTAGAGACCTGTAAACTGCAATAAGAACCGATTTTCTTCTGGATGGTATGAAACAAAATGTATTTTGTTTTGTTAAAATTTAAGGACAAACCATTCGCACAGCACCAGTTATACATTCGATTCAACATATTGCTAGCGAGATTCTCAACATCTTGCTCGTTACAACCACTGAAAATGGTTGCATCATCGGCATAACACACCACATTGTAATCTACGAGAAAATCAACAATGTCGTTAATAAATAATGAGAATAATGTCGGGCCTAGAACGGAACCCTGCATAACAAAATAATAACCTGGAAATACGTGGAAGAGAAATCCTTAAGGTGAAATTGCCCCCCTTTAATCGTCACCAAGGCAATTAAGAGCGAAGGCGTGTAATGATGGATGCTTATCCCACGAATTGGCCAATAAAAAAATTCGCAATCAATCACACCATATTTCTGTCAGCTTATTTATTGCGCGTGTATGCAATTATGCGGTACTTAAAATCGTACATACAGACGTATAATCTGTGCATATGTGAGCGTGAATGTGCAAAAAAATGTGGGTTCGGTTCAACGCCACGTGTTCTCGAAAAATCCTAACCCACTTCAAACAGTCGATCGAAGTTGTTGTGTACGTGTTAATGAAGAAATAAGAGATTTATATCTTCAGGTTTAGTTACCTAATCGACTATTAGTCGTTGATATATTCATAAACAAATCGGTATACGTCAGGGAATTAAGATCGTTTCCTCATTATACCTTTTATGGGTGATATAAGTAGTTTATTTCCCCTATATAGCTATAAGATCATTTATATCTAATAAATCTTAGAAAGAAGTTTAGCCAATGTAAGATTCTGGTAGAGTACCACAAAATTTCGCACTGCTTATGCTTTATTCAGCTCTGATTTATTACTGACGTAGTTATTTTAATTTTACTCAACGCGCCTCTATAAATTTACTCCGAAAAAC
Organism: Cetonia aurata; assembly: GCA_949128085.1. Lineage (NCBI taxonomy): Eukaryota > Metazoa > Arthropoda > Insecta > Coleoptera > Scarabaeidae > Cetonia > Cetonia aurata. The sequence goes on along the minus strand of OX421883.1, from coordinate 60,762,120 downwards.
GAATATCAAAAACTCATCCACTAAATAATCAATTCCTATGTTAATAAATCCATCCACGCGCATTATACACATATTTACAATGATTTGCATAGATTATCCGTTTACTTTACGACGTACGAACGGTTAAAACAATCACTATAATTTAGCTGCGCGTCTGTCGTGCCTTAAATTATACGAGAATCGTGCAATTTACACCTTAAATTTCTGCCATGTGAAATATGTGACAAGAGGTGGGCGGAACATTTTTGCATAGTATTAAAATTTTACGTTAAGTTTGATTTGGGCAAGTTAATAAACGCGCGTGCATTTAATGGATACAAATACCACGTTCTAATATGACATTTTTAAGAATGTACAAAGGACATGATTACCCGTAATATACAGGGTGGTCCACATTTTTTTCGGGATACTTTACTAGCGTACTCTAACAACAAAATTAATGACAAAAGTTTATATAAAAATTTGTCATTAAATGTTTCCCAATGGAGATATCGCATTGTAAACTTTCCATAAAAGAATTCTAAAGAACAAGGTTTTAAACATTAAAAAAATAGAGAAACTAAGTGATCGGGGTAGTTATTCACTAAAGAAAGTTTTTAATCGCGGACAAAATTCACAAATAAAGAAAAAGATAGCGTGCAACTTAGCTTATGCCCTTCAAACGGCTGTTACGGGGCTTGGATATGATGTCCTATCCGAATGGATCGTAGTGTCTGGCCGGACACGGTAAGACCCGAAGCAGATGGTCCGCTGAATTCCCCAAAGGCGGTGAAGGAGTAGAGAAAATCGCAGAAATTCTCAGCCAAGCGTAGGTATTCGAATCCTCACATAAAACGAAGTTGAAATTCCAGAACTCCAAAAATGGTGCAAAGATAAAGGCCTCGTTAGTAGCGGGCTTTTTCAACGTAACGAAGAAAGGTTCAAAATGGCGTTGTCGACGCGTGGGTCCTCAAATTATATCTCGATTAATCGAATCCATCAGCCATGGTAATCACATAAATTCCATATCAAACACAAGCGAAGATTCGGCCGATGATTATTTCCAGTAAACTTCCAATTAAATCCACAGATGTGTGAAAATATCCAAAATTTCCGAAGATAGGAAGATTTACACTTGAGACGCGTCTAAATCAATCACCAAGATGATGCAGGAAACAGGAAGCCGGAAGGGAGAATACGTCACACAACCAATCAGAAAACAGAAAATAAAATAAGAAAACGGACAAGAGGTGCCATCTAACGTCGAAAAGATGTAAACACAAAATAGGATAGAACTAATTAAAACACAATCGATAGAGAAATCGATGCGTGAAAATCGGTAAAACAGATAAGTGTAGGGCAAACAAATCTAACTTTGAAAAATAAACAACAACTGTAAAACATTGAAATGGATTTACTAAGATGAACAAAAGCGAAGATCTAGGACCGTAAAAAGTAAACAAAATATCTGTAAGTGACTGAAACTAAAAGAAACGAATTCTAGCTAAACCGCACAAACATGGGAGAGATAACACAAATTGAAAGGACCAAAATGAAACGATAATGAAAACCGTTGAGGAAAAACAAAACGTAGAGGCATCTCTGAAGGTAGAGGACGGAAAGAGAAGAAAATAAAGATACAAAAGCTTGTCGAAAACTAGCGGAGAACTAAACAAGGTAGGTGAAGCAAAAAAAACCGTAACAGTCTATTAGTAAGTACATGGAAAGAATTTATTTTTAAGAAAGGTTAATGGTATAATAATTAATAATAAAGATGTTCAAATTGTAATCCGCCAATCTCGATACATTTTCTGGAGTTAGATATGTGTAAAGGATTTTGTTTCATTTCATTACATGCTTCTTGAATTTTTCCAAGTAATTCTTCTCTTGTATTAACAGGCGTAGCGTAAACCTTATCTTTCAACACTCCCCAAACGTAATAATCGACGGGAGCGAGGTCTGATGACCTCGGGGGCTAGGATACTGGACCTGAACGGCCAATCCAATGCTGTGGATAATTGATATTCAACCATTCACGCACAGGTAGTCCAAAATGCGCTGGAGCCCCGTCCAGTTGTATCCAACTGTTTCCTCTAAAGTAAATGGGCATTTCATGAAGGACATGCTCAAAATTAGTATCAAGAAATTCACGAAATAAGGCCGAGTTTGCACCCAGCCATTAAGGTGTCATTCTACCACTGTTCCAGAAGGGATTCCATTCAGGAGCTCAGGTTTAAAACGTTGCCGAAGCATTGAGGGCATGTAATTGTAACATATTTCAGCCGTAACGAGCCTTTCTGCAAACGCAAGGCTTCCTACTTGTCGTCGATATATAGCTGCAACTATTTTTGACTACTTTTTTGGAACAGTTGTCATTCCGGCTTCATCTACATTGAAGATCTTACTTGGGACCAATTTGTGTATATCAACTACTTCTGAAAGAAGTGCAAAAAATTTTGCACGGCCTCTTTATTAAATCCCATAGTTAGTGCGGCCGATATCGCTTCAGGTAAACGCAGAGAGACCCGTATGTCTTTTTTAAAACCCTGTAAGCCAGTCCGTGCAAGCTAAACGTAGTTTTTGACCGAAAACATGCACGTCTGAAAAATTTGTAGACCAAGCGTTAAGAGATATACTTGTGTGTGTAAGACATATTGCTTTTGTTAGGGCAGAAAAGGTTTTACGTGATAGATTAGGTAAAATTGAGATTCTATAAAATATTTGACCAAATACGATGGTTCCTAAAAAGAATTCCACTGGTAATAGAATGAAATCTTACATGAAAAAAAGAAATGAGTCGAAAAATGTTTCCGTTACATTACTTGCACATAGAACGCAGAAGATATTGGTGAACGAAACGGGGTACGATTGATGGATGCGGTCCAGCGGGGTGTCTAGTTAATACTCCGCTCGCCGCAAGGCGCCACCATAGTTAGGTAGCCTAGCGGCAGGAGATCACACTAACACACACCAAGCTGTGTCTAAAAACTCGGCTTTATTAGGCCAGAATATCGTTTATTGGCGTACCCCCGTGAAACCTAATACTTGGAATGTCTATTTTATGCCCAATAAACTACATCGTGATAATAACGGCATTCGGAAGTGCAAGTCCCCGACCATTCTCCGTTACGTAATAATATTACCAGTTTTATTTACATAATTTTCAATTTAATTCAAAAGTTTCACCTCGACCAATCTCAGCCGTTACATCAGGGGCCTACGGTGCCTGTAAGTCCGTATACTGGTAGCGTTGTTGGACGTGAAAAATTATTTATTGGGTTGTTAAAACGACGTTAAATGCATGTGGAATGAAATGTATGCGGGGAATTGATTTTTTTTTTGAACTTCATTCAAAAGTTTTACCTCGGACCATATACAGGCTGCTTATAAATTTCAGGTTTACCACTAGTAACTTTGTGGTCAAATTAGCAAAGATTTAGTAACTTTACTATTAAAATAATACATTTTTATTGCAATTATTGCGTTGACTTGCAAGCTTGGAAAACAAACTAGGTATCTAACACTAACCCTTCTCTATGTATCTAACCGTTATTAGTGTTCCAAGTGTCAGAACTGACATTCAGAGTACTGTTTGGTAACATAATAATTAAAGATGTCGTTTACTCGAGAAGAATTAGTAGATATGGTTTTCGTTCTCGGTGAATGTTACAGAAACGCTTTGTTAGCGTCAAGAGTTTACGCACAGTATTACCCATGTAGAAAGCATCCAGATAGGAGAGCATTTCAGTCGCTACTGGGTAGATTTGTAAGTACTGGATCCGTAGCACGTACAAAACGGAACCGCAATAACTCCGTACTTAACGGATGAAAATCAGTTGCAAGCTGCGATTTATTCTCATGGGGTTTCATTAAAAATAAGGTTTATGAGACCCCTGATGATATGCGCCATCGTATTTTAAGAGCGTTTCAAGAAGTCACACCAAAAATACTCAGAAATGCTCAAAGTGTTTGCAAGAGCGATTTCGATTATGTAGTGCCTAAAACGGACAGCATTTTGAACATTTAATATAATAGTGTTGTACAAATTCTCTGTACAATGACAATACTAGCGTTTAAAGTGTAGCCTGTTGCGAGCAAGACGCTCGAAGTGTACGTACGCCATACATTGGATAGAGTAATGTAGTTTGAAAAATGTGCTGATTTATTGATATTCCAGTAATGTTATGTTTTCTTTTATCTTTGCTATGTTTGCTTGTTTCTAGTGGTCCTATTATGTTCTGTTGGCAACTTTCTAAGCATGCCAGTATTATTGCTGCCAGTCCCAAACCTGGTGAAATGCGAGTGGAAGGCGGCGGTTCGCAATACGTATCTATCGTGACAAACTGAAAAATTGCGAATATCTCCAAAACCGTTGGAGATAGACATAATGATATCCATATTTAATCGAAAGAAAATTCAATTTTACATCCATTTATGTAAAAATTACTTCCGGTACAACCGGAAGTCCGCCATTACTGAAACTAATTTTAGCATATGTAGAATATGATTCGAGGCATCATTTATTTGAAAGATTTTTTCAAAAAGACAATAATAAATCGGCTAGGGATCGTTACATCTTAGGATGGACACCCGGTATATCTTATATTTTTAAATGTTGTTTTGTTTAATAAAAGCCTTTTAACTTCAACAGCTTGTAACTTGAAAACAGAAAGCAATCGGACATTAGGGTATAGGAACTTTTTTTGTTATTTGTTGGTCCTCTATCACATATTGCTATGCATTCTAGTTTCTTCTGTGTCACCCTGTATATATATTTTGTTATTAGAGGACATACGTTCTTTATTCAAGAATACTTACTTATTGTTTTATTGCCACAAGCAACGGTCTACATACTCGCATATTACACATCCTTTACAGTATACACAACGTTGTAGTACAATGTGTAAGAATTGAATTGTTAGAACTCTTAATAAACCAGGAATTTGAAATATTCTCCTCCGTTTAACCGAGCCCCATTAAAATGCAGCCTATGCGATATTATCGTGTATCCTTTCGTGTGGCGATAAATCAGTCGAAAAGCTCACGTTGTTGGCTCAGTAATTTATCAAATAAGAGAGTGAATGAATAATTTAATACGTTTTCTATTAAAACGTCGTTTAGAAAAGACGAACGAAAATCGTCTCGCAGCATTCATTCACACATATTCACACACGGTAGAAACATACGAGTGAGTAATTAGACGCGTGATAGAAATCTATTACCGTCTCTTTATACTCGCTGCTACCTATACAGATACAAATAAATATTTTTTTTCTTATTTCTAGCGGTTCGGTTTCGATCTATGCAATGTATTCCCGAGAAACGAAGACTTGCATATCCACACATAAAAGGACGTACGACTGTACTACTTCGAAGTGAAAGATATTTACTAGTTGCCCTTGTACCAAAAAACTATGCCCTATCTGTAACGTTTGATCTGGCTTTATTGATTCATTGCATGCATCTGAAACGCAAATATTCCCGCGTCTGTGGATATATTATCTAGAAAGGCGCAGGCAACCTTAACTGAATAAAATGTGAAACGGAGCGAATTGATTGATTTAATTAATTAGCGGGTAATATAATAAATATAATTGCGTGCTATCAATAAAGACTGGCGAACAATAATACGCTGCAGGGCAACGTTGTTTTACGTCGTTTTAGAAATAATCGGTTTTGACGTGGATCTTTACTATGATATATAGTCGTTGCGTTGTAATAGTTCGCTTATTACGGATAAGAATAATGAATTTCAGTTTATTTATAATTCATAAAATATGTAGAAATGTAAGTCAAATACTTAAAAGTACTGAAATCGAATCGCTGAAAAAATAACAAAGACAATTGATATAAATTGAGATATAGTCAATTGTAATGAAAGTAACCAATGTTGTTAAAAGTCTTTATCCTACGCAAGTTTTATCAATAACACTTTTTGGCATACCGATTTGTAAATTACGAGAGATAAGTTACCTCAGTTATATTTGTTAATATTTTTTCGTCTAAAGTACCAAGGGACGTTTCTAGAGGGCGCGCAACAAAACAATACTAAAATATGCTTTTACTTAATTTTTGATTTTTTAATATTTATATTTTAACGTATAAGGTAAATAAGGAAAAGTACCTTTTGCCTAAAGATAAATTTTTATTTACAATTTAGATAATATGGTACAGGAGTACATATTTTATGTATAATTAACATGACATTTAAAATTTATTTATTAATATTATACTTATGTTAATCTAGCTTAAATATATGCATGATGCAACTGTAAAAAACAGAACCACCAACCTAAATTTTGTATACAACTTAAACAAAGCAACTTCGCCAATTTGGACTCACAGCGCCATCTAGAAACGTCCCTTGTCACCAAAAATTTTTGTTAACAGTTTGGCCCATTAAACTTACCCATCTCCTTTAAAATATTGTCTCTGATATTACTTTCACAGTTTCCCTTGATGTATTGACTTGGCTGCGACTTTTCACTGGGAATATAGCGTTGGCGAATGTGGAAACAAGTGAGTTGCGTGGCGATGCGGTAATTGGTTACGTCAAACATACGTAGAAATAGAAAATGACCACTTCTGGATCAAGTACGTAAAGATTAAAATATACAGGGTGTTCATACTACGTCGTTAATCTTGAAAATGGCAGTTAGAACTCATTAAAACAAACAAATTTTCTTAGTTTCAATTTTTGATTGATGTCTCGGTTTGTGGTTATTGCAGTTCTTTTGTTTTTTGAAAAATCTTCCTTATTATAGGGACTATTTAAAAAAAAAGACAATAAACCTAAAAAATTTGCCTTTACAATTATTTTTTGTTTTCAAATAACAAAATGGCGATAGATCAGAAATTCCGAAACAAAATTTTTTCGACCAACCACTCGATCGATTTTTGAAAGTTTAAAAATTATAAAATCCTTAAACAATCTCAACAACATTTGTTCTAAAAAGAAATTAGATCTTTCGTATTTTCTTCAAAACCAGCGACAAAATGCTCTTCTCGGTCTAAAGTCCTGCTGTCGCAGTTGATGCACTTTACGCGGCCGATCAGGTCTAAATTTATCCTTAAAATCTTTCTTACTGTCCTTATGGCTACCCCAGTTCCATTGCTCTCGTGGAAGTGTTTGGAAAAAGATTTATTTCGCCCAAAACTCCTCTTCCAGTTCTTTGTCTATCATGACATTTCTATACGTTTTGGGTCTTGGCTTCTTAAACGAGCCATGTAATATCAAATTTTGTTTTGTTCTGTTACGCATTTTACCCCACAGTATTGCCTTATCTGTGGATGACGTTGGTGATGAATTTATAAAACTAATTGTTTACTTTCATTAGTTTTTATAAAGCACTTACGCAGATCATATTTTTCAAAATGTTGAAACAACCAAACTTTTCACTTGACAATGATTGTTCTTTGTTGCTGTGATATTGTTTGTAGGCATACACAAAGACTTTTTGTTTTTCTCAAAGCCTACTCTGATGATACTTTATTTTAATAGCTTTTTTTAAGGCACGCCTGCGTCACAGCCATCTATGGTAATTTTAAAAATTCTTAAATATCCTAAAAACTAATAATCAAAACTTTGCTTGTGATACATCAGTTTAAAGGAAATTTTACGTAGATTAAAAAAAAAATATAGTATGTTCGATAAGAAAAATACCAATTTTGTGTTATATCTCAAAAACTAAAAATAATTTGGGATTTTTATTATCACTGGTAGATTCGCTTAAAAAAAACTTAAAAAAGTTCTGTTCAAAAAAACAAATTTTTTAGTAATAAAGAAACTATGACGACTTTTCAAATATGCAAAATTTTGAAAATTTCCTTATAGCTTGAAAACTACTTGACATAATAAAAAGCGGTTTTCGATATCTATGCTAGAAGTACACTAAACCCAAAATCCCATCGAAATTGGCCCACCCTGTACAATTGAACAAAGAAAGTTTATTTTTTTTGATATTAAATTAATAGATATTTTAAAATAGGATTGGCTGGGAAAAAATTGTGTTGAAACCTTGTTAAAAGAGCAATATTTGCTGGTGGTTTTTAGGAGGTATATTTTTACGTATGTTTGAAAATAAATATACTATTTTATCAATTTGGTGTGATTGTGACATACTGTATTACCTAATATAAATAGATATATCTATATCGATTTGAAAATCAAATGAAGATTATTTATGCACGCATATGCATTTATCTTCGTTCATAGTCTTTAAAATAGAAAAAGCAAAACGATAATCGATAATTTGCCATCTACTCCAACGGATACATCTCCACCGAAAAAAGACGACAAAAAAAATATTACGACAGGAACATGCGCCGCACCCTAAACCGAACACTGTCATCCGGACGAGGCAATGACGAGCAATGCATGATGGGTATTAATAATTCATGCGTTCAAACTTCGTGTTGGTGGAACATACTTTTTGGGTTGAACTCTTGTACGAGATTAATACACCGCTTACTTATTATTTATTTTTCTTTCCCGTATACGAAACCGTCCTTCATTTCTTTCTATCGGTCGATTTGATGGATGTGTTAATAGAGACACCAGATATCCCTTTTCATATCGTATAAGTATATGTATGTATGTATTCTGGTACATGTTCCCGATGAACGGATTGTTCGATTATACATAAAATTTACAAGAGATACACGATCGCTGAAAGACCGGCTTAATAAATATATTGATAAAGTAATACCGTATTGGTTTGACCTTTTGATTTTACGAGACAGGCGCTCTGGGTGTGCACGAGATATTTATATGTGTGTATGAGTGGGTATCAGTAAAGTAATCTTGCGATTGTCGATGCGGCATTGATGAGTTTGATGTTTGAAAAAAGCGACATTTTGACTTTCATGGTAAGCCAAGGAATAAGGTAATATATGGAGTAAGTATTCATTAGGAAAATTCTTTTAATGAATTAATTCTCATAGCTGTCAGTGATCAGTATAAATATATATTCATAAATCTGTTTTTGGTTTATGATTACACAGAAAGAAAAACGGTCGTCAGGGAACTACTTCGGTTGTTCCCTGACGACCACTTCGTTTTCAGAGTCAATTTGTCATTTATTAAAAGTGTGGAAAAGTATTTCACTCGCTATCAAATTATGTAATATTTGTTCTTCTTGGTGGATAACTATATACATTTTATGAAATAGATATCTATAAAAATGTGACTTTACAGTCCGCTTGGCTTTACGAAATAAGGTGAAATATTATTAAATTAAGATAAACTTCTCTATTTCCAGTGTTATAATGATCTGCTGATCAAAATTAATGTTAATTTTTGCCTTTGCAAGGAGAATATGCTTTGAGTAGTGATATTTACATCACTTAAGAGTGAAAATATTAAGATAATATAACTTCAAAATATATTAGTTGCCATAAGTAACACTAACGGCCGGTTTCATAATACATATGTCAAAGTCTCTTTATCTAAAATCCACTTTTAGTTTAAGCTGACTTCAAGGACTTAAATAAAATAAAAGCGTTTCATAATCGTATTGGGATGTCACTTCAACGAAAGTTAATTTCAATGTAAAGTTTCTATGTTGGTTGCATTGTATTATAGCTTCTTGTTCAATTTTACGAATTTATGTTGGTTTTCCGAACAGTTTTGCGCGCGTTTTATGTTTGACAATTTTGTCACAAAGCGTGCATTCGTCAAGAAAAATAGAGGAGGAAGAATTGTTGCTCGTGCAGGAAGCGGAAAAGGAAAAACTTGTCGTCGAATGCAAGACAACAAATAAAATTTCAAGTGCCGAGAAGGTTTGAAAATAATTAAGAGCTATAATGATTATAGCATAGAAAATGTCGTTTGCTTTGTAGGAAAAAAGTATGGGACAGGATAACTGCCAAGTATAATAGCAAAACTTTGCAATGGCGAAGCAGTGACCAGCTTAAGTCAAATTACGATAATTTAAAAGCTAGGAAAGTTGTTGCTAGTAAACGTACTTATTGTAAAGATACAAGTGGTGGCTCTTTCTTAGGGGATGATTTGGATCCAATAGTAGAGGCTATCCTAAAAATTATTAATATTAACACGGTGGTTGGAATAAATTATGATTGTGATTGCAATGGGTTTACTAACAAAAGAAGTATACATAATTATATTTGCAATTTTTTTAGAATGAATATGTGACCACATTAAATGGGTCACAATTAAAAGATACCTCGATTTTAAGCAGATCTTATAGAAACGAAAATCAATTCCTGTAAGTATTATTGGAGATATGTTGGTGTGTGCATAACTATTTTGTGAATCTATAGATAGTAGTAGCAATAGACGACACCTACGATGTGGTACCCATCAACGAAACTGGCATATTGGATATGGATTCGGGTGAAGTAATAATGTTCTCTATAAATATATCTGTATGCTTTCACAGTTTTTACAGGGCCCGTCCCAAAGGCCTGAAACAGAGGTGGTGGTGAATGCATCATTTTATTCACAGGAAACAGTAACAAAGATTGAACCAGTAGAATTAATTACAGAAGCAAAATCGTTAAAAGGAAACAGTAACACTTAGTGTGCATCAAATTAGAACAATGTATGTTATAGAGGAAAATAGATTCTGACTGGAGCAATTATGTGCCTCGGAAACTGAAAGATCCAGTTTCTAAGAAATTTAATGCTACAGTACCCAACCCTATTAATAGCTTAAAGGCGAAGTTCTATGGTGCAAAAATTCAATATTTAAAGGGTTAAACCGACGCAGAGAAGCAGATGTTCGAAATGGCATTGCGAGAGAAAGGGAGGAAGCTGGAAGAGCACAATATAAAGATGAAAATCTACCAATTAGAATGTGAAAGCTACAAAAGGATTTGTGTAAAAATTAATTGGTTGGTAGTGCTTTCAAACGAATTCTCTTTTATTTCTAATTATAAATTTATTTTGCCAGTTTCACAGGGCAGTTTAACATATAGCTATAGATTATATCTTATTCATCTTCATTGCACATATGTCATAATTTCTTGAGATATTCTAAGTAGTTTTTAATCAGTAGTTTTATGTTTAAATTGAATTTCTTTAATATATTGCTATTCCAAGAAATTCAGTTTTTATTCCACAAATCAAAATTTCAGTTTTTACAATGCGCATAAATGTGTTCATCTTGACTATACAAATGGAATAAGAGAACAGATAATTTGTGTTCAATTTTTTATCAGTTGTTTAAAAAATTTGTTTTGAACGACACTTTCTTGGCATGTTTTTGTCTACCATACCAAAACAGCGTAAGCGAGTCCCGGCTTTACCAATATGTCTGGTTTTAGCCCTTATTTTTTGCCATATGTGCCTCTGGTTAGTATCAATGCTGCCATCGCTTTCTTGGTAATTCTATGCAGACGATGATTCCACATAAGTTTGGTATATAAAGTGACTCCTAGCTATTTTATCTCCTCTACCATCTTCATTTCGACACTAATACTGACTGGCCAATCTTTAACAACGTAATGGGAATTTCTCGATCGACTGTCGCACTCAAAAAAGGAAACAGCAGTGCTTCGTGTACTCCAATTGTAAACCGAGAGAATTGCTACAACTTTGAGGTCAGCCCCGATATGCCATTTGTAGACTTTATAATTCATTTTGTCGAGAAGACGAGTCATAAATTTCCTTCCTATGGACTGCGTAGACAACCGAGATGGATGGATTAACGTTTCCTATGTGAAGAAGGACGGCTTTCTAAACTCAATTTCGAAGCATCGATAAAGAGACGCTATTCTTTTGGATTGTGTTGATGACCTAATGTCAGCATCAAATGATCGATATTATTGCAGAATTAAAGACTTTTTTAGGTTAAAAAATACTGTAACAGTTCTTTCTGGCGATTACGATACACAAAAATATGTGTGCCCGGAGCTAACAGCTTCCATCCTTGAAGTCTGGATCCTAATATTTCTGCTTGAGTTTTTGACAAATTCAGATATCGAATAAGGTCATTAAATTCTAACTGATGTACTAAGCGAGGTCCGTCTCTCTAGAGATGGCAAATATTCATCATCGTCGTCTACAACCATAACAGAAGCTGTTGGGATTATTTGTACACGCACGGGACATTATGAAATAAAAAGACGTTCAGCTATCATAAATTATTTGCCAGATGATGATGATTATAGTAGAGATTTGACTCAGCTTTATTAAAAACTGTTTTAAAAAAAATATTAAATCAATTCAGTATTAAATAATGCTACAATATGGTCACACAGCTGAGTCACAAAGCTGCTAAAAACAGATACAAGAAAATAACTATTATATATTAGCTAAGGTGTTTCTATGATTGAATTGCAGAATGAAACGCTGACAAATAAAATTTATCACATGTCAGAACCAAAAAATTAATTTTAGATATAAAAGCGGCATGTAATAACAAAATATTTGCATAACAATTACAATTTGTCTTTTCTAAAACCAACTCATTTTGTATAAACTTCAAACACTCATTATAACTATGTGAAAAAAGAAGAGTGAGAAAGATATAAGTTATAAGTACCTCTACATCGTCGACAAAACCATGAATACCATATACTAGAAGATCAGACAGACTAAAATAATTTAAGATTCATAGAAGCTAAATTATGTAATAAAACCATTAAAATATTTGAATATAAGAACACGGTCCTGTAAGATAAAATCTACAAAAACAGGAAGAAATAAACTATACACCCAACATTTTTATTGCGAAAATTTTCACGGTTTATAACATACATATTCTGCTCTGTGCAGCAGCATAAATCTTTACATAGATACGTTTATGACGTTGTCGCTTGTGCTTTATTATAGCTGGCACGATCGCACTTACCATTCTCTAACACTCCACTATTTACTATTATATGACGCCACCGATGTACGCACCTATAGCGTCCGACGCATGCGAAACGGTAATATTTGTGTGTGGCGTACCGAACGTGAAACGAAAGTCGGAAATCACTTTCCTTTGACCGGTTTTTACTTCCAAGAACTTCATGAATATTTTCGTTCGAAGCCACTTTTCTATTTGGTCTTCGTATATGCACGTGATGCAAATCTGTGACAACCGACACTTTTCCACATTGAAATAGAAAAAATATTTCTTTTAAACCGTGGAAAATTCAAACGTTATCTATCGATTTCCATCGAAGAAACGTTTTTCCATCATTTATTCATACTTGAAAGCAGAATATGCGTAATATACCGCGTGCTTACATATACCCTGTACCAATGTACACGCGCACGGAAAAGTTGGCATCAAATATAATGACATGGACGCGACGTCTCATAAATATGGACGAGTTCTTTATTCTATTCCATAAATTATATAGTCGCATCTCATAAGGATATTAGTTTCAATTATAATATTCAGAACGAGCGCGGACGATCCCAAAAAATGTTCACCGCAAACCCAATTATGTACTGACAGGACTGTAGATAAATTAAACGTTCGCGAGTGTGTGGTGGCATAACTGTACTGCTTGCGTTCCTATTCGGTCGATATGCAAAATAACTACGACATCGTTAAACGAGTGTGTACCGGGTTTTGCAGGTTATTTTAACAACTATTTATTTTCCGTTACTATTGCAGAAACAAAAAAATATTCCAAAAAGAGTTGTTGTAGCGTTTCACCTTTATCGATTAAGAATATGATAACTGCCAGAATTGTTTGTAGAGGGCGCGTTCAATAAAATTGACATTTATCATGGGACACGTAGGTACCTATACAGTGTGTTAAAAAAAGGTTGTCGGATATTTTACCCAATTGTAGTACTGGTGGAAATAAACAAACAAGTCTTAGTCAACATGGGTCCACAATTCAACTGTTTTTGACATATAGTCGATTGCATATTGTTTTAGTAGGATAAAAATTTTCAAAGAAATTCTGATCGCAATGTAAATTAAACAAATGTTTATTTAAAGTAAAACTAAAGAAATTGTTCTACATGTCCACCGTTCATATCTAAGCACGCTTCACACCTTCTTATGAAAGATCGACGCAATCTTTCGAAAATTCCTGGAGTCCACCGAATTTCCTCGCAACAATTTACGATTCGTTGCCTGAGTTCTTCCAAATTCTTTACAGATCGTGCGTGCACTAATTGTTTTAGATGCCCCCAAACATAGAAGTCTAGAGGTGTCAGGTCAGGGAACCTAGGAGGCCATGCAGTTGGTCCACCCCGTCCTATCCATCTCTCGTTGTAATCTTGATTTAAGAAATTTCTAACTACGATGGAAAAATGCGCAGGAGCTCCATCGTGCATAAACCACATATTTAATCTGTTAAAAAGTGGCTCGTCTTCCAACAAAACGGGTAATTCATTTCTTAAAAAATCCAAGTATACTTGTCCTGTTAAACGATTAGGAAGAAATACTGGACCAATTAAACAGTCTCCAAAAATAGCAAGCCAAACATTTAGCGAAAAACGGTTTTGGTGATGCAGTTCAACAACAGCATGGGGCTTTTCATCTGCCCAGACGTGATTGTTATGAAAATTGAATATTCCGTCTCTTGTAAACCCAGCCTCGTCACTAAATAAAATCTGAGTCGCAAAATTAGGAGTTTCTGCCAGCTTTCGTAAAACCCAATGACAAAAAACCCTACGTGCATCATAATCGAGAGGAGCAAGAACTTGCACGCGTTGAATGTGGTAGGGATAGAGCTGCTGTTCCCGCAGAATTCTCCAAATGAGAGGATGACGGACGTTCAGTTCTGCGGCAAGTCTTCGGGTGTTAATATTTGGGTTGTCTTCTACCCGTCTCAAAATATCTAATTCTACTGCGGGAGAAGAAACTGATCTAGGTCTACCAGAACCACCATTAATTTTAAATGAACCAGTTTCGGACAGCCGGATATGAAGTCTTGAGAAAATCTTATCACTCGCTAACAACGGATTTGGAAATTCTTCGGCATACATACGACCTGCTTCAGTGGCATTACCATTCGCACGACCGTACATAAAATGCATATCGGCCATTTCTGCATTTGTGTACTTATGCATAATTTGAGAACAAAAAGAATGGATGCAAATGATAAATAATCTGATGACAGATGTCTGACAGAACTAAATTTAAGTCACAATCAGTTGTTTGACAAAGGGAACTATTCTCAAAACCGAAAAATGTTTTTTTTTATTTTAAAATATGCAATCGACTATATGTCAAAAACAGTTGAATTGCGGACCCATGTTGACTAAGACTTTTTTGTTTATTTCCACCAGTACTATAATTGGGTAAAATATCCGACAACCTTTTTTTAACAGGCTGTATATATATTTTTTTTATTTTTGCATAGCCTCATAATTCCGAATATATAATACCATATTAGGTTTGACTAGAAAACGTAGAAAATATAATTAGTAGGAATTAGATGCAAAATCAACCAATATATTTAACAAAAACTTATTTACATGTAATTTAAATTTAAAGGAACTGGTCAAAGTGTCCTACATTGTTGTCTATGCATAAGTCTTACATAGTAGCAGAAATACAATTATTATTTTTTTCGTTTAGATTATAATTTTGTCTCTGATAGCATTAATGTTTACATTTGAATCGAAATTCACTTTTTCTTTTAAGAAGTCCCATAAAAAACAATCTAATGGCGTTGAGTCGGGCGACGGCTGGCAATTGAATAATCCCTGCATTACGCATCTTAACTGGAAAATTTTGAATGCTGGAGGAATTGAATTATTGAGAATTTCTACGGTAAGTCGTCCATTCCTGGAAATTATAAAAAATTTGCCTAATTATTTTGGGAAATGCCACATTATATCTACATGCCTACCAAATAAAAATCCAGTTTAACTATTTCGAAAACCAAGTAGCACTACTTCATTAGCTTATATTCGTAAACAATGTATGTAGAATTTCGCCTGATGTTCAACAAAAGTTTTTGCAAATTATAAGTATGGAAATTACTGTGCAGTGAGCATTTTGCCAGTTATCTGGAAAAATGTTCAAACTAGCTATTAGCACCAGATTACGACACTACCTTTGGAACATTTTCTCCGAAACAAACAATACGGTTCCAGGAGAAGTCGATCAGTAACCACTGATTCTAAGAGGCTCTGAAATTGATGGACGGCGGATGGCGGATCGGTGAGAGATGGAAGAGGGTCTCAATGGAGTTGCGTTGTGTCCAAAGCATGTTGGAAGAAGTGGTAGCGTACTGGAGGAGGTGGAAAACCCTCTCAGTTGAATTCGAAAATTGGCTGGACAATGCGGAGAAAGCCATCCACTTACCTGAAGAGCAATGCATGGAATTCTTCCAAGATATAACAGTTTGGAAAGACAATTATCAACTCTTAGGAGATACTGTCAGCTTCCTCATAGCAACGTGCGAGAATAAAGTAGCTATGGACATGCGTGATCAATATGCGAAAATGACTGATAGATGGGACAAGTTATATCCTATAGTAAGCAGATATAGCCATGCCGGTGATATTTTGCGTAAAAGAAAAGATTTTAGAACTGGAGTTGACGTTCTAACAAATTGGCTTAATAAAGCCGAATCAATCCTAAGTTCCCAAGAATTGGAATCGACAGAAAATATCAAACAACACTTAGAGAAACTGCAATCACTTCAAGGAGAAGTCGAAGGAACTGAAAACTTATTTAAGAACATCAGCAAAACGTTCCAGACTTTGATCCAGGATCTATCGCGTGACGAAGTTGACAGGATGATGGCCACCTTGAAGAATCAAAAGGAAGCTTTAGTGAAAATAAGGGCTTTGATCCCCATGCAAATACACCTATTCAACCAATTATTAGTGCAGCAACAATCTTTGGAATCCGGCCAGAAGGAAATCAGCCAATGGCTGGACGATGCTGAAACTTTACTGAGCAGTTTAGTCCTCGTACCGGACAAAGACGAGTTGGATCGCCAACTTGACAAACATAAAAAGTTCTTTACCCGTACACTTTATTATAAATCGATGCTGGAGAGCAAAAATAAAATTTTGAAGAATATCGTCAAAGCTGTTGATCAATCGGCTAATGTTGACGCGGAGAAAAGTAATGAGAAAATGGAGCAATTGAACGATAGATTCGCCTACGTCACTCAAAGCGCTCAAATTTGGGAGCAGAAACTGCAAGACACCATCAGGAGCTTGCAGAATTTCAATGGCAGCGAACGAGTCATAGCTGACTGGTTAAATAAGGCTGAACAGCTCATACAGCCGAGAGTTCAGCGTGACAGGACCAACATCATGGCATTCACTCGCCGGAGGAAGTTAGAAAGCTTAGCCACTAACACAAGTGGGAGAAATTCCACAAGATTGGCCAGTCAGGGCGCAGTATATTCTTAGACAAACGAATATAATTCATAGGGCACTAGTGGAACCTGGTAAAAATTTTCTACCGCCATTGCACATAAAATTAGGTTTGATAAAAAATTTCGTCAAGGCAATGGATAAGCATGCTGGTGGATGCCAACACCTTCAACAAAATTTTCCAATATTTCAAATGCAGAGAGAACCGTTAATGTTAGGGGTGTACCATATTACATAAAAAAATAAGTACTAATCGAGAGCTTTCCAAATCTGCTATAAAATATAGGGTGTCCCATTAAAAAAAAAAAAAAACAAGTTTGATACGCCACTAGAATACGGCACGGCACTGCTGACCAGAAGAATTTTAGAAAGATTCTGAGGGTAATTATGCACAGTTTTGCTTTTAAACTTTCTTCGATATCTTGTGTGATAGTATAGTTATGGTCTTAGGTGCTACACCTTGTATAGGAACCTACTGAATTATGAATTTGTTTTAAGAATGAGTTGATTTTGACCATTTTTTTTTAGATGTTTTCGCCCTTTCTTTATAGTTATTCATAGTTTATTTTCCTTTGTTTTAACATATAGGAACCCTTTGGCTTCAATTATTTCTATTTTTGCAGGTGCATTCCTTTTAAGTTTACGTGTCCCTTTTTCTCTATTTAATTTATAAAAGTTATAAACAGTATTGGGCTTAATATGGTTCCCTATTTCACCCCTGGGATGAGTTACAAATGCATATGCAAAAGTAACCTTTTCCAGAATATTTTACGCCCTCATAAATTTGCCCCTCAAATTGTACCTCATTGTGAAACGAAATATTGAATTCGCATTCCATCTATACAAAAAGAAACGCTCTAACTGAGATAAGTGAGTGATATATTATTTACAATTCCTATAATAATGAAAGACGTGTTACAAATATCATAATATTTCTCTGTCAGCTAGTGTGCGAGGAACGGACGAGTTATTGCACATCTACACGCGTGCAACTTTATAAAGAGGAAGACGCGCGAGGAGACGATGACGCACGTCAAAATGCAACGGAGCGGCGGTTATCGAGCAAAGCCGCCCGCGACCCTGATTGTAATTCAGAGTGGGTCTGTTAGCGCGTGTCGGCCCGCCCTGCCTAGGTGCGGCCGTATTAAGTACTGCTAATGCTTTACATCACTCGTTTAGCTTGGGCTTTATGGATTTATATCCACCTCCACGTATAATATGTCGTGATGATATTTAAAAAAGTTCACCGTATCACTTAGTTTCGATGCAACGACACTCAAAAATTTCATGTCTAGATTTTCTACTTTTTCGCTGCGGTTCGATAGTCAACTTCACCTTTAAAATTAATTATTTTCTGTTGATAAACTTGCGCGAAGAGACACAAATTGTAATCTGTCCAACACATCATGCAAACGTGTACCAAGTTAGAACCGATATTTCCATAAACAAATTCTGTCAGTTAATTGAAATAATAATTCCAGGGGGCGTAGCAGCCCTCACCCGTAAAATTTCAGTAGGTAACATCATTTAAAAGGTCTTTTAATTCTCTTTACCGCAACATGTATTAAACCGTCATTTTTTTTTAATCAGTAAGCAAAAAGTGCATAATTTACAATATGTGTAATAAAACAGTATTAGAATGAAATGGTTTGGATTTTACTTTATCAAATGTTCAAAATGATGATCAATTTAACCTCCATACAATAGTACACAATCTTGCTTCAAATTCTCTCCCGACATTTTGCAACATTTCTGGAGTTATTCGTTGGCATTCTTCTACAATCACTTCATTGTATTTTTTCTTAGGTTTCTTAACAGCAGGCACTACAGATCCAGTTAAATCATCAATTTACTTACAAGTTTACGCATTGATTCGCACGATACCACAGTGTTCGGAAATTTTCATGAAACAAGTCTATAGCATATCGGTAAGATATGTTTCCAATTTTATGACATTTAATATAAATAAATACGTTCTTGAATGGTTAACATTTTGTAAAACCAAGAGGAAATAATTAAGTGAAAAATCTACACTTTAGGACGTTTGACAGTTCAATACAATACAATGACAAAACAACAACCTAATGATAAGAATTTCGATTATTTAATCCATTTTTGCAAAATTAAGGCACACAATCTCTGCAAATGAACCAATTGTAAAGTTTTAAATTGACACAACATAAAGTGCTTTAACCCCTTATTATGTTTAATAAATATCATTAGAATATCGTTTGGTATTAATCAATAAAATGAAAAAAAATAAAAAAAATATATATACCCTGTATCTCGAAAACAGAGCGACATTAGAAAAAATTTTATACCACATTTTCGTCTTAAAATTTGGTGAGGAGTATTCTCATTTATTTTGTCAGTAAGGATAGGAAACACCCTGTATATACAAAATTGGTGCTATACATATGCCATCATCAATTTATCTCCAATTCATGGAGAGATAATTAGATATAATTCAGTTTTACTTGTTGAACAGCTACCCATATGAAGATGCTCAAGAATCTAGAAACAAGAATTATAAACAATTCAGTCTAATTCAGCCAAGTACGGATGAGGCCCTAAGATAGAGAGAGGGAGGACACCACATCGAATCTTTACCTGTTTAGTCCCACCGATAGATGTGTCTGATAAGTAGATTCAAATAATCTAGTGCAAATATTGTTTTATGTTGCTGGTCATAAAATGTTTAATTAAATTTGCTTTGCCTAATATGTTTTGTCTACTTAAGTAGCAAGTGTGTTTTAGATGAATATATATTAATATTATTGTGGTTAAATGCAATAAGACTTATTAGATTAATATATTTGTATATGTTGTAAACTTCCGTGGATGACAACGTATATTAAGGCCGATTTTTTACACTAAATTTCTTTATTTATTTATAGTAAAACAAACAGAAATCGTCTCTTTCTTTGTAAGAGAATTAAATTCCCATATTTTATCAAAAAAGTAGATGAAGTCTCTTCATCTACTTCACCTGAATCATAAACCATTGCAAGTATTTAGCCTAATTTCTGAAAAAAAAAATACGTTACCAGACCAAACAAATCTCTATCTTGGTGCAAAGTTATACTGCGTGTCTTTAATTTATCTGCGATATCACCTAAAACAATAAAAACAAACTGTACGCCACAATTGAAGCTTTATATTTTTCAACTACACTAAAATATAGTGGCTAGTTAAATTTAAATTAATAGAACATAATTTCTGCCACTTCTTTCAACACATTGTCGTAATTCATTGCTTATACAAGGTATCCACTACTACACACCTTTCTAAATCTGTGCGACTGAGATTATGAAATTATTTATATTAAGAAAGCAGACAAAATTAAACTTGAAAATTTATAACGTCGCTCGTTATAATTTATATAATACTGACTCCGGCTTTAGCAAATCAGTTTTCTTTATATGTAAGTTCGTGCTGCGAGAACTCGTTTGTAGATTTTCGTCGCTTTTAATTATTAGCGCTGTTATTATTCACGTTATTGTTCCTATATTAAAGCTGTCGATTGCAAATCATTCCATTTGGGCGCTATTTAACGATAGAATAAACGATCTGTGGCGGGCGATCTAACCAACCTACTTCCAGAAAACGTGCCGCTGCGGTCGGACTTTTTTCCGACCATGTCGAATGCGGCACATTTTTTTCGGCTTCGCTGTCGCTGCCTTATTAATAAATAATTCACGCAAATTGCGGATTAAACAGTTAGGTTTAAGGCGAGTTTGAACGACGGTGTGCCCGGGAACCGCACTGACAATAATAATAAAGTTATTAGTCAGCCGAACATAAGGTATGGTACACGCTTACAAGCGTATTGTACTTACACAAGCACATTGCACATATACAGCGGCTGTTTTTGTTTGTAAAGTACAAAAGATCAACTTAACTTTTAATAATTTAACAGAAATTGTAACCAGAAACTTGGAGAAATATTCACAAATTTTCAGAAAAGTTGATGTATGTGCCACCAAAAAAAAAACAGTTTTTCTATATTTGCTTTCAAAATTCAGTAAAATCAACTTTGAGTCGAAACTTTATGTAGATTATTTTGTGTGCTATTTTCGAAATTTCTGACGTTAGAGCGGTTGTAAAAGATTGTGTTTTTGTTGCAATAGTTTTTTTTTAAAAGTTGTAACAGTAGACCACAGACCTGATAGACTGCCAATGAACCGTATGCGCATCGCTACGGCGCACCATCAAAAATCGACAGGACATCTTGGAATACAGGCGTCATTACTCGCGTCACGATTCATGTAGCGTCATGGTTACGTAGGTTTTCTATAGGAAATTTGTGTGTTAAGCCACGTTAAGTTTTTTGCAAGTTGACAAGTGTAACTGGTATTACCTAACCTTGTAGATTGATTGTTTTATTTACTCTCTTTGTGTTATTATTTCCCGGACTATTTCTTAATATTATAAATTATTCACCGAATATTTTTGATTTATGTGTAAGTATGCATATTATAGCATTAATGATTGGGCTTATGTGATAATTATTCCAGGTAGTTTTTCCTAAAAAAAGTGAAGCCATCGTGTCGTGTAAAATCCTGCAAAAGCAATAGTTACAAAGATGACGGAGAACTAACTTTTCATATGTAAGTTGCAGAATAATGCCATAGCTTAAATATATTCTGAAATTATGATAATACTTGGTGTTTCTATGTGAAATAATTTTTTATAGAATGCCCAAACATTGTTGTGTGGATTACTGTTACAGGGACTACCATAAATCCCAGCAAAAGTAAGCGTGCATATGTTTGTTCATTACATTTCCTCGAAAAGGATTCTTATAGAGCGGGACAGATTGTGCGAATTAAAGAGGGAGTTATTCCAACATTGAATTCGGACAAAGAAAATCTAAAAAAGTATATTTTTATTTAGAATCACTTGATATTGCTGAAAACAAAGAGGAGAGGTAAATGAATGATGTATAACATATATATTTCTTTAAATTTTCTTCACTATTTCTTAGGTAAATTAATCTGCTCATCAAAGGAGCTACGATATATTTGCCAGTTCACTGAAAAATAAATTCGGAAAGTGATGGTCTTGACGGGAAACAAGATTCCACAAGAAAAAACTTCCTAACGACTTTTGTTTATTTACTATCAAGTCATGTTGCCTAAAAGATTTTTTCTAGTTTATCCCATCATTTGTTAGATATGTCACCCTTAGAAGAAACTCATGTTTCAAATTTAAGTAAAACCATAATATTGTCTTATAGCAAAATTACATTTCATAATTTAGCGAAGAAGTTTACAGAAAAAATATAAGGAAAATCAATAAGGAAGGAATTAAGTAAACTAATATTATTTAATCATCAATAAATTATACAACAACTACTGCAGTATATTATTTACTCCAGAAGACAGTATACGATGTTGGATTGTTATGACAAGTCGTGAAGATCTCATGAAACTTGTGTTAGATTTTTCCTACGTATTTTTATGACTTTGAAAGAAATTTTTTCTTTTCTCTCTTATTAAACCTGACAACGAATGAAGTATATGTTACCAGTTAATTGTAAGTTTAGAAACTGTTTATAGGTCTAAGTTGTCCACAAATTTAATAAAAAAAACAATGCCATATAAAATACATAGGATAAAATCTAACATATGCTACTAATTATTACAAATTGCAAGTGCTATTAAAATTTATTGATATCCTTAACTTTATTTATTTGAATATCCGCCATGGTACCGACGTCATTGATGACGCCTGTATTCCAATATGGCGCATTTCAATTGATGGCAGTTTTGAGTTCAGTATCAGCAGTCTATCATGTCTATGCAGTAGACGCAAAGAAAATAAGTCGATTGGTGTTACACGAAGTCGCTATGAAGAATGATGATAAATCGACTGAAAGTCAAAAACGAGCAATGCATCGGTTTATACTTGATACATATGGGCTTGCCGAAGAAGATAAATCAAGTAAAAATATTTTTTGCGCCTCCGGCCAGAAACACTGATTTTGCATTACTATAAATCGGCCGGAAACTTAGCATTCGCCGGCCTAGGCCGTCAAAAATACCACTAAAGGTTAGCAGCGCTATTTGAGTTACCGAATTCTAAATTGTGTAAATTCGATGACAGATGACAGGATTTTTATTACACGTTACTAGGTTTGCGGGTAATAAACTATAAATAAGTTGAAATTTCTGTAATTGAGTGCGATGGCGTGTAAATTTGATACCACATTTGATCTTCGTAGAATATTTGATACGATTGTTTTGCGGATTTCCCAAAAAAAGTTAGTAGGTATAATACAGTATAATATCAATTATGTTCAGTGATTCTTTTAGGTTACGTTAATTTCTGAAATTTCAAAGGAAAAGTGTGTATCTAATTTCACAAAATTTATTAACATAAAAAGGAGTCAAATCATATAAAAATAGTACAAATATAGCAACAAAAATAAAGAACAATTCCAACCGCTACTTATGAAGAATTCCTAGTGAAAATTAACATTAACAGTACAATGTTGCAAATTAGATATATTTACATTGGCTGATCTGCCATCACTTAGTTTTAGTTGAACATTTTGATTAGATGATGCATTTTTTGTAATTGTATTTTTCGCTACATCATCTGTGAAAGCGCTTGTTGATGGCTGTGAGGACAGGGGTAAGTCGAGGTCAGGTTGGCCAACAAGTCGATTTGCTACAGCAATTTTAGTTTTTAGGGAATCTTCAATATAACCCTCAGCAACTGAGGTACTTTTCCAGCCCCCATGTCGCTTTAAGGTTGTAATATCAGCTCCATGACCGGCCAATACTGTCGCACTACTGCGTCGAAAACAGTGTCCTGTGTATTGTTTCGGATTCTCCAACTTCAAAAAACTAGCAACTTTATATGGCATATTGCCGAAAGTGTGAATACCTACGGGCTGCTTTGTACATTCATTTTTGGAATAAAATAAGAAAAATCTTCTACTATCTGTTTCTGGCCGTATTAATGTATATTGTTTTATTATATCAATCCAAAGAGGCTTCGTAATGCATGCAGTTCGCGGTTTCTTAGTTTTTGTGTTAACTCCCTAGTGTCAAATTTTTTTTTTTTTCAACAAAATTAAGATTTGTCGGCGCAAAAAATAGTGTGTACACGGCCAGAAACTCTTTTGCGAGTATTCGCACTTGAACAAACCGTAATCATACTCGCAAAACTATAGTTTCTGGCATAGTGATACAAATAACTATTGTATTGGCTTGAACACATGTTTTTTCCAAGATATTTTCAATATTGGAAATCGTCCAATAGAACATCCAAGTGTTTTTTTGAAAAAGCATAATGTTTGGCTACAAGAAGAAATTATTTTTTCTGAATCTGTTTATTGTGATCGTCCATCAACTTCGGGTATTCGAGGTCGTCCTTCAAAGAGTTTTGCTGAAAGTTCTGATGTTATAAAAAGGCGTAAAACCGAAGAGCTCAGAAAAAGTACTTCCGTGGAAGAACTTGTCCATGCTACTGCAATGAAAGTACGAGAAAGTCGAGATAAAAGTACTGCCGATTTGATAAATAATTGAAAGTACTTTAACTACACCAACTAGAGGCAAACGTATAATGGAAAAATGGAGGAGCCCCGAACAAGAATAAAATGCCATGACACCTGAAGAGGCTTTATTATTTATTATATCGCCTGGTTTTACGAAACAGCAATATATGCTTATTAGAGCAACAGCTTTAAAACGTGGTTGCAAATTATATCCAAGTTACCACGATATTCTAAAAGCAAACAAGACGTTTATTAACCAAGTATAAACTACTAAACATGTCAAATTCAATGCATTAATGTGTCAATTCCAAATTACATGATATACGACGCCAATTGTCAATAATCGGCGAAAAATTATCTAATTATGACGTAACAACTGTGGGACCTTTCAAAAAGTTTCTCCAAAACAAAATTCAAGCAGTTGCAGTTATCGCTGGACCAGATCTATAATGCGAATGAAAGCGATCTCTTTTGGAGAGTACTAACAAAGTCTAAACCCTTGCTCACCCATCAGAAAAATCCGTATCTGGCAGAAAAATAAACAAAAAGCACATCACATTTATGCCCTAGTCAAATGCTTCTGGATCCTTTGGAAGTTTACATACATATTCCAGTATCTCATATAGACTAGAAAAATGCTTGGGTTACAAAAGATATTTTTAAAGCACACTCTTATTCTGGTACACACAAGATGAGGTTGCTAGTTTTGAGTAAATCGCAAAAGCACCAATCCATAAAAAATTCTCCTTGTTGAATAAATAAGTTTACTATGTGAACTTCCAAATTCACATAGTAAACTTATTTATTCAACAAGGAGAATTTTTTATAAGGAATGATTTTCTATCGTAAAAATTAATGCATATAACAATTTCCAACATCCAGAATGACATCGTCAAAAGAAGATTTTTGGAAAACCTTTCAATGGAGTGAAAGCACAGTGGATTGCCGCTCCTCCAGCGCGAGCGGTTGTCATGGTAACTGTGAGTGCAATGTTCGCACTCTCAATTCGCCGCCGACTATATAGGGAAGAGATAGCAGTGGGTTGTCCAATCTACTGCACCTGTATGCATTTCGGTAAGAATTTGTTTCCTGATTCGCAGCAAGCAGCATTCTCACCCAAATAAAACGATTCAACTCTGACGTTTGACAAGCAGATTTGCAATTTTTAAAATCGAAAATTAATATGCCACATCCACACGTATCCTTGTTGATAAATGTTTGTCTAAATAAAGTAGCCGGTGGAAATTAAAGTTTGTTAAATTAGCATTACAATTAAGCATGTGTAATGTGTACACTTGAAGGTGACAATTTCGATGTCAATTGCGTTTCTAGAGTGTGAAATATCTAGTTATATAATTCATGAGTTATTTTGCACAACTGTTGTAAATGCTAATGATGTTTATGGCAAACGACTGACGAGTTTATTTTTATTTAATATTAAGATGTTAGAGCAAAATAGAAAAATCGTTGGAAACATTAGGAACAGCACTCCTTTTTAGCATACACATAGAGAATATTCCCTCAAATACCTATAATTTTAAATTACATACAAAGTATATTTGTGACTAATAATTAATAACAGTAACAGTGACTTATTACTCAGGTTAATATTGACCGACCGTGTTCGTGTCATCGTCGGTAAAAACTCCGCAGTCTATTTATGGAATGTAAGCGACAGCGAAGTGTTGGTTCGCAAATTAGTATGCAAATTATAGCTGTGAATGCACCGCGTTCGCATAATAATAAATTGCATAAATACCCTATCAAGCGCCGTAAATAAAAACCGCTGAATTTTTGGAATTCACCGGAGCGACGATCGTGCACTCAGAAATTTATTATAAGGCTGTAATTAGCGTTTGATTTATGAGGTTTATTGAGTTGTACCTGTCTAACATTCTATCTGTGATCTATCATCTCGAAGAACGCACTGGTCGTAAACAGGATTTTACATTTTCATTCGGTATAAATATGCTTATATCGCAAGCAACAAAATATATAATTTTTCGAATTAGAACTGCAAAATTGAAACCGCTCGGGAAGTAGAACAACGTTGCGTGTTGGAATTTATCTGCTTTCTTTTAACACATGCCTCAAATATCCTACGAGACAACGATGAATTAATTTCCAACATAGTGCCGGATGTGGGAGGTGTGTATATTTAGCGTTGCAAGTCGTCGATAAGTCAGCCGAGAGGAGGAAATTTTATCCGGCAATTCTTCCTATATATTCTTTCGCCCGGTCGTTGCACAATATAACGATTTTTTGAAGGCAAATAAATATACCGGTCCGCGTTTGAGAGAGCCCGAACTGCTCGCGAGGATCGTAAATTTTACGTGCTTGCAGACCGCAAAGCACGGCGAGGAAACGGGCTTTAAAAAAGATTACTTTACAACTATGACGGAACGAGGTTAAAAGTCTGGTAAGTGGTGGCGAGCGCGCCCTGTCAACTATTCCGAGAATTGAAATTAAACGATGATGGCGACATTCAGTAATATCTGCGGTCGTTTAATTCCTGACTTAATTATACAGGGTGTCTTTGAAAGAACCGTACAGAATGTGAGAATTGGAAAGATGCAATTTTATTAGGCCTAAGTAAATTCAAAATATTTTGCGCGAATTCATTTGTAGACGAGTGAAAAAAAAATAGCAAAGATATTTATAAAATAGTCGTCGCGCCACTGTAGTTCAAGCAGGGCATGTTATGACTATATCAAGGACAGTCTGAGTTAAGCAAAAACAATTGAGGAGGTGGTTCACGATTCACGACTAATTGTCAGTGTCAGACGAGACGCGAAGCGTCGAGTCTTTTTAAAAGTGAGAGGCATTTGAAAAAGAAAATTGAAATTAAAAAAAATTAAAAGATTAAGAAAAATGAAAAAATTAAATATATTTACCGCCAGGAGTTTTCCAAAGTTAAACCGCATTTAAAGAAAAAAACCAAAAAACAATGAACAATTCGAAAATTAAGAAATTACATATCTTTTTCAACGAGACGCGGAGCGTCGAGTCTTTTTAAAAGTGACACATTTGAAAAAGAATATTGAAATTAAAAACAAAATGAAAAAATTAAGAAAAATGAAAAAATTAAATATATTTACCGCCAGCAGTTTTCCAAAGTTAAACCGCATTTAAAGAAAAAACCAAAAAACAATGAACAATTCGAAAATTAAGAAATTACATACACACTTAAAAAAATGGAAAATTAAAAAATTTGAAAATCAAGAACTTGAAAACATTAAGAAATGAAAGAAAGTTTACAGAAAATAAATTAATAGATTACAACTTCATCTTAAATTCACATATCTATTTTACGCGATTAAAGGGCGGGTTGCTACTTGAGGGGTATTTATCTTATATAGTGAACGCGGGCCAAGGTGGATCGCGGGGTAGGCGTACCAACTTTTTCAATAGGGTGCGTTCCAGGTGGAACGCGGGCTAGCTAGTTCTTACATATATGTATTATGTAGCGATTGGAGCGATATGAGTCAATAAAGTTCTGATCTCTCTCCACAGAGGACGCTTATGTCTATAAGACTATAAATGTCATTAAAAATGCGTTTTTACCAGCTAGGACAAAAATCCCAAAAGGAAGGTGAAAAAATCCCTTACCACAAAATTAGATAACAAATCTAAATACGTATTTCGGCAACTAAGTTGCTATCTTCAGTAGAAACAAGTGAAAAGCAGTGTTAAACATAGTGTTTTCGGCTAAGGTAAACCTTGGAAGATATGCTCTTCATCAAATCACTAGTGGAATAACACCAGCTAGGAGTTTAAAATTTGTGTTCATTTGTTTTATACAAATAAATATTATTGAAATATTGATTTATGTGATTGAAATATTTGACAATTTTTTTTTGCCGTCTACCTTATTTTTACATCAATTTGAAATGGCTACTTCTTATTCGGTTCCAGAATTAAATGGACTTGGGACTCGATGGCTCAGGTTCTTAGGAATTTTCAGAGACTCTGTTTTTCAGGACAGAAAAATTTGAAATATCGGGATAGACCGAATATTTCTCGGAAAGATTGTGGAACGATTTCTTTTAATTCATTGAACTGTATCCTAGGGAACTGGAATGGTATCATATCCACGAAAATGTGAAGCATGGCTTCAGATAGACAACCATGACTACAGACGTATCTCTATTCCTTTCTAACACATTACGTGAAAATAAATGTCAAAAAACCCTTAAAATTGACATAAATCTACCAGTCACAATCCAAACACATAGACAAATGAGATGAAGTGAAACAGATACACGTCGCATATATATTATTATATGTCAGACGCCGTTTCAGTTCCTAGGATACAGTTCAATGTTTTAATTTCGGTAAGGTGACTTTCAGTTAAATTTTACCGTCTGAAAACTTTATCGGTGTTTTTCCAGAATCAAAAGTCATGTTGTGCAGCGCGACTGACGCAAGTATAGGAAAGCGAGGCCATATCTCCGATATTAAGGTCTAATGTGTCATTTAAGCAATGATATTCCATCATCCAGGTCACTTGTTGTGACAAGTGGAAGAAGTTCAGCGTGCCTCGCAGCAAAACAAAACATTCGCGTTTGAATTGTTTGAAATAACTGAGTTTTGACAGTTGTTCTAATAGTTATATTTACGAACCAAGTGCGTGAAAACACATTTCGCGAATAAGTGGCCAGTTTGAAGTGCTAGCCGTTAGGCGAGTGCTTCATGGGCACGAAATGTGTCACGCCGAGGTTTGTACAATATTTTTTGTACGAATAACACATACTTTTAATAATAATACTATCAAATAGCGTTTATTACGATTAATTTTGCCTACTTATGTACATATATGTTCTGTCAAATATGTATTATGTTAACGTTTGACAGTTTTGTCACTTTATTACAAAAATCATTTTGTGCGTGGTGTATGTGACCTTTTGAAGTATCTTTTACTTTAGCTAAACATCGATTTTGCTTAAATAAGTCACAGACAGGATAAATATTTCACTGAGTGAGTTGCCAAGATTAATTGTTCAGTACTTGACACAATGGAGCATAATTTCCAAGTAGCTAAGCTGCACTGATCTTGTCTTGATATTTAATAACCGCAGAACACTTGTTTCTTTTTTTAATACTTTTTGTCAGTTTCTATTTTAATCTAGCACAAGCTGTTTTATAAATACAGATACAAAAACTATACTTTATTAGAACGCTATATTAAAGACAGTAAATATAAATATATCTAATAATAAATACCATATAGCCTTCGTAGAATAAAAATGATCAATATATACCAGTTGTTGTGACTGATCAAACGGAACCTGCAAATTTAGCGAACAATTAGTCCCATAATTATATTGTTTCGATAGTTTATAACGTGTCCATCACCATAACCAATTTATCGTTTACTGGTGGTGATAAATGTGGAGTCATCAAATAACAGCATTTCACTAAGCTTGCGATGCATTGTTTTCTTAACTCTCCCTTAATCTGTTAAGAAGGAAAAACTATCAACTAATCAAATAATTCTTACTTGTATTGTATTTTTTGGCAGATAGACTTCTTATCTTATTATGTATTTAGTGCTAGCATTGAAGATTTTTATTAAATTTAGTAACAAATAGATATAAGTAGATAAATGGCCTTGTTTGTGTAGATGTCGTAAGTCGATGTCGTATATGTACGTACATATTTTGGTAGATTCGTGATAACAAAATTGTTAAAATCCTCTACGTCTAGATTCCAATAAAGCAACAATAAAAGCAAGTAATAATTTTCGATCGACATATAAGTTTTTGGAATGTCTCTGAAGTGACGGTTCAGTTTATAAATAACTATAGAACAGACAGAGCTTGTGGATTTTGTTTAGTTTATAAATTTGTCTTTATATTCCAAGACGACAATAATATTCAAAACTCTAGCAGTGAGAACCAGAGCGGCGACGTTCGGTGCAGTTTGCTAGCGAGTAGAAGTCAGTCAAGCGACGATCGGGTATATCACACACAAAGAAAAAAAAAACATTCAGCTTCAATTATTGTACATGTAAATAAATTACAAATTTTCAAAGAATATTTAAATGTGTTTTTCTACGGGGAGAGAATTCCTTAATATCTTAAATCACATTTGGCATTAAGCTAACAAAAATACACAGATCAAATCACCTGTTTGTGATTGTTGCATACCACAGATTAAAGTTGCGCACAAATATTTCTGCTCTACAACAATAAAACTAGGAATATGGTAAATTCTACATAAAACATACTTTGCTGTAAAAGGAGAGCTAATAACTACAACTGTATATTACGTGTGGAAAAAGAAACGTATTATTATAATTTCATGTATCGTTTACGATTAACATTGCACGAAACGCACAAAATACTTTTTTTTTTAAATAATAATATAAATAACAATATTGCAAGGAAATTTTAAAAGAAAATCAAGCCTTGACAGTGGCGATCATTGATTTTAACAATGGAAACAGTTACCGTATAAAGAAAGTAAGTAATTTATTAATATATATTCATAGAATCAGAATCATAATATGAAGCGTCTATTAACCTTATCTAAAAATCTCTAGATTAATACTAAAAAATTAATATAAAGCAGCATATCGTATAAATGAAACATATGTACCTAACATTATCAAAACAATAGAATCACAAGATTCAATTCAATTACAACTAAAATAGTTGAATTGTTCTTCCATTGAACCTGGATTACGTGAAACTGAGAAAATGGATCAAGTTGCCTAAATCTAAACTTAAATCTAAATTCTGCAATGAACCTAAGGTAAATATATATTTGGATGCGCATACACAAAAAAAATCTACCTATCTAAGGGCAACAGTGGAAATGTGATTAGTTGAATAAGGGAATAAGGAGATTGCTTCAGATGGCACGCACACACGACACGTAATTAAATTTCAACAGATACCTTTTCATTTGTTTTTTAAATGTAGACAAATTGAAGGTTTTAAATTCTTCAGGAATGTTATTATAGACATTGCTAATCTTATAAGAAAATGACCGTTCAAATAAAGAAGATTTAACTGTCATAAACTTTTCTAAATTACTTGTTGGATGAATGAGTTTCCTTGTGAAGTTAATATGTTTTTAAATCTAAAAAAAGATCTTTCTATGTCATATGAAGTGGCAGATGAGAAATGGAAATACGCAATTAAATCTACTGGACAGTTTATTTTTAAATACTAGATTACATGGCCTATAAAATAATGAACAAAACTGTATGCAATTGCAGTATTTACAAAGCATTAAGATTAGATTACTACGCATCTGTGCGTTGTTCATATTATTTATTTTGTTCACCTTCACCGTGATCTAGAGTGCTTTGATATTAGATATATTGTAGAGACAGCAGTCATGGACATAATTGCTATTATTCCATTATTATATCTACCTAATTGTATAAGCGACCAGCAGTTATTTTAATGAGTACTAATGTTTAATATGGATATTCGGCATTCGATTATTGTTTCATTCGCAATTAGTTGTTTATTTATAAAAAAACAACGCCGAAATTAGAATTAATTGCCGATAAATATTCTGAAGAGGCAGTCGACGATAAAGATTTTATTGAAATTGGCAACTGTAAAATGCTGTTTTTCAACTAAGAGGTTATCACCATTTTTATTGCAGTTCGTTGCATTGTAGTTGATTTTTTGACACACGTTTGATGAATGCACAGCACGTAATTATTTATTGGGTGATGTGCCATGTTTACGTATTTATGCTAATGTTCAAAATTCTAGCGTAACTTTTAAAGGACTTTTAGAAGATATTGGGGATATACAGGTCGTGCACAAATTGGCGCTAGAACTATATGAAATTCCATTATTCTTTCCATATTCTTCCAGGAATCATTTGAAAGAAACATAGATCATGATCTTGTTTATTGCATTTTTAAAGTAAGACTTCCACCTAAAGAATCTATTTATCGGTGCTATCGTGATTTTAGAAATGTTGACTGGGATTTATTCAACTTTGATCTGACTACTATTTCCTTTTATCATATTTTTTATATCGCTATAATAAATGAAAAAGTACATTACTTGAATTCATGGTTGCTGAATCTGTTTGATAAGCACGTGCCTGTTATCATTCGTCGGTTAACTAGGCCCTGCACTCAGTGGATCACGGACAACTTGAAGTTCATGATATCAAGCTAAGTCAAAATATCGTAGATTGGAATTATTACAAATCTCTAAGGAATCTTACTAATTAAACAGTTGCACTTAAGCAAAAACAAAAACTTTTTCGGATATATAGCTCGTCAACTAATAACTGACTTGCTTGCAAAAATCTAGAACGACTTGGGGTTTGTGGACGACGCAATGTTGACTTACCTGCAGGCCTGAGTAATGTTGATGAGATTGACAATTACTTTGTGAATCAACTGCCGCCAACTACCGGTAATATTGCTTAATTTAAGATTCTATATGAGAAAAACTGAGCTGGTAACCTTTTCTCATTTCAGCCTGCAGAAGTATTATTAAACATTTTAAATCTGGATCGCCTGGTAATGATGGTATTAGTATTAACATGATTAGTATGTGTTGCCCTATTGTATTGCTATATTTGACCCACCGTATCGATTACTGCATAAGTGAATCTGTTTTTCCTCATTCTCTGAAGCGTCCTTTGCCAAAGAATACCAGTCCGGCCAGGGTAGGAGCTCGAAGGTCGAAGGTGTCGAAGGTTTTTTGAGAAGGCTACACAGATTTCGGATTTTCTTGTCGACCATAAGATATTGCCTCCTACTCAGTCTGGTTTCCGAACTTGCCATAGTTGTTGCAAATTTTAAGGGTGGTAAAACCTGCAATCGCAATTCTGTTTCAGACCTATCCTTATCATGTGTTCCCCAAGGTGACAATGCCCTGTAAGAAAACCTGCAAGGATGCGTAGTCTGTTTCTGCTTACTTTTAGTCTTTGCTCTTTTCTTACTGTATTTTCCAATGGAATGTCTCAGACCAGGAAAATTCTCCGAGAGGGAAGCTCTGAACTTCTCCTCCCTCTCTTTGAGTTCCTTTTGGTAATGAGGCAATTTGGCAATTTAAATTTGCCTTTTGTCAATAAAGTTAAAAGCTTTTAGCGTTATTTTAGGAAATATTTTCGTTATCGTTATCAGATTTCTACATATATTAAAAAAATAAATTTAAAAAATTGTATCTTCCTAGATCAGTGCTTAGTCTACTAAAAAAACTTATGTCATATTTTTGTATTATCACATTTTAACTGTTGCTCTGCCGTTTATCACGGTGCTTCTGATAGTTTTACTATATTGGTTGAATTCAAAAGATTCAGCAAGCATCTTTGCAATATATTTTCAACCTGAAAAAAAAAAAATTGGTCACATTTAGGTTGGTTAAATGTGTATTACCGTATGAAGTATTTAATGATATGTCTATTTCATAAGATTCTAATTTTTATGACAAAATCAGGTCTGATATCCGTGGTGTTACCACCAGGTTTTGTGCGTTAATGTCACCACCATTTTGTTGATTTTCTTTTGGGCAGAGATGGTTTTCTTACATAATATATTCAAAAAATACATACAAATCATTGGTACTTCCGGTATTCCGGAGTAGACTTAAACTGGCTATGGTTGAGGTATTTAATGTTGTTGTAAGGCGATAATTCTTCATTAAAATGAATTTTTTTATTATAATTATTTAAGGGTAGCACTGTAGTAATAATCATGCATAATTTATGTAATCTGTTTTTTCATGGAGTTTAGTTTTTTGGCATTGTATTTTTTGCTAGTTTGAAATTACTTTTTGTGTATAGGTTAAGACAATAGTTTTCAAGCTGAAACTCGCCTTCAAATTGCTTCTGTCTATCTCTTTATTAATTTTTGATTTTGTGAATGCTTTTTGTGTTGCAATAAAGTAATTTATTATTATTTTTTATTATACATTTGAAGATTTATTGTCAATATTCCACTTATATTTAAGACAGCACTGACGAGGAGTTCAGTTTAGTTCAGTGTTTAAATTTTGCAACTTTTTCGTTTGTTATTATTGTTTTGTAAGGTCTTTCAAATTACGTGCGTAATAAATATTGTAATGAAATACCTTTCATAGTTCATTCTTGAATTCGAAATTTATGACTGAATTATATTTAAAATTAGAAATTCAAATTGACGACTAGTAAGTATATAAAGAGCAAAAGGTGAATTGCATCATGGCAAATTAAAAAAGCAAATGTATTTAACCACAAATAAGATGGCGATTAAATACCTACATACGAAGTTTATTTCACTTTGTCGCGTTTTTTTTTTTTAGCGGATCAGCAGTCAAAAAATGACTCACTCATCGTCTGACAATTTTATTTGTCCCTTTGTACCCACATTACATTGAAAGGTAATTTATGCTCGACGATAGAATAGAAACAGTAGGTCATGAAAGAAGTCAATTACTCGTAATAGATAACAAAGGGAAATATGAGACCGTATTTAAATATCGAATTAAAGTAGTCGATTCCATTATCGGGTCTATCTTCCGCTGTGTAAACAGGTGGCGAGGCAGGTTATAACAGTACTTGAATGGACCAGACAGATTGCACCGGCCTAGATCTATATTGAAATCTAGAGAAATATACATTTAAAGTGCTGGACTGGCTACCAGTTACTTCTGAAGTTTCAAATCCAATCGTTTTTACTAATATAAAGTTACGATGCTATCTAACTATAGTTGGGGGCTTCAATTTGTTATCCTTCAGGTTGTTTGGATAAGGACGGCGTGCTACGTTATTGTTCGTTTTGAAGTGAATTCTGGCGAAGCTTCCGTACCTACGAAGTAATTATTCTTGACTTATGTGATGTTCTTTTCAATCTATTTTTGGATGCAATTCATTAACTTAGGAACCGCCGAGTACTCAATTTCACGCGTATTGGACAACGATTTAGACTTTTGGCCAGCTTCTTGGGATTTGGTAACACTGTGCGTCGATAAAAATATTTTGTAGAATCTCAAAAGATATACTTTTTTAAACCACCTTAGAAATCTATCCTAAACAATTGCACATCATCCTTTTAAAATTCAGTTGTTGCAAGCATTACTGCCTAGAGATTTTGAATGGAATCCTAGTGATTGCTGTAATGCAAGTACTGTTAAATGATAATCGCTTTCTGGACTGACGAGGCACGATTTCATAACTGGGGTGATGAATCGCTATAAGTGCTATTACTGGGCTCCAGAAAATCCTCAATGGATGTGTGGGAGTCATTATCAGATAACATGGAGTGTCAACGTTTGGAGCAAGATTATTTAATGGACGTATCCTTGATCCATATAACGTATGTCACATAAGTTTTGGGAAAATTTTCGTCGGCGTAAAAATAACTATAAATAACTTGCAATCTAGTAACCATGATAAACATATGTCCATTAATACTCAAACTTGTTATGACATTTCATAGATGTCAAATAATTTGTCCAATTATGTCGTACAAACTTGAAATACGGAAAAGCATTTACAGCCTGGTTGGACATCTACCCAAGCAAGAAATTGTAAACACATTTTGGAATCAAAATATTTCAAAGACAACCATTTATAGAACAATTGCAGAATGTGAACAAGGTATACCATGCCTCAATTTACCAAAAAGCGGACGTCCCGGAATGTTGACCGAAAATCGCGCCAACCTAATCTGTGAAAGTGCAAAAGACCGCGTTGGAACGTCATGCCGAAAGTTATCCAGAAGATTTAATGTTTCTCATGAAACTGTAAGAAGGGTATTGAAAAAAAAGGCCTAAAGTTTCGTAAAAGACGTAAATGTCCACGTTATACAGAGGACCAGTTACGAAGAATTCCAATGTGTTGTCGTAGATTACGCCGAACTCATTTTGCAAACAATAAAGTGATCATCATGGACGATGAAAAATATTTTACGTTCTCACTCAGAAATGAAAGGCAATTATGGTTTTTATACCGATAATATAGAAAATTGTGCAGATAATGTTAAATACAAAACCAAAAAAAAAATTTGAAGATAAAATTCTAGTTTGGTGTGCCATATCGGAGAGAGGAGTTTCACGACCTTATGTTGGGCATGTGAGGGGTGAGGCAGTTAATGCCAACATTTATACCGAAAGATGCCTACCGAAGTTGCTACAGTTTATTACTACGACTCATCCACGTGAAGAAATAATGTTTTGGCCGGACTTAGCAAGTTGCCATTATGCAAGAACGACTAGAACATGGTTAGAAGCTCACAACATACCCTTTGTGCCAAGAGCAGACAATCCGCCAAATGTGCCACAAGCTCGACCCATCGAAGATTTTTGGGGAATATTGACCAGAAAAGTATATGATAATGGGTAGGAAGCTCAAAATGAAGCTCAACTAAGGCGAAGAATACATCAAAAGATAAGAGAAATTGATATAAACATCGTCCACACAGTTATTGTTACACCAAAGGTTCCAAAACCCAATTACTGGAATACAGTTTGTTGTGAACTCGGATTTTCATGAACAAACAATTTAACAAATACGGGTCTTTATATGCCACGTTTTTTTAAAAAAATATACTTAAGAAATACTTAATAAAAAATATGTTTTTGCATAAAATTTAACTATAGTTATAATGGTTTTCTTTAGTGTTCCTTTACTTTTCAATCGGGAAACACGTTCTATTTTTAATAAATTCACAGAGTGTTTGACTGTTTTTAATGTTTCTTACTAGGAACTAGTGAACGTTTTATTAGAATGTGACCGTAATGTAGATAAATGTTTAGAATCCATTTTTGCGAATAATCTTTACTTAACACCAGCCAACTTGGATTGCTTTCGAAAGGACCTGACCGAAACATTTATACCACATTTTAATAAAAGGTGGAAACAAAAATCAAAAGTTTTGTCGATTTAAGTAGTAAATGTATTACTTTTAATATGAATACTTATATATTAAAAAGAGTGTAGTCCAATCTACATTGATTTAGCTAATATTTTTTTGCGAAATGTTTTGCTCGTTAATCGAGCATCTTCAGGCAAAAAGGTCAATGATTTGAATTCACAAAAATGATACGTCAAAATGTGTAAAATGATGTATGATAAAAGTGTCCTTTTACATTGGCTGTTTCTTAATCAAAACGGGTTTGCTGAACATCACTCGTATTGAGAAATTTTCTAAAATATATTCAAATAGATTGAGAACTTTGGTAATATGAATGTCTATATAGATCCTATAATAATAAACGTATGAAAGCACAAAATATCGAAATTTTTTGTAGGTTTTAATCGCAAGTAGTTTTTTTCGCATTCGGCGAGTTCTGAACCAGTGTGCGCCGTATTTTGTATTTAATCTTTTTCTGATTTATGTAATCCTTCTAAACCACTGTGCACCGCGCATAGAGAATCAAATAAATAATCGCTCATAACTGTAAAAATCATTTACACTACACCTTCTAAGCGCCATTACCTGGGTATTATCGATTATTAGATGAGGTAGACTATGTGATAAACTGGATAATTTGTATAACACCTTCGCAGCATCAACTACGTTTTCACAGTTCTCTCAGCGAAGGATGTCGTGACGTTAAAATGTTCTTATCTCTTGAAGATGATCGTTCGTTTTATGACCAGTATAAAGCAAGTTTAAAAATCACATTCCGCGTTTACATATAAGCTCACGGTCAGTGACTGACGCTGCTAGCTAGGAGTAGCTAGGAGATCACGGAGATAGCCGACACACCTATTTAATTAGTAAACTAGTGCCAGTTTTACTTGTAACATTGAATCTGTGACACCCGGTATGAATAAAAATAAAACTTGTATTGTATTATAACCCGACACCTTTGGCTGTAGATGTATTGCATTATACAGAGCAGGAAGATAAAAATCTGTTTTTCGGTTACTTGTACAGCTGCTTATATCGCCAATTCGAACGCAGCTGTGTTTTCTACACACATAAGAAAGGAAACATTTAATATGATGAATAAAAGAACCGTGCAAGCCCATATTTTTTTTTATCTTATAGATTCCTAATTGATTTGTAAAACAAATTTCGTATTAGCGGCAATAAGTTAGCTCGGAATCCATTAATATTTATCGTTATTGTCGCCTTTGGCAATTCTTAATATGTTATACTATCTCTACATAATTGAATAGTATGTTGTTTTGTAGTACGTGCTGCTTCTATTGTAATTTCATTACTGCGAGAGTGGGTAAACGTCTAACATCTATTATTAAAACGTTCGCAATTAATTACTTTGCTGTTTACTATAAGTTTGTAACGTCTTGACATTTATATTAATTACCTACTATAGGTGAAATGAGAAGTTTCTGGAAATCATCTATGGTGTTAGAATGAATCATAGCTTATCTTACCAACACTGATATAGCAAACTATCTCTCTAGTGTCGGCATGAACGTAGTTTCAATTGACTTATTTCTAGTTTATGCATAGTTTCTCGGTTCTTTTGTGTTGGTTTTGGAAATAAATGTTATTCTCTCTGATCTTCACTACATATTTCATTGTAATTTGACGGTACATACCTGCAAAAGACAAGCATTTAACCTTTACGTGTTTTTTAATGATTAAATACATCTTTACAAGCACACAGGCATATTTTACGCGCATCAAAGCCAGCACGGTAGATAGTGACAGCGAAAGTTGCTAAAGGCAACGCGTCTCACCACAAACACTTAATGGTAATAATATTTTCCGTATGACGAGCGTTTATTATTTATTACATGTTCTTCTGTCAAACTTTACCGATGTCTTTAACCTCAACCGCAAACAAAAATCATTCTCGCTTAATTTTCCGCAGCACTACGGAGACAGACAAGAAAAAAATAACTGAATATCTTACCTAAGCCATTTAGTAGTATTTATCGTATGTCTTTATGTTTAGGTTTACATACGTTTGCGTGCTATATTCGCAAATTGTGTGAGCCTACTACGAGCGTATTTGAATGGAGTACGCTAGCATTTGTGTTCGCATTATAACGGATGTCCCTGTTCGTTGATTGATGGCAATTGTAAATTTTAGATTGACTTTGAGAAGGAGCGACCTGAAACGGTCTTCCGCGAATGCATTTGACTGTTAATTGAAGGTGTTATTGCTTGCCTTAATGCTAAAACTAGGAAATCGTTTATTATATTTGCCTAACATTATTATTAATGCTTTATAAACTATATAATTGGCTAGTAAAATAGTAAATATATTTGGTTTGTATGGGGCGTTAAAACTTCTTTATTATCGGAGAAAGCTTGTGTTATTTGCTGTATATGCTTCAAAGTAATTTCACGGACTCCATTGGCCTTTTAATACTTTGTACTTACAATAGTATATATCAAATTAACTCCATATAAGCAGTGGCTTCATACTTACATATCTCGTTATCTGCTTTAGTATTGTGATTATGATGTATTAAAACGTAAGGGCGCAAAAGGGTTGACATTGTTAGTTAGTGATACTTGTAAAAAATGTTTGAATATTGATTTGTGAAAAATGTGTAATTCAAGTAAGAAAACAATTTAGCGTTTTAGAGAGTGGAAGTTCCCTGCTCCAATACGGTGGTATTGATACGGTGATCAACGGCTATCAAACCTAGAGGAACTGCGCGCGAGAATTATTGAAATCAGTAATACTGTCACAGCAGATATGTTAACTAATGTTCGTCAGATTTTTATGATCGGTTGGGTTACTGTTCTTATCAAGAGGGAGGTTTATTTGAACACTTAATAAATTAATTTACTTCAAATTTTATTATTGTTTAAGAATAATATTCTCTTTTAGCTAATTGCAGGTTTATTGCAATGTTGAATACAATTCTGTTTTAAGAATTAAATATTTTATTTTCCATTATTTTATTATAGTTGCGTTTTTAGATTTTATACTTGTTGAACAATATTATTTTAGTTTTTGTTTTAAAGTTTAGGAGTTCTGATTATTTATTTTTGATTTTTTATGTTGTTTATGAGGCTGTGACGAATTACTTCACTGACATGTTATCAGTGATTATCTCAAGCTTCAAACAACTAAAAATATTTACTTATATCGGGAACACACTACCTCTAAGAGTGCTTTTTATTTTTCAGGAATAGTATTTTCTACCACATGTAATGTTATTATTCACCCATGCTATAACATAGAACTCTAAAAGACTTTGATTTGCCTATATGCCCCAATACATTTGTACGTGTAACTTATAATACGTCCGCTATCGTTTGTAAATGCCATCCGCGTGCCGCTAAGTAGGCGTGGCAATTCAAGGTGGCACGCCCATTTATAGTCGACCAGTAGTTACTAATACATGCATCGTGGTATGAACGGTTGCCACACTGTATATTATATAGTGCATCGTTTATTCTCTTTCCCTGTACAAAACGAAATTATGACTTATTAATGATATTATAATCATGTAAGAACTTAACTATAGTTTTATTTAAAATCTTATTTATTATTTTACTAAAAACTGACAAAAGTGCAATAGGACCATAGTTATTTTTGTCGCTGTGGCAGCCCTTTTTAAAATATATTATGTAAATATATCAACTTACAGGAAATCATCGAATGACAATAAATAAAATTTCAAGAAAATTTACATGAATGAATATTGAAAAGCTTTATATGTACGTCGAAAATCTACCGTTATAGGTTACAACTTGACCAAGTTCACGTTTAGAGGTACTATCAATAGCGATATACTGCAAATAAAAATTATATGCAGTAATTTTACTTTAAATGTGGTAACAGATCGCTTTAATGTTCCAACTTACATGAGAAATATTAACTGCCCATTTAATTTTACTTTTTAATTAGGTCATAGCGATTATGAAATTTAATATTTAGCATGTTAATCGTTAATTATAGTCCACGCAACTCGCTAATCGTCTCGAAGCACACGCGCTAGGTGAGAATTAAGGAAAGCTGTCAAAATGAACAAGGACGAAAAAGTGAAATTTACACGCCAGGGTAAATTTTCATGAAATATTCATAGAATGAGACGCCTTTGGGTTATTATTGTGAACTTTGGGAAGGTGGAAAGACTGGTAGAATTAATTTCGGAGATATAGAATATGGGTATACGCCTATGCGCGATACGTTAGTTTATTTAGCTGTCAAGAGTGGCGATGAACGCGGGCCTCACGCACCGGATACCGTGACGTCATCGGAAGCATTCAAGTTATGCACACTCGCCGACTGTATGCTCCGGACACTCCTTTTCACGGTACGTATAATGGGACATGTCGTTCCAAATTACCAAAAAAAAAAGTGGCATCGACTTTCAGCTGAGGTGTATATACCTACCTGTATGATGACATGTTTAGTTACTTAACGAAATTTCACATTTTTAGGATTATTTGTCGAAGAAATGAAGAATATTTATCATTTATTTAATCGAGAAACAAGAAGTATTCAAATAAAAGAGATTGAAACACTTATAGTCCAGGAATTTTAGCACAAAAAACGGGTTCGCTCCGCAAAAAATCCTGATAATTGGTTTTTCGATTGGATTATGTCAGAGGGTGTCCCCTAAGTATGAAACCAAGTTTGTGTCGTCCGAAACCGGGAGCGTTAGCCTCCCCTTGAAAAACCTGCCTTTTTGCACATATCTCGGAAACGGTGCGTTTTACGTGAAACATTGTAAGAACCGTTTTTGTAGAAGATAGATTGATTCCCATCTTTTTTTATTTGAAACTTCTTTCTCTATTGTTAATATTTGCCGAGATATAGTCGATTAAAAAAACAAATTTTTGTGTTTGGAAAATGTCTCGTTAATTTTTGGAAATACGAAAAATGTGATGATCGTAGTTGTAGAGCATTTTCTACAATTTTTGTATAAAACTTTTTTTTGTTAAATCGATGGTTGCTCAGTTCTAGCGCAATGAAAGTTGGCGTGAGGTAAAGAAAAACAGCGATTATTGGTAATACGTTACTCTGGCATGCCAAAAAAAGTGTAATCGAAGAATTTTTCAACATTCTAAAAATGTGTCTTTTTGATGCAAATATTAAGAATAGAGAAAAATGTTTCAAATAAAAAAGATGGTAAATTTTATCTTCTACAAAAAAGATCCTCACAGTTTTTAATGTAAAACACACCCTTTCCGAGATATTTGCAAAATACTGACATAATCCAACCGAAAAATCAATTATCAGGATTTCTTGCGGAGCGAATGTCTAAAAATCCTGGACTATTATATCAGTGACATTATTGTTATTATTAACAGTAAACCATTGAGATGCTTTTTTGGTAGATGTTTGAGCGCATTTCATCACAATTAATGATTCACAGCTTTGAAATGACAGTTTGTTTGTTCGCGACAATGCAGACGAAGTTATACTTAACCATCTCCCAATTCTGCATTTTGTAAATCATAATCTACCTTTTTTGACGTTGCTGAAACTATTTCTCTTTGACTGGCAGAAAGGAATTTTTTTCTCCCCTGTTCAAAGCACTGTAACCCTCTTTGAGTTACGAAGCAATATTTCTAATAAAAGGATTGAATTGTTGGTACGTATTGTGACTTACAACCATTGAGCATCTTTTCTGCGTTTTAAAATCAATTTCTTTTCTTTTTGTTAGATAACTTCAACAGAATCCTGCAGTAATATCAGACAGCAAAGTGGTTCCTAACCCTTGTAAATTTTGGAACGGCACTCTATCATCTTAATTTCCAAAAATTAAAATAGTCATGCGAAAAAAACAAAAAAATGGACCGCACTACGATTGACTTTTTCAATACCAAGAGAAAATATTGAATTTGATCAAGAGGATGTAGTTTCTGACGAGTTATAACGCATACCAAGGTGAAAGTATCATCATTCGTATTTTTATCGAAGGAGGGTTTCAACAAATTAAGAATCACCATTTTCCTAGAGACAAATCACAATTTTTTCAATTTCCAGTATAAAAGTTTTAAGTAATGGATGCTTATTGACTGATTTATCATATTAAAGAAATATAGTTTCATGCTGTTGCTGTATTTTGTTTGGAAAAGATCCATCCAGAAACTGGATTTAGCATGAGGCAATATCAGGTTTTTGCGTTTCTTCGTATACCTGAGCTTTCTGCAGTAAAATTGAATTTATAAATAAAGCAAATTTCTTAATATTATATAGATATATATTTGTAATGCTTAGTTTGTTGATTTATCTTTTCTGATGCCCAGATGATATTTTCCTATTTGTCTTTTTAAATGCTTCTTTAATTTCGCTCCATAATCGTTGATCTTAGTATTTTATATGTGTTTAGCAACATGACCCCACTGTAATTCGTGCAAAGAGTTGGATTCCTTGTCTTATATATTGAAACCATCAAACTTATTTTCTATTCAGTAGGGTTATTTTCCCAAGTTGTGCATTTGCTGTAATAACCCTTTTTTTGTAATATCCGCTTTTGATTAATTCCTTTTGGATTTTGTGGGGTATCAATGCTTTGTTATTTATCTTGTCTTCATTCCATGATTTCTTCGAAGGTTAGTGATTCTACTTCTACACAACTGTTGTCAGTTATTTCTTTGTCTATACCTCCTGTTTTCTCATTTTCTTGATCAAGCATCTCAAAATACATATACTATAATGCTGTATCTAATCCTCGCTTATATTCTGTTGTATTTTACTTTAAGTTCTTATTAGTTGGAATATTTTTTTTGCTACTGTCATTGTTTCTTTCGATTTCTTTCGTGTGTTGTTTCTTCCTCTTCCTTTTGTAATATTTTGCATATTTTTTTGTAGTCTTCTAAATTCTGCAGCTTATCTCGCAGCCATTTATTCCTAGTCTTATTTTTTCCATTTATTTTTCGTTAGCATTCTTTATTAAACCAAGCCTTCCAATTCCTTTTGTTCCTTTGTCCTATATTTGTATAAACTGACGAACAATATTATTTAGCCTCTGCGGTTGGGCCAGGGTGTGCGGCAGGAGTCTGTT
This sequence comes from Cetonia aurata, assembly GCA_949128085.1. NCBI lineage: Eukaryota > Metazoa > Arthropoda > Insecta > Coleoptera > Scarabaeidae > Cetonia > Cetonia aurata. Next base: position 60,717,514 of record OX421883.1, on the reverse strand, counting down.
CTTAGTCCAATTCTTTTTTCTTTGATTGTACTATTCATTTGAACCCAGTCGATGAGGAAACATTTTCAATATATTCCAAAATATTATTAATCCTACAAAACTCGCAGGTTATGTTTATTAGGAGCAGGGTTAGCGCGAGAGAACTTGCTGGAGGGTTGCAGTCAACGTAAATATTTATCACTTTACACTTTGTTACATTCGTAATGGGCACAATAAAGTTCTATTATGATTGTTATAAGATGCACCCAAAACAGAATACAGGAAATTACGTGAATTTAGGTTTTTCCAAAATGGGTTATAAATTTCTTGCAATTAATTTACAAGTAGAAGGCGTATACTCTTGTCCTAAATACCTTAACGTTTGTTTGCGAAAATTAAGGCTAAGACAGTCGAAAATGTGTGGCTAACGGTTGCGTTAGAACGAAGACAATCGTGGGAGTAAACCTACAAATTGGTCCGAGATACTACTTTAAACGCGTTAATAAGAACTTAAAAGAAATAAGCGTAATCTTTAGTGAATGGTAGTCCATGAAAGAAAAGTATTAAACTGCGCTAGAGAATAAAAATTTAATACTTGTATCACATAAGTATGTCAGAGTATATGAAATTTATGTGTGATCAACAACTGATCAAATATGTATGAATATATGGTATAACTTTCTGAGAGCTTTATAATTAAATTACCCTAGTTTACAAGCATTACAAGTAACGCAGCCTTTTCCTCATTATTATTACAATATTATAGCATGTTGATCTATATCTGGTTTGTAGTTTGAAAACAATACAGACCCACAGTAACTCTACTTATCGTCTGTATTTGCATTTATAATATATGTATGCCGTTACTAACAATTACCTGATTGAATTTTATGGAAAAGAAAATGCGCTAATTATTTTTTTAGTGAGTTTATGCTTGTACTAGCAATGGAATTACAAAATGCTTCTTTTTTTGTGCGAAAGAAAGCACAGGTTGACCGAAGCTTTCATAAATTTTCTTTTAAGTCAGAAAACATATTGCATGATAATGTAAATACATATTTATTTCTTGTGAATGAATATATTCCAAAGTTATGAATATGACTATGTCTTAGGACCGTTATTAACAATATTTCTGCAGATATTATTTTATGATAAACCCAATTAACTTCAGTGAAGGCTACGCATAATATCCTTTAATTCAAATGAATGAAGATATTTTACTAATGAAAATACAGTTTATTTGAATACTGTTTGACGATGTATTTTCATTGGAAAATTCACATTAAAAATTTGTCTGCATTGAAAATAGTATAGTAGTGTTGAAAATTGATGGTCACAGAGTAGAGAATTGAATAAATTATGAAACTCAAAACTCAAACAAACAATTTCTAACTCTTCCAATACAATGTTGTTGACTTCATTTACAATTTTATGCTATGCACTTTGATGGGTAAATTTACTAGTTATTGGGAACATTTTCAAAACATATTTAAGGAGCAGGTTATCGCTATGAAAAAGCTTTGATTTATCGTGTCTGACACAACACATAAATGATACCGGACACAGTATTAAAGTAGAGATTTCTGAACTAATACAAATTTGTAGTATTGTCAGTGCCATAGTTTTCAGTATATCTGTCATTAAGAAGAGCACTTGGTCAACTTGTGCATTTTTTAGAGTAGGGGTAATGATTTAATATTCAATCTTTTCACAGTTTATTCGGCCTTAAAATTCTTGAATTTCTGTTTATATTGTCTCAAATAAATTAATGTTATATACCGATATCTTGCATGTCTATCCTGCACTCATTTTAAGATTTAATTTTGTTTTTATTTTAATATATTTTTTGTTTAGTTACCTATTTATCCGTTTAAGTTTATTTGGTACAGGATAATATATTTTGTTTGCAATTTCATTCATTTTTGTTTTGCTCTTTTTGTTAACTTTTGCACGCTATTCTTATGTTTGTATAATAAACATTATTATTGTTTAAATAAATAAGATCCAAAATCTTATATGATTGTTATTTATTAGGTAATCTATATTTTTTCAATGCTTCCACAATTTTATGTTATGAAGAATTAAGTTTTGCAGGTAACTACTATTTGGTGATTTTTCGTTAATATTGAGAAATATTAATTCTTCACTTGAAATTTGCTTTTTCAGATTTATTAAAAGAAGAATATTGGTAATTGCAACTCGGTAATTCTACCCAACAGATATACATATTTGTATGTTATTTTTAATAATAATTAAAAGAATATCCATTATTATTAAATCCAAATAAAATATGAAATTGCAGATAATAATAAATTAATTGTTTTATTGTTTATTTTACTTGAAAGTAAGTTTTCGTGGGTACATGTGTTTTTTTTAATTGTGGTGTCCATAGCATAATATATATTTATTAGGGTTGTTAGGAGGCTTCTATCACCATAAAATTTTGTTGATTTTGGAGGGATAAAAAACCTTCTTTTTTCGTCTGTATAAGAGACAGTTAATTTGGAGTCAACTTGCTAGTTATATTTCTAATTATCACTCTTGACAATATCTAGAAAAGAGTATTAATATTAAATTTGGCATGATTTCATTTAGCATTTTAATATTTAACAAGTTCTTTTTTCATGTTAGTTTGATTTAGTGGGAAATTTAAATTTAGATGAAGGTTGAGTACCTCTTGGATGTAATGCCTTTAACTTGACTAAATGTTGAATTTACTGTTTTAAACATGAAATATAAATCATTTATATATTTTAGCTGTACAAATATTATTTTATTTATAGAAAGTATAAAGAACTACTGCATAGTTAAAAAAATATATAAAGAAATTTAACTACGGGCAATTTAACTGGGGTTTTGTAGCAATACGTACACATATATTACTTTCCTTCAAAAAGCGGATTAGTTATGTACTATTCACAGCAATAGTTTCGGAAACAGAGACGTATTTCTCCAACTTGGAGGTCGAAATCTCGACGTGACCTAATTTTCCCTCTTATTTATGCGTTTGTTTATTATATTATTTACATATACAGAAATACCGAGATAAATTGCATTTATTAAACGAAAAAACCTAAAGTACGCCGTTGAAAGAACAAAAGCGGAGTTAGCTAAAATCCTTTAATTCTCACATTTGCATTGCGCAGTTAATGGTTGGTAAGATAACCGCCTTAGATAACGACGGTATATTGTCTAATAATATATTCCGACCAGTTTTAAATGGACTCGTGAACGTTTTAATACCCTTCGCACGCAATAATAGAAAAAGAAAAGAAGTCGGAGTAGTCGTATATATGTAGTAGTAGGTTGAGCAATCACGGAACTGAATACCTAACGACGGCGCAGCTAAATTTATTTATTTTATCGGCGGTGGCCGTTATGTAAGTTTTTGGGTTCTGTTTTCGTTCGGTGATTTCTCGGAAAAGTGTCCGTCGCCCGCCAGTCGTCAGGATTCGACGGCTCCGCCGATAGACTGGATCAGAGGTGCATTACTAACTAAGTAACGCGGTCGCTGCCGATAAGGCTTTGTCTTCTACCGAACTACGGCGACATAATATCTATCTCTGTATCTTGCTGACGGTAGATGGTACAACACATAATACCAAGTAGATAGATATGCTTACATTACATCGCTAGACAGCAGATAGCGTAATAAATGATGTTTCCCTATAACAGATATGAAGTAGTTAAGAGTCAGGGAAGATAAAATAGAATTAATGATTACTTATAAAAAGAAATATAGCATTTCAATTACTTTTACCTATAGTTTTGACCTATATATGTATACTAAAATATATAATATATAGTATAAATTTTCAAGTATAACATAGATATAGATAAGGCTAAAGTCAGTTGCATTATTTTTCGACTCTCACTGATGAAATGAAATGTACATAAAACTTAGGAGTTGGTAATAATTGCCTAAAAACAATCAGAAAGCATGACAAGGGACCAATTGACAGAGGTGTCCCGCAAGGATCAGTGCTCGGCCCCTTACTTTTTGTTATTTATGCTAACGCGTTTTTAGTGACAGTGGTAGATAGTTATGTATGTGTATGATACTAGTTTTCGATGACAATCAAGACAATTTTATTTTAAGCAGTATTGCAGTATTATGTAAATGAAGAACAATATATATTGTTACATTTCATTCAGACCTTTTTACGCATTTTGACAAATTTTTGAATGCAGATTGTAAGTATATTTTGTCTAATACTTCTTTATATTTGGTACATTAACTCAAATTGCTTCCAGTTTTTGGTCCGATAATGTGATTTATTCGCGAAACGTGGCTTTATTATTAATGAATATTGTGGATTTGAACATATTTGTTTTTAATGCGCTCACACTATCTATGTAACCCAACGACATTTTCAAGAAAACAGTCTTTATACACTTCAGCCTAGTGTGTCTTACTCCATTGAGCATGCCCTCTTGCTATTGCGCATCCGCCACCAGAAAATAATTCTACTGTAGGGGTTTACCTTTTATCAAAAGCTCTGTTAATAAGATAATAAAATAAATATTAATGATTTTATTTGCTACAATTATTTATTTAAGTATTCAGCCGTTGTCAAAGACAGTAGGCCTAATTAGGAAGGTAAAGTAAGAGGGCGTCTTCTAAGACAAAGAGGATCCCAGTAGATCTGAAAAGGCCGCGGTGAAATAGGTCACCAGGCGAACCCAATCCTAATCTAATCTAAGTCAACAGTTTTTTATTGAAATTCGCCTTTAGGTTGATTTTGTTTATTTCTTCTGTTACTTTGTAATTTATTGGAATATTCATGTTATTTATTTATATTTCGATGTCATGTAGGTAACATTGCATGGTGATCGAGTTGACAATGTTCTATTGACGTTGTACGTATTCCCAGTTGTGTAGTGGCAAATCGTACGGGTGGCCAAGATTTTTTAATACGTTCATCACTTTACAGTACTTTTGTATGGTTCAGACTTAGCATACATTCATAGACCGAGGCGATGTTGTCATCGCTGGTTTGTGGATGCCTCGAAGACGCCGAACGGCACAGGCATTAGGATCTGGAGAGATGGAGAACCGAATGGCGAAGCCATCAGCTTAGGGGGCTTCCACCAGACCTGTGCAGAGAGCATCTTAAACTGCCCGCATGGGAATGGATCGGTCGAAATTTTTTCCGACAGCCAAGCTGCCCTCAGGGCACTACAGGCTGTCAAATTTGCTTCCGAAGTGGTACTGAGGTGCCATAGGAAGCTTGAAGAATTGGCGGAGCATCACAGCATTACGCTGAGATGGGTGCCTAGTCACTCTGGGATTAGAGGCAACGAAATTGCGGACAAACTAGCTAGAGGCGCCAGTGGTCTACCGTTCACTGGTCCAGAACCGTTGTGCGGGAGTTCCTATGGCGGTATCAAAGCCTTTGTCAGATCTCAACTCGCTGCTAGTCACCGCTCCTTTTGGAATGGACTAGTCGGCGTGAGACACTGTAAAATCCTCGGTTTTTATCCGGGCGACGAAAGACTCCGCAAGGCAGTCTCTATGAGCAGGGCCAGACTGAGACTTCTTACGGGAGTCCTAACCGGCCACTGCTCATTAAATAAGCATTTGCACCGAATGGGGCGAGTGGACTCTCCCCTGTGTAGAAACTGTGGGAGAGCAGAAGAAACTCCTGTGCACCTCCTTGCCGACTGCCCGGCAGTGGACAGAGAGAGACGGAGCTGTCTAGGGGTCGCTCGATTGGACGAACCCAGTATAAGAAAATTAACTCTCGACCAACTTGCGGACCTGTTTGTTCGAGTACAACCAGGTCGAGAGGGTTAAGACATCATGGGGGCACAATAGGTCTTAAGGCCGAGCTGCCTCACGGGGTTAAACCTGCCCATGAAAGCAAAAAAAAAAAAATTGTTCAGACTTCTTTAATTTCTGAAGAACTTATTAATTAAAAGATTTCAGACAAGAAAGCTAATTTCTCTTATAACGAATTTGTTAGGTACAGACCTAGTTTGTTTTCATCATCTTATTAGAATGTCTTCACTTCGAATAGTTATTTTTTCTTACTATAATTTTTTATGTGCAGACGGTTTCATTATAGGTACAAAATTATTAAAACCTATTCCACTCAACTATAGCACAACTAGCTAAACAATTATGGCTACAATTTGTCAGTAAAACGAAGAATATACATATACACACAGTGGTAATACACTTACCATATACACCTACTTAAATACGAACGGCACAAGTGTGTGCAATCTCACACGGTAGGAACAGAAGTTATTACCGCTATATGTGAAAACAATGTTAAAACGTTTAACTGCTCATAAAGTAGTGGTGCTCGGTAAGGATACATTTTAATGTCTCGTGTTATTATCGCCGTTGTTATTAACGACTTACCGGTCTCGGAGAGTGTTCTATAAGTTTAAACGTGGTCTCGGGCAGGTTCACTGCTCGATAAGATATGCAGTGGAATCAAATGTCATCTACATTTCATACCTCATTATTTACGTCAATGACGAGGACAGTCCGCGTGATTAATTCAAAATTTAATTACGCGAACGGTTGTTGTATTTAGGTATACGATGCGCTTGTAAAATTGACCACAGGGTATTTGGTACACAGGTGAATGTACAATTCACAATGGATATATACTTATAATTAATTCACCGATTATAGATTTGGTATCTACGTTTAAAGTGAGGCGTAAGAGAATGTTTCATCAAATCCTCTGCTGGTCTTCATAACCACACACGCACACGAAACAAGATTCCTCGGAATGTTCCCTTATAGGAAAAATAATATTTCAAAGACGGATCCGTAGAAACATTGGCATCTCCATGTCCAGTGCCGGCGGTCATCATGCGGTGGAGGGTGATGTTTAAAAGGGCAGCGGGGTGCTGGGGTAGTTGTACTGACTATGTGTACCTGTCCTGAGCGTTTGACACCGCATTCATCAGCTGTCTGCCCGGGTCGTGTCCGCGTGTCCGGGCTACGATATCATTATTAATATCCGTCGATCACGACAGAGGCCGTTTGTACGTTATAGTCGTCAAATGTTCCACATCCATATCCATTTCTTATTGTACAGTCCGTGTTAATAGCAACATTAATTTTTTGTTATGAAAATAAAAGAAGAACTACAAAACGTCAGCATATCTGTTTCTTGTTTCTTCTCTTTGGACACGTTGCAAAATTAGTACAAACCTAGGCCATTTTATGATTTTTATTAGAAAAAAAAAAACAAAACATACATTTCACAAATTTTGACACACGTGTACGAAACAATATTAAAATATAAACAATCAGTTGGAAATTTAAAACAGAGAAAATCATTTATTCATATCATTATTATGGCAGCCTTTCTTTTAATGCGTACATTCGGCTGTGTTTATAAAATAAAGTTGGCATAGTAATAAAGAATAGTTTTGAAAATCAACCCTATGTATACATATCCAACGTAGAATTTGATTTTCTTTCAAAATAAATTGGGATTCCCTATACCTAACATAAATAGTTTTCACGCGGTTAGCATTTCATTTTTCCGAGGACTACATTCAATACAATTTATTTAAATTCAGTTGGCTTAGACATCCTTACTAAATATGTATAAACGATTTATCATTATTTGACAGCATTCAAAACTCACTTTGGTTGACCTGTAAAATTTATGGTTAAAATAGTTCCAAAAAATGAAAATTTATTCTATTCAAGAGAGAAAGAATCAACATGATTTAACATGAATGCGAACAAAACTGTTTTCTTGCATCAAGGGTGTACACACAAAAATATCCGGATAGATCACATGCAACAAAAACTACGTTTGGAAGAGTACTCCAAATATTTCGGCAAACTCGAAGCGTAAAACATGAGAAAGGCCACCGACGGAATTCCATTGTAGGAAATGGAGAAAATGCGTTTCTTGTAGTCGGATCTATTATAGAAAATCCTCATACCAGTAAGTGCAAAATTAGTCAGGAAACAGAAATAAGTAAGCAATGTGTTGCCAGGATTATTAAAAATTAAAAATTTCAGCATTTCCAATTGCATCAACAGATTAGTGACTTTTGCGTATGGGTTTTGGATAAATGTGGGTAAGATTTTTTTAATTGTGTTTTATTTTCGGTTGAATGTTCCATTCATAAAAATGGTTTTGTTAACTTTAATTTTTACAGTGATGAAAATCCGCATTTCTTCCGGCTTCTAGACCACCAACACCGATGGTCTCTTAACGTATAAGGAGGAAACGCGGGCTTATTTCCATTTTCTTAATGGTAACCTTGATGGACAAAAGTTTCGAAGATTTCTGTGCTACTATCTCCAAGAGCTTTTGGAAAATATTCCTTTAGCTATAAGAGAAAGAATGTGGCTACAATTAGAGGGTACCCCAACACATTTCCATGCTAACGTTCGAGAGCATCTGAATGTTCTTTTTCCAAACAAGTGGATAGGAAGAGGTGGACCACAAAATTAGCCAGCAAAGTTTCCAGATTTGACTTGTATGGATTTATTTTGTGATGATTTAATAAGGATATAGTATATGCTACACCTCCGAGTTCCCTAGAAAATATAAAAGAAAATTTACTAAGCAGTATTAATTGTTAAAACCCCAATGAATGAATTAACTGAGGCAGTGTTCTCGTAAATTTTGTGAATCAATGATATTGACATAATGTTCTTTCAGAATATAAAGAAAACAAAATGAATTGTCTTTAAAAAAAAGTTCCAACGTTCAAGGTGAGACAACTGCTATTATATCAATTAATATGAAAGTAATTTATTTCACCAAACATCTTTTATTGGGAACACTTTTCCATGCAATTGGTATTTGATAAGCTATAAGCAGATTCCGCTACTTTTTAAGGCACAATATATTTTGTTTTGAATTATTTAACTGTGTGGGAGTGCTTTTGGGTATCTCTTAGATGGCTCATGGTGTAAATCAGCTTATTTACACTAATACCAGGTTCTTCATTATGACCTATAATGGTTACTCTTCTATGGATGTACTCCGGCATCTAAAGAAAGTTCAATATAAATATTATGCGAGAAATTCCATGCCCAGGGTTCAATAGAAACTCGAAGTTTGAAGAAAAAGTTTGTTAAATTACCATGGACACATGTTTTAGCTCGCGAAACACATTGAGAAACCTTGTAGATAACTTGAAAGATAAAAATGGGAATCAACGAAACTCGGGCACTTACAAAATAAGATGCCAGGATTGCAATAAATTTTATATTTGACCCACAGAACGGTGCATAGATTGAAGGAGCACATGGCGCTAAATCGCTATGGGAGGCTTGAATCATCCAGTTTTGCACAACACATAAATAATGCTGAACATAAAATTAACATTGAAAACCTTGAACTATTGAAAAAAAAAAATGTTTTTCGAGGGAATTAGAAGCTTACGAAACCATGTATATGAGAAAAAAACTATAACAATTTATTGAATCGGAAACTTGCGTCTCTGCACTATGTGTTGGTTGATTAATTGGGGTAAACAGATTTCTTTCTTGGTCATATTTCTTTGAATTTTTGGTGTTCTAGCAGTTAAATAGACGTTAAAACGGAGAAAACTCGCTTATAAATATAAGTTTTACAGTAGGAATAGCCAAGAATGGTTAGATATTATACCTTTTTCTTAATTCATTGTCTTCGATTGAAAATGGCAAATAGTCAATAATTTTACATTCCTTTGAAAATTTTATTATTTAGATGTAAAGTTAGAAGTTATTTCTTCCTTCGGACAGCAATATGGATATAAGATAAAATCTTGATTAGCAATACAGAAAAGTTTTACTGTTGTCATTTTATTAACTTCGAAATTCAACTAAGAAATGAAGAAATATTTAGTTTTTTTTTTTTAAGTTGAGCAAAATATCTGATCGCTATTTAATCTTCTTACAATTTGGGTAATATATAATTATTGTCGAATTAAGTAGAACTATCACACTGACAAAGTCAATGCTAGGTTTTTCCACTATCACCAAACAACAATGCACAATCTCTCGACGCGCGTTTCGCTAACCAAGTTAGCATCATCAGGAGATGATTAATAGTAAAGTAAAATTATTAAAACTACGATAATATATACAACGTTCCTGTACAGGCGCATTTTTAACGGGGAGGGGATGCCAGCCAACCCTCCGTTAAAAATTCGTCGGTTCCAAGAGTTACTCTAATTACCGATGTCGTAAAAGTATACGATCTTGAGAAAGGTCGGTAGAATGACTATATAAGGAAACATCTGTGCAAACAAGTGTTATACTAGGCACTTACCCGTCTAGTAATTTATACAATACACTTTCTGGAATTGGCCCATTGTCGGCATTCATATTGACTTTGCGTTTGGCGATTTCTACACTTTCATACGCATCTAATTTATAACTCTTGTTTACATTCTTTAGTAATTTCAAATTTTCTAGGCTAATTCTATGATTATTGTTGAAAGCGTGGTGGGCAACGCTTGATTTTTCTAACGTCCGTACTTTAAATGTGCCATGTGTTCTTTAAATCTCGTTAAAATTGATCGTTTTGTTTGCCCAACATATTCTAAATTACAATCTTTACAACTAATAGCATATATCCCTGATTTTTCTAATGTTTCTATAGTATCTTTAGGGTTTCCAAGAATTCTTTGCAGTTTGTTTCCTGAATTATACACTAAACTGATGTTAACCTTTTTAAAAATCTTACTTAAACCGCGCGTAATTCTTGGTTCATACGGTATAGATAACATTTTAGGTTTCTCTACCTCGGTCGCTAAACAACACTCAGTGTTATTCCACTAGTGATTTGGTGAAGAGCATATCTTCCAAGGTTTACCTTAGCCGAAAACACTATGTTTAACACTGCTCTTCATTTGTTTCTACTGAAGATGGCAACTTAGTTGCCGAAATACGTATTTAGATTTGTTATCTAATTTTGTGGTAAGGAATTTTTTCACCTTTCTTTTGGGATTTTTGTTATAGTTTTCAAGCCACAGTCTCCACCCATCACAGGTTAATTTTATTAATTAACTTATCTACTAGCTGCGCATCGTAACCATTAACACTAGCTATCTCCTTAATCACTCTCTTCTCCTTTTCAAACCGTTCTGTACTTAAAGGGAAATTTAATAATCTGTTTACTAAGAAATTAAAACTAGCTGTTTTATGTTGAGGACAATGGTGAGAGTCATTATGGATATACCTATACGTAGCCGTTGGTTTTCTAAACACGTCGAATTCTAAGCCATGCGTTCCGTTTCTCAACACTAACACATCCAGGAACGGGAGTGACTTATTATTCTCCAGCTCATACGTGAAATTAACAGAAGGGAATTTGCCGTTTAATTTATCAATAAATTCTTCAATGTTTGCTCTTTTTGTATTGAAAATTTTTAACGGAGGGTTGGCTGGCATCCCCTCCCCGTTAAAAATGCGCCTGTACAGGAACGTTGTTGTATATATTATCGTAGTTTTAATAATTTTACTTTACTATTAATCATCTCCTGATGATGCTAACTTGGTTAGCGAAACGCGCGTCGAGAGATTGTGCATTGTTGTTTGGTGATAGTGGAAAAACCTAGCATTGACTTTGTCAGTGTGATAGTTATTGTTACACCAAAGGTTCCAAAACCCAATTACTGAATTAAGTAGATCGAACATAAAGCTACTTGGAAAATCAAATAATTTCTTGGAGTAATTAATTTTTCTATTCCGTTAAAGAAGTTCAGACGACAATATTCGAGAATATATTGAACGACTTCTCCAAAGAGTAATTTGCACACACTTATGTACGGGCATGAAATACCAATCTAACGCGCGCTTTTAAAAATTCACGCGCTTTGCGTCGATTCCACGTCGACGTGTTTATTCTTCGAGCACGGCCAACATAAAATTACACAAGCTCGTAAACGAATGCGTGTACGGATACATGCGTATGCCCGAGCGAATACATGCATAATATGCAGAACGTATGCATATATACCGATCGATGTGGCAAAGCGTTTGTATGATTGGCGTGCTTTGTTGCCTGGAAGATGAATTCAACGGACCATTCCGCGCAATTAAGATAAAGTTGCGGCGTGCGAATTTCCGCGTTCGAAGATCGAAGTGCGTATAATATTAAAGAAGAGTCAATTTAGAGATATATTCAGTCGATGTAAAGAGGAGTACGGATTTATTATAAACCAGGTCGTTAAATCAATGATTTCTGGGAAATATAAATTATTAATACCGCTTTTCAAACATCGATTAAATAAACCTTATTAACATTCTACAATTGATTGAATATCCGTCCACATGCCGGTCCATAAATGGGAGGTGTCCTTTACTGAAGACTCATTCGAATTTTTGTCGAATCATCCTATCCCAAAATTGAAACTATATTCCGTCATTATATTCCTCAAGAAATACTTTTGTAAATATGTATATATTTATACCTGTGTACATTTGTAGAAGTTGCATTATTATATTGCTATCACAAATTGTATATACAGTAGATGAGTGATCTAGTGGGCTTATGTCTTTCTTTCATCGTTGTCATTATGTTCCTAATTTTTTTGTTTTTCATTTGTTACTACGTTTCAAATTTTCTTATGTTCCTGTTTTGTTTCCATTTTCTAATTAAAATGAAACACACACGATGTTTCAGTTTCTGTCAAAAATCACATTTAAACAAAATATTGACATAACAAGAAAACCGTTGTAAATAGGTATAGGGAAAGTCATAGCGAATCGATGCAGAATTAAATTCTGCATCTGATCATCCAATAATATACAGTGATGGGTGAAAACTATAACAAAAATCCCAAAAGAAAGGTGAAAAAATCCCTTACCACAAAATTATTAAATATCAGTACAGTAAACGAAGTAGGTTAGAACTTGATTTATATAATTTGCATTTAGGTTTAACCAAAAACCTTAATAATTACGAACACTAAGACTGGTGTCGTTTTCAGAGAAACGTCATTGAAATTTGCGATCACAAACTCAACATTAAAATTCGCACTTTAAAAAATTTTAATTTTGTGGTAAGGGATTTTTTCACCTTTCTTTTGGGATTTTTGTTATAGTTTTCAAGCCACAGTCTCCACCCATCACAGGATATCATGACTTCCCGGTCTACGGAGTACAACAGGTTCCACAGTCTAAGGAGTAAGATTTTATTGTTGAAAGCTGATATTAATTTCTTGAAACGGTGCAAACGGAGTAAAGTTTTTCCTAAATTCATAAAAGTTGATGTATCATCGAATTGTAAAAGTAGTAACCAAGTAATTTTTCACGCGAAAACCAAATGGCTGAATTCGGAAATTAAATATCAGTACAGTAAACGAAGTAGGTTAGAACTTGATTTATATAATTTGCATTTAGGTTTAACCAAAAACCTTAATAATTACGAACACGAAATTTGCGATCACAAACTCAACATTAAAATTCGCACTTTAAAAAAATTTTGTGGTAAGGGATTTTTTCACCTTTCTTTTGGGATTTTTGTTATACAATAATATACAGGTTGTCCTATTTGAAAAAAAAAGAACTTTCTCAACTTTGAAGATTTGTAATTGGTCATGCAGTTTTGGACAGCCTGTATGCGACAAATCAATTGTCAATGTGGATTTCGAAAGTGTCATTCTTGTGCTTCCATCTACCCTAGAAGTGTTTATTACCAGTCGAAAATGGGCAAAAGATACTGTGTTGCAAATAACGCTACATCTTTCAAAATTTTCAAAAAAATCAAGATATCTAAGTAGCAGTTGAAAATAGGTATAGGAAAACCTATTAGAACTCATCATAAAATTTTCTCAGGAATTTAAAAATGAAATAATATACAGGCTGTTCCATTTAAAATAAGAAAGTTTATGGCGACTTCCGGTATAACCGGAAATAAATATTTTAAAATGAAAGAGAATCTTGAATAGCCCCGGATTCTAAAAATTCACAGTTCCAGGTTTTTTCTAACCTCGGAAACTTCTAACGAACGGCTACCGTGGAAAACCCTGTATATTTTACTTCAGATTTAAAACCTTTAAATTAATCAATTTATAATAATAACACATAGCTATATAATAACAGATAATAAGCAACTATTTAATCCCTATTTAAAGAGAACATTTTGAATTTAGAATATCAAATTATTACACATAAACATAGAACATTCACATCGCTATAGGAAACTCAAAGAAAGCGCTAATAAAAACGATTCGTTTATCTTTAAGTATTGTAGTTCACATAACTGTTAAATAAATTCATGTGTACCGATGTTAAATGCCTGATGACATTTTTAAAGGTTGGTATACCTGACCGGAATGATTAAGCAGTTCTACAAACAGATTTGAATCGATTTGTAAAAGTCAAGTCTGGAGAAATGAGCATCTGATATTAATAACCGAACTTTGGTAGGTATTAAATGCGGCTAGATATTTTCGTTCCGTTGATGATAAATGGTCATGGAATTAAATACGTGATAAATTCGCCTCTCTTAATTTAGACAATTTGTTTTAAACCGGGAGATTGTTATCGGTTATATAATTTTTTTCTTTTCAAATTCATCGTATCCCCCTATAACCAAAATATTAAATTGTAATATATAATATATTCCTGTATAAAGTTTGTTCTACTACTGTTATACAGGTAATATACAGGCTGTCTCAGTTAGAGTAGGGACCGACGATATCTTGGAAATTCAAATAGCTGCAGTGATGGAAAAAAAAATTCATACTTACGTGGCATAGAACAAATCCTACACCAGGTAAAATTTTTTAATATAAAAATTACCTCATATTAAATTATAGTGATGGCAGAAAAGCATTTATTTAATGGCAAAGAAAAGCATTTATTTAATGGCAAAGGGAAATATAAATAAAATATTTTTAAATTCCAATCGTGACCGCTAGGAGGCGCAGTTGACAGGATCAACGGTAAATTTTAAATTAGCTAGAAAAAATTCCAGAATAAGCTATAATTTTAAATGCTTTATTAAAAACCTTAGTAAAATACGCACCACTTTGGTTAAAGACGTTTTGTCATATTTTGAGTTATAAGTTTAATGGGCGTTTCTGAATTTTGAAAAAGAAAATCTGCTACAACTTCTGTGGTTTTTACCCGAATTTAAAAAACTTCGTCACAATTTGTACTAACCGTTAGTTTTCAAGAAATGTACCAGATGGCGTTGTCTCTAACTGTACGAATTTTTCTGAATTATTTCTAAAAATTTAAATAATAATAATTTTATTGGCAATGCGATCTGCAAAAGCAAATAATGTCAATTTTGATACACATATATACATACAACAATTCATGTAACACCATGATACAAAAAATAAAAGAAAAATGTAAAAGTAGTTATAACACTAGGCATGAAACTCATCCACGCTATAATAGCAAGGTGCCTCCTCAAATGTAACACTATGCCTTTCTTATGTTGTGACTGAACGGCTTTGGCGGTCAAAGTACGGGCGAAAACCGCGTAGTGATATCTTTTTCCGTTTTCCAAATTTACTGTTAACCCTAGCAACTGCGCCCCCTAGCGATGATGTTTGGAATTTAAAAATATTTTCATTAATTTCTCACTTTAGCCATGAAATATTTTTCATCACTATTGTAGTTCACCTTACACTTACTGGGACACCTGTATATGATGAATATATTGAGGTAAATATAACGTGCATAGCATACGTCGCAGAAGCTCGTTTTAAATAACTAAAAAATGTCTATAATCCTTCGAATGAATATCTCTAATGAATCATGTCTTGTATTTCGTTTCTACCGTATTTATGTGGATAAACCTTACTTGAGACGGCCGCGCAATTTGAGCCCAACATAAAATGACATGGACCACCATGACGGCAATATTTTAGGATGTGACAATATCGTGCGTGCCACGTCTTAAATACTAATCGAAGCATTACGTTCCATATGGATCGATGTCATCTCGAACCGATCGTCAATAGCGCTAACGACGAAGCAGTAGTGCCACTAAATGGGTTATCGGTACGCCAATTTAGCGCGCCATGCGAAAACGAAAACAACATTGAACTGACCACGACGCGACGCGGCAGTGATTCAGACATATGCGCGTAACCTCGATTGCCAAAACTTCATGTAAAAGACAAATCGTATACGCGCTCTTATTATGTCTTTCTTCGACATGTACCAATTAATTTTGTTTTTAGACGTAGGTAATGCTTTATAGATTGTTTGCGAGTGTGAAGTAGTAGTGGTTCCATTTTGACAAGATTTAATTCTGGAAGAGGGCAATTTGAATCCAAAACGCGGCACATTTTTTCTTTGCTCAATATGCTACGTGCGTCAAAAGTGAGTCAATACCAGTATAGAAAGAAAATATTATATTATATTGTATTGTATTGAGGTAAGATAGCATCCGCAATGGTCGATTATCCGTCCCGTTGTAGAGCGGATGTTATCTTTAACCGTCCAGGGGCACGTAGATGGCACTTGTGCCGCAATCACATGTTTTTTAAATGCAAGCGCAAAAGCGCGCTCACTCGAGGGTTAAAGTTCATCCAACAAGTTCAGGCCCTTAAGGTAGTTCACAATCTTTTTGAATGAGGTCTTTTTCAGGTCTTTTAGGGAAAGGTCAACCTTCCCAAAGATGTCATATCTGATTCTCGTTGTGGTGAGGTAGTGGCAGAAGATATGCTCAACTGTTTCAAACAAATTATCAATTTCCATCTGACTAGGAGACCCAATGACTTGGCAAGCATAATTTAGCGACACTGAGGGCCGATATTCTTCTGCGAAACTTGTTCCTATCACTGTGCATTCATTGCGTTCTAATAAAATCAAGTTCTCCAACGTCCAATGTTGCAGAACATCCCCACGTCATTGGACGAGTTTTAAATAAATGCGAGTTCCATGGCCGACATCCGAGAAAGAAGTCTTTTCATTTCGCAAGCAATAAAACAAAGCTACTAGACTACGCTCAGGAATATAAAACCAACACTGTTCTTTCTTCCAACGAAAGTAAATTCGAGATAATCGGTGGGCAAAAAACACAGAAATATTTGGAGGAAGCAAAACGAGAAGTTCTCTGCCCTTTAACATACATACGGTTAAGCATGGTGGTTTTTCCATTATGGTGTGAGATTATTTGCTCGCGTCTATAAACATTTTTTTTCTCCAACTTTACGAGTTTTTTTTTTGTATTAATTTTACTGTTAACGATTAAATCTTTCAGTTGTTGTAAAAATTGACGTGCAAATATTTTCTTTTCATAATTGTGAGAAATGAAAAAAACGTGCTTGGTGTTGATTCACATTTGTTGGTCATATTATCTACTAAAACGGCTCTATTAGATCTTAAAATACATGTTTCAAATGAATTAGGAAACGGGAAATGTCGTAGCGGCACACGTTTTAGATCTTACCAAAGCGTTTGGCAGTGTTTTTCATATCCTACTACTACATAACCTAAAGTTTGAGAAAATAGGTATTCGATGGGGTCTTCTGTTTTTCTTCTTCTTTCTTATAAGTACGTATTTTAGGTGTCAGTTCCTCCTATATCCATTCTTCTATCTTTTTCTATTTCTCGTTTCTTCCAAAGCCTTTTCCTATTCCTGCCCTATTTCGAGTATTTCATTTTCTGCTTGGTCTCTCTCTTCACCATTTAGCTACGCTTCTTGTATATCCATTATTTTTCTTATGATTCTGTGAATCTCCATTGTTGTTGTTGTTTCCTTTTTATTCTTTCAATGATCTTGTTTTGTTTTGTCTGATATCTTCATTTTTAATCCTATCCCATTTGTTCCCACTATTTTTCTTACATGTTTTGTCTTAATTCTAAATGGAATTCTTTCATCTTTCTTGTCTGAATGACTAGTTTTAAAATGCATAAGTTATTATTGGTATTGTCCCCCTTCTTTGCCAGTACTATCTTATTCAGTCGGTAGTATATTTTCGTTGATTTGTTTCCTCTTTTTGTTATTTCCGCGTTTATTTTTCCATCCTTTATCACCATGCTTCCCAGATATTCGTATAGCGTGCCCTTCCTACCCTTTTTCTATGCCTCGTTAAATGTAAAAACATTTGTGTTTGGCCATATACGGTGCTTCTTTCAGTTTTCTTTTTGTGAAGTTGTCCTCCCTTGCCAGAATTGTCGCTTTGTCTCATTCCCTTTGTCCCTGTGATCTTCTACCCAAGCATGTTGAGCCAAGCGAGACCCAGTCGAACCAAATTTTTGGTTAACAATCTCCCGTAATGGGATGTCACCTAGTAGCACTGATGAGCCTTGGTTAGGCGAAACGCGGCGTCTGTTAATAATGATTGTTGGTTATCAAACTTTCAATGACGGAAAGCGTTATTTCTTGTATTAAACATTAAAAAATTAATAAGATCAATAAATGAATCAAGTTTAAAAGTACTTATCTCTTGTATAAACAGTAAGTGTAAAGCTCATTTAATAGCGGGAATGCAGACGAATATTTTTTTAAATGTAAACGAAGTTATTAATATGTAGACCCTTTACGGTCAGAATTTAATCTAGGTATTCTTAAAGGTAAGAAAGTAAATATATGTACGAGTACTACCTTGATTGTCACGTTGTTTACGGTAAAAAATCATTTTCCTCGTTTTAATAAGGCGAAGTAATCCCTTCGGATACAGCCCAAGACTAAAGTACAAGACGAACTTTACCGAATAACATTTCATAAAACTCCGTCGGTTTTTCACGAGTGGGTGGATGTTGATATTGGTGTGGTTGGCATGCTGTTTTGTTGTTGGTACATACCTGTAAATAAACAGTTCAATTTCAGTAAACATGACTCAGATAAACAAACGGTAAAATATATAAGTACCTACACATATGCATAAGCGATGCATGAACAGAGGGTCTATGTAATTATGTCGTATATTCTTTAAAGCACTTAACCTATAATAAACGCGGTATGAATATACACTCCGCCAAAAAAGTATCGCATAATTTAGTTTTGAATCATAAAAGTATCGCATAATCTTTGTTTGTAGCATAAAGTTGTAAATATACTTTAATGCGCTCTAAGATATAATTTCTATGATTGTTTAAATAAAATACAGGCCAAATAAAAACAAGAACTCATACTTGAGATTTTTATTAAAACAAGAAATTATAATTTTGGAAAGAAAAATGTCATAACAGTAGCTTTTAATACTGAGTATTGCCACCTCTGGCTCTTATGACCGCTCGCATACGGTTTGGCAGAGATTCGATTAACCTCCGTATATAAGCCTGATCCAAATTCTCCCACTCGTCACGGAGAGCATTTGCTAGTCCATGCAGGTCCGCTGGGGCAACATTTTGGGTTCGTATCCGTCTGTGAAGGAGGTCCCACACGTGCTCGATAGGGTTCATGTCCGGACTTACCGCAGGCCAATCTAAAACTGGAATACCAACATCGTTAAGGTATTCCTGGACGATTATTGCAACATGCGGTCGTGCATTATCGTGCATTAACATGAATTCGTTTCCTATAATTGGCGCATATGGTACTACATGTTCTTCTAAAATGTCCGTTATATACCTGTGGGCAGTCAGTGTACCTCTGTCTACTGGTACTAACTCTGTACGACCTGTTAAACAGATGCCTCCCCAAACCATAATAGAGCCACCAGCGAAATTAGGTCTAGGTCTGATATTACACTGCGAATAGCGCTCACCGTCTCGTCTGTACACTGAGATACGCCTATCTGAGGTGTAAAGACCAAATCTTGACTCATCTGTGAAGAGTATATTGGCCCAGTCATTAATGTGCCAATTTACATGTTCTATGGCAAACCTTAAGCGAGCCACTCGGTGGTTCCTAGTGAGACGAGGGGCTGTTACAGCTACTCTAGCTTTTAATCCACTCTGTCGTAACCTATTCCGAATAGTTTGAGTACTCACACGAGTATTTCTGACTCTAGCCAAGTCGTTCTGCCATTGTCTCGCAGTTACATGTCTTCGACGTAATGCTTGTAGTAGTAAATAGCGGTCATCTTGGCGAGTAGAACATCTTGGACGACCTGGTACAGGTCTTCTACTGTAAATGCCTGTTTCCCTATATCTGGCTACGGCTCTAGAAACACTTGACTGATTGATGTTCATCAAATTAGCAACGTATGCTTGAGATCGTCCATCTTCGATTAAAGCAACTACAGCAGCCACTTGTTCTGAAGTTAAATTGCTCATTTTAGTTTTAAAAGCGTTGGTACAGAACTCTGACTTCGCACTTTAAAATTTGTCCGTATAGGAAGACTTTCAATAAACAACTGAACAAACCTTACACATATGCATTTTTCTAAATGTGTTCTTTTAGAAAAAAAAAAGTAAAAACGCTAAGTTCCATTATTTTGTTAGTGTTTTTTTATAGTTCACATACACGAGGCAAACTTTTTGTGAACGTATAAAAATATCTTGGTTCATAAATGCCCTTTTTCAGTTTATGCGATACTATTTTGGCGGAGTGTATAAAAGAAAATAATTCGTTCAACTCTTAAGCCATTTTAGAAATTGATTGATTTCATTCGATAGTGTAGCATTATTGATCGGACGTATATTACATTGCACCTTTGTTTCAGCATATTAAACGATATGTAAATCGGTACATATGTAAAATGTAGTCTAATGCATTTAGATTTCGAGCTCGCATTACAATTTGTGACCACGTAGAGTCTAATAGAGTCTAACAACATTTGCATAAATGCAAATTTACAATGCAGACTTTTGCTAATAAACAAGATAACTGTGTTGTACATAATAATTATGAAGACATTACTTATGGAATTATAGGTTAGATATATAAAAAAAAAGTCAAAAACGCTTGTTCACAGAAAAAAAAACATGTCAACAATTGTAACACCAATTCCTACAAATTGTGATAATTCGGGACGACGCCAAATTGTTGTAATTGCCCGAATATTATTGTAGGATTTTTATTGTGGGATTTTTTCCTTATAAATTGTAGTAATATAATCTTACAATACTGTAGGAATATTTCAAATGTATTGGGTAACGCTTTCGGATTGCAGATTAGTAATAAAAGCAACAGCAAATATAAAGTAATCGCGTGTTAGAATACTTTTTTTTACAACAAATGTGAAGTTAAATGCAACCATATTGTAACAAAATATCTAAGATAGTGTTATAATATTCACTGTATATGTAAGTTTGAACTGTTGATAGTTAATGTTTTAGAATGTTAGGTTCATTTGTAGTATTTTAACATTAGCTATAACATGAAATAGCATAGAGTACTAGATCATTGTAGTAATTTTTGTAACAATGCGCAGTGCGGATTGCTGCAAATTACTGAATATTCTACGTATATAATATATATAAAAGGGTAATAGAATAATGTATATACATGTTCGGTGAAAAGCATTTATTAGTTTCCGTTTGAGCCATTGGAGATTATCGGTTACTACAGTGTCGAAATCGCACTCTAAATTTTGATCTAAAAGTAAGGATACTAAAGTTAGAATTGTCGTATCCATAACGATATAATATGCATTGACAATTTAACCGATTTAGAAAAAACTTCAGTAATAAACACATGTACAAGTGTACGGTGCTTCACGGTTATACGGGTTAGGGGTGCCGGAAGATAAATATTTATTCATTACTTACTGATAAATGGCTGGATTAAAATATTAAAATTCCAGGAACTTCACGTTTCCTTCACATATGAATCCATCATTAATAATTTGTAAATGCACAAATATGGCACAAACGCACATACACAAAATCGCGCAATGATCAGGTAATGATGCAATATGTTTACCTAAACATGCGCAAATAGAACACGACGAACTACCAATAGGAACGCTAGGCTTGGTCACTCCACTCCGATTGTTAACGAATTCTAACGAAATGCTATATTTTATGTTTTAAATTTTTTTGTGGGAAATATAGAAATTATTTGTTTAGGTAATCACTAATATAATTATAAAGTTTTCAAGAACAAAGCATAACGTCCTTAATGATATTTGCAAAGTGGAATAACTTATATTTATAATCGAAAATGTACTATTACAAAACCGCTACAAAAATTGATAAAATTTTGCTGTACAGTTAGTGGCACAGTATCATCAATTGATTGAATTGTTCATATAATTTCTGTTCCTACTCGCTTGTTTCAAGAAAATTAATAATGTATTTTTTTGTGATGCATTTTTTAAATGCACTATTGATTTCCCTGTAAAATTTTATATTTCGTTAAACTACATTGAAAATGAAACGTATAGCAGACAGAACTTCTTTGCATTTTTAAATTAAAATATGACATCATAAGTTTTAAATAAAATAAAATTGAAAGCAAGAGTATAATAATACCATTACAGTAAATTTATTTATAGAATAATAGATATTAGGTGCAAATAGTTCTAATTAATTTTATCCGTTCATACCTATGATTTGTGTGTGTATATACATACGTATAATACATACATATGCTAGGTATGTCTTTCTCCTAGTAATAACCACGCCACGTTTCTTCGAATCAATAATCGTTGGAATTAAAATGACATCAATTATTTTAATAATACTCCTATTTCATAGCCACCCACGATACAGTCAACAACTATGCATAGGTATTAGCGCATATTACAACGAAAGGAATATGGACGCTAACACCTGTCAGCGTCTACACACGGCGAAATTTCCATGCAAAATTATGTCTGGATACCACGGCGATTAGAGCGGATGTTACAATCAAATATAATGGCCCTATCCAATGATGTGCATTCATTGATTGTTCTACAGAAATAGTCTATATAATTGTGCTGCGTCGTGGCGTTAGGGCGTTGAAACATCGAAATGGTGCACAGTGATTTTAGCACATAAAAACACCCTCATAAGACCACATGACCACATGCATATAGCTGTTATAGTTTTTTTATTGTACGGTTATTGATCTCTTTCTAAATTGTATGTCAATTTTATTTTAATTTAATATGAAAAGGATTATTCATTTTTAGTAAAGAGGTTTCTAATTTCAATTATTATAAAAGTTATAAAGATTAATTTTAGTGAACCCTTTTAGAGTAGACTCTTTGAGAAGGTAATACTTATTAATAGATCAATAATATCAGATTTCCAAATATTTACTCTGACTACTGTAAGTTCCCTTTTAACTTCTTAATAAAACACTTTTATTAATTTACGTCTATGTAATACAATAACTATAACAACAATTCTATCTAACCTCTAACGTCTCTTCACCTTCACTTCTGTAGCACTACTACTCCTACCAACCTATTTTATTTTAGGGAAATTGGATATTGCCAACACTACTGTCAAGATAAAATCAGTCAATAGCGTTTGCAACTGAATTACCACTTTGGTGCAACCAGTTTATAAACTTGGTGTCATTGAAATTATCGTCAAAATATATTTCATAACAGGACGTTTACTTTTCTTTGCTTTTTTTTGTATTACCTCTACGCTTTGTTCTTTTATAGTAATATCCTGTTTTGCATGCACGCTATACTATAGATTTTTCACATATTAGTCACACATGGAGCAAGTGCCCACGATCGGATGCTTCAAAGCCCAACAAAAGAAAAAAAAATAACACGAGGAAAAAAAGGAATACAAAACAACAGGGACACGTTAAAAATATTCGTACCGTTAAAACTGTTAGGCGAGTAGTATATAAAATTGAGAGAAATCAAATGACAAAGTTTACACCCTACAATCAGAGAGTGTGTGCGGTGATATATGGGCAATGGGCAGGCTTGTCGGGCCTTATAATAACAGAGCGGCTTAATAATACCTCTCAGGTGCAGTGTTGGTATAACATAACCTCACAGACGTACGGGGCCGCGCCGTCAAAGTTAGCTGCGCTTTGGGCAATTACCAAAAAACAAAACGAGAAAAAAGAAAGAGAGAGAGAGGAAACAATAAAACGCTAATATGTGTCAATTGAGTGTCTGGTTTCTAATAAAAATGTTCGGAGCACGTGCAAGCTTCGCCCATACAGTATATGGCTCGGTTTTAAAATGCGTGTGACCATGGCCCGGGTATACGCACAGCAGTTTTTAGCGGTCCCTTGAATTAAGACGCTCGATTTGGTAATGTGAGTTTAGCCAATTTCGATTTTGCAATAACTACATATGGGAGTCAAAATGTTACATTGAAACGAACGGATTAGTTTATGTAATTACAGCTCCTAGCCACCGTGTGTCTAGCTATCTTAAAATAATAGATTTAATATTATATATCGCACAATTAGTGTGCAGCAGTTGATTATATCTTTAATTAATTATATAATAATTAATTTTATACCATGTAAAAATATTTAGAATTAAACCTTTTATAATAAAATTACTATCACTTAGGCGTAAAGTTATTTGACAAAGATCTTTAATAAAACTTGCTAAAACTTCTTTTTTAAAATATATTTTACCATCAAAAGTTTTTATATTACACTACGTCAAATAATTTATAAAAGTTTTATCAAAATATCAGTGCTGGTGTGTCGATAAGACTATATATGTATTTATTTATTATTATTTATATATTATTTATTATTAACCGCTACTTTTTAAGGATATTGGTAGTTGTGGGAGAAAAAATAAATGTAATTTTTATAAGTTTGAGGTTTTTTTATCGGCTTCAGACACGACAATACCTAAATCTTCAGGGATGTTGAAGATGTCGGCGGATTTAATTATTACCATAGATAAGGATGTAACATTAGATGGCGGTTTGGGTACTGCCATTTTGATGCATGCCCAGAGTAGTATGTGGAACAAATTAACGTTTCTGTATGTCGGTATATTGACTTCGATAATAATTAATGATTTTTTTTTATATAAAGAATGTTTCACGAACTTTTACCGCCACTTTCAGAGTGCATTCCTGGTGTTATTTGGAGCAAATAATGTAAATAAAGCAAATTGATTTGGCTTATAGTTGGGTTTTTTTTTATAGGTATTAGAAGTAAAAAATTGGTGAAAAAGATTCACAACAACAAATTCAGCAATAAATCGCAACAGAAATTGAAACTAACAAACAAAATGGGTCTAATTTTCATACATTACAAACATTTAACTAATTTATCTCAATCTGTCATTAGATATTCAAAGATGCCTCCTTCTACTTCCAAGCACTTCGTCGTACGGATATGAGTCGTGTGTGTCGCGCTCCGTAAAGTCTGAGGACTGTTCCTTATTACTTCTACAGCGTTCATAATTCGTTGAAGAAACTCTTCACGTATTCCAACTTTCAGCTCGTACACCTTCTCTTCTATCCACCCTCATATGCAATAGTCACGTGGTGGTACGTCCAGAGATCTCGCTGGCCATTCATGAGGACCTCTATGCAGGAACATTTTAAGACTTCAAGGCTTCTTCTGCTAAAAATCAACTGTCGTATCTCACTTTTCTTACTAACTATAATTTCTCCCCAAAAGAAACGCTTTTCTAAATTACGTCAGGAGCATACCCTGTTAGTGCCGGTAAAACTTTGTGAAACACCCTATATAGGTGAATGGATAGTGGAATAAGTAATGAACTAGAAAGTAGGGGCCGTTAACCCAGCCAGCTAATTAGGCGTTTGATGACGGATTAAGACCCAACTCAGCAGACCGGCTAAACTGCACCATTCTCCGCTCCTCATCCCCTCAACCCCCCACTATTGGTTTGGGATCATCGGTACAGCCTGTATATTAGTTTGCGCGTCTCGCTTTTTTTTTTTTAATTTGTTTCTTTGTTTTTCAGAAGCCTCTCACTTGAAAAAAAAAACTCGACGTCACGCAACGCGTTAAAAAATTTGTAATTTCATATTTTTTAATTTTTCTCAATTTTTCGTTTTTCGTTTTTTTTTTTTTTTCAAACTTGTCACTCGACGTTACGCGTCGCGTGAAAAAAATTTAATTTCTTATTTTTTTAATTCTTCTTTTTTTTAAACACGTCTCACTTTAAAAAAACTCAATGCTGCGCGTCTCGCTGTCTTTTTCTTCTTCTTTCTTATTTTTTAAATTGTTCTTAATTTAACTACATATATTTAGTACGTCAATTAATTTTGTTATGTCAAGTGGATAGAGATTAAATTTATTATTACCTAAATAGAACACCTCCAAATATTTTCGTTAGATTTCGTTCCGTTTGTTTAACCCAACATTCTTCTAAAATTTCTGACGTTGCTGTATGCTCCTCTATTGGAAATAACTTTGAAATCTTTCCTAATATTTTATTAAATTATATAAATATAATACGATATTACAACTGGCAATCGCGGAAAATTATTGCATTTACATGCATCAAAATGGCCGTATTGAAATGATTTTATTTCGGATGCTCATCCGTCATCTAATGTTATAATCCTTAAATATGTTCGGAAATCACGAATGTAATTTAATCTCGCTTTGGACTGCTACTACACAACATAGATCATCGCATTCCCAACAGTCAAATATCTTTAATAAAATATTGAATGAAAAGACAAATATGATAGAAGAAGTTTTATGAAAGTTAACCTATTACACTATAAAAGTTGTTTAGATCTTCGTCAAAGAACTTTTATAGTGTAAAAAATAATTAATTGCACGTTTTTGAAACAAGAAATGATGTCTTATAGATCTTATTAAACCTACTTAATAAATAACAATTGCATAATACATCACAAAATCATGACGAAACGTATGTAGCTAGTCGACGTTCCTCCTCATGTTACCGCACTACTTCGTGAGTGCACGAAAATGGGTCACTGTAACACGTAGAAATTAACAACTACTCAAGAAACAATGCAAAGTCGTTAAGTATGTAAGTATACTTCGTGCTTTCAGTTTCCCCAAAGACGATGTCGGAATTTAACTAATTGAGTGTGACAATCATTAAATGCGAGGTATTTAACTGGTTGAGATGAAGAGACTAGTTAAATACACTTGTTGGTTTTACGAAATCGTAGAGGAAACTTGCTTTAGTTAAAGGGTATAGGTGTAAGTTGATTAAACCAAAAATTAATTTATTCATTAAACAGCGTCATCAATATTAATTATTAACTTGATGTAAACAACATCGCAAACAGTTACACATACCTACTGACGCCACCGAGTATTGTTGTGCGTTTCTTACAATGTTGTACATACGCAATGCTTTTGAAGAATACTACTTGCCAAAACAAGAGTATGGTATTCCGATGATAAAAATCTCCCACACCGGAAACGCCAGTTTATTTAAATATTATATTTACTAACGCGTTGACGAAGACGGGCAGTAGCCGCGCTGGCAAATTTATGTTTCTCTCACATTACTCCTACGCCGTTGCGAATACAAACTATCTAATTGACGACGATTGAAAAGCATGTGAATCCCTAATTTGATACGTTGCCTGTGTTCCCCAGAGTTCTGAATAGTTACACGTATAAATGTTGTAAAAGTCACGGCATCTATGCAATTTATTACATGAAAATCAAAGGTATGTAATTAAACAACTTTGCACTGGTTCTTTGAATAATACGATCCGTTTATATATCACGAATATAAAAGCGTTCTAAAATTATAAAACTTATCCAACTAACTTAAAATTTATTCATAAATAAACATGTACAGTCGTGGACTTTCTGAATGACCGTGTAAATTGCAGCGAGCTGTGTCTAGCGCATGCTGTGAGCGTAGCGCTATCTCGCTCACTGCAACTTAGGCGGTCATTCTTAAGTCAGCGACTGTATATGATAGATATTATTGTTTCTTTATTTGGTTAACTGGATCTCTAGAGGGCGCTGATGACTGTAAAATAGAACTTGTACTTTCAAAGGCGTAGGTCCTAGATCTTACAGACGAAAATAAACTCGTAAGTGTGCTTTGCTCTGTAAATTTCTTTTCTTCTTGATAAATTTCTTTATAGCATCTTAAAAGTGCACTAATTCTATGTTCAACTTTATTAAACCGTTTAGCATTTGGACCCGTAACCTAAAGTTCCAACGTATAGCACAGTGGCTCGGTTTTTAAGAAAGGCGGACATAGGATTAAAGTCGTAATGTTGTTTAGCAGAAAACTGTTTGCAGTAGCAAAGTGAACACTGATCAACATTTGTCATGCGCATTTTTTTTTTATAAAAATGAGCCTTTTATGTTTAAGAAAAAAACATTAAACAAAAAAATGTATTATATTTTTTTGCTTCGTCCGGTATCAAAGTGTAGCAGTCAAATCTTATATTCTGGTGAGAACCTAGCATCCTTAACACGACTGCATAACATCTACATGAATTGAAAGTTTAAAATCACAGGGTCTAGCTTTTTATCATTTTTCACAAGTTTTTGATTTAAAATGACCATAGAATATTACTTTTCGGTATTCTAAACTAAACACACAAGATTTGTTTTTATCAAATTTTTAATAACACATTAGTGGATCGTTCTCGGACTGCATATTAAGTATGTCAACATTTTCTTGCTGATATCTATTTTCTATTTGTTCTGTTGCTTTTTCAGACTCCGACAAATGTTCAATAGCTTCTGGAGAGCTATTGGGGAATAGCTGTATTTCGCTCGAGTCTGCGATATATACGGATCAGAACTTATTAAAAGAATATGGAGCTAGTCTTCATTAGTTTGAATTTTGTTGAATTTTCTTGTGTGACCCTCACGAACTCGTCTAAAATTTTTGTTTCTCGCTTCACTCGCCTCTTCCGAAAGAATGCCAATTGGCAGCAAGCCAAAATGATGACAGATATCTGCACCATGTATTATAAGTTTGTGCACACTAGCTGGCATGTAAAACCAGGGGTAGTGGTGAACAAACCGCTCAGCTGTTTCTCTGTAATAAACTCTAAATTTTCTTCTAAATGTGGATAGCAGATCCAGATGAAATTCTTTGAAGAATAACTGCAAATCGCTTCAATAGATCTTGGTCAGTATTAGTAATCTCAGCAGTAATAGGTTCATAATGATAGTAGCCACTTTTCCGTCGATCACCAGTCGTGTGTTTTATCTCTTATCTTATATCTTATATCTTCTTTGATTTCAGCTTATTGCTTGATGTATTCCGCAGTTTTCTTGCAAAATTCAAATCTAACGGGCCTGCAATAATGAATTGAGGAGACCTTTGGGTTGTCCCATAGGGTGCAATGTTTTTAAACCGACCTCAGTGGAAGAAGACTTGCCATAATAACAGATGAATCACTGCAATCCACATTTTCACTTCGTTGCTTGTATGTGCTTCGTGAAGAAGCGGCGTTGAATCCCTATTTACCCCTGCTAAGTAAACAAACCAAATTGTTATTTCATAGCTAGGTTGCTTTGTTTCTACTTAATCTAAGGTACTGAGGTAATATAAAATGTCATAAACACTTTATTTTTTCATAGTGTTATATTAAAACTTTTTTGTTCACAATTAAATTTTCAATCAAACTGCAGTAAAATATACAGGCTGTTTCATTAAAAAAAAAAGATGGTTTTAGTGAATATCTTGAAAACGCGATGCTCAATTGTTCTTCTGTTTTCACCAGCGCAATCTCTACGTGAAATCGCAGAAATAAGCCCATTTAACTGATTTCGTAGCTCGAATAATAACGAAGTTGGTAAGTAGAAGCAAATACTATATTGAAGAACTAGTTTCGTAAGACACGAATTCAAATTGAATAAACGACTACCTAATCACAAGTTTAGTACAGTAAGCCTTACAAAACGTGATTTTTATGCTATTATTTGTTATTAGCGTTTCAGAGATATTAGAATTGTGAAAGAAATCACGGTGTGTTCTTTCATTAAAATATGTTTTATTTGTAAGATCTGTATCTACGTACAATAAAACTAAAAATGAAATACACATAAAAACTAATATAAAATTTGATAGGATAAGTAATTAATGATGCCTTCTATTCTATCATAGATGGCGCTGGTAAATTATTACTTATAACCCAAAATATTTTTATGATAAATACAAATCCGAAATTTACTAATCCAAATATATTTAGAATCTCTATTCTACATATCATTACGTTCATATATTGCAAGAATGATTTATAGAAGAGTGTTCAACGTATTTCAATAAATGAAATAGGTACAAATAGTTTATTTAAGAGGGCATAGTGGACAGTTAGGTTAGAGGGGGTCGCCTTATTTATGTGGGCAGACGAATTTCGTAGAAACGTGCCGTAAAAATGGCGGTAAAATGTAAATTAGAAAATTTATTGTGTTCTTGCGGTTTCTTCCGATGGCACAATGTAAAAGTGCGAACGTTGGTACACACGCGCCGGCACTGGTGCAATTTTACCCTTCATTAAAAGTTATGTTTACGCCATAACGTAAGTGTGTGCAATTAAATGACGAACAATATGAAGTGCACAATAAATTCCTAACAATATGACCATGAGAACGTTTAAGAACTATGTTTCTGTCGTAAACGATAGTAAAAAATAAATGCGGGTGTCTGGGATTGAAACTGTTTATTTAAATTTTCCTATTTGTTGCTGCAAAAAATAAATTTCCGAACAGCGGGGTTCACAGAAAGTTATTTTGATTAGCAACAGAAATTCAAAATTAAAATTTATATATTGTAGAATTTCGTAATTGGATTTTACATTACTGAAATGAAAGATTATGATTATAACACCTCCCCTCAATTTGGTTTTACATAACAATTAATTGTACAAAAATGTATTTAGTTCACTAATAGGCGCGTAGGCATAAATTTCCGCGCAGTCAGACGTTACGTTTTCCTTCCACGACTTCTGTTTCACTTGATGGACCGTAAATTTTCCGATTGAGTGATCCGCATCCGCCGGTTTTCTTCTTCGCCTGTTCCGAACGCAAGGTCTTTCGCGTCGACTCAAAACGGGTATCCGCTTTCTCATCACGAGACGTGTAATTTTTTCTTCATCGGATCCGAAATACTTTCGAAAATGAATTATGCCTCTCCTCTTGCTCGGATCCGCAATTTCCTGAATCCGCCACAGCTCGAAACGAGTGTATTAACTCTATCTACCATCTCTGAATGAAGGAAAAATTATGACCGTGTTTCATTACGCATGCCGCTTACCTACCTGTGAAAGGTTGGGCAATGTAAAAACCATAAAAACTTTTATATAGGTACTTTGTACTGTGGTACTTTATATAATATAGTTGTTTAATTCCCGGATTTTGTGGATTTTTTTTTAGATTGTAGGTATATAATAACAAAGTTTTTGTAAAAAAAAGTTAAATACATTATCGTTTATGGGTTCTTGGCTATATTTGTCGATATTATACTGTCAAAAGGATTGTGCCTACATTTTTGCTTCACGAGTATATCACATATTTAATTTATCTATTAATACTGCTTGCTTTCCTGACATCTGGAAACAGGTTTGGTACCTATATTTAAGAAAGGTTTAAGACAGGCCGTTGCTAACTACCCACCTATGGCCATTATCAATAACTTCGCTAAAGTATTCGAAAAGTGTATTTATTGTCGCATCTACCTTCAAGTTCTTTCTCTTATAAGCACTAGACAACACGGTTTCGTCAGTAAGCGCTCCACTGTTGCCAACTTACAAGGAGAAGGCAAGAACTGCGAAACACAAAATTAAATGAGTCATATATTATTTGAAAGAGGAAATTAAGTGTATAAAAACTGTAAATGGGTTTGAGTGCATGGGCCTTAATTTTTGAGATATGAAGAATTTTATTTAAAAACATTAACACTTGTAGCTTAAGAAGAATTATATGTATACGACTGATTGAAGTGTATGTGTAGCCCAATTAGTTGAGGGCACGAATTACGAATTTGACCAGCAAGTGGAATAGGTTTCAAGCCCTTCTTAAGGGACATTATTTTTCTATTATCAGTATTATTTTTTTTTATTTTTATTCGTAATATATGTGATTACTAATAATCACTAATAACATATACAACTTTCACACACAACATTGGAAAAAAAAACAATTATAATACAATGCAATAATTATTTATTAATAAATAAAAGAAAGAAAATGAGGTACGAAATCGTCGCACACGCGAACTTTTGTAGATATTTTGTATGTTAATAGTTCCTTGGTTTTCTAGCTCCTTTTTGTAAATAATAGTAATGAAAATAATATGTATGCACGAAACGTGTCTGCTAATAATGACTCTTGCTTATCAAATTTTATAATAAAGATATATGTAAAACTTTTCGGTTTTAACAAACCGAATACTAATCAGGTTATAAATCCATTAACGTGCTATATACACGCTTTAGTTAACGCATTTTTCGTCCATTCAGTTGAATAAATGAAACAGTATGCTAGACGTTCTTTTTCTGCTTAAAAAGAGGTTGTTATGACTTAATCCTACTACAATCGATTACCACAGATAATTTGTTCAAATAGTCATTACTAACTGACTCTATTTAACGTGATCTAATAACACGTGCGCAAGGCAAACATGCAATAAATAAAAAGCTGTCAGCTGATGTAGACAGACGCATAACGGAAAACTTTAGGCAAATAGATACCACTCTCACATATGCACACAATATATGATATTCTATTTCGTGTAGATTCAGTCAGCGATAACTTATTAATTACGAAAGAGACAGATAATAACGTTTGTATGTAAAACGTTGATTAAATTATGAGCGATGTGGTGCTGTTGTGTGCCTTCGGTCAGTTTTAAATTAGGGACTGTTACGATTAGCCGAATCGACGGGCGAGAGTCGGCGTTTATGGGTCAGACTGCTTGGATTATATTTACGTAATGGCTTTAGTAATTTATGAACTAAATGTACGGCTCCTTAAAACTAATATTTTTAAAGTAATGTGACAGCTATCTCATATACTGAGTAGCCTGTTTAAAGTTAATTACAGCTAACTGTATACAAGCATAAAAAAAAGGAAAGTAAAAAATTGGTGCGAAGGTGGAAGAGTAAAGACGCTATTATAGATACAGTTACAAAGTGGTAAGTAAAAATAAAATACAGGAAGCTTCGTGAAGAAATGCAGCTATTAGTTTATTGGTAAAATCTGAAAATTTGATAGTATAGTGAATGGTTTTTTGGGAGGACTTACAGACAGAATTGGCTGAAAATATGAAAAATAAAGCAAATGAAGGCAAGTAAGTTGATGCTGCATTAAAGAAGTGCCCATCAGTCTATCTTAACGATTATCAAAGAACACAGATTGGATTTAAACTACACCAGTTGTACTGGCTTATAGGAAGAAAAACACAATTAAAACTAAAAAACAAAATGGTGCTGTATAACCAATTTTGACATACGAAATCCAGTTGTTCATATTTGATTATCAATCCAACCTAGAAGCGCTGCAGAGATGTCAAAGTCTTAAGGATAATCATCGAAGCTACCTGGATTGTTGCCAAAACATTTATGGGAAAAGATCAGCAAATTTTGACCATTAGTGTAGTGAATCATAGAAGAGGACACCTATTTAAAAGATGTGTGTAGAAGACTGGTAAGAGTAATGATCCAATAGGATAATTTTCCACACGACATTGTCAGAGCATACATAAATAATACTTACTTATTGTTTTGTTTTTATGAAACAGATTTGAAAAAAAACAAGAAAAAATAATAGTTGGAATAGGAAAAGATAGCAAAGGAGTGATCCAATAGCATTTAAAAATAGGTATGTTTTTCTGGATACCACAAGTAACGAAAGTGTAACGCATTTTAAAATATCAACTACTCATGGTAAACAACAATAACCTTTGAAATCATATACCTTTGAAAGAGTGAAGTCGTTTAACTATTTAGGAGTAATACTAACAGTAAAAAGCGAGGAAAAGGAAGAAGTACAAAATAGACTATCCAAAGGAAGCAAAAGTGCTGGCGCATTGTCAAGACTACTCAAGTCAAAAGTGTTAACTAGGCAAGCAAAACTAAGACTATACGAAACCGACTCATCCGACCGACAGTCCTATATGGGTGCGAGCCGTGGATTTTAACAAAAAAAAAATTGGAAGATAGCCTGGACGTTTGGGAGCGGAAGATATTAAGAAAGGTATATGGAGGAGTAAAAGATGGAGTTTCGTGGAGAAGCAGGACAAATAATGAACTAATGAGATCATATTCAACAAACCAGAGTCAGGAATGGTTCACAATGCTATTGACTGTGTTGTTTAATATCTTAATTTGAAGCAATGACTATTCAAAAGAATGTTGTTATATCTGAGAGATTTATCCGAGTATTGCACGTTGGGAACAAGCGATTCTTTTGCCATAAATTGAAACCATCTTCAGATTGTCTTGTGTTTATTTCTAGAGGTTCTATATCTGCTTATAATTCCTCAGATGAATAACATCGACTATATTTTCACACAATGATTTTATAGAAATTTTGCATTAAAAAAAATTTAAAGGTTGAAATATCTCTAAAAATGAACAATGATTGTACGCAAATTGTATTAATATTTAATTCGAAGCCTTTTACTGCGTGCATATAAAACCCTCCTCAAGCTTCATCTACTACACTTGATATTAGAAAGGATGCTTACAAAATCATTTTACTTTCTCTGGTGCGTAAAATATGCAAATAAAAACTTTCCATCATAATTGAAATCAATTAAATCTTAACGGATATTCTACATCGAAAGTGAGGTTATAGGAAATTAACCTTCTCAACTTATTAGCGTAAGTACTACGGTTCGTTTTTACCTTAATTAGATTGCGTGATTTATATTAAAATTTGCATATCTACTCGTATAACTACAGTCAGACGCGCAAAATAATTCTTGATAATAACTAAAAAAGCCTTAAGGAGTACTATCAATTTTTTTTATTAGTTATATCAATCACGAATACTTCAAACAGATTAGATGTTGTAAAATAATATGGAATGTACAAAGGATGATTTAGAAAGGAAGACAAATAATTTTTATTTTTGAGATAGGAGGCAATCACTAACTAATGTTTCATATTTCAGTAAAGCTGGTACCTAATTCTCAATTGAACAATGTTTCCTAATAACACTGGTTGGTTTGATGATAATATTGGGAAAAATAGCCAAAGGTTGAAGATTAAAATGGTTCCTTTACATGTAATCTGAACTTCCGCTTAGTGACTCCTCATTGTAATTGTTTTGCTGTTTTCCTTCCTAAAAATTTGACAATGATTCAATTGTAAGATTGGGGGGTTCAGAAGACACTTATATTGTCTGCATTGATACAATGTTTCAATAGTCCATTATAAAAAAAAATCTCATGTGGTGCGTCCATGAAGTTACCTAATTTATGAGCCAATGCTTAACTTACATAAGAGACATTTTTTCTAACATGCGGTCAGAGGATAACGTGTGGAACTTGTATAATGTAACTACATTCAAATAACATAACAAGTTAGTCAAAGGTTCACTTAAACCATGTTATAAAAATTGGCTTTTTTAAGGGCGAACTTTTCTAAAAAGAAAATTAAAACTCTTAGACGTTTTGAGATAGATATAGAGAAATAAGTAGAACAGTTTTATGAAGTTTAATAAGTAATCCAACCATGGTAACAAATACAGGATGTTCTATTTGAATTAAAACAGTTGTTATTAAATTTAGGTAGAAGCCGCAACAATGCATTGACATGAAAATGTTCTTGAAACTTTTGTTTTTTTGTACTCGACTGATAGTGTAGTGGCTTGCACGCGGCTATCAGTCATGGCTGCAAATCTCACTCTAGTCAATTGCACTCAATTTCCCGTTTTTTTTTTTCTAGGAGGAAACTGCTTAGGCTTCATCTACTCCATCTAAAATGTCATTCATCTCAAATTACTTGCACATACAATATTTGAATTAGTTCTGATGGTTCGTTCTCTACATACTTCTAATAAGCCATCCACATTTGGACACCCGGTATATTACTGTTCCTCTTTAACATACAGATATTCTCAAATGATTAGACACCTATATTTTTTGCGAATAATCAAAGTAAGGTTCAGTGCGTAAAAAACTGACGTCTCAGAAACGTGAACATGCATGAAAATTTAATAGATCTAAGAAAAGTATCTATAAAAACCTCTTGTAAAATCATAAAAACGAATACCTAAACACTTAAATTAACTGCCACAGATGTAATGCAAAAAACACGAAGTTAATGGTAAATCATAGAGATGTTGATATAGAGATGCCATTTGAGCATAGCCGTATGTATAAACTTAGTAACACATTTAATTCAAGTAGAAAAGTAAAAAAAATACAGCTGTGCTCAAAAGTAATAGATATCTCTATGATTTACCATTAATTTCGTGTTTTGGCATTACATTTTTATGATTTTACAACAGTTTTTATAGATACTTTTTCTAGATCTATTAAATTTTTATGCATGTTCACGTTTCTGAGACGTCAGTTTTTTACGCACTGAAAAAAGTATTGCAATTGTATTAAAAGCTAACAGAAATGCGACAAATTGTTAAGATTCTTTACTAAAATACTATTTATATTTATAACGCATTTAAATTAAGAGTTTTATTTTGTACTCATCTTTGATTATTCGTAAAAAATATAGGAGCATATCTGTACATTGTATATAAGATACTTTTATTTTCAATTACAACGAAGAGCGCAGTTCATAGTTATTTATATTTGACAACAGAAACAGACCGTCATCAAGATTATAAGTTTTGCCATTCGTTTCGAAAGCAGTTCAAGCAGACATACACTCTGTGATTTCCCAACTTCCTGCCTCAATTACCGGGTAATTAGCGACGGTCCCTCGCTCCCCCCGAAGGCGAAGGGGGGCCGGTAGCACAATGATGGGAACGCCCCGGTGAGAGGTCGCAGGTTACATTCCCATAAGAATACTCCCACACTCTACATTTGTGTATGTGGAGTAATATGAAGTATGTTTACGTATATACGTTCATACTACAGCTGCTATACATAACGTGATATACGCAATATATTTGACGTCGTTCGTCGGTGAAAAAGTAAAGCGAAAAAAAAAAATAAAAGATAATAATATAACCAACGAGACTAGAAAAAGTTCGCCAATATTCGTTTGCGTGTGTCATCAGCGTTGCCAGCACGCGAACTCGGTTGTTATAAATCGCTGGAAGTCGTGGGGTCGTCTGTAAAAAGCAGCGCGCCGGTTGTTGGTCGTTGTCGGTGTGTTACTGCGTCTGAAAAGAGTCCCTGGGTACGATTACGACTGCGGTGACGGGAGCGTTAATAACTTGTGACCCCTGCGCACGTATCAAATGAAACCCGTTCGTGTTCGCGGTTAACGGTTTTTGATTTCATGATAATTGCTTGGACATTTATCAAATCGAAGTGTAATTTATGCACCGAGAAATAAATAAAAGAATAATGCATACAATAAGATAGAATACAGCAATGACAACAGTAACAGAATAATCAAAATAAGCATTACTAAATTTTAGTATGTATATACATAACTCTATTTTTATTTCGTCTAGTGTTTT
Source organism: Cetonia aurata (assembly GCA_949128085.1). NCBI lineage: Eukaryota > Metazoa > Arthropoda > Insecta > Coleoptera > Scarabaeidae > Cetonia > Cetonia aurata. The sequence goes on along the minus strand of OX421883.1, from coordinate 60,680,282 downwards.
TACAATTGTTTGAAACATTCACTGGCATATATTCGATTCCGCAACCAAAGCTTACATTAAGAATGCTTCTGAAATCAAAATAATCAACAACTGAAAACGACACGGAAGTGGGTATTAATAATAACACCAGCATTCTCAGAACCATTAAAGATCTTAGAGAGGATCGTTTTTATCTGTAAGTCATCATCTTATCCGATTCCCTTTAAAAAGTGCAGAATTTCAGAAAGCCCCAGGTTAAATTATTCTCCCTTTTCAATTTTACACGCTCTCTCAAGCGCAGAGCCTTTGAATCGCAGAGTGCAGGGCAATTTGAGAGTAGCTGGGTGGACGTTTTATTTTGTTTTCCGCAAAATCTGCATTCGGCTTCCTCTGCGCCTTCTGAGATGTCCATTAAGTTTACAATGGTCTAATAGGATCCCTGTAAAAATGCGAATATTATTTTTACTTGGGTTGATCTATAAATCTCTTCCGGTTATAGGATGCCGGAAGAATTTTAGCTTGCCTCATTCCTTGGAGATTCTTCAAGTATTTGGATTTCTTTTGCTTTATTTCCCTTTTGTCTCGTTTTCTTCCATTTTTCTCTCCCAGAATCTCAGAAGAAGAAATCCCAGAATCCACAGAAGGATTACCTTGCTACTTTTGTTTAGCTCGTTTAGTTTTCCCAGACAGTCCCAAACCATCTATAAATCTCTTCCGGTTATAGGATGCCGGAAGAATTTTAGCTTGCCTCATTCCTTGGAGATTCTTCAAGTATTTGGATTTCTTTTGCTTTATTTCCCTTTTGTTTCGTTTTCTTGCATTTCTCTCTCCCAGAATCTTCCCAGAATCTCAGAAGAAGAAATCCCAGAATCCACAGAAGGATTACCTTGCTACTTTTGTTTAGCTCGTTTAGTTTTCCCAGACAGTCCCAAACCATCCTTATGCCCATACTTGAGCTCAGTGCTTTGATGTCTGTTTAATTATCAAACACTATGACAAACTCTTGCTTTTAATGGTTTTTGTCAATGTTGTCTAGGACATATCTTTCAATACTATATGTTTCCGCCTGGAAGATACTTGGGTACAAGCCCAAGCTTTCAAAACGTTCCAGTTCTGTCTGCCGTTATGGAGCCATCCGTTTACCATTTTAAAGTATTTCTTTTGAGTTTCAGGATGATGTCCTTATTCCCTTCGCTTTTCCTGCCAAGCTTTGCGGTAAATTCTTTCACAAAGCTGAACTTTTGTGGCATATTGTCCCAGGACCTGTCCCAGGTTTGATCACCACCAGGAGGATGAGACCATTCCTTCCTCGATCATTCTGCGTATGGTCCTTTCTATTATGCTCCCCACCAAAATGTGGAGAAGTATAAGATTTAGTACCACCTCAATAGTTGCGTCAATAGATAGATTCGTCTACATATAAATTTCCCAAATGACTTATAAACCAATTCAAAAATTTATCCGTCAAAGTAGATAATTTTGAAGAATAAATTCTTTAGATTTTGTGAATAAAATTAATAATATTGAAGTAAAAGAGGGAAAATTTTGGCACCGTTTGATGTTTGTTTACCCTTCCCAAACATACTAATGCCGAAACGATGGAATATCTAGTGGATCTTGACTATGCTCTGGATAACAAAATCGCGGAATATAAAATGCTCTAGTTCTCTATGCAGGTATCCGAAATTGTTTTCAAATTGACAGGAAGTTTATTAAACAATTGCAAATCGTACCTGTTCATTGTGAATCTTTTAGGAATAAATTGGAAACGATGTTGAAAAAAGAAGCTGAATGTTTCCTTAAGATTTGGTTGACGTACGTCGATGACATATTTACGGTTTTCAATACCACGAAAACTACTATTTCAGATTTCGTCATTAAAATAAAGTTAAATCTATAGCATTAAATTCATGTGGAAGAAGAGGTGAACAAACCACTTTCTTTCCTAAATAACTTAGGACTTTGTAATAAGAAACAATAACAAACTAGAAATAGACATCTATAGAAAAGAAACCAACACTAATAGATTTATAATAGGCGATACAAATCACTGCAGACTACGTAAAATAGCCGAAGCAGATTAGTAACATTACAACACTTAATAAGAGGAGAATTGACAAAGAATTGCAGTTCGTTAAGAAGACAACTATGTAGAATGGTTACTCTTTTATATACTCCGGCATCTAAAGAACATTGTATATAATATTCTGTACGAAGCTCCACTACTTTAATTTTAATAGTAACCAGCGACAAAAAGTTTGTTAAATTACTCTACCACAAAATTTCGAAATCCCTAGATGGTATTTTTAAACAGCATAATATGCACACAGTTTTTACCTCGCTAGACACTTGGAGAAACCTTTTAGGTAAGTGGAAAAATAAACCGAATAGCAGCGATAGGTTGGAATTGCACAAACAGAGCGTGTAATAGGCACCAGATTTAATAGCACATTATCATTATGAGAAGTTTGATCATCCAGTGTTGTACAACTTATAAATGATACCGGCAATAAAATTAAATTTGAGAATCTTTAACTGTATAATCATTGCAATGATGATAAGGAAGCATCTAACTTCCTACCTTTTGATTGTGGTGGTGATACAACGTCTTCAAACTTCTGCCCATCAATAAACAAAATTAAATTTACATAATCCCGACTCTAAGTTTCAGATTGCAGATTGCTCTTTGAGCAGAATGTATTTTACACATTTGCAGCTAACAATTTCATATTAATTAATCTATGCCCAGGATTTTTAAGAGGAATGGCTAAACAAATAAAATACACTACGACATTTACAATAAAGTGTGGTAAGTAATAACAGGTAATAAACTAACAAACTCATTTTATTCATTATAACTTCTAGTTTAATTTCATATGAACTCACAATTTTGCTATATTTAAATATGAATCGTGTTAAAGTAAAATATCCATGATTTTATTTCTTGTCGTTAGTGAGCATCAATTACTTCATTGTCAAAAGCTATACGTCTGTGGTAAAGCGGTATTCTGTTCCATTGTGTTCGAACAATAGAACCTGTTAGAGAATCAATAAGATGTTTTGAAAGCCATTCAGTAGTATTTTAAATTTAATTCTTATTAAATAAATCTGTTTGTGATTTGCTTAATAGGATAGGAGCAAATAATAATAATAAATAATCTTGTGATATGTTACTAATTCCCTATTATTTCCTAATATTTATTATATATATATATATATATATAAAGACTATTAAACGCTAACGCTAAAAGAGAATATAAAAATACAAATGATCTATTCCTAAACGTTTTGCAGCTAAAATCTCTAATTTGTATGTAACTAGTTTGTTCCGATCAGGTCGGACGATCGGAGGTATTGAGCTGTGAAGAGAACGGGCACACCCCAGACAGGATGGGAGTTCCGCATGACCCTACGCGCCTCGACCACCAAAACACAAGGGTGTGGCTCTTTAAAGTGCTCTTTAATTTATACTAAATATTCCCTCTGTTATTTTATTTACGATGCGTTGGTAGACGAAGAGGAACACAATATATCAACGTACAAACGCGTACATACATACACAGGTATGTAAGTATACGGTAAAAACTCTTACGAAAATACCTCCTTTAAGTCTTCAGTGAGTGATTGACTATTATTTTAAATGTGGGCTGTTTTACGCATATATTATTTTAAGATGCGATCCTCGAATGTGCTTTTGAATATGTTAAACAATAAAACAATTAGTAATTCATTCAAAAACGAAAAAAAAAATATATTATTTCTTAATATCTTTAATTAATTTTTAGGATGCATATAACTACGTACATAAATCATAATTAACAGAACACTCCCACTAAAACGTATGTATTTAGACCATTTTTTTTTATAAGACCTTGGCAAGAAACAAATCCAAATAAAATAAGGACACAATATATCAATATAACGTTACCTAGAATGAAATAGACAAACTGCCCCATCCAACACCTTTACTTAAAAAGAATCGTGACTAGTCTAGGTACCATAAATTGTGCTTTTTGTTTCAGATTGAATATCAACTTTCACCGATTTTTTTTTTTATATGGTCACTTTTATATAAGATGTATTACAGGAAATTAAACATGTAAAGGTTAAATCTATACGTTATATAGCCACATATTTACTTTATAATTGAAATCGATAGCGGGGATTGCACGTTTCCGATATAAGATTTTGTGTAACCACGAGTATGTAAGGATATATGCAGCTTACAAGCAACGCCACTCAACTGGTCACCTCCGAAAAGGATAAACATTATTTAAATGTTTTAGGGTTCATTTACGATCACCCTCAATTAGTATTTCATTTTGTATGTCTTATTCGTTTTCTCATGCAAATTTTATTATACATAGAAAAATGCATGCTTATTATGCTCAATTTTCTTATTAGTAAAAGATTTACTTAGAGCAAAACTATTTCATTTTCTCTTTAAGAGAATTGTGTTAAAACAGTGTTTTGTTTTGAACTTAGACTTTTTCTGTGTGTATTCATAATAAACAATAATAATGACAACAACAAAACAAACATAAAAGGCAGGACTATCAGAAAGAGAGGTACATCAGAATTAAAAATTGCCAGGAATTCGTCAACAGAGTACACGCAGCAGTTCAGTAGAAGCCGTTTCTTAAAAAAATTAATGTTGGGAATCGACTTAAAGTAATCGGTAAGAGTGTTAAAAGATCTAGTTCCAATTGTCAATGCACCACCCTGAGTCAGGAAAAGACTATTGAAGGGCGTTCCAAGGAGGTTGTTATATCTAGTATTGTATGTATGAAGGTCTGAATTTGTAGGAATTTCGTGTTGAATTAAGTAAATATACGAGAGAAGTTCTAAAATATAAACACTCGAGGCACCCCAGAATATAACGGCATACGAAAGTCTGCTATGCACTTATGTAAAATAGAAAGATATAACGTGTTGAATGGACAAAATGGATTTTAAGTTTCTGATTTGAAAACATACTTGATTGAGGCTGGATATGATATGATAACAGATCCAGGCTCTCATCGACATGTATGCCCAAGAAAAACATAGACGGCCTCTGTGAGCCACCTGGACCCCGTTAATACCAATCTCAAACTGGACATCCATCCGCGACCAAACCGTGCGAAAGACCGTGAAATTCGTTTTGGTAACATTCATGATAGGCCCGTTACATTAAAACTTAACAAATCCAATAAGGTGTCCAACCTTGGCCCGCAAAGTAGCAGAATGACTATCAGAGACGACGGCCGATGTATCATCAACATAAATTATGAATAAGTTGATGAAATTGGTGATGTCATTTATAAATGATAAGAAGAGTACAGAGCCAAGGATCGAGCCCTGCGGGACTCCCATCTCAACAAGTAGATGGGTCGAATGACCCCAACTAAAATTTTGTTTGGATTGGAAATTAACTCAAACAAATTGAATCCTATCGGAAAGAAAGGAATATAAACCAATCGGCAACAACTCCTCCAATAGCTTAGCACTCGAGTTTATTAATCAGTAGAGAGTGAATTAGTGATAAACCAATATGCACACAGTAGAGCAAAACCCTGTCCGAAATAAATTACGTACATCTATTTTAATTCTCTCGTTTATGTATTTCGTGATACTGTAATATTACACACATTTAGCATTGAATCCGTTCCCGTCCGTATAGTTGCGACCGCGTCGCGTTTATATGTCGTAGGTACACCTATATATGCTCACAAATGCGATTGCGGCCGGCGGTTTTATGTCCGAACCGAACCGGTAATATATTTTACGTCGTGTAGGCACACGGAATAACTCGTAAATTTACATCGTGCAAGACATTAAGCGGCAGCACACGTTTACGGTCAAGCGGCCGACCTCTGATAAGACCTTATCAACGTCTTATCGAATCACCGGAGCGACATGCACCTACAAATCATACCCGATAAGATTAGAAAACTCTTTTAGCCGCGAGAGGCCGTGTTTGACACCTACGCATCAAATGCCGCGGATAGGTATATACGTAAGGGGGCCCGCGGTTCGCGGTAGGAACACTAGGATTCTTTATTACCGGCGTAAATAAACCTTATCGACATAGAACCAGCTACTGGTTTCTCCTATATATATATATATACGTATAATGTATAATATTGTAATCGTATAGCGAGAGAAAGAGATTATTGAAAGAAAACCAAATTCATAGAAAATTACGTATACACAATAATAAAAATTGCGTTGTTAAGTGAAATATTGTTAGAGTTGCAAATTGTTATGTTGATGGTTGATTTAACAAACTACCACAAACGAGGTTTATTTGTTATGTGGAAGAAGAGTAAGGAGAAGGTGTCAGTTGTGTTTTGGGGTGCAGTTTGAACATTTGCCGTAATAAATTTCTAGTTATGTTGCATTGTTACTTACTGACTTCCAGAAAAATTGCAACACCTAGAAGTTGTCGAATGATTTTATTGAAATTTTCAGGAAACGTTTATTTTCATTAAACAAATTGATGATTAAAATTTGAATAAAATCTAGCCAGTGGTTTTTTTTTTTTGCAGGTTGTTTCCATAGCACATAGTAACTATAAATTTGAAGTATTAGACCATTTAGTAACTGTCAAGTTTGCAAATTGTTGTTGTTACGTAACAATTTCATTCTGCACTTGATAACAATGCCGAGAGTACGTCAGCATCAACATTTTGTCCAATTAAGTGATTTTGAACGTGGCCGTATTATTGGTATGAGAGAGGCCGGACTTTCGCTAAGAGAAATTGCTCGTCGTGTAAACCGAAATGTTTCAACGGTATTGAGGTGTTGGTCCAAATGGTCCGAGGAAGGGGTTCAACATCGTCGCCGTGGATCTGCACGTCCTCGAAGGACTACAGATCGCGAAGAACGTCGCTTAAGACTTTTGGCCACAAGAGATAGATTTTCAACAACTCGATCAATTGCAAATGATTGGATGAGAGGTACAGGACTCAGAATGTCAATGTCAACTGTTTATCGCCGGATAAGATCTTATGGATTGCGTTCATATCGTCCATTTTTATGTCTTCCTCTTACACCACTTCACCGTCTACGCAGACTAGAGTGGAGCAACTTAAGGGTTAATTGGGCGCAGGAATGGCATCAAATTGTGTTTAGTGACGAGTCCCGATTTTGCTTGTGGGCCCACGATGGTCGTAGGAGAGTCAGACGGATGCGTGGAGAACGTAAAAATCCAACATTTTTTGTGGAACGCAACACAGCCCTCACTCAAGGAGTTATGATATGGGGTGCAATATGTTATGGTAGCAGATCACCCTTGGTCTTTATTGACGGCAACCTTAACGCAGCTGGTTACATTGCTAATGTGCTACAACCAGTTGGCCTTCCATATCTTCAGGGGCTGCAAAATCCCATTTTCCAGCAGGATAATGCGCGCCCTCATACGGCAACGGCTACAACACGGTTTTTGGAAGAATCTAACATTGTCGTCCTCCCATGGCCTGCTCGGTCGCCTGATTTGTCGCCCATTGAACATGTATGGGATATGATTGGTAGGCGAATAGGTAATTTACCGCACCCTCCAGATAATTTACACGATCTCCAACAACGGATTCAAGAAGCTTGGGACGATATACCACAAGCAGCTATAGATCACTTGATTAATAGCATGCCAAGGCGTCTAGATGAGTGCATTACAAATCGTGGCGGAGCAACTCATTATTGAAAAAACTTTTAAAGCTTTTGTTCTTTTGTTTTTAAAACTTAATCATAACTTTGTTTCATAGAAATAGACGTTTTCTGAAAATTTCAATAAAATCGTTAAACAGCTTCTAGGTGTTGCAATTTTTCTGGAAGTCAGTATATAAGGAATTTTGTTTAATAAATAGTAATTAAATAAGTTTAAAATCTTCTTTTCTTGATCTTTAATTATTTTGGTATTTTTTCTTGGTTTTTAGGGCATTCAATGAACACACTTCATATAGACAACGTTTCGGTTATTAGTACAACCTTTATCAAGTATATGTATAGAAAATTATAATATATTGTAAATATAAAATGATAATGTTAAATTGTAAATAAACTTTTTTGTTATATAAATGATAAAGTCATTATTTTTTGTTTTTAATAGGAAATTTTGAAAAGTGTGCTTTATATAAAGATTGTGTTGTAAAATATATGCGATCTAGGTGGCCAACTAATAGGACCACCGTGGCCGATCCACCTATCTTCGAATACTTGATTCAAATATCGTCGGACATCTAGTGCAAAACATGTTGGAGTACCGTCGTGCTGGAACCACATATTTTCCCTTAGAACTGGAGGAACGGTTTGCAAAAGCTGAGGCAAGTCATATTACAAGAAATTGAAATATTGTGCACCATTCAGACGTCCATTCAAGAAATGTGGTGCAATTATAAAGTTACCCATAATACCACCCCAAACATTTACAGTCCATCGTCTCTGCTTATCAACCGCTCTTAATATTCTTGGATTTTCTGCTGCATAAGTATGAAGATTATGACGGTTTGAGCTATCACTCTGAGTGAAGGTGGATTCGTCAGTACACAATACTTGTCGAAAGAAGTTAGGTGTTAACCTTCAATTTCTAATCCCCATTCGCAAAATGTCCAGGCGCCAACAGTTCTTGCTGAAGAGATTTAAAATCTTGCTAACAGTAGATCGTGGCACATTAGTTTGTGTTGCTATTTTAGTCGAACTAATAGAGGGCTTCTCAATTACTGATAACAAGACATTCAATTTACCTTCGTCACTTGTGCCCTTTCTTCTTTCACACTTTTCATAACTTACATTTGATGTTCCAACGAATCTTTGCTCAAGTCTTTCCAATCTTGTAACTGGAGGTTGTCTTCTGTCAGGATATGTTTGCGCATAAATTCGCTGAGTTTATAAACAATTTTTTCGGGCAGATCCCATAATAAAAATGATGTCAACAAGTTCGTTTTTTTCAAACAAATAATTAGGGGTTTGTAATGAAAAATTGAAAATAACTTTGAAATTATTGGGTTTGGGTATAGGACATTATTAACAGAAATTAAGAACATTCCAAAAATTTAATAATATACGGGTGTTCCATTTGTAAAAGTTCGGTAAACGCTCTTTGACAATCGCCAAATTGACTGCATCGTAACAAATACCCTGTATAATAATGTTTAATCATTTTGTACGTTCAGCACATTCCTTGGCTGCATACTTACTAAATAATTTTGTCTTAGCTAATCGTATTATTGTCGCATGGAATTAGTATGGTAAACCTTGTTACGACCATTTTTTTTAAGTTTCGTTAATAACTCATTAATGTGTTACTCAAAACCACTCACAACCCAGGGATCGTTGAAACTACAATTTAAAGCAGATAAGAAACCACAAAAGATATACAGGGCGTTTCGTTTAAAATTTTTTTTTTAAATATGCTCCGCTTTAAGGCATCACCATGTATACTTCAAATTATTTTTAAAATATTCGTTTTTGGTTACTGTACCACTTTTCATAAAATTAAATTCCTTCAGTTTTATTTTTTAAAGACTATATTGGACTTTGACGCACTAATGAGCAACCCTGTATGTATAGTTGTTTGAGTTTTTTTGGGCAAATATGAAACATGTTTTAAATTATATAATTGTGTATCGGTTTTATCATTAACTGCATCTTTATGTTTATAAATTTGGATGATTTTATTTATGTTCTTTGATTCTACGTTTTCTAAATATTGGCTTCACACCTTTACAATTTTTACAGTCAACTTTATATAAATTTTAGTTTTGTATAGATTTGGTTTTCTAATTTGTTATTATTTTGATTTGCGATTTTTAAATTATATGGCTTGAAAACTTGATTTATTTTTTCGGATAAATGGTTTACATAAGAGCTTTTTATATATTTTGTGTTTATTTGATTATTTTTTATAAATTTTCCTATTTTATAACAAATCAACAAAATATACAAATATTTCTGTGTCGCGCATTATTATTAGTCCAAATTGATGCTCAATTTGGCCCCAATTGTTCCCTTGAGCCGATTTTTTAAATTGTTTTTAATAATAAAATTATAACATTTAAAAATCTAGGTATACAAAAAATAGAAACAATTAAAACGTTGGCACAATTTTCAACATTATTTTAAGATAAATACAGTTTAGAACTTAAAAATCGGCCGTAGCGTTTTTACAAAAAACGTGGATTACTTTTCCGATATACTTATCTGTCCAAGTGTGCGATAACTTGGTCGTCCAGATTCGTCGTTAACAAAAATTGTTTGTCACATTTCCATTTTTTTTTGTGGATTAGCGAAATTAATTTGTTAATTTTCCAAAATCAGAACAGTTGCGGGTTAATAATAAATTTGGATGATACATCTTCACAAATTTGATTCATTATTTTGAAAAAAAAAAAGAAGTAAAGAAGAAGTTTATGCGGGAAACTGTGCCAATTTATTTTTGCTGTTTCAGCTAAACAGAATTTGTTAAGTTTTAACAAAGTATAAAGTTTTTCGGTAATAATTTTCAGTAGTTGTTACGTTAACAATTTTTTTTTTGCGAATCTTCTGGAAGAACAAAAATTTGTTAAATTTTTATTAACTTTAACAATTTTGTTTTTTACTGTGTATGTACGTAAACTTGTAAATATATTATTCTTCAGCATTTAATTCGTTTCTATAAGAAATAATTAAACAAATTTTTGTTTTAAATTTTAATTTCTTGTTTACAAAATTTATTTCCGTATAAATTACCTCGACAAAATAGAAGCACGGTTACAAAGTTTACCGCCTCGTGCATCGTCAACATCGCCAGTAGAATCATCTAACCATTTCGATTATTTGCAAGTTTAACGTTTAGTTAAAACAGCAGAAAATTAGAAAGCCAATTAAAAAAATTCTTGAACGTCGAACATTAGAGGAATTTGTTGGAAGTTATTCATTAGTGGCTAATGTAAATCTTTTTCAAATCGTTTACCCACGAATTCAAGTTTAACTTTCAGAACGAATCTTATAATTAATGTGGATGTCTCTATGTGTAAGTAAACGAAAATATCTTAGATGTAACAGCACAATAACTTCTCAATGATTTAATGTGATGAAATAAGAGATTCATTAATAACGCCATCAAGAGCATTTTAAGGTGTTAAAATAAATGTGCGAGCGTTACCAACCATTGCTAATTGTCGGCCGTCCTAATTGGAATTGTAAATAAAACCAGTATATGGTCCCCTTTGTGCATGACACGAGAGCACTCTGTTACAAATAAAGATAGCCTATATGCATATCTGCTGTCGTTAACATTAATAACTTCTGCCTACGACCAAACTGTGTGGCTAAGATAAATTATAGGCGAAGGAGTTAAATTAAAACGTCATTTCATTTGCAATTTCACTATCGATCTGTATGCACATACAATATCAATCTATCGATGTCATAAACTCTACTCGATTATAAGATTGAATTTATGTTTGTACCGTTACGACTAAAACATTTTGCATGGCGAAATAATCATCGTAAAATGTGGATTTTTACTAATGTTTATATAACTGTTAAAATGCAAATAATTTTAAATTTAACGCAAAAAAATCTTGATTTATGATTTCATAGACAATACTATCTCGCCCGGTAAATAATACAAACACTAATTGATATATTGTGATTGAATGCACTGCCACGGTGCGACGACGTCGCTATGTCAATGACATAATAAATATGTCTTGTTGGTATAACTCGGTTGCAATTATTCAACACACCATTATGTGCTAATAATGTACATGTACATATTTTTTGTTCATTTGAGCGTCGTGTGTTTTGTTCTTCCAGTTGTCTTCGTGAACTGTAATTTTACAAGAGAAAAAATGCAGAACGCATTATGCATAATGGAAATTATGATAGACACGTTTATTGAGAGATAATGATGTGCTCATATTAAAAAGAGCTATAAATATAGTTGGGATGTCTTCCCGCGATCAGGGCCGTACTGAGAGCGCAGTCACCAGTATAATGTACCAAAAGTTTTCCGGTTGGAGTTACTATTACCTTAGTGCGATGTTAAAATAGTAGTAACGGAGGATATTATATTTTTGCTTTTTGGAGTTGGAAATATTCATGGCATGTAGTTAGTAATTTTTCCGAAAAGTGGAAATTTTTAGTGACAGTATTTTTGTTTAATTTAACTTTGTAAAATTTCTTTGTGTGTATTGCTACGACACTTGTAGACAATATTTTAAATTAAATTTTTATAAAGTAAATAACTGTATAATTTTACTGAACACCATCCAGGGTCATCTATAATACTCTCAACAACTTCAGAAATAAACCAGATCTCAAATGATAGGTGGCCGGGTGTAATTCTGCCCCACTCAAACGGTTTTGCATCCCCTCTTAACGAATAGGAAGAATACTAAATTATTCGTATTATATATATATGATGGCTTAACACCCCTTGTGGGGTTGTGCCACTTATATAAGCTTTCTAGATCCATTTCAGATTGGGGTGGATCAATCCCCATTTTCTTCCTCTAAATCGCTCTCACTATTTGTCTCCATATGTTTCTGTCCTCTACCTTCTTCTTCCATTTGTCAAATCCGGCCTCTCTTAGATCTTCCACCTCTTTCAACCATCGTGTTTTTGGTCTTCCTCTTGCTCTTTTGCCTTCCGGTTCCCAATCCAACATCGTATATATTACTGCTCCCGGTCCTGCTCTCCACACATGTCCCAGCCATTTTACTCGCTGCCTTTTAATTCTTCTCACTATGTCTTCGCCTCCCAATCCTTGTGCTATTTCATCATTCCTTCTTATTCTGTACTCATTATCTCCTATCTTCACAGGTCCTAGTTGTTCTCAATATTTTTCTCTCTACGATTCTTAAGTCCTCTTCGTCTTTTTTTGTAAGTGTCGTTGTTTCTACTGGATACGTCATCGTCGGTCTTATCAATGTTTTGTAAATTGTTAATTTAGTTTTCTTTGTAAGTAGCTTACTCCTTAAAAGCTTTTTATTAGCATGGTAAGCTTTATTTACTATCATTTTTCTATGGTATGGTGCCTAGGTACTTGAATCTATCCACCTGCTCAAATTCATAGTCCCCTATCTTTATTCTTCCATCCTTTTGATTTTTGCCAATCTTCATTATTTTTGTTTTATTTTGCTTTATCTTTAGCCCAAGTTTTTCTCCTTCTTTTACTATTTCCTCTTACATTTTAGCCATTATTTTTCTTTGCTTTGTAATAATAACTTTCATTAATTCGTATTAGTATTAGTATTAGTGATGTTTATCTATACGTTATATTCGATAAAAACAATTTTACAAATGATATATACTTTATTTTAATTATGTAACAAAATGTAACAAAGAAATAAACCTTCTACATATACTCTCAGGTGAGTAGATTCATTTACTATATAAGAACCACTATATAAAGATTTCTATTATCTCAATTCAGATTAAGAACTTAAATCTTTCGATTTATAGACATAAGTAAAATTCAAATTTCCCGCCGAATACCCACTCAACATAACTTTCAAAAGTCACTGCACCAACTCAATGAACATACAAAACTGACAAGAAATACGTAAAACAAACCTTCTACATATACTCTCAGGTGATTAGATTCATTTACTATATAAGAACCACTATTATAAAGATTTCTATTATCTCAATTCAGACTAAGAACTTCAAAAGTCAATGCGCCAACTCAATGAACATACAAAACTGACAAGAAATACGTATATGAAACTTACAGAATCATGACCAACCTCACATATACAAAATTACTAAATTTTACAATATAACATGTTAAGAAATATCAACTCTTGAAATCTCTTGTGCGTATTTCCAAGATCTAAACTTGGAAACAAAAAGATGATAAAATTGCCTATTGCTGGTACAAACAAATCCTTCAATATAACTTCCGTGTTAAATAAATCATTTCAGCTCCTAGGAAGTGTACCAAAACGGTCGTAGTATCCTACAGCCAGAATTGCTTTGAATGTTGATCTTAAAAACCCTAGGATTAAATTAAGGACAGTTCCAAATTACCAAATAATTGGATACATATCATCTTTGCACCAAACACGTAGTACTATCATTCAAGGTAAGTAAATTACAGCATTTTTAGAATTTCAGATTGATAAATAATCGAATTTCTAGATAAAATGTTCCCTATACTCGCAGGAAAATCGAAAAAGAAGACCCTTCGGCCATTTTTTTTCCAACAAACTCATATTTCCAAGGCAAAACTAACCCGGCAACCCCAAAATAGGAATTGTTTCCTATGATACAACTTGTTTTAATCAAAATGCCTTGTATTTCTGCTTCATAGGATTTGGTTTCACTTTATGACTATCAATGAGCAGTTTAGTAGTATAAGGTTTATGGGTACGCACGATTTTAAACATTATTTGAAATGGTTCATTGTGAAACCTGCTTAATTGTGGAACACTGTCTCCTAATCCTTTCGCGGGGTATAGCTTTTATGTTGAGTATCTTCTGGCTTACGGATACCTATAAAATGTGCAAATTGACTTTATTCGATTGGTTTTTCATAATGATTCAGATAATTCTTTGAAAAATATGGGTGTCAAACTGTTAATCCAAAACCACATATAAAAAAGCCGCTCGGGAATAAATTTGGATGCAAATATGTAATAGTTTGAGGAACTATACGAGAATTAATCGGAAACAGGTAGATGTAATCAAATAATTAGAAAAGGAAAAAATAATTTAACGTGTATGTTGTACCTAGTATACGTACAAGTACCCACTTTCTATTTCCAAGCACGTACCGTTCATGGTAAAACGAACGAATAAAAGTATTTAGCGAAGTAAGATAGGCGCAGTAAAATTCATGGGTTTTCCATGGCACGACCGCAGATTTCTCGTCCAGGCAAGCTCACTAATTTTCTAATGAAATTTACGGCATTTCAGTTAGCGTCGTCGGTCGCCATGTGTTCTCTCACAAACGGATAAGTGCCCACACGTTGATTTACGCACTGACGACGAAGAATCAATCTCCCCGAAACATGATCTTATAATTTCAATACGTGCATGTGGGCCGGCGAATTTACTGTTTGTGTAATATGGTCACCGAATATTTTTACATTCGAAATCGTTCTAATACGATCGGATGCGTGCCCGTCTTCTGTGTGCCTTTTGTCCTGCGGTAATTGCGTATTTGTTGCATATCGTTGCCTCGAATTACCGGACAAAAAATAAATGAGTTTGCAGTTTCTGAATAGACATATCTCACCATAGAAAAAAAAAACTAATTTAAATTTCTTTAAGACGCTATTTGAAGATGCACATATGTATGTGATTTGCCAACAACAACAATCTGGCGAAATATCTCCACAACTCCTTTCATCTTTAATTAGATATCGACAAGAAATTCTTTAAGCGCATATTATATCACAAGATACCTACATATTGTTACGTGTGAAAATACTTTTGATAGGCAACGTTGAACAGCATTAGATGGCTTCATTAATAATACAAGTAAACCTTGAATTCGCTGAATATGGCGATGGCAATAATTTTCCTTTCCTGATATATTTATGGACAGATTTACAATTCATGATTTCCACTTCCACACGTTCCTAGCGTGCGACTTTGCCGAAGACGCTTTTACTGTATGCTAGATTTGGAAACGCCTCGCAATTTAGACGCAAAATAAATAATAAACAATGTCGCTACTAGTTGGGTATGAATTTGAAGGACTTTCCGTCGCAAGGTTTAATTATACTGACTAATATAAAAACAACTTGGTGATTGTGTGTTTGTACGTATACTATTTAAAAACGTGATTGAGGTAGCTTGTTTAATTTAATTACTGGTATTTTGTAATTATTATAACAGGAAGCAGTAAGTATTACAACGTGATAAATAAGATGTTTCAAAATCTTTTTTAGCTATAGAAAATATATGTCAGTCTTTGTCTTATTTTATATCCACAAGATTATAAGATAGAAAGCGACATAGTACTACGAAACTTGTAGACAATATTTTAAATTTTTAATTAAATTTTGATAAAGTAAATGACTGTTTAATTTTACTGAACACTGATAGAGGGCAATGATTGGTAATTCTGCCCCACTCGAATGGTTTCACGTCCACCCTTAACGAATAGGAAGATATTATTCAGTAACCTTTGGGACTTGGGAGAAAATGTATCGCTCTGGCCAATATTCTTTATAACTCCCAATATATCATCTAATATCCAATGTATGGTTAATATATTTGTATAGTTATTAATTAGTGATGTCTTTCTGTACGTTATATTTAATAAAAAAAAAACAATTTACAAGTAAAATTAATCCAAAATGTAACAAAGAAACAAACCTTCTAAAAATACTCTCAGGTGAGTAGATTCATTTACTATATAAGAACTACTATTACAAAGATTTCTATTATCTCAATTCAGACTAAGAACTTAAATCTGTTGATTTATAAACACGAGTAAAATTCAAATTTCCCGCCGAACCCCATTAAATCAACTTTCACATTAATCAATGCGCCAACTCAATGAACATACAAACCTGACGCGAAATACGTATATGAAACCCACAGAATCATGACCGACCTCACATATACAAAATTACTAAGTTTCACAATATAATTTGTCTACAAATATCTAACCTTGAAATCTCTTGTACGTATTTCAAAGATTGAAAGCACAAAAACTCCTTCAATATAAATTGCGTATTAAATAAATCATTTCAGCTCCCATGAAGTGTACCAAAAAACACCAATAGAATCCTACAGCCAGAATTGCATCGAATGTTAATCTTCAAAACCCCAGGATTATATTAGGAACAGGTCCAAATTACCAAATAACTGGATACATATCATCTTTGCACCAAACACGTAGTAGATATTATCATTCAAAATAAGTAAATTACAGCATTTTTAGAATTTCAGATTGACAAATAAACGAATTTCTAGATAAAAAATTTCGAAAAGCGACTATGCTCTCAGGAAAATCGAAAAAGAAGACCCTTCTTTCATTTGTTTTCAACAAACTCATATTTCCAAGGCAAAACTAACCCGGCAACCCCAAAATAGAAATCGATTACTACAGAAACATGTGTTAAATTGATATGAATATCTGCTGAATATCTGAAAAGAAAATCTGCTAACTCTACTAACAAAACCGAAAATATTCTTATATAATTCGCTAAAGCTAATACAAAATAAATATAATAAGCAAATGAAAGAGAGGGGAAGAAAGGAATATGCTTATAATCTGTCATTAAGATATTCATCTGTAGAATAGTACACTTTATGGGCTAATAAGGATTTTAATTTATTCTTGAAGATACTAATAGTGGGAGAGCTTTTAATGTTTTCTGGGAGATGATTGTAAAAAAGGGTTCCTTTATATGTTGGGTTTGATTCATAAAGAGATAAATGATGTTTCGGCACTTGAATGTTGTTATTGAATCGGGTTGTGTATTCATGATTATTTTTGTGTCTTATAAAGTCGTCGATGTGCTCTCTTACATACATGACACATTTAAGTATATATAGTGAGGGTATCGTTAACAAATTATTGTTTTTGAAGGTGCTTTTACAAGAGTCTCTCAAAAATATTTTTAATAGCTCGTTTCTGTAGTAAGAAAATTCTATTTGCTTGCGATGCGTCTCCCCAGAAGATTATGCCAAATGTTGCAACACTTAAAAAATTACTAAAATAGAATATTTTGCATACATTGATGTCGCATAGTGTTCATAATCTTTTTAAGGCATAACAGCAGCCAGATATCTTGGCAGCAATTCTATTAATGTGAGTGTCCCAAGATAGTGAATAGTCTATAGTAATACCAAGCAGATCGGCGGTTGGTATACCTGTTCCAGAGATTATCTAGCATGATACTTTTCATGTCGTTAATACATAGCAAAAATAGGGCGGGACCCAATACAGAAACTTGTGGCACGCCGTATCTATTCTTTAAACATATAGAATTTATAGGATTAATGTACCCATCCAAATCAAAATTTATTGAAACATATTGGCTTCGATCATATAAGTAGGATGATCTCCAACGCAAGGCATTTTCCCTATTATACTGGGCAACAAATTTTCGAAAAGTTCATGCTTCCAAGCTGAAAATAGTCATTTCTTAATGAATTCAATGTGCTGAACACGAAAATGACTAAGAAAAAGCTGAATTGGCTACGGGTTTTCTGTAATATGTACGCATATTTCAGAAAAAGTGTACTTATGTCAATATTATAATACATGGTAAGAAAACATTAGTCTGCTTCTGGCTTTCGACTTCTTTCGGCCTGCCGTTTGTAGTGGACTTGTGGAGCATCTCTACTGATTGTCCAACAATAGTCAGCTAGCATTGACGTAGACCATTTGCCTTGGTACCGTTGCTCCATGGTGGCAATGTCCTGATGAAATGTGTGAAGGGGTGATGCAATATGACGCAAAATTTCGTAATTTCTCACTAAATTGCATTACATTATGCAATAGCATCTATACAATGGACAAAACGTCAATATCTCTGGAACGTGAGCCAATCAACTTTTTTCAATGTGATATTCGTGTTCAGCACGTTGAATTCATTCAGGATTGGGTACTTTCACCTAAGAAGCAATTTCACTGTTGACCAGTGTTACCAAAAGATGGCGTCTGTCCAACAAAGCTTGATCATTGACGCAGTGAAATACGCTGCTGGGATCACAGATGATCACAACGGGGCACACATCTGTCTCAATGTACTTCAGAATACTTTGATAAAAAGAATTGACTGCTGTAAAAGTTGATTTTCTTCGTACAAATCCATGCTGATTTTTACTAATGAGATTGTATCTATCTAAGAAATTTAAAAAGGTTTGCAAAAAAGCATATTCAAATATTTTCAGAAAAACAGAAGTAAGAGCAAAAGGTCGGTAAAAATGTATATTTTGAGATCACCTCGTTTGTAAATAGGAGTTACTGTATTTGTTTTTAACGTTGTTGGGAAAACAACAAACTAGAAAAGGATAAATTTATCCTTTGCAGTATTTAGCAAGAGATTACAGCACTACATCTTCTCTCGCACTCAAACTGGACGGTTTGTTCTTTCTTCTGGTGTACGCATGAACGTGCAAACATAAATTCATAAATATTAGCATCGTATATTTGAATATTAACGCCGCATGCACCACTTACTTAGTACCTATTTATTAATAATTAAATTCCGCTACGCCTTGTTTAATGCCCTGATGGCTGGCGTAAGATCGGGTCGATCGTTTCACCTATACATGTAATCGAATGCAAATGGTGAGATCGAATATTCCGCGTGTCGCTAATACGCTTGTAAAGTTGTAATTTATCGTCCGCTTATCGCAGTATAATTGGACGTAAACGCACTAATACGGGATTTTGTGGGATATTTACACGTTTTCGCGAGCCCCCATCGCACTGACCGATTAGAAGCGCGTACAGTATCAATAGCCAGTGGCTGACGGATAAAATCGTTGGCTACTCAATGCGGTATAATAACGACTGAAACGGCGCCGATATCAATCTTAATCATAAATATCTACTAACTATATGCGGTGATGTTTATAGGTAAATGTGTTACGTTCATACAGGAATTCTACGTGAACATTTTTTGTTCGGAATAGTTCGAGAAGTTGTTAAATGCGCACATTTCTTCAATTTTTCATGTCAATACTATTGATCAATTATTTTCCTGTTCATGTAGGAGTAGTTGAAACATTTGAAACAGGAGTGTTTCCTATAGCCGGTTAATATTATGTTTGCAAAATATATTATAAAATATTATTGTTGGTTGTCTTAGATGGTACGATATTATTATTCAATATTACTGCTCAAATATTTAATTAGCGTTTAGCATTTCTGTAGTTAATATGTTAAGATTGTCAAGTGATGTTGAACGTGTTTTTATGTGGCTATTGCATTAGCTGTTTCCTTGAAAAAGAAGAAAAAGCGCACGCAAACGAAGGAATCGTTTGAAAAGAAAAAACTCTACACCTGCAAATAAGCGAATACATAGAGAAGAATGAAATAATCCATAAAAGACAATACGCATTTCAAAAAAACTCAGAAACAACATCAGCTGTTAATGATCTATTAAATGATATAAAAACGAAAGTTGCCCAGAACAATACTTTTTATTAATATGAAGAAGGCTTTCGATACCATTTCTAAAGAAAAACTAATAGAAAAATTAGACCACCTTAGGCATAAAAGGAACATTAAAAAACCTAATTAAAACATATTTGACTGATAGAAAGCAAAGTGTCACAAAATCGAAAGTCAACAGCTATGCGCAGAATACGGAATACCTCAAGGAGGAAACTTACCACCATTGCTATACATAATATATACAAACGATATATTTGATATACAAATACATGGCAAAATCTACGCGTATGCCGATGACATATGTATTGTATATTCACAACCTTGCAATAATAAAGAACGACTACAACAACATATTAACGAGGACATTGAAAAAGTGGAAGAATGGTGTTACAATAACCTTATAACAATAAATGAAGAAAAAACGGAGTATATGGTATTTACAAAGAAAACAATCCCCCCTACTTTCAACATCAAAGTCAAAGAACGATCAATGAAACAAATTAACGAAACCGAATACTTAGGACTAACAAT
This sequence comes from Cetonia aurata, assembly GCA_949128085.1. Classification (NCBI taxonomy): domain Eukaryota; kingdom Metazoa; phylum Arthropoda; class Insecta; order Coleoptera; family Scarabaeidae; genus Cetonia; species Cetonia aurata. The sequence goes on along the minus strand of OX421883.1, from coordinate 60,659,715 downwards.
ACAAAACAATTTAAAATGGGATACACATATGAAACACCTGATCAAAACAAATATCAGTGCTATAGCTGGATTGAAAAAAATAAGAAAGATAATCCCAAAATATATGAAAAAGTCGATATATAATTCGCTTTTTACGTCGCATATGAACTACCTTATAAACATATGGAGCAACACAACCAAGAGAAACTTAAACAAATTAGAAAGAGAACAAAATATTATATTAAAGCTGCTATATTCAATGGATAGAAGAACGGCAACAGCAGAAGTATACAGGAATATCCAAGAACTAAATTTAGAACAAATGATTAAAAAAAAACCTGATACTATTGCATAAAATGAAAAACAACAGCACTTTATGGAATAACAAGGATATACACTCCGCCAAAAAAGTATCGCATAAACTAAAAAAGGGCATTTATGAACCAAGATATTTTTATACGTTCACAAAAAGTTTGCCTCGTGTATGTGAACTATAAAAACAATAACAAAATAATGGAACTTAGCGTTTTTACTTTATTTTTTTCCTAAAAGAACACATTTAGAAAAATGCATATGTGTAAGGTTTGCTCAGTTGTTTATTGAAAGTCTTCGTATACGGACAAATTTTAAAGTGCCAAGTCAGAGTTCTGTACCAACGCTTTTAAAACTAAAATGAGCAATTTAACTTCAGAACAAGTGGCTGCTATAGTTGCTTTAATCGAAGATGGCCGATCTCAAGCATACGTTGCTAATTTGATGAACATCAATCAGTCAAGTGTTTCTAGAGCCGTAGCCAGATATAGGGAAACAGGCATTTACAGTAGAAGACCTGTACCAGGTCGTCCAAGATATTCTACTCGCCAAGATGACCGCTATTTACTACTACAAGCATTACGTCGAAGACATGTAACTGCGAGACAATTGCAGAACGACTTGGCTAGAGTCAGAAATACTCGTGTGAGTACTCAAACTATTCGGAATAGGTTACGACAGAGTGGATTAAGAGCTAGAGTAGCTGTAACAGCCCCTCGTCTCACTAGGAACCACCGAGTGGCTGGCTTAAGGTTTGCCAGAGAACATGTAAATTGGAACATTAATATACTCTTCACAGATGAGTCAAGATTTGGTCTTTACACCTCAGTGTACAGACGAGACGGTGAGCGCTATTCGCAGTGTAATATCAGACCTAGACCTAATTTCGCTGGTGGCTCTATTATGGTTTGGGGAGGCATCTGTTTAACAGGTCGTACAGAGTTAGTACCAGTAGACAGAGGTACACTGACTGCCCACAGGTATATAACGGACATTTTAGAAGAACATGTAGTACCATATGCGCCAATTATAGGAAACGAATTCATGTTAATGCACGATAATGCACGACCGCATGTTGCAATAATCGTCCAGGAATACCTTAACGATGTTGGTATTCTAGTTTTAGATTGGCCTGCGGTAAGTCCGGACAGGAACCCTATCGAGCACGTGTGGGACCTCCTTCACATCACAGACGGATACGAACCCAAAATGTTGCCCCAGCGGACCTGCATGGACTAGCAAATGCTCTCCGTGACGAGTGGGAGAATTTGGATCAGGCTTATATACGGAGGTTAATCGAATCTCTGCCAAACCGTATGCGAGCGGTCATAAGAGCCAGAGGTGGCAATACTCAGTATTAAAAGCTACTGTTATGACATTTTTCTTTCCAAAATTATAATTTCTTGTTTTAATAAAAATCTCAAGTATGAGTTCTTGTTTTTATTTGGCCTGTATTTTATTTAAACAATCATAGAAATTATATCTTAGAGCGCATTAAAGTATATTTACAACTTTATGCTACAAGCAAAGATTATGCGATACTTTTATGATTCAAAACTAAATTATGCGATACTTTTTTGGCGGAGTGTACATACATATAATACAAGGAGACACTCGCACTTGAGAACAGAGAAAGCCATTAGCAATAAATACAAAAAAATTCCTACACCAGAAACCATAACCCAATACAACAAACTACCTAAAGAAACAAAAGAACTCGATCACACCCGAAACAAAAAAAAACCATTAAAAATATGCTAGTACAACACCTTATATAAAAAGAAAAAACTTGAGAGGAAGAAGCAAAGCAATATCGCCCTCAATACCGATAGTTCGGGACGAGACCTTTTAAGCCTCATCACCCCGCGACGAGAACCGAAGACGGGAAGACGCACATCGACGCATCGTGTTGTACATGGATATGGTACCTTACTATGTATTATATACTGTGTTGTATATTATCCAAATGTATCTACATATAAGATGTGTCAATAAAGTTTTCAAATATATAAAAAAAAAATTACTACAGTATTGATAAGCCTACACACTTGAAAACACCATACCACAAACTTCACTACACTGGATGAAGGTTTCAATAGCAAAGCTATCATCATCAGCAATACGACTGAACTGCAGCAACTGAGAGTTCAGTTATGATGATAGCTTTGCTATTGAAACCTGCGTTGTATATAGTTTTACAGATAAAAACAAGTTACCCTAACGAAAGACTGTAATTTATGAGGAAAATTCGACAATATTTCTTCCCGGTTGTGATAAATCAACTTTATATTTAACCGTTTATATTTGTGACGTTACATTAATCCCTTAAATTATTTGTTGAATATATATTTCCACAGATAAGCGGCATAAGGATGTATTTTACCGGGGAAGAGATAAAAATCGCACAGGCCATAATTTTTGTGTTTTGCCGTATGAGCAAAGTACCGTGACACGGCTACTTTGAATATGTTAATTTTTAGAATGCACCGGGCAATCGTCTTTGTTACTGGGCACCTACATTTGATCTTCGCTTAATTTGCTGGTAGCATATAAGGACATTAGGATTAAATATAAATTAAATATAAAATATTTTATAATGGTCCAATAGATTGAAGATTGCAACCTAAGAAATTGCAATTGTAACATTTCTAGTAGTAATGTTGTAGTAATTAAGATAGGAACTTCAAATGAATTATTCTGGGGATTGTGATCACTACAAGAGTCGGATATACTCTTTGATAATGATGATAATGATAATAATAAACTATATTTGTCCAACAGTGTTACACTACTTACAGGACAACAAATAAATGCGAAACTGTGGGTACAAAACAAAATAAAATAAGATTGATTGCCTAAATAAACTTACAAAGACACTAACTACGAAAAAGCAAACACAGATATTGTTACGCGCGGGCACATTAAAATCTACACAAGCTAACAGAGATGCCGAATCAACTATACTTCCAATTAAATTGAACATAAATCTACCACTGTATCTGTCACGCCTTTCAGATAAACTATGAAACTTATGTTGCGTCAACAAAGCATTATAATCACTACCACGGCCGGGGTAAGTCCCTTTTAGTCTGAGTGACAGGTATTTTAAAAAGCGTTTCTGCACTCTTTCAACTGCCAACAACTGATGTGTATAATAGGGGTACCATATAATTAATGCATATTCCAACTTGCTTAGAACTAAAGCAAAGTAAACATATTTAATAGCCTGGAGATTATTAAAATGTTTCTGAAGCTCCTGAGCACGTGGTTGTTATGTGGTCCGAAAATGTCAATCGAGCATCAAATAGCACTCCCAAATCACGCACACAATAGCTTCTGGTAATAAATTCCGATGCAACTGTATATTGATGGATGAAAGGGTTCAAGCATCTTGTATATGAAATAGCAGAACATTTCCCCACGTTCAACGATATGTTATTCAACGAACACCAACTGTCAATAAGTAGTAAGCTAGTTTGGAGGTTTATGGAATCAGTGATATTCTCAATTTTACTAACGCTAGTACCTGACAGTTTAGGCTATTCAACAAATCATTAATATAAATATTAAATAATAAAGGGCCAAGATGCGATCCTTGTGGCACTCCAGATATCAGTAAGAACTCATAAGAAGAGTATCCATGATAGAAAACGTAAGCTCCTCTATTTACTAAATATGAGTGCAGCAACTTAAGCAACATCGGCCCAAAACCAATACTATCCAGTTTAGCTAGGAGCATTCTATGGTCGATAGAGTCAAATGCTTTGGTGATGTCGGTATAGATAACATTGATCTGTTATTAGTAAATATACGACAATTTTCGTATGGTGCAATATATCATCTAGTAGCACCGTCATCTAGTAGCACTTATAAAATTTTAAAATAATTATAAATATAAATCTGGGCTCAATTTATAAAATTTTATTAATTTTGATTTCCTTTATTTGACTAACAGTCTCTTTTCTCAGATGAAACGGATGTATTAACCAATAAAACGTCATGATTCATTTCAATAAATTTCGATTTTAATGGTTTTGGTGTTAAAATACAACTCTGCTGCACCACTAAAGGATAAATTTGCTTCTCATATTCTTTTGGTGAGAAGGTTGTTTGGAAATTCTGATAATCTAATCGAGGTTAAATAAGATGGAGCAATATAGGAATTTGCATTGACTTTCTACTCTTCTTCCGGAAATCTCCAAAAATATCTAGGATATCTGCTTCGTATGCATAGTGAAAAATGTATGTAAACGGTAAACATATAATCATTACAGTAGTATATGCGCGAAATTGCTTCATTAAAAAGCATTGTTGTTTCACAATTAAATTAAATTTCCTTGGGAAATCACCTGAAATTTTTCCCTTCCTTAATGAGATAATATTTTAACGTCTTAACTGTAAACTAAGCGTATACGCACGCATAAAGCAGATGCAAACTTAACTGTATATCTACCTAACCTGGAGGATATGTAGCAGAGGCCCATTGTCTTTGAACGTGTGAGAGCGCTCTTATTCATTCATAGAGTTCATTCATTTGCCCTAACGGTTCCGTACGGACGGACAACTGACAGATTTACACAAAACATGGCGCTGACGATTGTCAATTGTTTGGGGGCACGCGACTCTCGTTCTTTTGTTTTTTTTTCCTTCTTCATTTTACTTTCTTCAGGATGGACGCCACTCCTAAAGACAATAAGTTGTAAAAACTACATGATACCGAATACTTCGGAGTTCTCAGTAAATCCAAATTTGACGTTTGCGGTTTTGTCGCCTTGCCGGCTCTCCACTTTGTATACTTACCATGATGATTAAGCCGCCTCTGCATGACTTGCGTCTTAGCGGCATATTTTATTTTAAATTCAATGGGTAATGACATTAGTAGGTGGTCAAATTTGTTTGTATCCTCTTTGAAAGCAAATTCTTTGAAAATTAGTAAAACGATCAATTACTCATAACTTTAGTGGAAGGCAGATTATTCTCTGATGCAGTAGTTAAATATAAAGTAAAAAAAAGTGCCGTAGCAGCTACTAAGTAACTTCAAAAAATTAAGGAACGGTTAATGATGTTAGTCCCACTATTAAATTAAATTATATATAATTTGTTTAAAACACCGAATTTTCGCTCACAATGTTTGCCTGTTGCTTAATGTCCATAAAACTATTTCATTTTTGATAACTCTCAGAGCAAGACTCAACTTCAATGTTAATATTGTCTTCAATAATATGAGAATAAGTCGTGTACAAACTTAACTTTTTAAAGATTATGTATTGATAACAAATTAACTCAGCAAGCAATAAATTTATCAGCAAATTTAATTCTCGAATATAGTATTTCCCCCTTTACTGTTAGAGAACGGTTGCCAAATTTGGATCACCTCCTAAAACGGCCCATCGTAATATGTCGAAAATTAGAAAAGGTGACGTGTCTGCCATCTATTAAAGAGGTTCCTTATTACATCAATGTCTACAGGAGTTGCCTGCAAGAGGTGCTAATGTCACTGCTCAGACAGTATTACGCAATAATGTTACTACATTATGTTACAATAAGTACATTCAAATTAACCTTTTCGACTACCACATCCGAAAGTACAACCTTACTATACTCATTCGAGCATGGAAAGCGCCACTTTACCGAATTCAACTATGAATTGCTATAAATCGAACTGTCAACGCGTCACTTTCATTACTTCACCATTCGTAACATACTGAAGATTATGAAATTTTTCTGGATTCGGTTGTCAAAATAGCTGTCAAACAATCTGTCATCCAAATATGCGTGATCTCTATTATGAACACAATAAATGCAAGTAAATTGATTTTATTAAGTGGTAATCATGTGGTAGTCGAAAAAATATTGTAGGCACCACGGCTGGAAAGTGTCTTGATCGAACTCGTTTGGTTGTTCGCCGTATGCCTCGCAATCTCCAAACTCGTTTGATAAAACATAACTTTCCAGCCTTGATACATAAGTAAGTATTTCATCGATTAAAAAATAGTTGGTTAGCAATGTTTTCGTATATGAAGACCTGCATAAGATTTGTTTTCACTAAACTAGAAATCTTTGAACCTGCTCATGTAGAAGCTTATACTATTACTATGAATAAAATGGATTCTAAGGCGGTTATCACCTAAAATCGGTTTCTGGACTGCTTCTTATTTTAATTGCTGCATCTTGAATATCTTTTGACGGTTTTGAATGAAATTTTAGCTGGATAGTCGTCTAAATCAATGAAAAGAATTCGTAAAGAAGATTTTATTTGACTTCGAATGTTGGGGTTGTCTAAGATTACTGAGTGAAAGGATTTTTGAAAAATATAAAGCAAAGGCAAATTCGAAAATCTAAATATGAAAGAGTTTCTTTCTTCTGTTTTGTTTCTGTTAAAGCAGCAAGGATTTGGCCGATAGATCGTCACGTTTTTGGCGATTATCATTTTACAACTGCAGATAAATTCCACTAGTGATATAAGGAATAACACTAAAGTGTTATTCCACTAGTGATTTGGTGAAGAGCATATCTTCCAAGGTTTACCTTAGCCGAAAACACTAAGTTTAACATTGCTCTTCACTTGTTTTCTACTGAAAATGGCAACTTAGTTGCCGAAATACGTATTTAGATTTGTATCTTTAATTTTTGTGGTAAGGGATTTTTTCACTTTTTCTTTTGGATTTTTGTTATAGTTTTCAAGCCACAGTCTCCACCCATCACAGGAACTGCAGATAATTTGGAATTTGACGAAGAATATGATAAACGACAAGAAGAAGAAAGCAACGAAAATAAAGAAAAATATACCAAAAGTGAAGAACAGGAATGTGAAGACGAGTACACTCAAGTGGCAAACAAAAACTAATGGCAAAGAAATCGTATTAAGGGGAGACACCTGGCATTAAACGGATTTAAATATTTTAATTGAAGGAATATGTCTTATGTATACCAAAACCAAAAGATCTTGAACAAACATTACAAAGTGGAACGTAACTGACCACTGAAATTAGTAGTTCCTGCGATAAAAATGAAGTAATAATAAAAAAAAACAAGATCAATGATAAAAAATTATAGTTCAATATCAGTTTTTGATCATGATCCAATTTAAGATCCTATTGGTTCATTTTAGGCAGTGGGTTTCGTCTAAATTGGACCAATTTCAAGGATTACCCAAATATTATTTTTTTGTAATAAAATCTGTAGTATTTTAAATCTGGTAGCAGCCAAAGGTGTCTTAATAAAGTTTATTTTTATTTTCTTAAACTTATGTTTCTATTCCTTAATAGAATGTCCTTAATGTTAACAGAAGATCTTATTTTCAAGTTCTCATTTTGTTTATTTTCCATAGGTAACTTTGTTTATTAGTTATGTTAGCTAGTTTGTTAATCATTAAAGAATTATGTTAGAAAACACGAAAAGTTTAAATCGATTTTGCTCAAAAAAGTGCATTTTAAGGGTAATGAAAAGTAAGACCAAAAAAAAATTTTAATATTTTAATCCATAAAGAATTTAAGATAAAAACTTCATAGTGAAAAGGTTATGGTTGCAAAAAAAAATTATATTTACTGTGGTCGATTTCCTGTTTAAAGCTTAATTGACACGCCAAGTTTAAATTTTTTAAATAAGAGTGTTTCAAAGATATGCGAGATAGATTAATTTCAAGGTGCCATCTTCAGAGCCACTCTGGCTCTTTTGGGAAACATTTGTATAAGATGATTTGATGTCGATCGACATAAAATTATGGTTAGAATCTAGTGTTTATCATATATGTATGTCGCTAGCGCTTCTGGGCAGCAGCAAATAATATATACAGGTATATTATTTGCTGTTCATGAACAAGTTAATCGATAAATTATGGTTATACAGTTGATATGTGGTAAAACAACTTGTAATTGTTTGTTGGAAGTATTGCGTTTAACCGCAGAAGCCTATATAAAAGAGTATTAAGAATTTTCATACATGTTTACTTAATAATTGTGATGCCAATTAAAAAAGGTCGTAAACTCACAAGGGAATTTGCAATAAATGTTAGTGTTTGATAAATTTCGTTTTTCTTTTCAACATTTTGAGGTATACTGACTAAAATGAATTGTAGAAATTTGTTTCTTCGCCTTAATCGTCACTTATATAATAATTATTATATGATTTACTTTACATTACATTATAATATTATAATTTCTTCTTTACTAATTTGTCATAAATCATGTTTTTCATTTGCCCTAATTCTTCAAAAATAAATACAAACACTTCTTTGGATATACATAAATACTATACATAATAGTGTGGCTGATATGAGTGCCCATAATAATATTTCTATTAGCCGTAAATCCATTTGGTATTCCCGTGAAAAACTACATTGCAAGTTCTACGTCGGTCTATAAATAAATGCAGATTATCAAGGTGTCTGATGACGTGTGTACTTTTGTACATACACACATAACTTTCTGAGTACACGGCAGAGAGTGTACGGATCCTCTTGATCAATCAATTCGTGATTATCATGTTTCCTTCCTCATATATATATATATGACGTAAATTATTAGTTGGAAATCCGTGAAATTCCAGTTCCTGTTAAGTGATCAATAGTCATGAATTAATAAAAATAATAATTAATATTCCCGAATGCATCTGAGACAAGGATGTGGTTATATATAATCTCAGCGTATAATTTTATTTTGCAATTACTGGCAGTTACGTTTGCCGCGAATTGGTTGCATCCTGTCTATCGTTGAGAGAAAAGTTATTTTCGATATTCGAATAAGATACGTTATAAATCGATTATTAGTAAAAGAAAATATGCATTTTGTTTCCTTGGTTTGAGTAAAAATGTGTATGTAATAAGAAATAATCCAAACTTGCCGGAGAAAATAGTTGCTTTGATTAGGTGTTAATAAATCACACATTCAGCAAATTTTGAAAAACCGAAGATTTATGCCTATAAACCAATTTTTAATCATACATTGGAACGAGAAAACAATGAAAAACGCTTTCCGTTTATGGTTGGGATGCAGATTTTCCAGTAATCGTTATTTTTATGGAAACATATTCTTCGACTGGGCTTCACTTTATACTAATGGAATTATTCCCTGGCAAGATGTTCTATATCGGAGTGACACTAATCCTTTTTTTTTTAAATACCGAATCATGGATAGCATTATAATAAAGTTAATGTATAGTATGCTATTTCGTAATATGGAACAATAGGTCCAGATTTTTTTAATAACAATATTAACTAGACCTACCTAGTGATGTAATAGTACTAATAGTCAATTGTCAATGGAAGAAAATGTGAAAATTTCCGAAAGTAGAATACAATTGTCGATTGCAGCTTCGGAGAGGGTACGCCCGCGATGCGGTAGCGTAGTAGAGTAGTAAAATTATAATAAATAAATTAGTACTACAGAACACTGCTGTTTTGTTTTAAATAATTGTGTTATGTTAAAGTCTGTTATTTGTGAATTTGCTTAGTTTAAGAATATATGTTTATAGTTTGTTAACATAGTGTATCTTTACTACTTACTTTGATCCTTTTAACAATGAAATAAAACTTTAACGATAAATTATAGAATTAATGATAAAAATATTAGAAGTGCTACAGGCGACTGAAACATTTCAAAACTGCAAGGTAGACATTTTACATACTACATTAGATAAAATTCAAGAATTAGTACAAATTATTGCAAATATATAGTAATTTGCATAAGTATATACTACACGGAGAAAAATGGCATTGCAAATCCAACAAAAAAAGTATTGTCCTTACGTTGCAATCGGTTCAAAAATAAATTGGTATTGCAGTAAAGTTTTGTAAGTATATTCCAAAACTTTTGTTTTGTTCCACCAACAACACTTTTGTTGGTGTTAAAATATTTTACGGTACAAATAATCGCTTTGGCCATAACATTATAGTTGTAGTTATTTCAGATCTAAAATACAGAACAACGTGTGCGATGAAGTGAAGTAGATGTAAATACAATTTTTCAAACCAGTACAGTCAAGAAATATTTCCATTACACACAATTGTAGTTGATGCAACAGGGCGCCTACGTTGTCGATATTACAACTTGTGATTCGGGAAGTCCCGGCATGGATAGTAGTATCACGTGATTCTAACCGCGTGTTTCATTGGTCTTACATAGCCTTGAAGAAGCAGACTCGGGGTAGACGACGCCATTTATTTTCGGTTGTGACGTTGTGTTAGCTTATTAGTTTTGTGTAAAAGAACGACAGTGTATTAAAATTGATGAAAACTGGCTCACTTCTGACGTCTACTGACTCTTAGATATGGATAATTTTGTTACAGAGAAGCTAGCTGAATGGAATATTATGCGTACGAAGTACAGATTGCTAATGATGAGTACATTAAACCTTTCGACAAATTACCTAGTGTTTTCCCCTGTTTAAAAGTTGCAAAACGATCTAGAATATACGTTGCCTTGAGACATTTGTAAAATAAGACTTAGATACATTTGAAATTTTAATCTTCATTTTTAGTGTTTCCCAGTTTTAGAATTTATCTTGTTTATTATTTTTTTGTTAATTATTAATAAAAAAATGTGTTATCCTATACTGATATTTTATTTAAACCCTCCACAGCTTACATTTAAGACAGCACCGAATTTGTGTGTGAATCTACTAAAATATTGTTTGCTTTGAACAGAAATTGCGATTACAAAAATCAAAATCAAGTGACAATATAAACGTAGAAAATGATGACGGAAAAACAATTGTTTGTTAAATATCCACAACTTGCTGTTGAAGTTTCAAATTGTTTTCGTAGTGATAAACAATTTTTAATACTGCATTTCACACAATTTTGTTGAAAACACCATATTTTTGTGATTCGTTAAACAACAAGCAACTGGTTGATTGTAACATGTTTTGGGAATATATCCTTCCCAATTTTGTGGCAGTTCTAACAAAGTTTTAAGTTGTATTGAATAATGGTTGTTGTTGTCATATATTTACCCACAAATTGTTGTTCAATGTGCGTCAATTAGTGCCACCTTAACAATAAATTTTTCTCCGTGTACATATATTAATACACAAGTTGAAACCTATCCACACAACAATGTAGTATTAAGTTATATATCGTTTGTTGATGTTTCAATAAAGGTAAGTAAAATTTATTATAAAATTATAATAATTTAAAATAATGAGTGGAATAAATATTACAACAACAGGTGTTAATTTATACTCACCAGTATATAGAAAAGTCACACAAAATTGTATACAATTTTACTACAATAAATACTACTTTATCGTACAACGTTCTTGAAAGAAAACTAACTGTTCATTCTTGTATACATACAAATTGTAAGAATTAATACTACAAACTTAGTGCTACAATTTGATGGTAAACATTACTACAAATTGTATTTGTCCCTATATGTACTACAAAGTGTAGTATAAATGCTGACAGTTCTGGTAAAATTTCCTCCTCCCTGTGTTTATGGCCCGTCAAGGAGTCCAGATTTGAGGATTACAGACTTTTATTTGTATGGGAACGTTTAAGAGAAGTGCAAGGAACTTAGCCAATGATGGTGAGGTGTTAAAAAATTGCACACAATATGTCCGCTATGACGATTGAGGAAATTATTAATAGTTTCAACCGAAGGTGGAGAACTATTAGAATAATTCAATAGGTATATCTACTATATATTTTGTTTGTAAAAATAAAAGTGTATATGTTTGTTTCTAAACTCAATTCGGGGACATACTGTATATTACGTAACCTTTATTCGTTTTAGTCTGTGATGTAAGAATGATTTTGTAAGAAAAAAAAATAAATATAAATGTCAGTGAGGTTGAAGAACCGATTATAAGATCATTATTAAAATCACTCGATTTTGCCCATCACTTTATTAAACTCCTAGGTATAAGAAACCACCGATAATATATTCGGTTATTATTTATGTATTTAAAACGCTACCGAAACAAATTTGTTATTATAATAGTGTATATAATACGGTCCTCAAATATACCACACACGGCGTTTAAACACGTTCTTTTGTTTCTGTAAATAAAAGGTATAAGAACACTGCATATGTACACACGTATAGAGTAGGTACCTAGTTGGAAATTTATAGTCGGATGTTATTTAGCCGACGCGGCGTTGTACTGAACGCTACTTATATGCAGGGAAAGAGGCAGCAGACGATGAGGTGTCCCCGCATACTTATTTATGTTTTTCTCACTATTTATGTATAATGTATCCTAGGTTAGGTTCATAATTTAGAATTAACTGTCGGAATATTTATTTAAGAAAAAGTTTCCGTTATTATAAGTCAGTGTGTCGCACACAACGGATGTGACAACACGTGACTTGGCCAAGGTTCGTGTTCTGACTACCCAATTCGGTCTCCAGGGTCTCGTCGCATAGACGTCGGATTTTCATTCCTCCGCGACTGTATAGGTATATCGAATTGGAAATTCTAACAGTTCTATTCCTAGTACACGTTGTGCGCGGAACATTGCAAGATTTTTAAGAAAATGTTTCTGTTTCGCCGTTGTGATATTAATATGCAAAGTGTAACGCGCTCTATAAAGAAAAAATGAGTAACAAATATGTTTTGATGTATAGGTAATTGGTGCGTACCAGTAACATGTAAGAATCTTGAGAATCTACCAAGTTAAATTCGTTGAAGTAAATATTGACATATACCTTTCCGTTCGTAGTACTGTATAGTCTGTTATGGCAGAAGATTTATAGTTCTTGGAAGCGCAACGGGAATTTTTGGTGACGCTTACCACAGTATTTATTTATAAGAAGAAACAATTTCAACTTCCTTTGAACTATAATATGCCATACACTTACAATGCGTCCACCTAAGTATGAGACTAAAGGAAAAATCTCTTGTTATTGTGATTTTATCGAAAAAATGTAAAGTATAACTCGGTGCTGCTTTAGAAACATATTATTTTATACATACTTAACTAAGCATACATTGTTATGCTTAGTTAAGTTGTAAATTAAGAAACAAAAAAAAAAAACTGAAGTTGCGTGAAGTATAAGTCATCTTTATGTCGGAAGATATGAAAAATGTCAATTAATAGTTATTTACGTATCAAGTGTGGAAAGTGATGTTTTATCGAATGATCCAAACATACACCCTGCTTTCATTTTCGTCAAGGTCGACTCGAATAGTTCATTAACTTTATATTCATTACATCATGATATTAAAACCTGGGCAACTGATAATTTTAATACAGAACAACATTATTAAATTGTGTTTCCTTATTTGAAAAATAAAGTATTTACACAAGAAATAATAAAATACATATATCTAATACTGCTAAAATATAATATAAACGCAATTATTGTTTTTATTATATATATTTTAAAATTTGTAATAACAAACTTTTAGCTCCTTTCTGATTATTTTCTGCTCCCTCTCATTTCCTGTATAAATAATTAATTTACATTTATAGTTATTCAATACTGCAGCCTTTTGGTAAATGTATATACCGTAGTCGACAAAATTTAACTTTAGTGGATCTTGAAATACGCATGTTTCTTTTTATTTATAGCGGCGCGGTCTTTCCTACACTCCGCTTTCCTACATCTAATTCAATTTTGTTGACTACGGTATATGTTTAATGTAATATAAGCTTTTGTTTTACAAAATTAAAATCAAAAACAATTTTTATAAAAAAATCGCATTTAAATTAATTTTACATTGTTCTAAATATAAATGTTCTTACGCCCTTATAGCGTGATGCCCTCTATATATGGCAGGGACAAAAAAAATACAACAAATAATAATAAGAAAAGAAAAATCGTTATTACAAATCTTATAATACTGTTACAGAAAATAAAAAAAAACATGAATAAAATATCAAAATGTTTTGTAAAATAATTATTTCAAGTTTCAATTCTATGCTATATTGTCCAAAAAATATTACAACAAGAAAAAATATACGAAACATGATGATAATCTACATACTAAGGTATTGATCCACACTATAAAATGCATGTAAAAATATAAATAAATAACATTTATAACTCATTGGTAAAAGATTAATAACCGGTCCAATTGCCTTGTTTTTCTCTTACTGTGAGGTGTTTTATAAACTTACACACACAACTTCGTTTATTTTCCTATTCATTTTACTCGCTTCATATCTACTACTAATAAATTCTAATAGGAAAAAAAAACGCTTGCGGTCGAACATCTGGCAGCTATACTGTTAAGGTTGAAAACATACGAATTTACGGTTTCAGGTCGGAAACATTTATGTGGCCACGAGTGTACATACATAACGGCTAAATATACTTTGCGGCGGAGATACGAAAAAATGAGGTAGGCAGTCCAGAGCTACTTCTGCGAGATATAAACACAGTGGTGAAAAATAAAATTAAATTTATCTTACCGATTTCAAGATTTTTAAAAAATTTGAATTTTCTTGAATTTCTATTATGCGTTATAACTGTTTTATTACTGAAAATTTCCAAAAATTGTTTGGACATTTTTCATATAGCTTTTTACTTGAGACCTAGAAACAAAATCTATTTTTTAATAATTCTGCGAAATTTGAGTTATGACGTCATATCATTTTTTCTCAAATGGAAACCATAGTAGCCTATGTTATGATCAAATAGAATATTTTCCGGGCTTTACAAAAAACACTTTATGTTTATTTTAAATATTAAACAAGATATTTATTTATTTATTTATTTACAATAAACAGGCAACAATATAATAAATACATAGCTGCATAATGTAGGATACGACAGATCTATGGAAAAGCCCACAAAGTAATTGATATTCGACCTGTCAAATAATTTTTTTTTAAAACAACAGTTATGCTTTATATAATTCGTCTAAGAAATCTAAGGAGCTTTACAAATACATAATAATATATAACTTCATATATATTGAATATTGACAGAAATTTGACACTTCCTATGCTTTCCTAATAAAATGGCAGTGTCTATTGATGTTTAGGATTATGTCATAACGTTCATAAAGTTAGTTGTGTATTAAAAACACAATTTCTAGGGCGCTTTCAATTAAAATAATTTAATATACTAAAAAATACAAATATCAAACAAAAGAAGTTAATTGTAAATGACAAAGTAAAAACTTTAGTTATTGAAATTGCCGTCCCGCAGTTGCAATACATTTTTGACATCTTTTTTCTATTGTATTTATGCTATTTAAGATATATCTCGGTGTTAATTTATCAAATGTTTTAGCCACATTAACATGCAGTTATTCAGCGGTGCCACAAGTACGTTTGTAAATTTCATTCTTTAAGAAACCCCACAGAAAAGAATCTGTACGTAACTTATACTGAGGTTAGTATGCTGCAGTGTTTGTTTAAGAAGGTAGCGACTAACGGCAGTTTCACATTGCATTCGTCCATAATATCTATGTTTGTTATTGCATCTTTTTTTATTTAAACGTAGAAAAGCATTAAATGAATATTACGTTAATATTTACTTTATTTGACATATACTAATTAAAGAGCTCTTAACTAAAACTTTTTCGAAACTTCAATAGCGTCTCTAATTCAAGTCAAAATCGTAAGATGTTTCAAAACCCGATCACAATAAAATTTACTCTTAAACATTTACAAATTCTTTTAACCTATAATTATTTTTATTTGTTAATGTGATCTTTCTTTGAAAATTTATACTAAGTAAATATATATCAATTGACTTCTTTAAATCCCTTAGGATTGGAATCAATTCTGAATACTTTAACGGGAGAGATCTTCAAGATAGCTTAACATAACTTAAAATTCTCTCGGTGAAATTCTCTGCATTGTTATCTGCTCTATCCACTTTATCTTTGGTAAACTCGATTTCAGAATTTTTTAACACCTTCAAGATAAAGGTTTTTCGGGAAAAAATATTAATTTTGAGTTTTAATCACAAGATTTTTTAAAAGTGTCCCTTTTACCTTTACTCAAATATTTCAACAAAGTTCTTTTATATTTTCCCATAGATACCTTAGACTTATAATTCAAAACACTCTTGTGCAGTTGAATTGCCTTCGGAACTCGTCCAGCTCAACCGACTTCAAGCAGAATCTTCGGAGAATTTTCGGATGAAACTTAACACTATTAAACTGTTCGCTTTGTCCTTTATTCCAAATTACGTTAATAATAAATATTTTATCGCAATATTTTAGATTATCTATCGTTAAAATAGAAATTCAAATATTCTCACAACAATCTTAAAGCAAAAGTTGTACACAATCAAAACAGTTTCGAAGAGCATTTTCACACCTGTATGAATTTTAATGACGGTTCCAGGGCTTATTTATCTCCTTTCTGTTAGCGCCTTGTTTTCTCCGTATACCTTTTACCTACCTATTTGATCGATTAGCATATTTTCTTAGGCATGCATTGTTCCTGTTTGCGCGTCCTTTAAAATCTGATTTCTACGAAGGCGCAATTTCTTAGCGCGAATATGTGCCCGGTCATTTCGTCCAAAAATTAACATCCGCGACACGTCGTTTCAATATTCAAAGATCGCACTGATAACCAGACGACGGACGCTCACTATAGTAAGTACGCCAACTTATTTAATAACAATTCGCGACATCAATTGGAGGAAAAGATGGTCCCAAGGGGGGCGGATGATTTCCGAACCAGTTCACTAACCTTCATTGGCATTCATTCGGAGACGTTTCGATGATTCGTTTATGGAATCTTGACTTTTCGATTGTGTAATTTCGAACTGATTTAGTAGAGGAATGTTACAGACGGTGCTATATGTACGATTAATTTTCGTTAATATTCATCATATTGCGAGGAAGCATTATTCTGTGTGAATACAGTGGGTATGCGGAATCTTTGATTATGTATATTGGCGATGTGTCCGGAGTATTTTCGTTCGGGACGCCGAATTTAGAATGCTAAATATGTATAGTTTGCCGGTTTGGTATGCATTATTTTCCTGGATCATTGAATTTACAAAAACAATGTAGGTGTACTCATATTGCAAGTACAGTACAATCCCGATTAACCGAATCGCGATTATCTGAAATCCGGTCTATCCGAAACAAACTATTTAAAAACAAAAATCCCGATTAACCGAAAAAATTCGCATTATACGAAACGCGTCTGGGATTCACATACACTGCTAGGTGGTTCCCCTCGGGGTTTCACGGCAATACGACGGTCTAAAATGTGAATAGTTTCGGTTAGCCGACAGAGTGTTACAAGTACATATGTATTAACGTCTGTTATTATCGCAAAAAGAGTAGTTTTATTCTCAAATACTTTACAAAATGCAGTGTCAGAGCAATAGACGTAAACGCGTTGTTATCAGCTTGCAGGAAAAACTTAAAGCGGTTCGACGATTAGATAATGGTGAATTGCTTAAAAATATAGCAAAGGATTTAGGCGTAGGCGTGAGTACGGTTGCAGAATGGAGAAAAAATCGCGAAAAACTTGAAAGATGGTGTAGTGTTTTGTCATCGCCGACCCCGGCACGAAAAAGTATGAAAAGAGGTGAATACGAAAAAGTGGATGATTCTTTATTTTAATGGTTTACACAGAATCGAGAACGTGGAACCATTTTTTTTTCGGGGACCATTTTAAAACAAAAAGCAGTGAGTTTAAGCGAAGAATTGCCGGTCATTGAAGCGCCTGAAAGTTTTTCTGCAAGTGATGGATGGCTAGACCGATGGAAAAAAAGACATGGTGAACGTAAACTGAAAGTTTGTGGAGAAAAGTTGTCTGCCGATGTATCTGCCGCAAAAAAATTTGCAGAGAATTTTATGGAGCTTATGAAAGAAAATGATTTACAACCAGGCCAGATTTATAATTGCGACGAAACCGGCTTAAACTACAAAATCTTGCCCTCAAGTACCTTAGCTTCAAAAACGGAAGTTGGAGCACCTGGTTACAAACGTAGCAAAGAACGTATTACTGTTCTTGCATGCGCTAATGCTTCTGGGAGACACAAACTTCCATTATTATGTATCGGTAAGTCAGCAAAACCACGAGTCTTCAAGAATATTCGTCCCAATGCTTTACCTGTTTTGTATAAAAATCAAAAAAGAGGCTGGATGAATGCAAATCTATTCAAAAATTGGTTTTTTGAAGATTTCGTACCAAAAGTAGAGTCTTCTTTAAAAGAGCACGGATACCCCAGAAAATGTGTTTTGTTACTAGACAATGCTCCCACTCACCTAAGTGCGGAGCAACTTCAAAGTGGGGAAATAAAAGCAATGTTTTTGCCTCCTGCTGTAACTTCTCTCATTCAGCCCATGGACCAGGGTGTGCTGGAAAATTTAAAACGAAATTACAGGCGTTTGCTATTGGAGCATATTTTGGAAGAAGTAGATGAGGGTGCCAATCTCACTGAATGTCTAAAGAAGTTAAACTTGAAAAATGTTGTATATTGGATAGCTTCAGCTTGGAATCAAGTAAAAGGTAGAACCCTGGAAAAATCTTGGTCAAAATTGATTCAACACGAGGAGGGACGTATCACAGAAGCAGACTCCGACCATGAAGAAAGTTTGCAGCAAATTTTCACGAAAATACCAGGATGTGAAAATGTTACGGAAACAGAAGTTAATGAATGGTTAAACAGTGATAATGTAGAAGATGAAATGGCTGACCAAGAATTAATTGAAAGTGTTTGCAAAAATGCTAATGAAATAAGCAGTGATGACGATGACGAAGTAGAATGCACTGACAATATTCCAGTAAAAATGTCACATTCAGAAGGACTAGAAGCCTTGGAGAAAGCGTTAACTTATGTAAAACAACAAGAAAATGCAACTGCCGCGGATGTTCTTTTAATAAAACGTTGGAGAGACATTGCGGCCAAAAATAGAAGTAGTGTTAAACGAGTGCAGTTAAAAATTACCTCATTTTTAAACAGTAAAGTGTAGAATGGGATATATATATTAGTTTATTAATGCAATACTTAAATTGTACTAAAGAAAATGTGACAGGTACTACGTTTAACGTAGTTTAACCCCTTATAAGTTGCAAGCCCATGACAAACAACGTTCGCTTTTGTCAATCAAATTTATGAAATACTTTGTATTAATGCCGCTAATCTTGTGTTAGAAACCATTCATATTTCTACAACAATTTCTATAAACTTTTTTCCCTATCCATCAGTGTTTTCCAGTTACAGAGGAATTCCCTACTAGTTAAACACTGTGCAGTACCTTTTCTCCACCTTGTATAATATCACAAGCGGTCATTTATTTTTACCCACACGGGTAAAACTTTTTCACCTAGCGTTTGGAAAAAAAACATCTCTTATGCGAATCTTTATTGCCGGTTGCACCAAAATAAAAATAAGCTAAGCAACGAAACAATAAAATAAAGTCAGTTTGACATTGTCGTCTACAGGGACAGAAACGTATTAGTATATTATCTCTTTTTGAAAGGAATTCTGTCCTTAATAAACAATGCGAAATTTAACAAAAAGTCATCGTATAGAAATTTTGATGATCATCGGTTACGGAGATAAGTGTAGAAGTTACTAGGTGGGGTGAAAAGTAACCTTGGGAATGAAAAAAAATTTTTTTTTAAATGTTTTTTTATTTTATTCAATATAGTCCCCTTTTAGCTCGATACACTTATTCCAGCGATTTTCCAACTTCTTGATCCCGCCCAAAAAGTAATTTTCCGGAAGGTCTGCAGAATACTCCTCCGTGGCGTCGATGATTTCCTCGCGTGAACTGAATTTTTTATCGATGAGCCATCTTTTGAGGTTTGAGAAGAGATAATAGTCAAATCGGGCGAATACGGTGGATGCGACAGCAATTGGAGCCGTAAGTCATTGATTTTAGCCGTGGTTGCGATGCTCTTGTGCGCCGGTGCATTGCCTTGCAAAAACAAAACTTTTTTTCGCTTCATGTGAGGCCGTTTTGCAGCGATTTCGGCCTTCAATCGCTCCAATAATGCACAGTAATGCTCGCTGTTGATGGTTTTTCCTTTTTCGAGGTAGTCCACGAAGAATATGCCATGACAATCCCAGAAAACCGACGCCATAACCTTTCCGACCCATTGAGCCTCCCTCGGCCGCTTCGGAGCACTCGTGCCGGCTTCAGTCCATTGCCGGGCACTCATTCTGTTCTCTGGTGTGTAATAGTGGATCCAGGTTTCATCGACAGTTACCAATCGACGCCAAAAGTCCGCCCGATCCCGCATCAGCAAGTCCAAACACTCTTTCGAAGTGCTCTCGCGTTCGTGTTTTTGGTCAGGAGTGAGCATGCGCGGCACCCAACGGCAGGATAACTTTTTCATATGCAGAATATTGCCCAAAATATGGCGTGTGCGCTCAGTACTAATCTTTGTGGTATCTGCTAGCTCGCGCACCTTCACTTTCCGGTCAGCCAACACCATTTCATGTATTTTTTTGACATTGTCCTCTGTAAAATCGGAGGGCCTGCCGCTGCGGACTTGATCGGTAGTGGAGTTGCGGCCACCACGAAACTCTCGAAACCAATATTTGACGGTGTAATCTGACTGAGTATTAGCCACATAATAATTATCCAACTTTTCTTTTGTTTCCTTCGCCGTTTTGCCTCTCAAAAAATAATGTTTTATGAGAGAACGAAAATCGTTTTTGTCCATACTCAACATGATGCCAAGCACGTCAACAACAATCAGCTGTCAAAACAAAACTAAATACAGTATCGCACTGAAATTTGGCATGTCTGCCTAAATATGAACGGACTTCAAGGCACCATAACCTTTTTTGCAGTAGCAGCGCATTCTGGCGGTAAAGGAGGTTACTTTTCACCCCACCTAGTAAGTTTTCGTTAAATCAGAAGTATCCTGAATTGCTCAATATTTATTTACAACTATTTTATTAACCGAAAACTTGTAAAATCATTTGCGACGTTTGCCCTCAACGGCCATATTGAATTTCATTTGACAGGTCGCTGGATTGATTTATAACTCTGTAGTAGGTATGTGGCATAACCTCTAAAATAATTGTTTTGATTGGTTTTTGCAACAATGCAATTTTTACCGGCACGAATTTAATTTAAAAGCATAGTAAAAACGGGATAATTTCGTTTTGAAATGGAAAAAAAAATCTTGAGAGAAATCCTAGGTGTAGAAGAAATATTGGTTGTTTTGATTTGAGTTACAGTAATTGAATAACACGAAAATGAAATGGAATCTTTACATGAAGTTTATTGTGGCACCCTACTGTGGTAGCTAACGGACCTACCTATTAAGTACTAAATATCTTCAGCGCTAGAAACCCTACGTCTTGGCCGGACATTATATTATAAATCACATACACCCATAGCAGCTTGCTCGATATACGCAACTATACTTAATGGAATGCGTGATTTTTTTCCCTGGGCACCCAAACAAAAAATTGCCAGCACAGTGTTTGCGAAAATCCAAACACTTATGTGTCTCTGTCTCTGCTATTGCATGATCAAATATTTTGAAACTTTCCAGACATATTCTTCTACTTCGTCTAGAACGCTGCATTATGAGCATTTGTTGTGCTTCAAATTGAAAAAATAAAGCGCTTTTTATCATTTTTCTTTTACGTTTGATTTTAATAGTAATGATGTGTTGAACAAAACATCGAACAAATTACCGTATAGGAATTTAACGGCGATTAAAAAAAAAAACTAATTCAGAAGGTTCAAGAGAATTTGAAGAAGAATAGTTATTTACATCATATATTTATGGTTTGTGCCCACAAATGTGAATACTCGCAAAAGTGTTCCTGGTACTGTGGTTAGACACTAGTTTTTCAACCGATAAATCTTAATTTTGTTGGAAATAATAAAAAGAATTGAGGCTAGGGAGTGAACAGTACAAGTTTGCAATACATGTTTCATATTAATTTTTAATTTGGAATCAGATTAAGATACCTTAGTGTTTTGTCGTTTTAATTTTGATGGTAGTTTTGATACATAATAGGTGTATTCTTTCGTGGTGAATAAACAGAATCAACTGAAAGTGATTTAATTGAATGTGAACATTGATGATCTCAAGCAAAAAATACAAACAGAAATAGGGAATATTCCACCACAAGTTTTAGAAAAAGTTAGAGAAGAGTTTTACTATAGATTAGGTTATTGTCAAGAAGGAAATAGAGAACATTTCTTCAACTAAATGTTCGAAATGTTAACGTATTAAATATACGTTAAACTGTAGCAATAATTTGAATAAAACTTTTCATAATCGCATAGCCTTAATGCCTGTAAATAATGTACCCATTCACTTAGGTCGCACGTATTACAGATCGTTGAAATCAGTTTATTAAGGAGACTTTAAAAATAAGAAAATATACAGGGTGTTCAATTTAAAAAAAATCATTTACTTTGTGCTGCACTGACATGAATCACCCTGTACATTTCAAATTTCATTCAGAATAACATGTATAATAAATCTTCTTTAATTTTTTGAATTACAATTATAAGGCAAAATATTTTCTTCTTCAGAAATAATTCATACAGTTGACAGTTGACAAAATAAATTGATGCTGGCGGCCTTGTCTTCGAGATTAGTAATACCCTACTTGTCGATGAAACTAGACAACAATAGGAATACAAATGACGTCGTTGCCATAAATTAAGCAAGATGTTTTCTGCGGTGAGATATGCATTGATATAAGTATGCATGTGTAATAAGATTAGCGAGGTATTTGTGTTTGTAGATGAAAATGGGTTTACGTATGGCCTTTCAGGTAAATGTCAATGTTATTTCAAATATAATCCATCCATAAGAATAATAATAATAACGTACTAACTACCACGAATATCTTTTAGGACACTCTGAGCAGCAAATTAGCAGCAAATTTGTATGCGGAGAATGTTTAGAATAGACAGCATTTGCAATCGGACAGTTTTATATATATGAAATATATTTTTATTAAGGAAACACCTATCAGATGGCCCAATATATTATATTAATGATATTTGAATCAGCTTGAATATTTGAATTAGTTGGTACACCTTGTGTGACGTAATGAGCACGTGATAAACCTACAGTATGATAAATATTAGCACATATTAGTTTGTCTTTTCATTTATACGGCTTCGCTATATATGTATTTAGTTTAACTAAATTTTTTTTTTTTATTAATTTGGATAACAAAAATAACATTTTTCACAAAAAAAAATCATTGTCAATACCTATTTTCGCAAAATAACACTAGATATACAGGGTGCGGAAAAAATAACATTAAAAAAACCGAAAGATAGGCGAAAAGGTATTGAAAAGTGAGATTATTATAAAATTGGATGATAGGACTGCAGTAAAATTAAAAAAAAAACAGACTTAAGGTGCACATAGCGCAATATCGTTATGGGAAACTTTAATCATCTAGTGTTGCACAACACATAAATGATACTGCACATAAAATTAATATTGAGAACCCTGACTATTGTAAAATGTAACTTCTTCAAGGGAATTAGACGTTACGAAACCATGCATATTTTCAGGTTAAAAACATATGTATAATTGATCTACTAAAAATAAAAGTTCTTTTCAAATTAAACTCCTTCAGCTTAGGCAACTTATACGGCACCTATTCATGTTATACGGGAAATGATAAGCAAATTTTTGTATTGTAATGAATGAATTCCAACTGTTTTATTAATTAATTGAAAAAATTCGACATGCATCGTCTAAATTTTGGCAATTAAATGATTCGTAATGCATAAAATTAATGCCATTTGAGATATTATTTCATCATGCACATATGAAATAATAAATTACTCATAATATAAATTTACTTTTATCATTTTACACGTGGAGTCGTTTCGTCACTGATTAGCGGTTTACAAACAAAAAAAAAAACTTTTCTAATTTATTCCAATTAGTCTTGATAAGACTATAGTTGCATAAAGTGTGAAATAAAATTTCATTGCTATATGCTTCTGGTGAATTCGAACCAACTCTATTCGGAGGGAATGAAAATGCTTGCGTTGGTGTTTTCAAAATAAGAATTAAAAAAACAACAACTTGAGATGATGTTTTGGAACACTTATGTGGAGGTCGAGCATCATATGTACTTTCAAAACATTGATGACTTTCATATTGATAAGAAACTTTTTTTTCTACTTATGTTTTTCAAAGCATGTGCTAGTGATAAAGCTAGTATACAAATAATGAACTATTCTAACAATATTTTGCAGATATTTTTCCAGGAACTTCATAATCTTTCAAAGTTTTGGTTTGATTTGTATATACTACTTTTCTAAAACTATCCCCAGTAAAGTATTACGGTAAAAGCTTTTAAGCTGGATTCATTGTTAGCAATAAGAAAAAAAGTCCAAAGTCTTAAGATGTATCATAACTTTTCTCTCTATATATATATGTATATAAACGAAGAATACCTACGGAATCATGTTGCATCCGCAGATATATATATATACATAAATGCGTTGTGTGCCCTTCGGCTGGACACCGCTTTACATAATTTGAAATGTGCGGACACGTCTGGAAACAATGCCGCTATTGTGAACAAATTTATTACAAAGTGCGCCTTTCTAGATCATATACCTTAAACGTCCCAGTGCTGGAGATCGTTGGCAAAAAGAATCAATTTTTAGCGGGGTTTTGGTTCACGTCGCACACGTAATTTGTCTCGGGTCCACGATAACGTGACGAGCGACGTCGTGTTTGATGTATGTGTTCGTCAGGATGTGTCAAAATCATTAGTTTCGTTCTGGTGTGGGCGAGAACGTTGTTTCTTACGGTTTTCACTCAAGACCATCTACATTAAAATATAGCTCAACTTCAGGTACACAGATATAGGTACAATGTAATGAAGAAATCGGATGACGTTGGATGTAAAGACAGCTTTGTTCGCAGAACCAATTGGTGGTGATAGTTTGGATTTTACAA
Source organism: Cetonia aurata (assembly GCA_949128085.1). NCBI lineage: Eukaryota > Metazoa > Arthropoda > Insecta > Coleoptera > Scarabaeidae > Cetonia > Cetonia aurata. Next base: position 60,634,632 of record OX421883.1, on the reverse strand, counting down.
TTTGTGAGGATCCTGATTTGCAACGGACTACAAATCAAACGTGTTTGTATATTTCTATGAACGGATAGTTTAAGAAATTAGGTGGGTGTTTTGATTACTAATGCAAAGTTAAAGATTTCTGTTTTACAATTTCAGCCCTGCCACCTTATGGTGTATGGTTGAATACTTCTTATTATATTTCTGGATTGTTCGTAATGCCTAATAGATAGCAGCAGCCTTATATAAAAGTGAAAAAATGGTAGGTAGGTATTTAAAAAGTACCTACCCAAAGTATTATTGAACATTTGCGTACATATTTATTTTTGTGAATGAATAGGCAAGAGATGTGGAGGAGCGAAGTACGATGGAAATTTCAAAAGAATGCGGCAAGTTATTTTCTAGAAATTAATAACCAGTGACAAAAATATGTCGGAAGTAGGGTTCGTTGTAATAATGGTACATGTCCTCACATGCGCAATGAACGAATATTGGTTCTAATCGGTCTTCGTTGTTAGGCGACAACCAATGGCTTGATTGAAAGTGCTCAACGTCACACTTCGCGCAGATTTTGGTGACGTCCTGTTCCATTCTCTGTTGCAACGGACCCTACACTGGGATAGTATTTAATTAACTTGAAATTCTTCTGCATGATATAATATAGAAATGGCCCTATGTTGTAAATATACTTAAAGATAGACACAAAATATTTAGCAATTTCTGTAATACAGTGTAAGTGTGCGCCATAAAGATTATATTAATAAATCAAACTATGATCAAACACCTTGACCTAATGCAGAATCGTATAAAAAATTTGTTTCGGAAAGACTGAAAAAATGTAAGTATACAGGATTCATATGAAAATGTTTTTTTGTTATTGTGTCCCATTGAAGACTGGGTGTCTTTGATTACAGGTCTATTTGTCATTTTAGAAAGAAACCTTTTCTACAAGAATGTTATAGAATCTAAAGCTGTATCACCTAGAAATATCTTTGACTATACAGAGTGTACGAGAAGTAGGCAAACGCATACTTACTTTGTTATTTTAAATGGAAGATCCTATATATTATTTCAATTTTTAATTCTACGCAGAAAAATAATATGACTTGATATAAACTATTATGTCTATCTTTAATAACAACGTTGTTATTTACTCTTTTGTCAAAAGTTGTCCCGCTGCAAAGCATCGGTTAAGGCGGCGTGGTTTATATTTGCATTTGTTTTAGACATTCATCTTTTAAATACATAGGCACTTAGTTCGATTCAACATGGAAATTAAAATCGATGTAATTGTATACAGGTGTCCACTATAGTCATGAACATTTGCTTATCTTTAATCCATTTTTTATGAAAAGTGTATTGTTTTTTTATTTATTATTTTGTTCAAGTATTCACTTAACTGGTTTTGTATAGCTTTTCTAGAATTTTGGATAATGTGGATAATACACATATTGGCCTGTAGTTTTCAGGATAGAGTGTGTTTCCTTTTTTATATAAAGGTATGATTTGTGTCCTTTTTAGATATCCCAGAAATTTCCCAGTATTTATTGTGTTGTTGATTAATTCTTTCAATATCGGTGTTAGATGATTTCTATTTTGTTTAATGATGTTGGAGGTTATTTTAAAAATCTCTTTTGGAAAGTTTGCAGAATATGAATGTTTCTATAAGAAATATGAAGGTTACCATATTATGCAAAAATATTGGAATTTACTACGGATTAGTGCATTATACAATGACACAATACAGCAGGAGGATTGCTATGGAGGGTATATGTTAAAATTTTATTTATGTTGCTTTGAGGCGTAACTATAGATAGATACAGGTATAAACGTTTACTTCGAAGAAAAATAAAAGATTAATAATATGAACCATAAATGTTCAAAGTGAAGACTCCTTAATTTGAACATATGTTTATTATTTTCTAGAGTTATAATCTATTATCGCCCAATTTATATTCTTTTGCGGGTAACCTTTTTTAGAAATATTAATAGGTTCGAAAATTGGGTGTATATAAAAATTTAATGTATATATAAGATTCGACAAGTGTTGTTTGTTTGTCACTATCAACACAGATGTTTTGTTTTAATAAATTCGTGGCTTTCTAAAGGATAAAACTATACTTGGTGCCATGCATGGCAGATAGCAAAGTGTCCGAGTAAAAAGAATATGAATTTAAGGCGGAGCTTATCGTAATGAAGAGTTGCCGGCAACATGTGCTGTCGTAAAATCCAATTCCTTCATAAGGTATACGCATTAACGCCATTTATGCCCGTTCGATGTAGATGTTTTAATGTTTCCGCGAAGCATATAATACGTTATCCCACCAATAACGACGTTATATAATTTACGCTCAAATAAAGTCATGCTTGGACGCGCGTGTCGCGTCCGACCGGAGCATTTCTCGGACAGCGAACGGACCAGCGCGTGACAGAGAGATCCAAACGTCGACGTCCGCGAGAAAAAGCGAAACGTTACCTGAAATTGCCGGTAACGAGCGGCAATATCAAAACTCCATTAACGGCATCGGCCAATCGATATGAAAGCAATAAAGTAAGGAAAGTCAATTCGGCCATTTTATATGCCAGTTGGCCTTAAAACAAAATAAACGGGAATAATTGGAGGACAGCGGGGATTGGCTGACCGGCCGCGCGCTCTCCAATGAACGGAGAGGGCAGGCCGACCGGGTACAGTCCGCCAAATACCCATTAATCCGTGTCTAATGAGATGCACAGATCTTGTTCGGCCGCATTATCATATGTTATAGATGTTCTCTGTACGTGGAGCCGCGACTTGCACGGAGTTCGTCGGAAAGCTTCGTATACACAATCGGCACGCAAGACTGTACCTAGTACTTGCGCTTGATGGTCAGTTAACTTTCCGACGGATTGTATTTGAAAGTTCTTTTAATAATATTTCCTTTTTAGTGCAAGTTCCATTTCTTTCGTCATCGAAAAGTTCAAAATATTGAAATATGGTATACTTATAATTTTTTCGTATAAAAATTCTGTGAAAAAATCTATAATTTAGTGAACCAATTTATATAAGTAAGTAAATCTTTATTTAAAAAGAGTGAATAGCAAGAAATGAAAAAAAAAAACTTCAATCCCTTAAAAAAAATGGTCCAGTTTATACTACATCTAACGGTGTCTCCAAAAATCTATTTTGACCATCAGATATCAGAAGTATAGAAAAACCTTAGCTAGTTAAATAGCCACATACAGGAAAATATTGTTTTAACATAATGTTCTTATAGAGAAAATGAAATAATTTTGTTGTAAGTAAATCTTTTGCCACTAAGAAAATTGAACGTTTTAATTCAAGAAAACTTTTGTTTAGATACATTTTCTTAACTATATAGAATATTTTTGCTTCGTGTAAGTAAATAGAGAATGCAGTTTATTGTACATGCGCAGTAATACGTGACATTTATTTAATATAATAAATAAATCATAGAATCGGTTAGAGTGCAACTGTATCTGTGCTGTCTAATAATCAATGTTGGTTCTTTATTTTTATCAACATTAGTAAATAGAACAACTAAACAACGTTTAGCGAACTTTCCAGCATGCCTATTTGCCTAATAAAAGTGTTGATACTACACTTTGTGATTTTTATTATCAGGTGATTGAAGACCTTGATAGGGGTTTAAATGTTGCCGGTGTGTTTATTGACTATTTATGTGCCTTTGGAAACTGTTGACCACTCCGAAATTCTGGATAAACTATTTATTTACGGTATTCGTGGTACTGCTCTTGACTTTGTAAAATCTTATCTTTTAAACAGGACTCAATATGTTAAAATAGCAAGCTCAGTAACTAGTCATATTGTTAATTTAATTCAGGGGGTACCTCAACGGTCAATTTTAGGACCGCTTTTGTTTGCCATTTATATCAATGATCTTTGTTTTTATCTAAGTAAGTGTAATTATATGCATTTATGTTTTATTGCGGACGATACAAGATACAACTAACATTATTACTTAAAAAAAAAATCAAAAGTATTATGCCAACAAATTGATAATGTTTACGAAAAAGTAAAAATTTGGTCTGATAAAAATAAATTATGTTTAAATTAGACAAAAACCTATTACAAAATTTTTCAATTAAAAGAAAAGGACTGTTCTGGTCTAGTTGGTATCTCTTGTGCGGGTGATGTTAAACTATTGGGTGTTTTATTTGACACCACTCTGATTTTTGGGGTTCATATTAACTTACTTTGTGTACGTCTGCGGAAGGTTTGTTATGCGCTTAGATTTATATCTAGACACTGCAGTCAACATGTCCTTTTAAATTTGTATTACGCCAGTTTTTATTCTCAATTACGCTACGGTATTATTGTGTGGCATAGTGGTAACTGGCAACGCGTTTTTGTATTACAGAAGAGTGCTGTTAGGTTGTTGTCCCGTGTTACTTTTCAAGAGTCGTGTAGAGATGTGTTTAAAATATTGAAAATGTAAACTTTACCTTCAATATATATTTTAGAATTATTCTCGTACATTTATAAATATAAACCGTTTTTTGAAAAGTTCGAATTATTCCATGAGTATCCTACAAAGTTTAAACACATCTTACACCCAGGCTCATAGAGAACTACAAGATATGAAAAATCTTTTTTTTAATGTTGTCTGTAAACTCTACAATGTTCTTTCAAATGAGAGAAAATTTGCAAGTAGGTACTATCAAACAATTTTAGCGTAGTTTAAAAGATTTATTAATTGCCAAATGCTGCTAGACACTGGATGAATTCGTCTCTTAGTTTTTTATGATTCCTCAGGGAAGGATTCACTCTCAACTTAATTCAGCACTTTAAAGAATTCAGGGGGTTAGTGATCGCAAATTACAATAGGTATACTAACTGTTGGTAATATTTTTTCAAAAACTAAAGACCGAACTCCAATGCTCAATCAGAGTGGTGTAGTGTATAAAATTCCCTGTCATGACTGTAATGGTTGCTATATAGGCCAGATAGCTCAAATGCTAAAAAGCAGACTAATCCAACATAAGAGTGACAGTCGTATCGGAAAGCGTTCTTGTGCCTTGGGCTTCCATTTTCAGGACTTAAACCATAATTTTGATTACTATAACACCTTCATTTTACAGATGGAAGGTAATGTAAACGATATGTCATTGATGTGACAACATGCCTCTTCAGCAAAGATGCATAGTCAATTCCTCTCTGAGGGTAGATTCCATCCTCTTTAAAGGAAAGATACTTGAGAAACCGACGCTGTACCCTCTCAAGTGCTAATTGAAGATACACATACCGAGGAGACCAAATCTGAGAGGCATATTCCAATTTGCTTACTACAAAACTAAAATATAACGTTTTAAGGAGCTGACTACTGTTAAAAGATTTGGAACAGCGAATGAGGAAACCCAATGTTTTAGAAGCTGAGAGGACAATGTGTGTTGCGAAGCTCATACACCTGTCAAATAAAACACCAAGGTCCTTCACCGATTGTAGCTTTTGCAAAGAGTGTAGATTCATCATGTAAACAGAGGGATTTGGATTGATTTTCCGTGTGTAGAACACATAGCAACATTTACTGAAGTTTAAAGATAAGTTGTTTTTGGTGCAGCAATTAAATAAGTAGTCAATATTAGCCGGCAGGTTTAGAATGTCATTTAAAATCGAAATCGAAGAAGAAATGTCAATATCGTCAGTATAAGCAAGTACAGAGCAAGAGAAATTTTGTAGAAGATCATTAATATATAAAATAAAAAGCAGAGGGCCTAAGTTTGATCCTTGCGGAATGCCTGAAGATGGAAAAAACTGAGAGGACTTATACCCATTATTTTTTATTTTAGTTACATCTGCCACTTAAGTATGATTCCATTAATTTTAATAAAGGAGTAATAAGCCTAAATTAAGATAATTGCCGAAGTAAAATACCGTGATCAATGCTGTCGAATGCGCTTCTAAAATCTGTGTAAACCACATCATCGTGCCCCTGCCCATTCAGTTCCTGGCAAATAAACTGTGAGATGGTGAGAAAATTAGTGATAGTTGAACGCCAACATTGGTGACTTGGCTAATCTAAATTAAGCATCTTAAAGCAAGTTTAAACATTAATTTATAGGTTTCTAGAGAAGCACCAACTTTTATTTCATGACACCTAAGTTTTTTTTTTTTTTTGTAAAATCACACAAAAATGGATATACGATATATTCTCGTTAATTTTTTTTTTCATGCACTTATTTATCTTGCTACTTTACTTAGCTAAAGCTGTACGCATTAATATTGGCTCCTTTATACGCCGATATTTCTTAAGTGTGTTTAAAGAATTAAGATGTATATTCAACGATTATAGATGATGTAATTGATTTAGATAAACCCGGCGAAGAACGTAATCTCCCGTGTACCTATACATAATCAATTTCGCGAGAAAACACACAACTCACACAGAGCCGCATTACTCGCCGGCCATCGCAATAAAACACGAACGTGAGTTTAGCGAAGTCCCTCGTGACATAATCAATTAATACGAAAGCTAGACGATAATTATACGGCCGCTGAGATCATCCAGGATCTTAATAAGGCCGCGCTTAGACCAATTATATCCGTGAAAATCTGAAATATGATGTTTCCACGCGGATTATTAATTTATTCATATCGACAAACGAACCGCGCGCCAAGTTAATTAAATTAATAATGAGGGGAGAAGTGTGCGCGCGCGGACGTATGTACGTAGATATCTTCGGAACGCATTGACAGCGATGATTTATCCGTCTGTACTCATTACACGATTATGCTAAGCGATTGGAAAGTAGGATCAATTTGCAGGCGAGAATTTTTCATAACCTTCAGGCGAGTGTTGACTTCATATGTCGCGCATCGCTTTATTTATTTGCGCATTTCGATTAAATTGAGCTATAAAGATTTAGATGTATCGTCAATCCTGTGCGCGTGAGTTATTAAATATTGTTAGTGATACTGAGGAACTAATTAGGTATAATGTTGTCTGGAAAAATATCAATTTAAACAGGTATATACGATATTGCTTATCTACAAAATTGACATTACACTGACAAAGTATTAATCGTGTTTATTAATTAATTTAAAGTATCACTTACGTAACATATATACGAAACTATTATTATATAATAGTTTCGATAAAACGAAAAAAAATTAAGCATAATTAAATAACAGTGAGTTTTAAACACACTTAAATATAAATAAACAAAATGTATATTTACTGCAATAAAAATTACAATAAAATCACAATTACATAATATCGTTATAATGGTATAAAAGCAGTATATAAATAATTGAAAAGTATATGACAATAGACATTGTATAAACACATGAGACAAACAATTGAAAGAACAATCACAGTCGAGAAATTCCTGCACCGAATAGAAAGCACTGTCCATTAGCGCTCGTTTTAAGCTTTCTGGGAGCTTATTGTATATTATATATATATATAGGCTATAGTAACCTAGCGGGTCATAGCCCATCCAAAGGATGTTTACAATCCATTTTATAGGGGATCAGTCCTTTTTTTCTATAACTTTGCACACACTTTTGCTTCCTGTACCACTGCACTCCACAATTGTCTATCCCTGCATCGGCCATTCCAATTTTCCACTCCCATCTGGTGAAAGTCTGCCATTATTTCCTGACGCCAAGTGTTCCTGGGTCTGCCTCTATATCTTTGTAAGGATGGTATCCAATTTGTCATTTTTTATTGTTTTTAATTCGTGGCTTCTCTCGACATGTCCAAACAATTTTAGTCTTATAGCTTTTGCGTATGGTACTATATCCTCACCAGCCAATGCTTCTTCCACTTCCTTGTTTGTTCTCCTTCGGAAGCTGTTGTCGTCATCTCTTATTGGACCCATGATTTTTCTTATTATTTTCCTCACAAATCTCATTCGTCCTTCCATCTCCCGTTTGTTCATTGTTAGTGTTTGCATGGCATACGTCACCAACGGCCTAATCAGAGTTTAATAAATTGCTAGTTTAGTTTTTATCGTTAATGCGTTGTTACTCAGATTTTTGTGCATATTAAATACTTTATATCCCCTTATAATTTTATCATCATACTTCAATGTTTCTTATCTCTATGTCTGGATGCTTTTGATGGTGGTTAGTATATATATGCTTGGTAACGTCAGTATACCTTGATTAACAAATGCTTCTTTACACGACTGCTAATTTTTCGGACAGGTTAAAGCTCTCAGTGTCTTTCTTTGTAGTCGGAAAATTCGGCCCGCCTCTGACGCCATTCCCCAGAACTGCAGATCATATGCAAGAATGCTGGGGAAATTCGCGAAATATGTTAATCTAGCAGCTTGGTGAGTAGAAACAGCGTTAATTCTTCTTAGTTGTAGCTAGTGTAGCTAGTTGTTCGATATGTGCAGCCCAATTAAGTCTAGCGTCTACATTGATGCCAAGGATTGATGTCTTCTCCCTCCTACTCATGGCAAAGTCCAGGTGTTGTGTCTTACTCACATTCAATTTGAGTATATTGGCCTCAAACCACTGCTCTGCTTGCTGCACAACTAGCTTTGCCTTCATTGATTTATTTTGTTTGTTTTTTTTTTCTTTGATTACCAACGACGTATCGTCAGCATACAAACAGACCTTATCAGCAGACAAGTTGGGTTCTAGGTCGTTGATGTAGATAACAAATAGAAGAGGCCCCAACACGGACCCCTGAGGTATACCACTCTCCACGGTCATCATATCTGATCTTTTTGAATTCATGTCAACGTATTGTTGCCGTTATCTCTGATACGATGACAGTAAATCTCATGCACTCTGCCACGTACTCCATAAAAATGCAAATTCCCAAAGTGGTCCAGGTGGACCACTGTGGATATTTATATTATATATTACGACTGTTATCATATTACAATGTAATATGATAACAATAATAATTAATAGTGTAATGATTACATATTTGAATAAATACAACACAAGGAAATATACTATTTTTCTTTTTATTTTTACCACTAACGAATGGGGAGTTTTCTAAATAATATATGTGAGAATTGATTGGTTTCTTGTGCTGTGAGTAGATGTCAAAGGAGTAAAGTTGGATGGAATCACTTTTTTGATTGGCTAACTTTACTTTTTTTGGCATCCACTCACAGCACAATCAATTAATTAATTAACCAATAACTCAGCCGCAACGCAAATTTCCATAGGTAGATCTAATCTTCACATTTTTTGTCGAGTTTTGGGAATATGGTAGAAATGTAGCTGCAGGGGGTCCACCGGAACCAGCAAAACTTTCAAAGTTGTCTATGAGAAAAAAAAGTTTGAGAGTCTCTGTTCTAGATGAAGTAAAAACATCTATTGATAGTGTACAAAAAAGTAGGACTCATCTCGTAAAATAAATAATGGATTCATAGGCAATGTTTCTGCCCGTATTCTTGGATGCATGCGTGCTTATATTTACTTAGTAACATAAACAGTGTTGTATATCTATATGAAGTTCTGGCAACACAGATCCCAACTAGGTTACAGTTTTCAATCGAGATTATATTAATACAAAGTATTCTTAAATAAAGTATGATACTAAAGGAGTGCCAAATATTTTGTTTGGTTTAATTTCAAGTTAATATGTTCTTGTGGTACATCATAAACTACTGTGGTCATCCTTGTAATGTATACATTATTAATTCGAAACTTTTTATTTCTTTATAAAATTTTCAAGCCCATAAATCCTAGTCACCCGTCCTTGTAACTTACAATTTCTAAACCCCTAAAGATGGCAGAAATCGTTCCAAGGCAAAATGGGATGGAAACAAATTGTATAATTGGTTTTGATCATCCACCTTTTGTTAACGGTTTGAGTAAAAAATCCCGCATGACACAACGCCATTGAACTTATCGTAATACGAACTTTATTGTTGAAATTCTATAGCTGAAAATTGTATATTTTGTAAAATTATCCACCTTCACTTAATGGCGAATAATTGAATTCATACTCATGTTTTTTTTTTCCAGTATTTTAATCACGACTTTTAGTATCTATAATTATTACTTTATTTTATTTATAAATTAAATCCTTTCACACTACAATTTATATGGGTAAGTATTGTTTTGTACTGTAGATATATTTATTTCTATTGTAATACCAGAAATTATACCTTCACTGTGTTTAATAAATTAATTCTAGACATTAAAGATATTTAAGTAAGTAAGTAAGTAAGTAGCAGATTTATTTCAATTACCAGAATAGGTATGAGACACGTCACTACAAAGACAAATAATTCCAAGGATTCCAATATAAACAATTCCGGTAATGTCAATATTTTCAGTGAAATGAAGAAGCCTCTACATGAAGTCAGCTGACTAATCCCCGCAAGACATCTTATAGCTGCTTTCTGCTTGATAAGTATGTCGGTAGCTGAGGAGCTTGATCCCCACAACAATACTCCGTATACCAGGTGCGAATGAAATTCTGAATAGTACCTGTATACTGTTTTTAAAGTATTAGAGACAACTACGGTTTTTAACGATCTAAGTTTAAAGATTGACTTATTTAATTTAGTTGCCAACGATCGACAATGATTATCCCGATTTAGAGTCGCGGTAAACGATAAGCCCAGAAATGTTGGCGAATCTGTTGAAGTAATTGCGTTATTAGCGAATTTCAAGTCTATGAAATCGTTAATCTTTTTTCGTAACGTATGAAACAATATGTACGTGGTTTTCTTACGGTTTAACGAAAGATTGTTAGCACAGAACCACATAAAAATCTTATCTAATACCATATTCGCAATCTCTTCCTTATTATTTTCATCTTCAGACACTATAAAGGTGATGTCGTCAGCATAACAGGCAACCACAAAATCACACAGAAAATCAATGATGTCATTTAAAAACAAGGACAATAGCACAGGACCCAAAACCGATCCCTGCGGCACTCCAATATTTGTGGGCAGCAGGGACGATCTAGTCCTATGCCTCACCCCGTCTCCAACTGTACTAATGCCTACAAATTGGACTCTGTTGGATAGATATGAAGTAATCCATTCTAGCAGTTTATATATTCATTATAACTTATTTTGGAGAGTTTTAACAAATTTTAAATTTGTAACCACATGGAAAGAATCAACAGATAGTTGAGATTGAGAATACTTGTAAATGCAGTGTGGTAATGACTGTTACATAACTAATTGTAAGTATACAGAAGGTGTTTTCATAAAAATAATTTTATAAGAACGTATTCGTTCTGCCTAAAGGCAAATATCTACACTCAATTAAGTTCATTTACATAATTTTATATTACAGGCGCTATAATTATCAGAAATATCACTCTACCACATCGACCGTACGCAAGTTAATATTCAAAACGCATTGAGGATCATTATTAAGAGGGAGCGCCAGCTCTTTCAGAGCTGGTCCCGTATCTGTAAAAGATTCCTTTGGACCGCCATGCACACACATAGCCTTCTATTTTGATAGAACTGGGTCGAGAGAACGACAACTTAAGACACTCCTCTGACGCGGAATTAAACGGAAAAAGTTTGCTTTTAGAAACGTAGAACGGGCCATACGTTAGAAAAAGAAATCGCAGAGCGAATTCAACTATATACATACATACCTAACAATTGGAACCACATATATATTGCGACGATGTGTATGTGAACCGCTCGCGTACTACATATTGTAGTCGGTTTTGATTGCATGTGGGTTCACCAGACGAGTAGGTGTGAAATTAATATTTATGTGAAATATTTGCGGGTCGTATATCATCGCGAAAATTTATCTCGCTATATAATTACTAATATTGTCGAGGATCGGCGATTGTTGGTGAATAAAAGGGAATAATTTGAATGTATTAAAATTTCCCTTATTGAAAATGCTTAAAAGGAACATGCAAAATTCTCTCTGCTTGCGTTGTGATAATAATCACCATAATACAGGGTGCGGCAGGGAAACTTGCTGATTTGAAAAGTCAATAAAAGAAAAAGTACTTCAAATATCGATTTAATTCTTTTTGTATCGTAGATATAGTACACATTCTGAATTTTTGTTTTAAGTGGTTTTAAAAATGACATCGGGCAAATGGCGGCCCTCATTCGTGATACACTGATCAACCCTAGATTTAAAGTTGCGCTCCACTCTTTCGAGCATATCGACGGGAATGTTGGCGATGGCTTGGCGGATGTTGTCCTTCTGGTGTTGCAGGGTCCGGGGTTTGTCGTTGTAAACGATGGATTTAAGATATCCCCATAAAAAAAAATCGCAAGGTGCCAAATCGGGGGAGCGCGGCGGCCACGGTACGTCACCCCTCAAGGATATCAGGCGCTCGTGAAAGTGTTCCCTCAAAAGCTCCATCGAAGTTCTCGCTGTGTGCGCCGTGGCTCCGTCCTGTTGGAACCATACGTCCCCAAGATCCATTTCTTCAAGTTGTGGAAGAAAAAATGTCTCAATCATTTCTCTGTAGCGAACTGCATTCACAGTAACAGCGCGTTCATCTTCCTCGAAAAAATGAGGCCCTATTATTGCAACTCTCGACAATGCACACCACACAGTAACACGTTCACAATGAAGTGGAATGTCATGAAGTTCGCGAGGATTGACATTACTCCAATACCGCATGTTTTGTTTGTTAACACAGCCGGAAATGTGAAAGTGGGCCTCATCACTAAAAAACACGAGAGCGTCGTCTGGCAAGTTACTGAGCGCTTCACATGCAGTTTGGCGAGAAGCGAAATCGCGTTCACTCAACTTTTGGACCACAGCCAGTTTGTAGCGATGAAACTGGAGTTCCTTGTGAAGAATTCGTCTCACTGTGCGATCAGAAATCCCCAGAGCAGCAGCGTGTTTACGCGCCGAACGCCGGGGAGAGCGCAAAAACGACTCCCTTACCCTTTCGACGTTTTCTGGAGTTCTGGATGTCCGTTGACCTCCAGGGCCTTTTTTTTTCAACACTCCCACTTTCCCTAAATGTGTTCACCCACGAAACAAGCGATTGGCGGCCAGGAACGGGACCCGCGGGATGAATATCGAACCGAGTTCGGAAGGCACGTTGGGTGGCGACCACCGAATGACCGTTGGAAAAATAGGCCTCGGCGGCGAACGCACGCTGTTCCTTTGTCCAACGCATGATGACAAATGTCATTTGGGGTAACAAAACTTCAAAACCCCCTCTTCCTGATGAGACCCTCCCCACCCCTTTCTGACCACGCCTCGCTCATTGGCGTCCAATTCAAATCAGCAAGTTTCCCTGCCGCACCCTGTACAATAGCAGTCACATATGTGCAAGTTCTTATTTTTTGTGTAGGAATTTGAAATGGTGAAGTGGCGAAGCCCCGATAGAATGTGTCCATTTAAGCTGAAGTCAAAGAAAAAGAAAATCTTTGATTATTGAATTTACAAGAAAAAAAACAAAAGTAAAATGGAAGTAAGTGTTTATTTGGGAACATATTTTAAAAAATAGAAAGAAATTGTGTTTTTTATTTATTTATTCAATTTTGTCCAACAGATTAACAATCCAAATTAAAGACAAAGGACTGGGCAAGGGCAATGCTGCCCTACATAGTTTGGTGGGAGGACTCGAAAGGAGCCTTCATCAAAAGGAAGGTGACCTTGCAGTGTTTTTGGACATAAATGATAACCAATCAACGCTCTCAATCAACCGATCCTTAGTGGACCGGAACATCAGCTAAACGACCAGCAGATGGGTTGACTGCATGCTAAGAAGCAGAGTGGTCTATGCCCAAATGCTAGATAAAAACATCGCCACGAGGACAACTAGAGGGTGCCCCCATGGGGGAGTACTGTCACCCCTGCCGTGGAGCTTAGTCATGGATGATCTCATTAGGTAATTAAACGACAACGGAATATGGACACAGGGGTACGCTGATGACATTATCATAGTGGCTAGGGGGAAGTTCACGGGCGTGTTGACAGGCATCATGCGTTATGCACTGCGAATGGTGGAGGAATGGTGCCTCTCACAATGACTCTCAGTTAATCCACACAAAACAAAGTTGGTTGCTTTCACCAACCTGAGGAAAATCAATGACCTAGGCGGTATTAGACTGTTTGGGCAGGACCTACAATTAACCAAAGAAGTAAAGTATCTGGGTGTAACCCTCGATGCGAAACTGAAATGGAACAATCGCCTAGTTAAAACAACCACCAGGGCTACGCAACTATTCTGGCGCTGCAGGAGAGTTGTTGGTAAAACCTGGGGACTGAAGCCGAGGGTGATCCATTGACTATACACGGCTGTGGTGAGACCAGCGATGACTTATGGGGCAGTGGTCTGGTGGAAAAGGACAGTAAAGTATCCTCCGCAGTGAAGGTGCTAACCGCTGTCCAGAGACAGGCATTGTTCGGAATCACTAGTGCAATCAACAGCACAGGGACCGCTTCTTTGGAGGCCAATGTTGGCTTTCCCCTGCTGGAGCTTTATGTGAAGCCGTAGGCTATGAAAACCAACAATTTGTGGCATCCCAACATTAGATACTACGAGTACGATACTGGACGGGCCCCATTGCTGCAAATGCCCACGGATAGTACGGCACAAGAAATTATCTTCACTGAAAAGGTGAAAATCTCTATACCGAACAAAGACCAGGCACGTAGGGTTATTACTGCTGTTAATGACTGGTTCACGGACGGATCCAAATCCAGCCAGGGCACAGGAGCCGGTATTTGCGGACCGAGCCCTAATCAAAGAGTATCCATAGGCCTGGGGAAGCATGCGACGGGGTTCCAGGCAGAGGTATTCGCTCTTGCAGCCTGCGCAGAATTGATCTTTCTTTCTCAGGGGCATCCTAACTCTAAGGTGTTCAGTTTCCTTACAAAAGTTACGCCAAAAAATTGTTGAAGAATACGAACGAATTACTCATATCTATTATTAATAAAAATGTTTTAGTTGAGACTAGAAAACACGCTACTTTGGCTGCTAAGTTTAACAATATTACTAGGTTAAGCGTAGTATTGTTAAACTAGCGTAATAGTTGTTATTACACTGACCAACATTTTATAAATTTAATATGTCGCTTTCTGGTTAGAATATATTGTAGGCTTTATATCTAGGTTTATTTTTTTTTTGTTTTTTGTTATTTAATATCTTCTATCCTTTTTCTTTTTATTTATACCTTTTGCTTCAAACACCTTTTAAATCAATGTTTTGTCTGTTCAATTTTTATTGTAATACATTCGTATCATTTTAGTTGTATTTTTTCAATCTTGATGGTTATTAGTGTTTGCTTTTCCTTATTTTATTCTCCGCTTATTGATTATATTAAAGTGTAGAAAAGTCCTAACTCTCCTATATTATTCGGTATTATCCCGTATAACGAAATTTACGTTAAAAATTATTTAAATGTTAGTTTGATACCAGCGATTATTTGGTGTTTTTTTTTTATTAATAACAAACAAATTTTTCATTTGAGCTCCATGACCGTCTGAGTAAAATACCCGAGTAAAATTGATTTCTTTCTTTTTCTTTTGTTTACTTATATACATAGGTGTTTATAACTAACTGCACATATAAATAAACACCCACCTATGTTATCACATTTATATGTAATGTATTCTATTTAAACAACGTAAAGGATTGATCATAATTATAAAGAATTTCGAACGTTGACAGATATGACCTATTGACCTCGCTGATTGACAAGACACACCTAGAGGGCGCACCTAAAATCTGGTTCGGGCCAAACCTTAACGCCGGACCATCAACGCTGCCATTATTAAATCAGGATGTTACTAATTTGCATACCATTTAAAAACGGACACAAAGGCATCTGAAAATAAGCAGATATATCGAACCGAACCGGCATTATCCGGAGCGAACTAAGTACTTACAGCTTTGTAATTATTAATTTGTTACAATTCTATGATTCTATCTGTGTGTATGTTTTGTGAGGCAAATATATATATATACAAATTTTCCTCTACACGACTATGAAAATTAATCATGTGCAGGCAGTTAGTTATCTTCTGATACATACGAGGTAATACCGATATATTTCGGACTGGTAACTGTAGTGATTATTGTAAGCAGGGATGGATGACGCTGGAGGTTCATGACCCTAAGCTTTCTATGCTTGCACGTGACGTTATATAATTAAAAGTTATTTAATCTATCAGTTTATGTATTTGTATAATGTTATTCTAATATATGGTCAATAAATTTTGAAATTTGAAAGTGCTAAAAGCGGTAGTATTTGTGCAACATTGTTTGGAATGATGATTGACGAATGTATATGCCCATTGGGTTTAAAAAAAATTGTCATTTCCTTTTCCAAATACTGTTCCCACATCATCAAATTCAATATTTAGATTCTAAGTGAGCAACCATTCAAATCTGGGGAGAATATTGAAAACGATTATTGAAATTTTTCAAACTTTTTGCCATGGTGCTATGCAATCTCAAAAATGGAACTAAATAAATAGTGAATAAAATGCATTGCACAATTAAGGCAATCACTTCTAAATATAGTGAACGTTTCTTATCTTTCGTGTTAATTGATTATATAATGCAAAACTGGAGCTGTTTGTCCCTAGTTGTGAAATATTAAGTCTCCGATTTGTCACATGTAGGTCGTCTTTGCTCCTGGTGGCTTAATTGTAAATGTCAGCATTTGTAGATAATTTACGTTTATTTTTGTGGGTATCACAACAAATTTCAAGCTTGTCTCTACATAGGCAAGCTACAGGAGATGCTCACCATAATAGTATATCATACTGCAGACGCGACACAATCATGACCTAGTAGATTGACATAAGCCAAGAAGTTGTACCTTGAGATCTAATTTGCGTGAGGTTTTAATTTTAACTTATTGAACATTCTCATGGGTCACTTACATTTTTTTTTAATCCACTTTAATAAACTAGTCGTTGTTCCTTAGTTTTCATTTATAAAATATTCAAGGTTTAATACTCCATTGTTGATAGACGTCAGTTTGACAGTAAACAACCATTTCCACGCGTTGACAATGCTGTTAACTAGTGCAAACGAGGGATAAGTTGTTGTATTAATTGAAGATGGTCGTAATGAGCGACATGTCTCGTATATTAAGAATAGCCCCCACTACCATTCAGGATGCTTGGAACCGATTTTTAAAGACTGGTAAGTATGAGAGGCGAGCAGAATCTGGAAGGCGAAGAGCAACAAGTGTGGTTGATGATTATTTTATTGCGTTGAAAACATTAAGGAAACATAGATTAACAGCAGTTAAAATCGCTTGCAAACAGTGGGACTAGTTGAAATGAGTGAAAGAAGAATTAGGTGAAGACTTGAGGAAAGTGGTCTAGCATCACGAAGACCGGAAACAAGACCACAATTGTTACCTAGACATCGAAGAGCACAACTTCAGGTTGAACGATTAGGTACATGCACATTGGAATCTTCAGCAATGGGGTGGAGTTCTCTTTATGCATCAGTCGCGCTTTTGTCTACGATCACCTGATGGTCGAGAAAATGTGCGAAAAATGGTTCATATTGGTTTTGTTATGATGTGGGCAGGTATTTCCACAGAAGCAGGTACAGAGCACGTATTGGTAGAAAATGGTGCTTTAAATGCTCACAGGTACGTGGAAGATATTCTGCAAGAAGCTGTTGTTCTATTTACAGATTTTATTGGAGATGACTTTGTTTTCATGCATGACAATGCCAGACTACATACGGCAAGAGTGCTTACTGAGTGCCTATATTGAAGTGCAAATTCGTTGATTTGACTGGCCAGTATGCACCTTTGGGGTGACCTCCAGAAATCGTCCAGTAATGCTTGCAACTTTGCAAGAGCTACGATAATTCTTTTAAAAGAATTCGAAGTAATCGCTCAGGTTTGCTTGACAAATTTGATAAATTTAATTAGAAGCTGTCTTCTTCAGTTTTTGTAATCAAAGTGAAATGTAATTTTTCATTGTTTCTGTTATATTTCTTTAAATAAATAATTTTTTTGTTTTTAAATTATGTCTTTTCTCTCCATTGCGCATATCTTTCGTTGGAAATGTGCACTGCTACAACAAACTTAAAGCAAACTTTAAGTTTATTGTATAATTCCTTTAAAAATAAAGGAATTATTAGTATTAAACAGCAAATTTATTGAAAAAAAAATCCAATTTTGTTCTAAGTATTTTCTCTAAACATTAGCAGTTGACGTCCACCTGAGTTTTTGGAACTTTCCCAAAACTGAAACCCATATAAGGTGTATATGCAATTCACTATCGTATACACGTAAAAATAGGAAAGTTATAACGCTTGGTATTTTCTAGAATAGAAACAGTGCACTGCAGTTATGCCTAGTAATTCTTATCTAACATCGTAAAATTGCAACCGATTACCGTAAGCAAATATTTTTATTTAGCAAATACAATGACGGCGTTCAGTATAATAATCCTTTTTACGTCCGCAGTAAGGACGATTAAATTTACAATCCAAAAAACACGGCACCCAATGTAACGCAGTACCGCGCCGGGAAACAAGCCGCTTTCTACATACGTATACCGGCGTGGGCTCTATTTTATTATTTAATGCATCGATAACGTTGGGATATACCCAACAAGATATTTATTCATTAAGCGAACCAAAGCTGACGGGAATTAAACCCGAACGGGTAAGGAAAAACATGTTTCCACTTCGCGCGCCCGGCCAACTAAATAAAAACATTAACGTCAGAGACTCACCGAGCATTTTACTGAGGTCCGCGTTATGGAGATCCGGATTTTCGTCCGCCAGCTTCTTCCTTTCGACTTTCGCCCAGACCATGAACGCGTTCATCGGCCTTCGGATCCTGGCTTCTTTAGGAACTTTTTGACCCTGACCACCGATTTTAGGAACGTAGTTTGTTCGATTTGGCGCGTACACCGGCATCGAGTCCGTGAAATTCGGCCTGATGTATTCGTTCGGATACCGGCTATTGTCGTACACCCTATAATCGCCGTACATGCCCGGATTCATGTCCCACAGTTCCTGGGTCTTGGGTATCGCCGGCGGTAACACCTGCGACGCGGAGATCAGGTCCTGCTCTTGGTACTCGTATCTGGGCGTCAAGTGCATAGAGTACTGTTGCGATAAAAGCGGCGACGGAGAGCTTGAGGGCGATAGGCAGTTCGAGTAGGGATTTGTGGTTGTTGGAGACGGAGTGGCGTCCTCTATTATCCTGAAAAAGAAAGATAAAATGTTAATTTTGAGCATACAATTTAAAAGGAAGTTAAACTAGAGCTAAATTTCAGGATTGCTTTAATAATATGGCTGAATTCCTTCAGGACTCACTTAGAGTCGCGACTATTATTGGGTGTTGCAGATTCAGACCTTGATATGACCGATTAAATTCACATTTTATCCATAAAAGATTAAAATACAGCAATGCTATTATATCTAATGATCAGTGGCGGCTCGTCAGGGGAGGCTACGGAGGCTAAGCCTCCCCTATTATGTTTAATAAAAAGAGGAAGCGTTTATTATGTATTAAAATAATGTTTAAGCATCAGTTATATACTAAAATAAAGCAATTTTGCAAAAAAATATATGATCAATAGTATATTTATTCATGACTTAATTTAAAAATGCAAACAAATTTCCAATAATGCGCGAAATTTTACCGTACGCACTATAATAGCAAGCGAAGAGGCTAGCCACAGATTTGGCACCGCGCCGATGATTAATGCCATGGTTAAAAGGTCTCCGTAAGTGCACGTGCACTTTATACGGCGAATACGTATGGTTGGAGGCTTGCCGCCGCGGTGAGATCCTACCCGATCGGCATGTTATCGTGCGTTATCGGTTGTAAAACGTTGCTACGCAACTGCCCATGCGACTCCCAGCTCCCAGTACTAATAACTTAAGAAGCGTTGGGTGAGTTTTGTTAGGTTACGCACACAAAATGGATAAAATGAACGAAATTAGAATTTGCCAAGATATTATCCACTAGTTGGTAAGAAATTCTTTTAGTTGTTTAAACATAGAGACGAAATTACACATCGTACAAAACATTGAGAAACAACGGCCTAATTTATCTGTAGTATCTAACGACGGCAACCGGCAAAATCGTGGTTTTAGTTCATTATGGTACACTAAATGTGGTTGGTTAACTGGTTCATTTGAACGGGAAAGATTATTTTGTTGGTCATGTCTACTTTTTTGTAACCAAACCGAAAGGTGGTCGAAATTAGGTTATACAGATTTAAAAAATCTACCGCGCGCTAGTGAATGCCATTCTAAGTCTAAAGAACACATTTCATGGTTGTGCAAATTTAAATTATTTGGAAAACAAATTATTGCCCATAATAATTAAGTTAGAGAAAACCGCAAAAATTTAAGAAAATTAATAGACGTAACAATATTTTAGCATCACAAGATTTAGCTTTTCGGGGACACAATGAGACTTCAGATTCTTTTAATCGTGGAAATTATAAAGAATTACTCGAACTCTTTAGTAAATATGAACCTAGTTTTAATAAATTTGTTAGTAGTAATATTTTTACGGGTACATCTAAATCTATACAAAATGATTTAATAGATTGTATTTCTTTTGTATTAAAACAAGAAATAGATAGAGAAATTAAAGAAGCTCCGTTTTTTTCTTGGCAAGTAGATGAAACCACAGATATTTACTGTAAGTCTCAATTATCACTCATATTACGTTATGTCAAGAGCGGTGAAGTTATTGAAAGATTTTTGGAGTTTTTTGACGTATTATCCTACGTTACAATAATAACTATAAAAATATAATTTATTGACCGACTTAGGCTACAGTAGCCTCCCTTGAACAAAATGTCACGAGCCGCCACTGCTAATGATAGTACTGTACTAGGTAATCATATTATTCTATATACACTATCGATACAAATTCAGCTTAATATAGGGAATAAACCTGTGCAAAATGTTTAAAAAATTAATCGAATGGGAGGATACGTGTTTAAACTCCATCTTCAAAACGTAAATAAAACACAAAAACGTTAAGGAGTAAAATATATGGAAAAGTCCACAACAATATTGTTTCACCACACAGTGGCTTCATCAGGTGGATTAATTTCATCCACCTGATGAAGCCACTGTGTGGTGAAACAATATTTTTGTGGACTTTTCAATATATTTTATTCCTTAACGTTTTTGTGTTTTATTTACGTTTTCAAAATGTTTAATATGGTTGTCACTTTTCTATATTAGAAATACGATAGAGGGGGGTAGTCGCCGGTTTGAGTTCAATGATGTCACTGTTCTATGATATGTTTTTAAAATCAACTAAAATTAAAAAATATTGACAAAGCTCTGAGCATAAAAGGCCTGCCAAAACGCTTACTATATGTATATACAAAATATTTGCAACAAAAACAAAACTTTTTCTTTATTTTAGAGTACCGCTTATGACATGTTTTGAATAATACATTATTACTGTTACGGGCTTAAAAGAGACCAGCCAACAATGAAATATAGACCTAAGTCGAATAGAATATTTTCTAGATAATCTTGTTAGGTATAATTTTTTGTATTCTAACAATAAGTCAATTATAGCTCAATACTTTTTCGTTTTTTGTCCTTTCTTTTCTACGTGTTTGTAACTTATCTTATAACTTTTGAGATACTAGATGAATAATTAATATTATTATTATGTTATGTATTTTTTTATTATGATTAATCTTTAAAATGAATGCGTTTTACTCGAGAACCTTCCGTGCTGGACAAATTTGGAAAACATATTCGCAATTAGCAGCAATTGATTCATGCGAAACCCCTTTTTTTAGTTCATGTGACATTCAAAAGATCTAAATTCGCACATCTTTAATAATTATCAACGAATAGATTCTATGGTTCTCTTAAATACTTGTGGATATTAATCATATTTACCTTAAGATAAATAAAAAAAAATACTACATATGTATGTATTTATTTTAAACTAATGTTCCATCAACACTTATGACCATTCATTTTCGCATCCTTAATTATTCAATTAACCATATTCCTGCATAAATTAATTACGTTTCATCCTGTTGACGATATAGAACTACTCACCAAGATCGTTGAGTCACACTTGTTATGCTCTTTCTTACCTTCTCTATTGATGTTATAAATAAGTAAATGAAACGTGTATCATTAAATACGTTTCTTTGTTATTGGGTTTATTTTTAAATATAAACCTACATACGTGTTAGTATACCAATATACTTAACATTTACTAGAATAAATGCAATATAAAAGATTCGCATTGATTCCTATATTGGTTCAATCTTTTTGTTAACGCTATAAAAACAATTGGGGAACTGAACCATATAACGCATGTTTACACCTTTACAGGTATGTAACATATTCAAATTAAGAACGACAGATTGTTATTTCTATCTCTTTCTTATTAAAAGGATATCAGACCAACTCTCTAATTTAATTCTAATTTGAATCTTCCTCCGTTTAAAGTGAAATTGACCAAAGCTAGTCAGTGTATTAGGTTTAGGTAAAAGCAATAGGTACTTACATAGACAGTGCCCCCGCATCATTACAAATCAGGGCCTTGTTAGACTCGCTTATTTCCTGTTTAAAATGAATTAAATTTTCATTTTAGTTGAGCCGTCGCGGTGATACGCGATACCGGAATTATGTAAAAGAATCTAAACGCCGGTGCAATCATAAAATTGGTAGACGTGATGTTGAAATCATGTAGGTACGGGGGCCTGTGAGCGTTTGTGCAATATTTAGTTACCTACATCCCACAAACGTAAATTAAGACGTGTAGGAAGTTTCGAGACTACGGGAAAAAATTGTATTTAAATGATGGTCGCACCTATTCCTCAAAAAGCTTAATAACCGCTTTATCTCTTCCTTCCACAGCTAGTTTTGTAGTTCCGTTCCACATCGTTACTTAGTTAAACGTGTTTTAAATTACCTGAGAATCGTTCCATCTCTTGCACGTAAATATATGTGCAACATAGTTTATCCTCATTTGAACGTTCTATCGATCCAATGTGTATATTATTTTGTTAAACAAACGATTTTATATTTATTCACTTATAATATTGCTGTGTTATTTTCATATCTTGTTACGGTACGTACGCTTTACTAACTAATACATATAGGTATCTCATTTGCATGTAAATTAAAACTTCTGTGAAAATTGTTTTGCGTCTTATGTAATTTTCAAGGCGAAATAACGATTTCCGAAGGCATTGAATGAAACCGCAACTAAAGGAACCTAAAATAACGAATAGATGGATTATCTTTCGATAAGCTTTACATAAATTGTATTTTCAATTATTAAATGAAAATAATCCTTAGTAGCAAAGATATAGTATGTACCGGGTTTTTCATTTTATTTTGATCGCCACTTATCTTCATTACTATTACAAATATAAAAATATATTTCAAATAGAAGTTGTAGTGTTGAGAAAAGTACAACAATTTTATAACTTATTTTTAATAAATTTCCTTTAGGTTAGTATTTTGTTTTATTTATTTTAGAGGTATACACATACATATAACTGAGCATAGGTTAAATACTTTAAATTAAAAACACATAAAGTGAGAACGGCACTACAATTGTGAAATCGTAAATTTCTTATTGCACCAAAGTACCTAAATAATAAAAATTTAAACAATTTTAACTTTAAAGAAAGAAATAAGTAGACAGATAATTGACCAGATAGTTTATTGATGTAATAAAAATTATATAAACTTTGGTGAATAAGATTTCTGTAAGATATCTATATTTGATTAGGTACCAACCATCGTCGATGACATCACAGAAGTCCCCTTGGACATTCGCATCTTGCTTTAACGATGTCGTCATCTTTATCAATATGTAAGTAACTACATGCAAAATTAATATAGTTAATAACCTTGTTTCGATATATTTATTTTTATTTTCACCTCCACATTGTATACTTTGGATTTCATACTAGCACACACCTTCCCCTTTAATATTGCTGGGTTTCGATTTAAAGCGAGAGTAATTTCTACGATATGACCACTTTCGAAAGGATTTTCCCCTTGTTCTGGCTGCTTACTATCGAAGAAATTTGAAAGAATCAATACTTTAATAAAATGTTTGGTGATCATCTTAGCCTGCAAACCAAAGGCATTAAATATTGTGGCAATATTTTTGTAAAATTTACCTTTACAAATTATAAAATAACCTAGAAACTTGTATTCTAACTCTAAAGGAGTAAAATACCAAATTCTGTAAATAAGTCTTTTCGATTAGCAATCATTTTAAACGGCATCGACTATTTGTTTTCTTAAAAACTGAAAATTCGTATGTTTATCAATGATTTAGTCTGCATGAAGTGACTAGCCCTTGAATTTCGCTTATTATCCTGAAAGTACAAATAAATTTCCAGGTTAAACTTGGGATGAACTATTAACACATACTTCAGGGAACATGCTTAGCACAATAGTAGTCCTGAAACTTCCACCGATTTAATAAAAATAATAAAATAAATACGCACAGATTTAATGCCATATAAAATACACAAGTTAACATCTAATATGGCGGTTGTTTGGATATAGACCCATGACCCCCAACATGTGACGTCACAGAAATCACGCCTATTATTTCCAAATGTTTCCGTTATTAGTTTGAAATGACAAAAAGTTTGGCCAACTACTTTATTTTGGCAAATTCCACGCCCTACGTGTATTGACTTTCTCCCAGACTTTTTTATTTGTATTACTTTTTTCTTTCTATCATTTTTTTGTCCCCACGTGCGCCTATTTTGTTTATTAACAACGCCAGAAGTGGGAAAAGTGAACTCATCTGTTCATAAAATTTGATTAAAGATGTAATAGTCATTGTTTGAACTTTTAACCCCAACAGTAGTCTGCGACCATGCACTCGTTCCATTTGTATTTGCACTGCGATTCAATTTCACTGATATCTTGGTGCTACTTCTCATCATGTTCATCGCTCACATCAACAAGATTGTCTGAAATTGTCCTCACAGCGTTTTTGCTCTCAAATCTCTGTAATTTCACAGCAGTACATAAACCAACTGGTTAAATGTTTGAGCGTTTGTTTTGCCAAGTAAGTTTAGTTTATGACAACATATTTTAAGACTGCCATGCTTTCCTTTTATCAAGGAGCTAGTCGAAACTGGCATTTTTTATTATTCCCTTGATTTAGGGAATCTTTCATTTTGCCTTATTTGCGCTTATTTTGAGAAATTTGCGTTTTAAATAAAAAAACCTTCACCATCTCTGGCCAGCGCCTTTATACAGTTCTTCATCGATCCCAATTTAATGTGTAGGTGTGCAACCAGAATTATTGTAACACCCACTTAGAAAAAATTGTTTTGTGTACGTCGTTTTATTGATTACGGTAACTCTTATAAAACATTTAACAACTGAAAGCTGGAAAGCTTATTTGGAAGATAGTTTCATTACTTTTACGACAATCCAAACAGTTTTATAATTTTCTAATGTTTTCTAACTTATCCAAGGTTAATGATTAGGGTACATGACTTTCCCATAGTCCTCGTTTTCATTTTATGGTTAATGTCTCTTAGGAAATGTATGTTCCAAAGAATAACTCTTTGCGTTAGTTGTGTGTCACAAACTGTCTTTAATTTCACCTCGTTTTTATTTCATAACTCCATCTCATTCTTTTCTAAAGTTATCTCATTGTAAATATTTGAATTTTCTGGACATTTTTCTACTTATCGATGTAATTTCGGATTTAAACAACAAATAAGGCCATTTTAAACTTGACCGATGGGCAGATATATCGACCTCGATCTACTATTTCGGATGAAATAATTGGAAGCGCGTATTTGGTGTGGAATTCGTGTTGGCATTGAAAGATACATACCGGACATTCAGCCCGATCGTTTCTTACAAATTGGCAAGAAAAGTCAGTTATTAATAACGCATGAACATAATTTCTGATCATTCACTTAAGCCATAATATAATAAATACATCATTCTGTAAACCGCGCCCGGTTACCGACCAGCACATAAGAAATCAAACAACGTCTCAGGTTTTTTGTTTTGCTTTCTACCCATCCGTAACGGTAATATTTTAATAAATAAGCCAGGTTTTTTATAAATTATACATTAAGGCTTGGAGACTGTCCATATCGGCGTGCGATCGATATAAACTCAGTGCGCGGCTCTTCATGTAATTGTCAGTTTTGTGCGATAGATATTCGATCTGAAATAAGTTGTTTAAATAAATAAATTACTCGTGTCTAACACCGTATTATGAGAGTCCATTCAACGGACTCTAAATGATTACATGCGGGTATTTTCTACCTGTTAATAAAATGTAGATAATTTGTAGTTAACACATTTTATTATGTACATACATAGTTAAAATATATCTATATATACAATATAGTAATATGTTTGTGTGTACCGAAAGCAATTTGCAATAAATGGTGTTTAAATTTAAACTGATGTATGAGAAATTTCTTGTGAACTTCTGTAACTATTTCCTTATGGTTCGACTTTCTACTTGCTATAGAGAAGTTGTTAAAGTAATGCAACAATTAAAAATGTATAAAGAAGATCTATATGCTTCAACTAATATGTTCAAGAAACTGCTGTTCTTAATAGATGAGTTCTGTTTTTTTATTCTTGAAAAGGCAATTAACAATAAGTCGGTAATTATTTATTAGTGCAAAGAACAAAGTAAAATATTTCAAACATACACTTAAAATAAAATCTTTTAAATCTGGAATCTTTTCTGATATAAAATTGTTATTTTAGATATTAAAACTACAGTCTGTTGGCGGAAGCCCTGCCCTCACGCGCAGCTTCGTATTAGTACTTTCTTGGTTCTGACATAATTAAACAAAATATAGTTTTTCGCATGTTCCAAACCCGGATAATATTGTTCCAATGTTGGAGCACTTTTTGATTTGTTCGTACATTGATTTCAGTGGCGGCTCGTGACGTTTTGTTCAAGGGAGGCTACCGTAGCCTAAGTAACCCTTCTCGGTCAATAAATCATATTCTTATAGTTATCATTGTAGCATTGTAAGTGTAGAATAAAAATTGAAAAAAAAAAATAGATTAAAATACAATATAAATTATTGTCTAGCAAGAACCACGTAGAGGAGAGTGAAATCTTGCCTGGATAGGAAACTGGATGAGGTGATAGGTAAAAAGGTAATAAAAACCTAAAAATAAACTGTTGATAAACGTAATAATAAACCAAAAATAAACTCTAAAAACAATAACAATTAAATTAGAAAAGAAAATTGTAGATTCTTTGTTTATATTACAAGCTTTACCCAAAACTAAATTTAAGGCACGAGCATGACAATGTACAAAAAGAGCTTGAGGTGCAATTGTTTTTTTTTCTTACTTTGTAAATCATTTAAATACCCTGCTATAATAGATGCACCGTCATATGTTTGAGCGACTATATTTTTAAAATCATATTTTTCGCTGTTATTTGATAAAAGGTTAAATAAATCTTCAGCTGTTCGACCGGATGATACGTCAAAAAACCAGTACCGAGCCACTGCAGGGACGTGACCCATTAGGGAGAGAAACAAAATATAGTTGCATGTAAGTTGAATTAACGCACTGCCACGGAGAAGTGCGAACGTGGCAATTCAACTTACATGCAACGATATTTTGTTTCTTTCCCTGACGGGCCACGTCCCTGCAGTGGCTCGGTAATGTGTGGATAGACCTTAAAGTGCACGTGCACTTACGGAGACACATTGCTTTCAGCCATGGCATTAATCATCGGCGCGGAGCCAAATCTGTGGCTAGCCTCCTCGCTTGCTATTATAGTGCGTACAGTAAAATTTCGCGCATTATTGGAAAGTTTTTTGCATTTTTAAATTAAGTAATGAATAAATATACTATTGTTTATTTTTTTTGCAAAATTGCTTTATTTTAGTATATAACCGATGCTTAAACATTATTTTAATACATAATAAACGCTACTTATTTTATTAAAAATAATAGGGGAGGGTTAGCCTCCGTAGCCTCCCCTGACGAGCCGCCACTGATTGATTTACTGTTTAGCTACTGTAGGTGCTATACTAATGGCAGGTTCTGATCCCTGACAAGAATGTCTGCTACCTTATTGCCATGAATGAGTGAGTGCCCAGGCACCCAGATTCGGGAGAGATGATGGTTTATGCTCCAGTCAACTCACAAATTTTCGTGACTACAGAAATAACATTAATTTTTCGAAATTTTTGGTAACTTTGATACTGTCTGCCTACCTAAGGGTCTGGTCATAGTTGTCCGTATTTTATACACTTTATCTTCTATTGAAACGTTTGATTTTCATAAGTACAGAACTAACATTATTTACCATAAAAAATTATGGACTTTGATCTTCGTCCCACGCTTTACTCCTCAGCTATGGTTTGGCAGACAAGCAACGCTCTCTCTTTCTACTACATTACGCACCCAAATCAATGAAGACAGTATAATAGGATGATCACAATAATTTGGATGCCGAAAAGAACAGGCAATTTTTTGGGTAGCAAAAAATTTTAGTATCAATAAACCCTGGTAAGGTTGTAGCCGTCTTTCTCTATGTAAAAAAAATCAATACTTTCTCTCACCATAAAAGGCTTAATTTTCTCCTCATTATCTTCATATCCTTACAGACATTTCGACTATGTCGGCAAACACGTCTCGCATATAAGACCGAGTCGAGAAGGCACTTCGCCCTGGCGATAATCATCGAGCTATTGACAAATTGCACACTTGCTACTAATCTTATCTGTACCCGCACGGCTGATAGAAAAATGCGAGGGAATTCCGAGACCGAGAACTAACGTTTATACATAGAAATTTATTCGGCTGGTCGCGGTGAGTTATGAGCTATTTACCATAATGCACGTTCGAGATTTTCCGATAAAATTCACTCGTGAAAAAATCACCATTTAGAGTCGCTCGAACTCTCCTCATACACAGTTAAAAATACCAACTTTATCTAAATACCGGTGATCTGCAGCCTTGCCGTAATCCCACGGATAATATTATTACCATTACTTGTAGGTTTCTCTGTCTCTGAGATTCTATATTTTATTATGAGGTGACGCTGTTATAAATCAGTCATCAGATAAATTAAAAATGGTGGTACAATTTTTAAAAGATCTTTATTAAATAATTTTTTTATGGAGAATTCGCTTACTACCTATGTTTATTTATTATATACTACTATTTAGTGATCGCATAATAAAAATAAAACAACAGTTAAGTGTACTGCATTAACACAGCTGCTTCGTATCGTAGATACAGGTGAATAATGGCTTCAAAAAAATCAAAATAAACAAATTTTGTTTAACGCGCGTGCCGCATAACGAAACTTGCTGATAAATCTGGATTATGTGCGCTAAATGTGTACTTATGTACTTGTCATGAAGGTCGCCTCTTATCAGAGGTGACAATTTCGGGACAATCTAAAAATGCGACTAGCGATAAAGAGACAACACTGAAATTACTTCTTATTTGAAAATTTTTCCGTACTGCGTGAATCGATTTTAAAGTTCTTTATTTATATACCATACTTGGCCAAACTGCGCGCTCTTTACGGCTCTTAAAATTCTGAATTAAAGATTTTTGACTCTAGGCAAGATAAAGTCTGGCCACCCCTTTTATATAATATCACTTTGTCATTTATTACTAATTTCAAGTGGGAAAATTGCAATTTTTCCTCCTCAGTTCGTTTAATCAGTGTGCTGTTCTAGTTCCAAAGATATCGATAAAAATGTGTTTTAGGGGTGTTACTTTAGGTGCCTGTAACTTCCCCCTACAAGTAAATATCCGCATCTAAAAAAAAAAAAAATGGGTCCATTATTTTTACTGCTCTACATGCCTCCAATATTTTATCAAAGTCTCAAGTGACCAGTTAGGTAACTTTGCTTGTGAGATTGAAAAAACAACTAATAAAAATGCACTTATACAGGGTGTCTCTGAAATAAGAGTACAAAATATTAAAAATGGGAAACCCAAATTATACTGGATAAGGATCCAAAAATTCGTACGCCAATTGCAATATCGAATATACAATTAAAAACTCATTGAAACGTCACGAATGTGCCGCCCATGGATCCACTATCTGTGTTTATACTATATCTTAAGGTCATTTGTAAATACAGCTGTGATATACAGATAATCATTGTATGCAGCTGATACGAGTCAACGACTCCAATATTATAACGTACGCGAAATTTAAAGCAAATTTCAAAGAAGATATTGAAAGTAAAATGTGGAATCTATTAATGAATAACTCTATTCACTTGTGCGTAATCTGATCAATGACAGCTGTCTGAAATAAACATCATTGCGGTGTGCCGTACTGCGTGACACCCCCACTTGCCCTGCAGCATCACGTGTACTTACACCTGCATTTCTGTTCACAATATCCAGCAATTCTTCTTCGGCTCGTAAAATTCGACGTGGTCTTTCACGTCCGCGACCTTCGTAATTTGGTAGCAATCGACCAGTTTCTCTTAATCTAAACACGGTATCCTTTATAGTTTATACACGTGTAAGACGGGGTTCTACGATTGGGGTATCGCTGCCGGTAGATACGTAGAGTTCTTCGACAACTTCCTCCTGCTTCGCCGTAGACATAAATCATATCGAACAACTCGCGTGTGGTGAGTTGTTCGCCATATCCGATGTGTTCATGCGTAAGGATCCAGACAGACTGAGACTCAGAGCGTAGTTATACGTCGCGTGTTGCCTGCCCTACCTTCGTTGGTTAGAAGTGTAGTGTCTCAAATACCAGTGGCGTGACGGATATTTAATAAATATCTTTGCCATTTTTTTTCCTCACGTATGCGTGGGAATTTTGGAAAAATTAATTTAGATAAAAGGTGTAATAAAATTAGGGCTTCCCATTTTTAATACGTTGTACTCTTATTTCAGGGACACCCTGTATATATAACTTTCCTACAGATTTAATAAATATACGAACGTAAATTATTTTCTACCTATACATAATCTTCATCTAGATCTCTTTAAACTTACTGTTGCACGATGTTAATGCTCAGTTTATTTGGTTTCATGGTGCGGTGGTATCATATTTTTTTACAAACAACGTTAGTGCTCCTGCACAGGTTTAGATTTTGTAGATTATTCTATGTTAGTCGTCCTGGTTTTATTCTATTACTTACATTGGAAACAATAAACCGGTTAGTTGGTATCTACATACGAAAGAAATATTTCCCATTTGTATGAGTATGAAACGTATAGTTAAAGTTGTATCTCTTTTAATTACTTACTTATTGCTAATTTAACAAGCAACGATTATTCAATTAAGAAATATTCTGCTTGTAATTTCAGCTATTTCTTAATTTCTGTTTTTAATTAAAGAAAAAAAAAACATTCGCATAATATCTCTGTAAATTGCCGTTGAAATCTAAGTATGTATATGTGTATAAATAGTAAAATGTATGGCGTATCTCATATTCATTAATCAGTGACAATGATTCATATGTAAATACGGTGTATTTTATTTCAATACAAACAAGATAGTACCGAATATTTTTGCTATTAACTTGTAGATATAAATTAATCTTGTTAGGGGAATATATTGTTGTTGTAAATTACTACACAGGTATTTTTGTGATTAAATTGTGGTATGTGTGCAGTTGATGTATCGTTTTTATTTTATTAACATTCGATACAAAGTTATATATATATGCGTACTGCAAGCATATAATGTATATATTGCCAATAAATACGTGTTTTATATTATCGAGGTTTGACGAGTATTTTATCTGTAATAATTAAGTTTTATTTTATAGTGAGGTTTATAATTATTTTATAATTGTAAATCAGATTTCAGTTTTTTTTATTGGGCAAAGCTAGAGGTAGCTGTTTAATTTTATACAAATGGAATACCAGAATATAGATCTGAATTTATGATACAACCGTTCTAAATTAAATCCAAGCTATTAAAGTCGAATGAATAACCACCCTTTCATAAACGGCGAATGCTAGATTACATGAAGCATGACACCATAAACTAGAATGTAAATATCTAATGCATATCGGAGCCTAGATCTCGACAAGAGCTATACTTCTGTCTATACACCACTTTGAAGTTGATAAGATAGTGATCTACAAATTTACTAAGATAAGTTTGAATAAATTTCAACTAATTGTAAGACTTTTTATATCTATTAGGTATAAATACAATATAAAGTGTGCCAACCTGGATACAACGTTTCTCTTGGAAGAATTAATTAATAGCATTTCTAATAGTTCTTCTGCTAACAAAGAGTATTATAACGTTCTATCGATTGACAGCGAGCTACAGTGTTCTAGAAGAACATGAAGCAACTATACTTTTTAAACAAGACCATAAGTTTTCTGGGATAAGTATTTTATTCTAATTATATTCTAGCATCTATTCATACAGTCTTGAAATTAAAGGAAAGCATTTAAGACCATGTTATTTATAGGTGATCGGAGATCGGTTTCGCGAGGAGTACATGATAGAGTGATTCAGTGTATGAACCAAAATGGTGGTCACATAGAACAATTATTGTAGTTATTTCGTTCAATTTATTTTATTTCTTCTTGTCATTATGTTCCTAATTTTTTTGTTTTTCATTTCTTACTACGTTTCAAATTTTCTTATGTTCCTGTTTTGTTTCCATTTTCTAATTAAAATGAAACACACAAGATCACATTAAAACGGAAAATATTGACATAACAAGAAAACCGTTGTAAATAGGTATAGGGAAAATCATAGCGAATCGAAGCAGAATTAAATTCTGCATCTGATCATCCAATAATATACAGGGTGTTCCATTTGAAAAAAAGAACTTTTTCAACTTTGAAGATTTTGTAATTGGTCATGCAGTTTTGGACATCCTGTATGCGACAAATCAATTGTCAATGTGGATTTCGAAAGTGTCATTCTTGTGCTTCCATCTACCCTAGAAGGGTTTATTACCAGTCGAAAATGGGCAAAAGATACTGTGTTGCAAATAACGCTACATCTTTCAAAATTTTCAAAAAAATCAAGATATCTAAGTAACAGTTGAAAATAGGTATAGGGAAACCTATTTGAACTCATCATAAAATTTTCTCAGGAATTTAAAAAAATTAAATAAAATAATATACAGGGTGTTCCATTTTAAATAAGAAAGTTTATGGCGACTTCCGGTATAACCGGAAGTGGTAAGACCCTGAAAATATTTTAAAATGAAAGAGAATCTTGAATAGCCCCGGATTCCAAAAATTCAGAGTTCCAGGTTTTTTCTAACCTCGGAAACTTCTAACGAACGGCTACCGTGGAAAACCCTGTATACGATTACCGCTATGATCATGAAACTTATTATATCTATAGTTAAGTTGGGTAAATATGTAAAGATAGCTTAGCAAAAAGAAAATTCTTTTGCATTTTCTCATACGTTTGAATTAGGATTCGTAAAACTTACTTAAATATTTGCTAGCTTCTTAATCAACCGATACGAACCTAAAGTTGCGAAATTAACACATCATACGTTTTATTAATAAGCGTATTTATATCTCTATGCGTATATATTAATTAAAGCAAATATCAAAAGCAACCGTACCGTTAATAAACTAGCGTGCCGACACTTACACAATCCTCGCTTCAATGAACCAAATCTATTTAAAAATACGCACGTGCGAAAGAATTGCCCACAATATTGTTACGAAATCTTCCGATAGTATAAATACTAGCGGATGGTGCTCGAAAAATACTAAGAACTATTATAATAGCGGTACCTATAGGTGGCTTCATATGTATCATCCATTATCTGTCACGCCGTATCTATGTGTGATTATGTATCTGTAACGTGTGCTGGTACTTTTTCTGCACTCGAGAAATGAGATAGGTAGCAAAAAACATGCCCGTCTACCCCCGGCTATTTCGAATAAAAGCGAAAGAGACGTGACGTCACGACTGAGATAGTGTATTTATTATCTGGTCATGTACTATCAGTACAGTGATTATGCGATAATTCACATGTGACATTAGATAATATTGAGAATATATTTCGTATCTTACATACACGCTCACTCCACAGTGTAGGTACTATGGTACAAAGTTAAACTATTTAACTTATTAGGTTTAAATTATTTTTAATTTTAAAAATAAAACCTACTGTTGTTTTGTTTTGCTTATAGTTTCTATAATTTGGAATAATTAAGGCGGATTGAGGAAGCGGCTTCCAGATCTAGGAAGAATAAGAAGGTCACTTAGAGATCTACAACTTTGAAGACGAAGAATTGTGGAGGCCCCACTCTTGAATTTTTGTATATTTGTTGGCTGGCTATCAACAATAAGGCTTGGGGTTGTTTTCCTAATGCATCCTCACAGAGTGAGGTTTTCGTGGGTTTCCTCACTCCTTGGCAAATGCTGAGAGATAACAAATGAAATCGCTCCACGGGCGCAAATTTTATAATAACATCTGATAGCCAGCTATTTTAAAAGTTATTTTTTGGAAAATTTAATATCTTTTGTTATAATAATTATTAAATTTTTAGGTGAAATAATTAGTTAGAATGGGGATAGTTGATGTGTTATGGAGATAATAGAGTACTTAGAATAGGTAACACAGTGTAGTACCTTCTAGGTGGAGCACTGGGTTTAGGATGATGTGTTATTAATTAGCTCTTTCATAAATAAAGTGTCACAGAGCTCTCACAAAGATCTCTGAAAGGAGCAACATCACGATTAAGTGGATCAAATTATATGACAGTGCACGACCCTGGGCCGTTTATTGTGGCCTGGCATATCTACCTTGTACGACCAAGATAAAATTGTCACCCATAAGCAGTTTATTAAAGTCTGGGATGTCAACAACGGATGCGGTCTTGCCAGGAGTATTTTATCCTATCCCGATAGGCCACCGGCATCAAACTATCTAAGGATATCAAGGGAGAATCTCCGCTTAGTAGTGGGAATCTTTACTGGGCACTGTCAGTTAAGAGCGCGCCTTTCTGATCTGCGATTAGAGGATGAAACGGATGAGCATGTTCTTTGCGACTGCCCTACCCTATCATCCACCAGAAAAAGCATACTTGAGGACATCACCAGCGTCAGGAAAGCTCCCCATGGGAATCTCCTAGCGTTTGTTAAGACAATAGACTGATTGACAACTTAGGTGAAGCAACATTAAGGAGGAACTATAATGGTCCAATTGTGGCGTAAATGCAGTGGCGATTACTACAATAGATTATTATAAAATTTCTTCAGTCTCTCGTCATTTTTCGCATTAATTCTGTTTGCCCATCAATACTTCTTAAAGCTAACGAAATGTAGCGATATCCCGAAAGCGTTGCTCAATCTTCTGTACGTATATCGCACGTTATATGCATGAAACGCACGTTTCTGTTCGTACTAGAGGTGGTTTCTGCTGTAGATTAATATTACGTTTGCAATCATTTTTGTTTTCTTCAAAAATGTATTGTTTCTTTTATTTTATAATTCTGCCATTTAAATTTCCATCCATGGCGTCTAAACCATGCACAAGAGAGGCAATACCGCCACAACAAACACGTAATAAATGTTTTAGTTGCCCGTCGCATTATACACTCAAATAACCTTGAAATGTCCGTATAATTATTAAGTCTTAATGCACATGTTACCGCAACTGCGATCTGTTTATTAGATGATAATTAAGGAAATAACATTAGCGGTACAGAGAAGTGCAACAGCAACTAAATATTTCTTACACGTAATGATCTAACCTTGCTAGCTCAGGGAAATTGTTTGTGATAAATCCATCCATAAATACAATTTTGAGTGTTATAGCACCACGAAAAATAAGTTCCAAGTATTTTGAGGGAAAAAATGACTGCAAGTTAATAATGTATGAGTGCATATTTAATACAAACGAGTGCTCATGACAATATATCACCTTATCAGCGTTTTCTATCAAAGTATCGTGTGAAATTATATTGTGACTGAATTAATAACTATGTAGAATAATATATTGGATAATAAGTTGTCATAAATGATTTGTTTTTACATTAGAGGGATTTTAACCCTTCAGCCACATTATTGTATCTATATTTGGGGAAAAACAAAAAAAAAATATGGTTGAAATTCAAATTTACATTCCTTCATAATTTTTCAAATTGTACGGCATTTGGAGCGTTATGATACTTTAATTAAATATATAGTATATTAAAATTTTTTAAATTTTGAAATAGTGTGCGTCAATGGAATTCATAAATCGTACATCACAAAACCAAATGATTTAGATCCACCACGTCAAAATTAGTCGAACAACCTGGAGAATCTTTGAATCCCAATTTACATGCTGGATAAATAAACTCCATTCACAAAACTCAACCTGGCAATCGTGAAGTAAGAATATGCACACAACTGCTATGCCATTGTGCCATCGAGGGTGACAAACACAAAAATAAATCCTAGCAATACTAAGCCTTTTCTTTGTTCCCAATTTAGATAAGCATCGATGGTTAATCCCAAGAGCTTTGCTGGTGGAGTTCCGTTTCTGATTTTTGCTGGATGTCTTATCTTTTTACTTGAGTTAAGTTTCAGCCTATTGGCCCCAAACCAATTCTCAGCATCTTCTATTGCATCTTTAGTCAGGTTCTCTAAATCATTCCGCTCCTTTGCTTTGACAATGATTCGAGAATCGTCGTCAGCGTACAGATATACTTCTCTACCCCAATTTTGAATAACAAGTCATTGATGTCATTAACTTCAGTTTCCTAATCATCCGAGGCAAACTACAGCATAACGCAGGGACAGCATAAAAACAAAGAAATAATAATAATATATTTATTTCTAGAGACATCAGTGATGCACAGAAGACGTAAGGTACACAAATAAATACAGTATTAAAAATAAATAAAAGACAGTCAGTGGCTCCAATACACCAAAACAAAAAAAAAAAACATAATATAAAGGTACTACACAATTTCAGAATCATTTAGGAAATCATTAAAATAATAATACAAGCTCAGACACATTCTTTGTTAGAATTAATTATTTGTTTTTCTTTATCAGAATAATTTGCGATTAAGAGAGCATAAGTGGAAGTTGCTATGGTTATGAGGTGCATTGAAAATTGATCTATAAAGGTATTGTTAAATAGCAATGTCGTTCATTCATTAGTAAGAAATTGATTCAGAAATTATGCAATTAATTATACCATGCAGTATATTTAATTAAATAATTATTTAGTACGTGCTTTAATTGGCTAATCAACGTTACAATGGAGGAATGAGATTATTTATTTTGACATTTTATGATCATTTCAATCTATACATAACGTACAGAATACGTATATACGGGTATACATCTATCTTTATATTTCTATACTAATCTAATCTATAGACGCGAAGAGACGTGCACGTCAAAGAACATGACGAGAATGACATCTTCAGCGAGTGTGCGTAAAAACGTCGGCACACAGAGCACATATGGTCGATAACTTGTACATAAGTAACATAAAAAGAAGGTACACGAATAAAACACGCAGAAATAAAAAGAGACAAGAGAGGATACAAGTTAGCCATACACGACAACAATCTCATATTAAGGGACATATAGATTTTCCATCAATATAATAGTCCGGGTTATAATAAATTTCAACGTAAATGTGTGCAATATATGGCGTGTCTATATTTCTTTCTCGCTCTCCGCGAGATATTAAAACACAACTTATATTCCGCATCAAAACTTGTTCGCCGTACATCAAAGTTTTTCGAATAACCGGCGTAGACATAAGCACACTTTAAACGGTTTTTATTTGCTCGATTTTGAAACGAACCCGGTACATTTATAAAATAATACAAATAATTGAGAAAAACAGTTCTCCTTAAGCACTGCCCATTAACATAGTTGCTACTTGATTTAAACGTGATATCGTGTAGCAAATGTCTTAATTATTGGCCAATGCGACGGTGCGAATTTAAACTGTCTACTAAATCCTTTTCAGGAGATCCTACTTAGCCAGCTTTCAGACAAAAACACGGCAGTCTTGAATACAGCACGTGACCCGAATGCAGAGGATGCATTTTAGATGTGAATTATTTCAAAAGAAAAACCCTCCGCTCTCCGGCCGACTGCAACTTTTTACGCGTAGAAATTTAGTGTCGCGGAATTTTTGGCAGTTTTAGAATTTTACGCTTTTTGCCTGACGCGTTCGACTCGGCATGGATTTAAAATTAACGTTTTTTATAGCTGTCGGTAACCTCCCCTGGAATTCTAACTAAGATGGTCGACTGATGCGGCCAACCATAAAAGTCTTACATGTATTAGAGCCTACAGGTTTGTATAACAAAAATCCCAAAAGAAAGGTGAAAATCCCTTACCACAAAATTAGATAACAAATCTAAATACGTATTTCGGCAACTAAGTTGCCATCTTTAGTAGAAACAAGTGAAGAGCAGTGTTAAACATAGTGTTTTCGGCTAAGGTAAACCTTGGAAGGTATGCTCTTCACCAAATCACTAGTGGAATAACACTAACAGGTTTGTATATTTGACACAATGACGAAAATGATTTGGAAAACACGAACACAACTAATATTTAACCAAATGAATGAGAAGGTAAATACAATGTTTTTGTCTCTGCTAAGGTGCTTATCATCTTAGTGACGAAATTTATATATAAGTGCCTTGAAAATTAAAACGAAAACATTAAGCGACATATTATGATATTCTTGAATATACACTCTAACGAAGATTTGGTAAAATTCCTGTACGGTTTCGGGGCAATTATATTACCCCGAAACCGTACAGGTATTTTACTTGTGCAAGTAAAATTACTTTGATGTGAAAATTCACCAAGGAAATTTACTACAAGTGTATGAAAAATACTATGTAAAATGAAATTTACCCAGTAAATTTCATTTTACATAGTATTTTTCATATTTCAATTGCCCCGAAAAGGTACAGGAATTTGACCAAATCTTCGTTAGAGTGTATTCTTTCAAAGCAATATTGTTTACACTCAACGAAACACGTTTTCCAATGAAAGAAATGATATTGTATAAACTAAATATTTAACTTAAATAATCAAATAACCTAAATTTCGAATAAAATTTGTTCTTCATAGTGCAGTATCCTATACTTAAAATATTATATAAAAAGAGTTGGAAAAAAGATGATTATACAGGGTGTCTCTGAAATAAGAGTACAAAATATTAAAAATGGGAAACCCAAATTATACTGAATAAGTATCCGAAAATTCGTACGCCAATTGCAATATCGAATATACAATTAAAAACTCATTGAAACGTCACGAATGTGCCGCCCATGGATCCACTATCTGTGTTTATACTATATCTTAAGGTCATTTGTAAATACAGCTGTGATATACAGATAATCATTGTATGCAGCTGATACGAGTCAACGACTCCAATATTATTACGTACGCGAAATTTAAAGCAAATTTCAAAGAATATATTGAAAGTAAAATGTGGAATCTATTAATGAATAACTCTATTCACTTGTGCGTAATCTGATCAATGACAGCTGTCTGAAATAAACATCATTGTTAAAAGTTGATATTTGATGTGACGAAGGTAATGTGCGTAATTATTTCTTTTTTTCTCTTTCATAATCAATTGTTGGTTCTGAAAAGAACCGATTTGCAAACCGGCGAAACAGGAGAAGTGTTAAATAAAATCGACCAGTTTCTCTTAATCTAAACACGGTATCCTTTATACACGTGTAAGACGGGGTTCTACGATTGGGGTATCGCTGCCGGTAGATACGTAGAGTTCTTCGACAACTTCCTCCTGCTTCGCCGTAGACATAAATCATATCGAACAACTCGCGTGTGGTAAAAGCCATATCCGATGTGTTCATGCGTAAGGATCCAGACAGACTGAGACTCAGAGCGTAGTTATACGTCGCGTGTTGCCTGCCCTACCTTCGTTGGTTAGAAGTGTAGTGTCTCAAATACCAGTGGCGTGACGGATATTTAATAAATA
The DNA here is from genome assembly GCA_949128085.1 of Cetonia aurata. Lineage (NCBI taxonomy): Eukaryota > Metazoa > Arthropoda > Insecta > Coleoptera > Scarabaeidae > Cetonia > Cetonia aurata. The sequence continues at coordinate 60,594,857 of OX421883.1, read as the reverse complement.
TCTTTGCCATTTTTTTCCTCACGTATGCGTGGGAATTTTGGAAAAATTAATTTAGATAAAAGGTGTAATAAAATTAGGGCTTCCCATTTTTAATACGTTGTACTCTTATTTCAGGGACACCCTGTATAATTATAATCCTTGACGACAAAACAAACATATAGATGGCAGCACAATATACTCATACAAATAAATATACAGAGGGTGCTAAACATAAGGAGTAAATGCGATAAAAACCTAAATATTGATTTCCTGGAAATTTCTAAAGAAAAACACTATTTTTTCTTCTATTTAGCACCTGAATATTATATATCATAGTTCATTTAAATGTGTTGACGTCAGAAATTACAACTTTTACCTCCTCTTGGTGCTCTATTTAGTTAGTTGGAGGTGATGGTATAAATATTTTATGTGCTTATACAAAGATATTTTAAAGAAGAAGTATTATTACTGAAACACGTGTGAACAAATCTTTTTCGGAAAATAAAAAAACAAATATAATCTCGATAAATTAAATTCATGAACATACATATACATTAAAATACTCGTTGACCTGTACAGGGTGATTCATTAAGTGTGATCGCTGGCTATATCTTAATAACGGTTTGTCTTAAAACTTAAGGGAAAAATATACTAGTAAATGTGCCCATGGAAATATCTTTAACAATAAGTTTCTGAAGTTCAGGCAAAATGGAGTAATTTGTTTTGAGATATCGCCAGCCTTAATGAATCATTCTAAACAAATTGTAAATTTAACATTAATTCCACAATGAAATGTAATTCATTTAATAATGAAAAACTACTTTGAACAGTCACTTTGACAAGCTACCATGTCAATTTACTTTCAACACACAAGTACTTATGGTTACGAAACTAGCATGCATTTTCACTTGAAGAAACCATTTTGAGGATTAAACTTTGTACTGATGTTTGCTTGTTTGTAAAAAATTGTATGTGTTAAGGATATAGTTAAGTTAATTGATTGAGAACGTATGAAACTGGAACGAAACAAGGCAATCAGTTTTTTTTTTCTTTCAAATATTCATCCCTTCTATGAAAATGCACATAATTCTGCTTCTCGGATATATCCAACATTTTTAATCTACAAAGAAATAGCACTTAATTCAAATACCAAATATATATTTACTATAATAGAAATCGGCAAGAATTTCTCTATTAAAATAAGGCTGAAGATCCATGAGGTTACATTGAAACAAAAATTTTATGAAAAAGCTGAAAAAGAGTATGCTTTGTCAGGTTCTAGTAGCCATATAAAACAAAAGAATATCAAATTTGTAATTTGTCGGTGTTAACATTAACAGTTAGGACCATTTTCACTAGCGTTCTAAATTAAAACAAATTCCAATTTCATATTTCGGTAACCAAAGAAATGAAAACTAACAAATCGTATTTTTCTTCTGACTGAAAAAATACGTAGTTTTATTTAAAATTGTAAATTTGTTCTTATTTCCGTTAAAATCGCGAGCAATAATACTTATTTATGTAGATATTATTTTGAGCCCAATCCGTTAGCCGAGGGCTAAAAATATGTCGAGGGCCATAAAAGCAAGTTACGACCGTGGTACATACATAATTTTATGCACAGATAATGATTTTTACAAAAAAAAATATTTATAAATTGAATTTTCCACCGTCATTTAGCGTTGCTTTGACTAATTTTGACATTATCCCTGGGGAATAAAGACGCTCTTTATTCTCTAGCGCTTTATGACATAGAGATGCGGGTATAATTGTCAATTTATGATGTATACGCGTATAATAGCTACTTACATTAGAGTGCGGTAGGTGTCATTTACAGCTCGACAACTCAATTTCGAACGAAAGAGTTAGAGCACTGTAAATCACCTAACGTACGATATTTGTGGTAAATTTTTAGACTGAGAAAATATTAAGAAAATTTTATTTAAAAAATATGTCGATGTCTGTAGATGTGGGTTGGTACCACTACATTTTGACAACTCTACTTTATGTAAAAGTGAATGTTAGTTATGATAATTTTTCGATAAAAATAATTAGAAATAAGTTATATATAAGTTAAAATTATACATATTTTTATACATTGGAAGTAACTGCGAAATGAGAAAAAGTGCTGGGCGGTAAAATTAACCTACCGTTGCGTTGGTTGACAGGTTGGTTAACTATTTTTACAGTTGACGAGGCAAAAAAAAAAAATTAAAATACTTATAAATCAATCCCAGCGACCTGGCAAATGAAATTCAATATGGCTGTTGAGGGCAAACATCGCACATGATTTCACAAGTATTCGGTTAATAAAATTGTGGATATAGTAGTCAAGTTGGTGATTTTTGGAAGCTTTTGTGAATTACATACCTGTGGAAATGGCTGTAGCTTGCATTGTAGTTGGATGTAAAAGCCGATCCAATCGCGATAAAGTTGGTTTTCATTTCAAATATTGACTATACATTTCACAAAAATTGCCCAATCAAATAAATAAAATAAAAAAATCTTTGAAAATTACTCTTACTGTCATAACGCCCGACATAAATGCATATAGAAAAAATTGCATAAATCTGACAATCAATGACTGAACACAATATGTTTGCGCACAACGGCCATCTTAGGTCACGTGATTCAGATTGATCTATATCGGTTGAATAATTGGAAAATTACAGAATTTTATAAAAAAAATATTGATAAATACACTATAAAATACCCAATACGCTAAACCAAGTGTTATTCATAGTTAATTATATCCAACTCACATGCTAGAATATTAAAGGTTTTTTCGTTGAACCTATAAAACGAACTAATGTTAGCGCCATCTACAGAGAATTGATGCAATTATTGGTCGTGTAGCCTCTTCTGTCGGTTCGGTTACTGATTTTCGCATTTAACTCACTACCCACTGGAAGTCAATCTGTTCGAAACAAAGCAAACACTGATTTTGTATGGGGTAAATATGGAAGGATATTTGGCTCTTTTAAAAAGAAAACTTTGATAATTAATCATTAGATATTTTTTTATGCACAAACATGATTCAACTCCAGATGCTCTCGTCATAAAAGTAGCTAAATAATCACATGTGTATATAGTGCTAGCAATTTTCCGTTTGCGTGCCGAGAAAATTTAATGCATTTCATGAAGGGGGGGCGTTGCTCCATGTATCAAACGAACGAGTACCTACATGTTTACATTCCTATATGTAAATGTAAAGCCCAATGTTTCTTGTCAGCACCGTATGAGCAATTACTAGATTATCAAATCATTTTTTATTTCATTCAACCTTTTTCCTACTGACAAGATATTAAGGATAACTAATAAAACCGGTGTTTAATTGATGAATACAAAAAATTTACAATATATATTTTAACGACTGCAAACTTCGAACATATTTGTTGGTTATCTTGTGTAATTCTTTCCTCCATATTTCTGAACCACCAAAGTTACAAATTTCGCGCCTTTCGTCGATAACTAGGCTCGAATATCTCGTTTAGTTAATCAATGTCATGGTTTATCTTCGAAAGAAGATCATGTGTTCCCGATAAATCCTTAATTCGCGCATGTATAGCTGCCTTTATCTGGGTATTTCATAACTAAAAGGAATAATCATTTTTATACGCATCAGCTCAAAGTGTAAGCATAATTTATGTAGGTAATACTTATTTGTATCAATCATCACATTGTTCATAAGTTTATGTTGAATTAATATTTATTTTATTTTGTATTTTTCCGCTGTTTTCATCAGTTAATTATATACTGATTGTGAGTTATAAGCATTTGTGTTTATAGCATCAGATAAAAAAAAAAGAGGTAAAAGGTGTGAAAACTAGTTATTTGTATATATATTTTATGAGTTAAATTTAGCTATATTTATACCTAGCTGTACAAACACAAATGTATTTATTAAGTATTCTTCACAATATGTAAACCGTTATCTTAAAGTAAACTTATATTTAAAAGGCAAAATGTTTTCATATTATTTATATTTTGAATGTACGCTTGTCGAAGCGAGTTATTCTCAAATTCCATAATATTGATACGTAGAAATACATGGAAAAGATTTGTGTATCAGATGGCTCTTTGATAGATCTATGCAGATATTCCGTCCCTGAGCTAATCAGACAAGGCACAAAGTTGTGTGTGCTATTTTATTATTATCAATAGCAGATATTTATTGTGAGTGTCTCCAGAAATAGTACAAGTACGATTTTTTGCTAATAAACAGAAACTTATATAAATAATTGTTAATATTATTAAACATAATTTCAAAGAAGATATATTATCTTATTGTCTATCATAAATTATTATTCTAACACGCGTGATCTAAAACTTAAAACGGTCTCGCTACGATTTTCCGTTTTGTTAGTGAAAATGTCCGTAACACAAAATTTATTACTTAGCAGGTTATTATAATTGTGTGTACCTTCTGAATGTAGTGTGCCTCTCGCTATCTCTAATATGTTAAAACCCAATAATCGAATAATACACGGTGTAGAAATTTCGTATCGCATTTCACCGTGTAAACGATATTTTAAAAACGAAGTAAAAATTATTTCTATTTTTAGTTGATGATAACAACCACAGATTCATAGACTATCACGTGTTAGAATTTAATATTAATAATCAATACTATCAGAAGTGAGTTTTTGTTTCGTAGTGTGTATACACTACCGTCCACCGAAATTTGACTGATGTATAAATGTTTAAAAAATCAAAAAATTAAAGGCAACTGATACTAAAAGAGTAAATTGATTACTCTAAAGAATAAAACTATTATAACCTAACGAAAATTATATTTTTAGGTGACCTTGATTAAAAAAATTTTCAGCCGCTATCCATTCCGTCAAACCTAAATTAAACTAAAAAAAAAACTAAAAATAAGAGGGCAATGCAATATACAAAATAGCTACAAATATCGTAATATAGGTGCGCACATTGCTAATAAAGATGGTGGCAAAAAGGCATTTATATCGACGTGAACGTTATTAATACAGTTAAAGTTTTTACAAATGCTATGTAAAGGTGACTTTGATGCAATATTTGTCCTTGAGGTGGGATAACAGAAAAGAGAGAGATTGTTGTTAAGTAACTTGAACAAAATTTTTATTTCACCTTGTCTTCTACGTAGATCCGAACTATTAATATTAAACATCTCAAGTAAAATTTTGTGACTGAATCCTTGTGATGGGTAAGTATTGAACATCTTAAAGTATAAAAATGTTAAACATCGCTTTTGAATTTGTTCTGTACACTGTATTTGATAAGTATATATGGGTGACCAAACCAAGGATGCATCTTCTAATCTAGATCGAACAAAAGCTCAAAGGATCACAGTAAAAGTTGAAGAAAATACAAAAATAGAGGAATGGTATATTAACAACCTCATAACAATAAACGAAAGTAAAACAAAATATATTACAAAAAGACGACTAACCTCTACTTTTAATATCAGAATAAAAAACCAAATCATTCAGGAAACCACTCAAGTAAAATACCTACACTGAGAAAAATAGATAGTAACAATAGGGACAACTAACTTTATAGTTGGTTGTATTATAATTATATTAGAGCGTACCATCTTCCTAATAAACAATAATACATGGATGAATACTGGGTACTAGATAACGTATTGTTGTCCTTGAGTTAATATCATTCATTATATTTATAATACGTGGTAACATCTTTTTTTCTCCGTGTAGGATTAACGATACAAAAAAACCTACAATGGGATGGATACGTCAAATACCTCACGAAGAAAAACACTAGAACCATAGCAGGCATAACCAAAATAAGAAGGCTAATGCCTGAACATATGAAAAAATCACTGTACCCATGCTCTTTTCACATCCCACAGGAGCTACATGAAAAATGCATGGAGTGACACTACGAAACGTAATATAGACAAATTGCAAAGACAGCAAAATAAGATTTTGAAGATATTACATAGGTTAGAGAAAAAAACACCTACACACTAAAAAAATTACACTTTTCCTAAACTTTTATAGTAAATTCCTCAATTTTTGGTAAATTTACACTACACCCCCCAACATTACAGGAATTTTCCGTAGGAAAAGTGTAATATTTTTTAGTGGGTACACTAGAAGTTTTCGAAAGAACGTAAGAACTAAATATAAGGCAACTAGCCATCTTAAAAAAATTAATTCTTATATACACAAGATGAAAAATGGATTAATAAAAACCAAGAGCAAACTAAAAAACAACAGAGAAATACATAATCATAACACAAGAAGACACTCACATGAAAGGACTGAAAGATTAGTCAGCAATATGTATGAAAAAATCCCAAATACAGAAGCAATCAAACATTACCATAATCTGCCCACAGGTATTAAAAAATTAAAACACGCACAGTTTAAAAAAGAAATCAAAAAAGGAATCCTGGCAGACAATAATCGTTAAACGGAGAAAAACCATAAACCAAAAGACCACAGCGCTCTCAATACCAATTCCATCATCTCGAAGCGAGGAATTGTTATTTGTTGTTGTGTATATTGTTATGTAAATAAATACATAGTTAAAAAGGACGCGCAACACGTAAGATAAACCCCAACATTTTTAAAGCTGTTGCGCAGACATTAGATATATCCTGAGAAGAATTTTAATTTCTCATCAAAGATGACACCCAAGTCCCTTGTTGAATCACACCTAGACAACTGATATCCAGTCAAGAAATAAGTATGGATCACTGGATGAGGCTTACGAGTGTATGTGACAACTTCGCATTTATTCACATTGACTGATAGCCTATTCCTGATACACCAAGAATTAAAAATATCTAGTTGGCGTTATAAATAATCGCTGTCAAGGGAGGTATTGATAGTGACTTACAACTTCAGATCATCGGCGAACAACAACTTTGGACAACTGAGTTGATGACTTAAATCATTAATAAACAATAAGAGCAATAGTGGTCCTAAATTATTACCTTGCGGAACGCCAGAAGCAGGTGCAAAGGAATTGGATTCATAACTCAAGTATGTTAGATAGTGTTCTCTGTCAGAGATGTACGATCTAAACAATGATAAAAGTGGAGGTGAAAATCCAATACTATCTAACTTGCTTAGGAGAAGTGTTTGATCAATACGATCAAAAGCTTTGGTGAGGTCAGTATACATAACATCCACTTATTTCCCAGTGTAAATGTTATCGGCTAAATATTGCGTGATTATAACCAAGTTAGTTACTGTGGATCGCTATGTGAAAAATCCATGTTATTGACTCGAAGTCCAAGGTTCAATTTGTTTGTAAATATGTTTCTACATGCATTTTTCGAAAATTTTAGAAAAATTGTTCAAGCGAGCTATAGGGCGAAAATTAGAAATTACATATTTGTCACCACTCTTGAAAACAGGCATCAACCAAGAATAAATCAAAAAACAAAAAAAAAAATATCGAAAAAGTAAACTGATCTAACCCTTAGAGTTTTTAACGAAAACCCTGCTTCTAAGGATACTTAACGCGAATTTCAAATATGAATGCTTTCAAATATTTCGTTTTTGAGATAGAAAGGGAAAAAAAGCGCTGTGTAAAGGACATTTTAGGGTGGCTGTAACCCCTGAATATGATATTTTGGTAAAAAATCCAAATTTTTTTTAGTTTTTAGTGTAGTTTATGGATTATAACATAAATATATGCATTTCTCGTTTACATAGTCGAGGGGTTAAAATTTGTTCTAATTTTAACAACCCCCATCAAATTCCACTGATCTCCTTATTAAACCAAAATGTCCGAATTGTCAAGAAGAAAATTTTCCTTTTTAGTTCACTTCGATATCTCTTCTAGTTCCAAAGATATCGATAAAAATGTGTTTTCGGGATGTAACTTTAGGGGTCTGTGAGTCCCCCTACAAGTGAATATCCGCAACTGAGAAATAAGATTATTTTTCACTGCAATATTTTATCAAAATCGGAAGGTGACCAGTTGGGTGACTTTGCTTGTTAGTCAAAAACCGAATACTAGAGCCTATAAACAACACAAAATCGTAGAAATTAGTGATGGCGACAGAGCCGCTTTATTATTCCAATTTTTATTCAATTATAAATTAGGATATATTATTCTATACATAATATATAGAATTTTTAAAATTCAAAAAACTGTATAATGGCTATTGTTAATGTAACTGCTAGATCATATTTCAAACTGGATATACCAACAGTTTCATCCCTGTTTATATTGAATTGCTTAGTATTTGTAAAGAAAAATTTAAATGAATTACAACTACCTACAGATATTCGTGATTATCACACACGAAGAAATCCAACAGTTAGAATTCTGTTACATAGAATTTTACCGATTCAACAATCAGTCAAATACCAGGCAACCAAATTTTATAATAAATTGACACACACAGATAGATTTAAAGCAGAAATTAAAAGAAATGTAATTAATTTGGCTTTATATAACGTAGAACAAGCATAAAATTATTAAGGTTGTACAAGGTAACGGAAATTATTAAACAAAATATAAATTGGAATTTTGCAAAACTTTCCAGCCTATCGTTATAATTAAACCGTGGAAAGTTTTCCATTTTCTGAAACTACAACGCAATTTCTGCAATACCTACATGCTAATATGAGAACTACACAGATTTCTAAGGTAAATCCACCCATCTTAACTTATCAGATATACTTAATCTTAGATCCTATTTTCTATTGTTTCACCAACTGTAAGTTTGACGAAAATACATTTTTGTTTAAAATCTGTAACCTTACGAGGTCCCACACTGTCTCAACCACGATCGAAATATGCATGGTTCAGTATACGCGTAAAGATAAAAATTCCTTTCTTTAATCAGTAGCGAGTGAATACCCGTGGATTAATTTGCAATTTGCAAAATGCTTGATTACATTTGTTGATGTGTTCGTGTTTTATGCAGGAACGGAGGAGTTGAATGCCGATACTGCCCGGAAATAAATCAAAGGGTTTCGTATATAAATCTACTGGACTATGTCCACTGCGACATCTGCGATCTTTCTCGGACGCATAAATTTGGTTAGTTTAACATAATATTCGTAGAATTTTCTATCGCTAGGAATAAAAGGGAAGACCGCAATTTATTCGCATTCTTAAAATCACAAAAATCTGAATGCCCAGCTACTGTGATCCACTCTTAAAAGTTTTTTTATTCGTTTTTCTACTCTTTGTTTACATTCAAAGAAATAAATATAATATACATTAATAATAGCTATTATTACAGTGCAATAATATGTGGTTGCAATATAGGAAGCTAGGTCAAGGCATACTTTGTAAACAATTGGATCTGAAACAATATATCAATATCAATATACACTCCGCCAAAAAAGTATCGCATAATTTAGTTTTGAATCATAAAAGTATCGCATAATCTTTGGTTGTAGCATAAAGTTGTAAATATACTTTAATGCGCTCTAAGATATAATTTCTATGATTGTTTAAATAAAATACAGGCCAAATAAAAACAAGAACTCATACTTGAGATTTTTATTAAAACAAGAAATTATAATTTTAGAACGAAAAATGTCATAACAGTAGCTTTTAATACTGAGTATTGCCACCTCTGGCTCTTATGACCGCTCGCATACCGTTTGGCAGAGATTCGATTAACCTCCGTATATAAGCCTGATCCAAATTCTCCCACTCGTCACGGAGAGCATTTGCTAGTCCATGCAGGTCCGCTGGGGCAACATTTTGGGTTCGTATCCGTCTGTGAAGGAGGTCCCACACGTGCTCGATAGGGTTCATGTCCGGACTTACTGCAGGCCAATCTAAAACTGGAATACCAACATCGTTAAGGTATTCCTGGACGATTATTGCAACATGCGGTCGTGCATTATCGTGCATTAACATGAATTCGTTTCCTATAATTGGCGCATATGGTACTACATGTTCTTCTAAAATGTCCGTTATATACCTGTGGGCAGTCAGTGTACCTCTGTCTACTGGTACTAACTCTGTACGACCTGTTAAACAGATGCCTCCCCAAACCATAATAGAGCCACCAGCGAAATTAGGTCTAGGTCTGATATTACACTGCGAATAGCGCTCACCGTCTCGTCTGTACACTGAGATACGCCTATCTGAGGTGTAAAGACCAAATCTTGACTCATCTGTGAATAGTATATTGGCCCAGTCATTAATGTTCCAATTTACATGTTCTCTGGCAAACCTTAAGCGAGCCACTCGGTGGTTCCTAGTGAGACGAGGGGCTGTTACAGCTACTCTAGCTCTTAATCCACTCTGTCGTAACCTATTCCGAATAGTTTGAGTACTCACACGAGTATTTCTGACTCTAGCCAAGTCGTTCTGCAATTGTCTCGCAGTTACATGTCTTCGACGTAATGCTTGTAGTAGTAAATAGCGGTCATCTTGGCGAGTAGAACATCTTGGACGACCTGGTACAGGTCTTCTACTGTAAATGCCTGTTTCCCTATATCTGGCTACGGCTGTAGAAACACTTGACTGATTGATGTTCATCAAATTAGCAACGTATGCTTGAGATCGTCCATCTTCGATTAAAGCAACTATAGCAGCCACTTGTTCTGAAGTTAAATTGCTCATTTTAGTTTTAAAAGCGTTGGTACAGAACTCTGACTTCGCACTTTAAAATTTGTCCGTATAGGAAGACTTTCAATAAACAACTGAACAAACCTTACACATATGCATTTTTCTAAATGTGTTCTTTTAGAAAAAAAAAAGTAAAAACGCTAAGTTCCATTATTTTGTTAGTGTTTTTATAGTTCACATACACGAGGCAAACTTTTTGTGAACGTATAAAAATATCTTGGTTCATAAATGCCCTTTTTTAGTTTATGCGATACTTTTTTGGCGGAGTGTATTTATATCAAATTCGATTTCCATCAATGGGTTTATACAGTCTCATTCATATATTTTTCGGTGGGTCATATTTTGAATATTCGTATTGTACGTAGAGCATTTTTTATTTTTTAATTATTTCGAGATATTATTTAAGAACAATAGCGACCGCGCAACGATAGCTACCATAAAACATCTAAATTTAGAATCAAAAGTGTATTATTATCTGCCATTCTAAATAAACTTAGATATTTTTGGATTTTTCGTTGTTTTCTTTTTTTTTGTAATATCAGTTACGCACTTTCTATATTTAAGTATTTATATAGTAAATATAGTAAAATTTGTATAGCGTAAAATGTAAAATTTATTGAGATGTAGATATATGAACTAGTTATAAGCTGTTTTATCGCGGATAGGTTGAAAAGTATAATATAATATTAATAGACTTTGTTTCCATGTGTAAGGTTATCGTTAGAATTATATAATTTCATCGTGTACTAAGGCTTATATGTTTAAATATACATTCTACAATGATTGTACAAAAATAAGATTTATTTTCTGAAATTCGAGCTTGCTAACAATAAATGTTTTTAAAACGGTAATTTAAATATTATATATACAGTGATCGGCATAAAAGTTGCCACATATAGGAATTTTTTTTATTATTAAAACATGGGGAAATTTCTTTCGGGGGATAGTTTCAGCTTTTCCAAGAACCCCAAAATTTATTTTGACACCCGTGACACATGACCACTGGTATGACGAGAAATTAAAAAAATTTGCAATAAGTTGGCAAAAAGTCAGGTTAGATAATATGATCTCCAAAAAAGTTATTTGAAAAAGTTGCTTAGAATTCTATTCTTGAGGTAGAATGCAAATTTTTGTAAACATATTTCAAATAGTTATTGCTGTAGTGCTACTTGCATTATACATTAACAAAATACATTATAACCTAATAAAAAATTAATTGAATATAATATAAGTTTCATTAACTTATTGATTAAAATACAATCATTTCAAAACTAGGTTAATCACTTTCTAGCGTCGGGTAACTTTATCGTAATGATCACTCATTATAGCAAACGCTTTACGTTTTTATGTTTTTGGAATTCTACTTTACTGATCAACCGACCCTTTTTTTACAGATGCACCAGAATTAGTTGCAGATACTACTTGATAAACTGAGGAAAGGAAAAGCAAATTCCAAACGTGAAGGTAAACCTTGTTAATATTACTACAAAATTAATTAATTCAAATAAAATGTAGCCTTTGCACACATTCAAAAATTATTTTCATAATGACATTGGATAATCCTGATTGTTAAACAGGATTGTTTGAAGTTCTATTTAAAGAAAAAAACAGCTCAAGGGAGACAGTTATGTTAGACTGCCCTTAAAAATGATCTAAGTACCACCGGCAAAAGAAGACTTCCGGATTTTATTTATGTTACTATTGAGAGCAGGCATTCAAGGATCTCGCTAGTAGTGAAGCTTCATTCTGTTTGTGACAATCACAAACAATCAAGGTGGAATAGAAACGACAATTCTGGGGCAAAATCCCACATGGTTTACATAGGGAGTCTGAATTTACATTTTATCCCCACCACTAACACCTTGGGTGACCTCTATCCGTCTCCTTATCGGTCAGCTTCAAAGCGCAAAAATTTGTGTAAAAATAAAATCGCATTTTTTCCAAATATTTTTGAAATAAATTACATATTTCAATTGTTTTCGGTTTTAGTAACACAATGGCAGTAAAATCTCTAAATATAGTTGATACTCAAACAATTTTGTTAATTCTTGCAACATTGATATAGGTAAAACTAAAAAGTGGGTTTTCAGTATGACAATTACCGTTGCAATGAATTGTATGCAAAAGGAATAAATAAATTTAATTACTTTTATTAAAAAACTATGTTTTTTTTTTGTTTTCTTCATTCAAGTGGTAATAGTTAGTCCATAACTAATATTGGGTATCTCAACCCTAACAATGTTAATCACGCATCGAAGGTATTCAAGTAGAGTTTGAAAACAAAAAAAAACAAATAATAATAAACAACACAAACGAAAAAAAGATTCGGAATACTCATACATAATACATGCAATACTAGAAACTACAATAACTTTTTTCATACGACGATATATAGATGTGTTCCAAACATATTCATTAATTTTATAATTAGTGAATAAGGAGAAAGGGTCACTTCGTCAGAGAATTCTTCAAGAATTGCCTTTTCGTATATATGTACTTCGTAATGGATGATTTCTTTATCAATATAGATAAATAATCACATTAAATATCTTTTAGTAATTGTAATCTTAGCGACTGAAACTTATGACCTTTGTAGGTAATGATAATCATACAAAATCTTGATTTTGGTAAAAATCTAACGCCTTTGGTTTCTTCCATTCATAGCAATATATATTTTGTTACAAAGAAATTGTGTTAAATGATCATACCTTCTTTAAAACATTATTAATTTCAAATAATTGAAAAAAATGGCTTCTTTGGTTTAAAGGATTCTCTCCATTAGTATCGTTAGCAGTTCTGAAACCTGTCAATTGTCATATCAGGGCGGACAACTTTTAAGCGAAAATTGGTCTTGTGATTCATTCAAACGGTCTTTTAATTCTTTTTACGGCAACATATATCAAAAAGGCATTTTTAATCAGTAAGCAAAAAGTGCATAATTTGCCATATTTGGGTATAATAAAACACGATTAGAATGAGACCACATATTTTTTGCTTTATGAAATCTGGTAAAAACCTCATACGATCAGACAAACTTATTTATTCTTTTGTTAAATGTATTTACACCAGAATTAAACCATTAGTTTGTGAAAATGATGCAAGTTATCACGCAATCTTTTATTTTATTACTAATGTTTTGTGCAAATAAAAACGATAAGAAACATTCAACTCACATCATAGCACAGGAGCAGACAGCGAAAGAGAAATTTTATTTTAAAAATTTAATGAAAAATCAGATATGTAATTTGTTCCATTAATTGCATCATATATTTGCCGTTCAACAAAAGACTAAAATGTTTTAAAATTAAACAAATATTACTATAATAGAATATAAAATCTGTAAATTCTGTGTATTAGATTCATTCCTACCTGTTTAAGAATCTGCTAAAATTGAGATCAATGAAATTTCATTGCAGAATTAGCCTTTTTGGTTAAAAGAAAAGTGCTAGTTTAATAGAAGGCAAACAGATTCCGAATACTGTAACTTAATTCATAAAAGTTTGTTTGAAAAGGGTAATTTATCCTTAATTAAAAATAGTTTGTGTGTTTTCCAGAATGGTTGTGTATTTTTTTAAGATAATTTTACGTTTATTGTATTATACAGTAAAAAAAATTTCGGTGTTAGGTGAAAATTTGTTAGAGTTACAAATTTTATGTTGAAGTAACATACTATAATAAAGAGTCAAAAATGTCGAAGCTGCATAAGTTGAGTTGACCAACTCACACGACGCCTTTGTGATGCAACAAATAGCATTGTTGGTTTACATTTTATGTTTACTCTGATTTGAACATACGTCTAACGAAATATGTACGTTTTTTATGAGCCAACAGTACTTTACTTGTTTTGTGTCCATTTATATCGAAACTTGGAAGTTGCAATAACACAGTGGGCACTCATGAACGCGATTAGTAAAATTTTCGTCTTGGAACATTGTAGATATCTCCAAAACCACAAATCTGATGTATTTTAGAATAAAATTTAAAAATAAAATTCAGTGGTGCACCAAATTATACCTATCACGACATCTTTTTTCCAGCATTGATAGGTTAGTGTAAGTATGTTTAGCGTAATGTTTTAAATAAATAAAAATGTTAGAACCGAAATATCCCACTAATGCTCATGGTCTAGTGTTGGAATCACTATACCAGCAAAAGCAATGCAAAGGGAATAGCACTAGAGACGGGCACTTGTGAAGCATTACGGGCTTACGCTGCGGCCCTCTCCTGGATTGAAAGTTTTGATTGTGTCCTGTAGATGGAGACAGTCTAAGCCCTTATTGCCATGGTAGAGAATTGCTGATATAGCATCAAGCTATATGCTATATAAGGCCTTTATAAGGCTTTATAAAGCCTTAAAATATTGTAATAACCATTTTTATGCTGATGATACGCAACTTTATTATTCCTTTCCGGTTGGTGATATGGGGGATGCCTTCGGCAAATTAAATTCTGATATAGAAAGTTCGATGGCACTTTCGTGTGATCATCCACTAAGGATTAATGCGTCCAAGACGGAATTAATTCTCTTTGGATCGCAAAATAAGAAGAGTCAGGTTCTTGCATCTGGCTTATGTGTGTATGTTGGTGACCCCAAAATTAAATTTAATTCTTCTGTAAACAATTTTAAAAAAAAATTTAACGACTGTATAAATAAATGTACACAGAAGGCATATGCTTCCTTAAGATTAATTTATAGTAATTGTTACTTGAATAAAAATTTAAAGATTTTGTTTTGTGAGTCGTTGGTGTTGTCATTGTTTAATTATAGCGATGTTTTGTATAGTACTTGTATTGATTCCGTCTGTGGTCGTAAAATTCAGAAAATTCAGAATTCATGTTTGACGCTGGTGTTGGGTATACGCAGGTGTTGTCATGTCAGTCACAAATTGAACGATATTAAGTAGTTGAATATGCGCAATCCTAGGTTACTACATTCTGCATGTTTATTTCACAAAATTATAACTACTGGTAAACCTGAGTATTTGTCTAGTAAAATAACTTTCAGGACGGATGTACATAATTTGAACATCCGATTTAAGGGCACCCTTACACCACCGATACACAGGACTCAATTTTTTTAAAAAGTCGTACTCTTATCAAATAACTAGAGTGTGAGTTTCTTCGGTAAGAACTTTTTTTTGGTGGATCTTCTGGTACGACAAAATTTGTTAAATTTTAGTTTCTGAATTTTTTCATGTATTGATGTAAAAATACATGAGTTGTCAACATTATTGAAGTTTATATTTTAACATTTTCATAAACAAACAAGAAAAGGTTTATTCGATACATTTATTACCAAGTAATCAAAACAATTATAACATTTTGAAATGCGCTGAGATTTACACGACAGAATGTTGATAATATAATTTTATTTATTTTTATCCTTGGAACATTGCAATAAACACATATTCTTTTTTTTTTTAATTTTTTCAAGAAAAATAACATTGATTCTAATTAAATATCAGAACCTACTTCCATTTTTGTATACAGATTATATGTACCGGGTGATTCAGTAAGGGTGGCGACCGGCTGTATCTCGGAAACTGCTATGCCTAGAGCTTCGGGACAAAAAAATACATAACCAATGTGGCCACCAGAAATATCTGAAAATTATTTTAATGTTCGAAATTTTACCGCTAGGGGGCGTATCTGCTATGTTCAATCATAAAACCAGTATTATCTCAGAAAATTGCAGGTTGAGCTATAGTTTTGAATGAACCGTTCGAAAGCTGAGTTGATGTCCCATTATTTTGTTTAATGACTTTTTTTCATATCTGCCATAATAAGGAGCGGGGAAGCCAATCAATTGTTCAATATGTAAATTTTAATATCTCCTGAACCATTCAACCAATCTGAAAATTTTTGGGCTCGTTCGATTGAGCATTTCATGGGTTTTTTCTAGAAAAATGGTCGTTCTAGCATTTAATTTGAAATGGGTAAACTACAGGGTGTTTTCTGTAGTATAACATATTTTGGTGAATTTCAAGAAAAAATTAAATGTAACCGTGCTATATAATTACCAGTGTCGCAAGCTAAATTAAATTGTTGAAATTTCAGCGAAAACCGCATCTTAATATCTCTATCCGTTCTCGGTTTATCGCCAAAAGAATGCAATTTGTAACAAAAATCAACTGCGGCCATGAAAGTAGGCGACGCGACGGATGGTTTCCATGGAAACTACGAAACTATCAGATTGTTTATTGCTTATATCAGCTAAATAGTCAAAACTGAATGGAATAAATTATTAACGAGAATAATAACAGCAAAAAGAAAATATCTAAACAAAAATTTTAATTATAAATGTTCGGAATGTCTACCATCACTGGCCACCCACAAATTGAGTCTGTTACTATCGTTATCGTAAGTTTCATCCTTACCATGTCACCTTACATGAAGAATTAAAGGATGGCGATTTTGACCATGCAGCATGCGCTATTGGTCAGAAAGCAATCCTCACTGGTTACGTGAAGTTCAATTTCAAAATCGTTGGCGTGTTAATGTTTGGTGTGAATTTTTGGGGGAAATTATTGGTCCTTACTTTTTTGAACAGCGTTTAAATGGTGTGGCTATTTTTTGGAAAATGTATTGCCTTTATTGTTCGAACATAGTTCCCTGGAGACAAGAATGGGTATGTGGATTCAGCAGGATGGTTGCCCGGCGCATTATGCGCGAAGTGTCCAGGAATTTTTAAATAACCGGTTCCCAAATGAATGGATAGACTGGGGTAGCATTTTTTCTTGGCCGCCGATGTTCCGCGATCTCACAGTAATTGATTTTTATTCATGGAGTAGACTTAAAGATATAGTATATAAAGACCGCCCAACAACATCTGATAATATGAATCAAAGAATTCGAGAAGCCGTCAGAAATATTTCCATTGCCGAGGTAGAAGCGAGTGTATTATCCACAAGTAACAGACTCAATTTGTGGGTGGCCAGTGATGGTAGACATTCCGAACATTTATAATTAAACTTTTTGGTTAGATATTTTCTTTTTGTTGTTATTATTCTCGTTAATAATTTATTCCATTCAGTTTTGACTATTTTTAGCTGATATAAGCAATAAACAATCTGATAGTTTCGTAGTTTCCATGGAAACCATTCGTCGCGTCGCCTACTTTTATGGCAGCAGTTGATTTTTGTTACAAATTTCATTCTTTTGACGATAAATCGAGAACGGATAGAGATATTAAGATGCGGTTTTCACTGAAATTTCAACAATTTAATTTAGCTTGCGACACTGGTAATTATATAGCACGGTTACATTTAATTTTTTCTTGAAATTCACCAAAATATGTTATCACTACAGAAAACACCCTGTAGTTTACCTATTTCAAACTAAATGCTAGAACGACAATTTTTCTAGAAAAACCCATGAAATGCTCAATCGAACGAGCCCAAAAATTTTCAGATTGGTTGAATGGTTCAGGAGATATTAAAATTTACATATTGAACAATTGATTGGCTTCCCCGCTCCTTATTATGGCAAATATGAAAAAAAGTCATTAAACAAAATAATGGGACATCAACTCAGCTTTCGAACGGTTCATTCAAAACTATAGCTCAACCTGCAATTTTCTGAGATAATACTGGTTTTATGATTGAACATAGCAGATACGCCCCCTAGCGGTAAAATTTCGAACATTAAAATAATTTTCAGATATTTCTGGTGGCCACATTGGTTACGTATTTTTTTGTCCCGAAGCTCTAGGCATAGCAGTTTCCGAGATACAGCCGGTCGCCACCCTTACTGAATCACCCGGTACATATATACAGGGTTGCTCATTAGTGCGTCAAAGTCCAATTTTTGGTTACTGTACCACTTTTCATCAAATAAACTCCTTCAGTTTTATTTTTTAAAGACTATATTGGACTTAGACGCACTAATGAGCAACCCTGTATAGTAAGTATGCCCATGTGAAATTTGATCAAACAGCGTGATATAATCAACACTCCAATTTACATCAGATTACGACTCTGTTGTAATTAAAAAAATTATCCATCAGTTCATCCGTGACAGCTTTATCTGATATTTATTTTAAACATTACACATATAGTTTTAGTTAATTATAAGAAAGCCAGGCTTCCTAAACCGACCGCGAGGGCAATTTAGAAAACGGATTGT
This sequence comes from Cetonia aurata, assembly GCA_949128085.1. NCBI lineage: Eukaryota > Metazoa > Arthropoda > Insecta > Coleoptera > Scarabaeidae > Cetonia > Cetonia aurata. The sequence continues at coordinate 60,576,191 of OX421883.1, read as the reverse complement.
CATTTGGGGCAATATTTGCGGAAACGTGTCACCTTGCGAATTATTTTTATTGTCTGTATCCAGGTAAGTTACGTTTAAATACGACCGATTAAGAAAATCTCGTGTTGACACAACTCGGCTACATATTTGTTTTCGAGAGATATATGACGGCCTGCCGCGGTTTCGCTAGCGCGCTGTTTTCTTTATAATTCAAAATATTTTTTATTCGCTCCGACATAACACATTGCTTAAGTTATCTTTCGCCAATTCCTGTTATCTATACGCAAATTTTACCACAAACTCGAAATACTTAAATAAATTTCCCTACCGCACCTGCCTGGTATGCCGCATATAGCATCAACAATGCAATAAATTCGCGTTCATTATGTTCAGCACCTTTGCGCATCTGCCATATATATACTTCTATATACCAAAAAATATTGATATGTTTATGGTTCTTGATATTATTTATTATTTGTACAGTATCTGTACAGAACTCTTGTACCGTAGTCGTAGCGCAATAGTGCCTATGCCATTTTATCAAATTTAATCTCATAGATACTATAAATCGTTCATTCGCATAATGGATATAGTTTTGGGACTGTTTTGGTTTAGGTACATATTTTGATCAACTGCAAATTAACTTTCACGCAGTTTTGTATTCCCCTATTTAATATGTTTCCAGGACACCTTTCCAGTATCTCTTTCCTCCTCAATAATTTGGAATACATTGATCTAATCGCCTTAAACTTGGTACCATTTAATTCAAATTTATTTGGAAGAGTAAACAGCTAATTTATCTTCTAAAATTCACCTTTTGCAGTAAAATCATCTTTATATTTCTTTTTCGAATTTGCTGCCATTCATAGATTATCTAGCTCAATTTAGAATTTGTTGGAGAAGTTGAGGAATTTAATTTTTCTAATTTCTGTAGGTAATTTATTGTAAACGTGTACTGTTATTGCTGATGGTACTTGAGTGTGTTCATTACATTTAATTCTTTCTCTTCTTATACTTGATTTTCTTCTTGTATGATATTCATGTACTTGTTTATTCCTCTTAAGTTTGATTTCACTGCGTATCCAGTTCTTTTCAACTTTACTAGGTGTGGTGAAAAGTGACCTCCTTGACCGCCAGAATGCGCTGCTACTACAAAAACGGTTATGGTGCCTTGAAGTTCGTTCATATTTAGGCAGACATGCCAAATTTCAGTGCGATACTGTATTTAGTTTTGTTTTGACAGCTGATTGTTGTTGACGTGTTTGGCATCATGTTGAGTATGGACAAAAACGATTTTCGTTCTCTCATAAAACATTATTTTTTGAGAGGCAAAACGGCGAAGGAAACAAAAGAAAAGTTGGATAAATATTATGGGGCTAATGCTCCGTCAGATTACACCGTCAAATATTGGTTTCGAGAGGTTCGTGGTGGCCGCAACTCCACTACCGATCAAGTCCGCAGCGGCAGGCCCTCCGATGCGGTTACAGAGGACAATGTCAAAAAAAATACATGAAATGGTGTTGGCTGACCGGAAAGTGAACGTGCGCGAGCTAGCAGATACCACAAAGATTAGTACTGAGCGCACACGCCATATTTTGGGCAATATTCTGCATATGAAAAAGTTATCCTGCCATTGGGTGCTGCGCATGCTCACTCCTGACCAAAAACACGAACGCGAGAGCACTTCGAAAGAGTGTTGTGACTTGCTGATGCGGAATCGGGCGGACTTTTGGCGCCGATTGGTAACTGTTGATGAAACCTGGATCCACTATTACACACCAGAGAACAGAATGAATGCCCGGCAATGGACTGAAGCCGGCACGAGTGCTCCGAAGCGGCCGAGGGAGGCTCAATGGGTCGCAAAGGTTATGGCGTCGATTTTCTGGGATTGTCATGGCATACTCTTCGTGGACTACCTCGAAAAAGGAAAAACCATCAACAGCGAGTATTACTGTGCATTATTGGAGCGATTGAAGGCCGAAATCGCTGCAAAACGGCCTCACATGAAGCGAAAAAAAATTTTGTTTTTGCAAGACAATGCACCGGCGCACAAGAGCATCGCAACCACGGATAAAATCAATGAGTTACGGCTCCAATTGCTGTCGCATCCACCGTATTCGCCCGATTTGGCTCCCTCGGACTGTTATCTTTTCCCAAACCTCAAAAGATGGCTCATCAATAAAAAATTCAGCTCACGCGAGGAAATCATCGACGCCACGGAGGAGTATTTTGCAGACCTTCCGGAAAATTACTTTTCGGACGGGATGAAGAAGTTGGAAAATCGCTGGAATAAGTGTATCGAGCTAAAAGGGGACTATATTTAATAAGATAAAAAAACATTTAAAAAAAAAATTTTTTTTCATTCCCAAGGAGGTTCCTTTTCACCCCACCTAGTATATAAAAGTAGTAGATTTTTTTGCTGAATCAACTCTATATATTTCTTCATTTTAGAGCGAGTTAAATACTTTTTCTCACTTTTAGCAGCTGAGAAATTGACTCTGAAAATGGAGTGGTCGCCAGGGAACAATCGAAGCTGTTCCCTGGCGACCGTTCTTCTTTGTGTGTATGATTAAAAATAATGATAATAATAATAATAATTATACCAGTTGCTGTAACAATGTTTATTCCAAAATAGGCCTTTTGGTAATCATATTCGGTTAAATTGTACGAAATAGGAAACAAGTCATTGTCTGTAAAGCAAAATCTACAATGTATATTTTTAATTTACAGACTTTCATAAGGTTATGTTATCACAAACATTCCCAAATAAACAGTTTTTATTAATATTTACTTGTTTAGAATAATTTAGTCAAAATATTGACATAAATCTGTCTGTTTTTATCTTAAAATAAAATAGTAAATATCATGTAAAGAAGCATTTATTTGTTTGTTTCAATGGGTTTACTGAAAACAAGACACAGTTATTCCATACATTTCATGTGGCGCAAAATACATGTTTTTTCTTATTAACGAACTCCAATTTCTCCAATTATATTATGCAAAATTAATAAAAGATAATAATAATAACAATGATAATAATAATGCATCTTTATTTCTACTATAATGCACAAGCAGAAACAACATCAAAACAAGAATAGGAGTACCTACTTTTTAGTTTTTATAAACATTGTTAATTAAATAAAGTTAAGAAATTCAGTAACATTATAAGGTTCTATATTACATATACACGGTGGCCAGAAAAGGGCGGATAATCGCCAGGTAGAACGATTCTTTGTTCAATTCTGAGGCGATAATCTTAATCCAAAAAAGTTATACGGTCCTTCCTTAAGGCATACGAGACCATCAAACCTTAAGATGTACGGCTAAAATTTAGCAAAATTCGTCAAATTTATCTATGTAAAATCATTGTGGTGAAATTTAGAAATGGAATTATCTCAAATGCATTGGTGTAACTAATCGATTAATACCAATGGTTTACATTTTTAACATTTCTTCATTGGCGTTTTTGAAATTAAAGTACATATGGCAACGTGGTACTGTAAGGCTGCTTGTTTAAAAGTAATAAGTAGTTGTCAATTTTTGACGTTTCTCATGTGACATTTGGGTGTTGAAATGAGATAAACATTTTGTGCTGTTCTTAATACTGAACAATGTTTACCTTTGGAGAATACGCCGACATGTATATGGTATTCGGATTTTGCAATGGAAATGCAAACTTGGCAAAAGAGAAATATCAAATACGGTATCCACAACGGCGACATCCATACACCAACACGTTCCGTAGATTGGATCAGCGACTTAGAGAAACTGGCACCTTTATCCCGAATTATCGTAACAGCGGTAGACCTAGAGAGCGTCGAACAGTTCAATTAGAAGAGCAAATTTGGATGCTGTTTACGAAGATCCGACGTCCAGCACAAGACAAATAGCTCGGGAAATGAATATTCCTAGCAAAACAACAGTGCACTCAGCACTATCTCAAAATCTTTTGCGTCCGTTTCATGCAAGGAAAGTGCAGCCTTTGTATGTAAACGATAATGTGCACAGAAGAATGTTTTGTAACAATGTTTTACAAAGGATTCAAGAAGAGCCGAACTTTTTATTGCATATTCTCTGGAGCGACGAATGCTTGTTTACGAGAGATGGCGTCTTTAATAGCCACAATTTTCATTTTTGGGCGGACGAAAATCCCAAGGCAGTAAGGGAAATTGGACATCAGAGAAGATTTTCGGTAAATGTTTGGCTGGGGATTTTAAATCTCCGAGTTGTTGGACCAATATTTCTTCCAAATCGTCTAAATGGAATTCAGTACGTTAACGTTTTAGAAGAAGTACTGGATAATATTCCATTGAATTTGAGACCCAACATGTTCTACATGCATGACGGGGCACCCGCTCACAATGCCAGAATTTCGAGGGATTGGTTAAACGAACACTTGCCGAATCGGTGGATAGGGCGTAACGGTCCAATAGCATGGCCAGCAAGATCTCCACATATTAATCCTCTGGACTTTTTCGTTTGGGGGTTTTTAAAGGAAAAGGTCTATGCACTGCCTCCAGCTAACGAAGAGGATGTAATTAATAAAATTACGGCGGCAGTTCGATTAATCACCCCCGATATGTTGGAGCGCGTTTTGAATTCGCTTCCTCGAAGATTGGAATTATGTCTGGAGACTGATGGCTACCAATTTGAACAGTTGTTATAAATTTTTCATATTATCTTTAAATTTCAATAAAATTTTTATCCATGTTAACATAAAATTCTTGCTGATTTGCGTATTTACCTGAGTTATAGTAAATAATAAAATGATTACTGCCACAGTACTTGTCTGATTAGGTGTTGCCAAATTTACAATTCTTTTAAGCTGCTCGTGTGACTTAAGAAAACACTGTACTACTTTTCTCAATTAAGATTGTCAACTCAGAATTAAACAAAGATTTGGCCTGCGTGGTGTTTGTCCGCTTTTTTCTGGCCACCGTGTATAAGACTATGTCGCTGTTTTAAAGTTATTTTCTAATTTTATATTTAACGGTAATTTATTAAAAAAACTAATACTATTATAAAGTACACCCTTGGTAGATTTAGTTAAACGACATCTTGGCACGTTATAGTTTTACTTTATATCTTGTTTATGAGTGTGTGTTTTTTCATTATCTCTAAAAGAAGTTTTATATTTGAAGTTAAATAATAGACATTGATGTATATATATGCCATACAAGGTAAGCAAACCTGTTGATCGAAAGACAGACCGAAATTATGTACCATAATTCAGGCCCAGCAGTGCTGGCACCGCCCTTTTTTTGTAAAATAAATACGCGATCAATTTCAGGGGAACTACCCCATAGCAAAATTCCATAACGGATTATTGAGACCCAGTATGAGTGGTCTACTGCTTTAAGTGTCGTATAATTACTGATTCTACTTAGAATTTTCAGTGCAAAGCAAGCGCTACTGAGTCTTCCACACACCTGTTCTATGTGGTCACTCCATCTAAGTCTGTCATCTATACAGATACCTAAGAAACAACAAGATTTTGATAATTTGATTTTATCCCCATCCAATAAAATAGCTGCTGGGGCGGTGATGTCCTCGTTAGTTTTGAATAGTATACAACAGGTTTTATTTTTATTTAGTTGTAGGTCATTTTCTGTAAAATATTGTTTTACGGAACGATATATCAGTTCCAGTTCGTACTAAAGTTGGAAAATTATAAGCACTAAATAGTAAATTTGTGGCATCCGCATAATTGATAAATTTTTGCGTTTTAGTACATGAGACGTTTTTAAAAATATCATTTACAAAAATTAAGAATAAAACTGGGCCCAGTACGCTACCCTGGGGGACACCAACATTTGTATAAAAGATATATCATCACATTTATTATCATAAAATTTTATAACAATTAATTAATAAAAACTCCAGACATATTGAAGAAACAGCATTTACAGTAACTTAATAATATCATGAGTACTTGTGATTTTAATATGATTGGATAAATTTTAAATGGTTGTATGCTTACCTTATCCCTGCTTCACTCAAATTATCATAAAACTCACATAAAAAGTCCAGTACTAAGTGTGTTAAATTTCGATTCAGCATTTTGGTGCAGATTTGTTGAGAAAACTTACTTTATAGTAAGTCAATAACTCCATATTATATTTTTTTTGTTGTATTTGAACTTGCTTTGTTTATTGATTCTTTCTTTATTTTAATAATACATTTTCCCAAAACCACTTTGCAAGTCAACGTTTACACAGCAAACAAATTTATTTGCCTAATCAATATTTACATAAGTGTTTGTGCAATTTGGTCTTGCAGAAGTGGGAACACTTTTCCAATACATTATTTCAACCGACACATGCCGTTTACCTTTATGCACGCGCTTATTATACATATATTATCATTGCTCAATCGGTGAATTCTAGTATCATTTTGCTATCATAAATATATATTTAGACAATACCAATAATATTGCTGCAACTATGTTGCTGTCACATAGAGAATGTTTTAATACGTAATGTTCTACAATAATTTTTTATATATATACTGGGAAAAGTTTTATTTTAGTAGGAATGCAATACGAAATTAGCAGAAATTAGATAAAATTCCAATTAGATTTTGATAAGAAAAATCTATTCTCATATGTCAAATTGCAAAATTAAATTGGGTAGTGATAAAGCTAATATGATAATTCATCATTTGTTATACCTCTTAACTTTGATGTATGGCTTGGATGTAAAGACATCGTCGACTAAAAGTGTTAAACTGTTAACTCCATAAATCCAGGACGCTAGAAAACGATAAAAACTGTGTAATTTTATTAAAGCAAATTTGTATACAAAGGTAACGAATAGTTTATTAAACGAAAACCTATGTTTTATGATTTTTTTTTTGATTAATTAAAGGAGATAGCAGATAAACACAAACATCATTTGTGAATAACTTTGGAGTTAGCAGGTTTTGTTATAACTTTTTTAAACTAAAATGAAAACCATGATAAAAGAATCAACACACTAAAGTGATGTTTTTATTTACATGAAAACAATACAATAAAACTTGAAAATTTTAACCATCATGAGGTAGATTATTGCAGTGCCCATAATAATCTACGCTCAAGGTACTTCTTGTAAATCTTGTAAAAGGGGCACATTTTACAGCGCTTATTTTTAATCTAGAAATGGGTAGTATTCGTATGATCGGATCTTTGATAATATGGTAATAATGACAACTACGTGCCTAATACACCTTGAAATTTTCAAGTCAGCATGTCGTCTGGTTCGGAATTTACACCCCTCCAGATTTCCTCTATTGTCGCCCAGTAAATAGTGCGAAGTTGCATGTTTCTTTCAGCCAGTTCTGGACACCCAAATCGAGTTGGACTCAGTGTATGTAATGACAATTACGTGTCCAATACACCCTGAAAATTTCAAATCGGCATGCCGTGTGGTTTAGATTCTACACTCCTATACATTTCTTCTGTTGTCGCCTAATAAATAGCGCGAAGTTATATTTTTCTTTCAGCTTTTTTTTTTCACTTTAATAACAAAAAAAAAAAAAGTGACGACCGTCACTGCAGCCAGACAGTATGAAATAGTACGAACCCCGATACGAATCTCGGTTCAAGAAGGAGTGGTGTCATACAAATCTTTGAAAAGAGTTTAATCGTTGTGGGTGCAAATCACCCAATTGTGTCCAAGAATGTATGTGTCTGTTATTCTTAGAAAACGTTGTGGTAAGCCTTCCCACTTGTCCAAAAATCTTAGCAAGCACAGTACCTTGGACCGTGCACGGGAGCTGGCGCAGTTAGCAGTAATTCTGCTGACAAAAGGAAACCGTGGAAATGGCAAGTCTACGTATCATTAAAATTGAACAATTTACCCTTAAATTAGGAGTAAACTGTTTTACAGAATAATGCAGCAAACATTTGTGATGGAAATGCTATTAAAAAGTCAAATTCACTGGAAAGTGGAGTTAGCAGGTTAGCACTCTTAGCCGTCGATATAACACATAACAAATAAGAAATATAATAATAATATATCTTTATTTCAATATGTATATAAAAACGGAATGAATAGAAAATAATAAATAAAAAACAGAAAACATAGATATTGAAATCCTGAGGGGCAATTCAAGTTTAAAACCTGATCTTCCATTGCTCCCCCTAACAAATTGCAAATCAATACATTACAGCAGAAGTAAAAAAAAAGAGGAAAACATAATGACCTAAACCTTGCTCCTTTTTCAATTGTAATAACGTGCCCGCAACACTACGCTACACATTTCACCCAAGCACATCCCTCTTAAAGTGAAATTTGAATGACGGAATTGACATTTTGGTGATATGTTCCATCAATAGAATTATAAACATGGCAGATGTTATAAGAAAAACTTCGCTTGAACAAACTTGCCCTATGACGAGGAATTGCGATTAAGTGCCGAAACCTTTTATTAATGTTATGGACATCTGTTCGATACCTGATTTTATTATAGAGATATGACGGTGTGTGAGCAATCAAGATTTTATGATAGAAGACAGCAGTTGCCAACCTAAATCGTCCTTCCATATTTAACCAACCAGTTTCGCGCAGTTTAGAAGATATATGACTCCACTTAGGCAGACCATAGATAAATCGTAAACAAGAGTTTTGAATTTTTTGTATACGTTGCTTAGTAGCAACATCAAGACAAGGAAATATCAAAGGAATGCAATAATTGAACTGCGATAATACCAAGGCGTCACATAATAATATTTTAGTTTTCTTATCAATAACCGATTTATGAGGATACAAAAGTCATAAGGCAGAGTACGAGCGCTGGGAACATTTAGAAATGTGGGTTCTGAAGCGTAGTTGTGAATCCAAATACAGTCCGAGATTTTTAACTTCATCAACAACATGCAACACATCGTTATTAATCTTAACTTGGATAGCTTTTTTCAAATCATTGTTGCGACAACCAAATACTATTACAGACGATTTCTGGGAATTCAAAACTACAAAATGATTTGTGGATGTTTCTAGCAACAGTTGTAAATCTTCATTAATTAATGATACAGCAGTATCCAACTCATAAGGGAAAAAAGAATAGTAGACCTGCGTATCTACATGTTTTCAGGGATAGCATCACAGAAGAAGTATAAATTGCAAATAATAGAGGACTAAGAATAGAGCCCTGTGGCACACCCGCACTTACATAAGCCGAATCCGACAATTTATCCTGTATTTTCACACGCTGAAACCTGTCTGACAAATATTGTTCAAAAAAATTAATAGAAGAGTCCTCGAGTCCAATATACTTCAAGATTAACAAAAGCAGCCGATGATCTACGGTATCAAGCGCCTTACTGTAAAACAAAAGTACCAAAATAGTAATTTTTCCCTTATCAGTTTCTGATATAATGTCATCAACTACGTTAGTCAAAGCTGTAACACAACTATGATTAGACCGAAATCCGAATTGAAAAGTAGGCAAGATATTATTAATGTCTAAGTATGATTTCAACTGTCTTTCAACAACCCTCTCAAGTATTTTAGAAAAAGTAGGCAGAATGCTAACAGGAAGCAAATCCTTATATTCCGCAACATTGCCAGTTTTTGATATTGGTACAATTAATGCCGTTTTCCAACACTTTGGAAAGACACCCTCTAATAGACAAAAATTAATGATATGTGTGATAATTGGTAAGATACAACACATAATAATAAATAATAAAATAATAAATAAATTCAATACTAAACCCATCAACTCCACTAGTGTTGGATGATATACTGCAAATAATGCCTGAGATTTCACTCTGATCGACAGGGCAAAATGCAAAACAGTTAGACAAATATACAAGCGAATAAGACGAAAATACTAAGAAGAATTACATGACTGAAATTGGGGCTAGTTCTGATTTCTTTATTTGATACAGTAAACAAAGAAGTTACAATAAGATTAAGAGTATAGAATCGGTAGAAAGATTAATATGAAAAAACAGCTCTGTTATGAAAATATGAAGAAAGTATGGTGTAAGTGGGAAAAATTGAAAAAGAATACAAGGAGTAGATCACGAATTATATTGGCAAGTATCTTAAGGAATTGGGACCGAGGATGGGCTGAAGATCTTGCGAGAAACAGAAAAAAATTGAGGATGAAAACAAAAGGGTATTAGGAAAATTTAGCTCAATACTGATAAAATGAATTACAGCCAAGTAAAACTTTCAATAATAATAACCAATAGCCAAAAATAAGATATTTTAAGAGTTAACTGCAAAGAAAGAATGGAAATTTGCAAGCTTGTGAAGACCACCAGGAAACCTGGGCAAACTAGTTTTGGCTACACATAGAAAAATAAATATTATCCCATATTAAAAATATAATAAAATTTGTAATCTCCGGAGCAGCACTATTTAATAGGTACCTAGTATTAATTCATATCTTCATATTTGTGAGAAAAATCATATCATTGCTCTATTTTTAATATCATATACCTATTATAAAGTTTGTTGACACTGTTTTTATAAATGTAGTTTCTTTTTTTAAGTAGTATGAAAAATGAATACAAGAAACGAAAATTAAAAAGATCGTCACAGACATAAATAGGCTGTTTGAGCTGGTAGTTTTTAAGATTTGTATTTGGAGTGCGTTTATGCAATAACAAAAAGAATTTAGAAGAAATTATACCTAAATTTGTGACTACTTAATTTGAAATTGTTATTCATTATATATTTTTAAACGATTCTTGATCAAACCTAATAGAATAGTTCAACAAGTTGGAGAATTGTCAATTTTCTAACAGCTTAGTTTATGGAATATGACCAGAATTTTGGAATACATAGTGGATATTAATAATTTAAGGAAAACGATATAAAAATGATATAGAAAAAATGTTTGTTCATTTAGAGCTGTATATTTCCATGTATTCTAAAACATCGAGCTTTTTGCTTTTATCTTTCATTACAACGAAAGTTGCTATTGATATTATGGCTATGTTATCAACATTTGCAAAGGTGGACTTTAGTGTTTTATGTGTAAAACTTCTATAATGTTCAGCTGTCCAGGATGCAAAAGTTCTTCCGGTTTAGTTTCTGATGTGTATTTTATTACATTCACATGTGCAAAATATAGACTCCAGACTTTTCGTTCGTTTCATCCCTAGTATTTTTTATCAATTTTTCATCTGTCTTATTGGTTTTTTTTACGATACGAGTAACCCTTATTAATTTTTTAATTAATCAATCAACAATATTTTTTCGATGTTTTCTTTAAACGTACAATAGCTATGTAATTATTCGAATAAACTAGAATCTTTGTTAGCTTTTTTTATTATTAGATGCATGTAGGGTATTTAATTGTTAGTTATTAATTAAGGCTTTTGAGTTATTTAAGACAGTAACATATACATATATTCTGCTGTGTCTAGCAACCATTTATTTTTATATGCTAGTCAGATATCTTTGCGGAGAAACCGTTCATTATTGCTTATCACATATTTTTGATTTTCGGGCAAGAGAAAAAAATTTTCATTACTTATCCAGAAAATTACTGTGCAAAATGTTTCAGTTGGAAAATAATCCCTAATTTTATGAATTTTGGTCATGATATGCCCAAGATGGAACTGTTTAGAAATTTAAGGAAATAATTCTTTTATGGGGGATTTTTCAGTATCCTTTTTTTTAATTACTGGTAGGTTTAGAATGTTATTTATTGTAGGTATTTTTTGCAAAGATATAACTGACAACTCATCCACTAGCATTTTCATGCAAATTTTATAAATAAAAAGACTTACCCGTAAGTAAAGTTCGTGTTACAATCCTCATCAGACGCCATGTTGAAAATAGGAATTAATTGGAGATCAACACTAGTTTCAGTAGTCACATCAATAAACTATTCAAATAGGAATATGTTCATTCAATTGTCAATACTGTAGAGGTTATTATAGTACATAAGGCACATTCTTTCACTCTCCAGTTTATTGAAATCTTCAACCACATAGATGAAGTTATTTATTTGTTTAATTGACAAAAAGGCACACGTGTAAAGTCTTTTTGAGCTTAGAGGGACTTCTTTCAATAGATTGTCTTATAAATGCGATCGTCGCAGATGATCTAAAAGCTCGACAGAGTCTTCGAAAAGTGTTCAAAATGTTCTCAATTCCTTCGACGATCAAAAGGAGCTCTTCAACTAGGGAATCGCCCGGAGTTTAGTATTGTCAAAGTTTGTTCACACTTAAGGCACGCACTGGCGATCAAGCAAAGCCCCCAGATGACGTTAATGGTTATGCGAAAGGAGACCGACGTGTAAAAACGAAGTAGAAACAGGACGGTTTCGGCCGTCACATGCGAACACTTGTTGCGTCCGTCGGATAGCGAACGTTCGCGGGCCGTACATGCACACAGGTGTGTCGATTGTGAGAATATGTGTACGATGTGACTCGGCGCTCGTGTTTGTGTATACTGATACTCGAGAAGTGGGCTGGATAGTCGCGGATACCTGCCCGGTTTACCTCAGGTACGGCGGGTGGTACGTGCCTACTACGGTGCTGCCCTGCGCGCGGCGTCCACCAGTACTATCGTCGCTCGGAGATGCCGGCGGCGGCAGGAGAGCGCTTTTCCGAGATAGCGTGTCATAAAATTTCAGGTTCTCCTCGTCTTCTTTCAGGAACAAGACGTATTGCTCGCGGTGCTCTCACTATTTGCTATTTGTTCGCCGATGATGTGCTATTACGGAGATTTATGTCCGTTCATATACGCATTGCGTATTAGGTAAGGCCTCCGACTATCCTCTCCGTGAAATAGGAGAAGTAAAGGAAGAAGAACACTCCCATACTGAATAATAATGCCTTCTTCAACGAGCAGTTTACGGTTTAAAAGTTTCAAGAGATAGCGAGTCTTTAATATAAACAAAAAATATCTTTAATATACACTCCGCCAAAAAAGTATCGCATAATTTAGTTTTGAATCATAAAAGTATCGCATAATCTTTGTTTGTAGCATAAAGTTGTAAATATACTTTAATGCGCTCTAAGATATAATTTCTATGATTGTTTAAATAAAATACAGGCCAAATAAAAACAAGAACTCATACTTGAGATTTTTATTAAAACAAGAAATTATAATTTTGGAAAGAAAAATGTCATAACAGTAGCTTTTAATACTGAGTATTGCCACCTCTGGCTCTTATGACCGCTCGCATACGGTCTGGCAGAGATTCGATTAACCTCCGTATATAAGCCTGATCCAAATTCTCCCACTCGTCACGGAGAGCATTTGCTAGTCCATGCAGGTCCGCTGGGGCAACATTTTGGGTTCGTATCCGTCTGTGAAGGAGGTCCCACACGTGCTCGATAGGGTTCATGTCCGGACTTACCGCAGGCCAATCTAAAACTGGAATACCAACATCGTTAAGGTATTCCTGGACGATTATCGCAACATGCGGTCGTGCATTATCGTGCATTAACATGAATTCGTTTCCTATAATTGGCGCATATGGTACTACATGTTCTTCTAAAATGTCCGTTATATACCTGTGGGCAGTCAGTGTACCTCTGTCTACTGGTACTAACTCTGTACGACCTGTTAAACAGATGCCTCCCCAAACCATAATAGAGCCACCAGCGAAATTAGGTCTAGGTCTGATATTACACTGCGAATAACGCTCACCGTCTCGTCTGTACACTGAGATACGCCTATCTGAGGTGTAAAGACCAAATCTTGACTCATCTGTGAAGAGTATATTGGCCCAGTCATTAATGTTCCAATTTACATGTTCTCTGGCAAACCTTAAGCGAGCCACTCGGTGGTTCCTAGTGAGACGAAGGGCTGTTACAGCTACTCTAGCTCTTAATCCACTCTGTCGTAACCTATTCCGAATAGTTTGAGTACTCACACGAGTATTTCTGACTCTAGCCAAGTCGTTCTGCAATTGTCTCGCAGTTACATGTCTTCGACGTAATGCTTGTAGTAGTAAATAGCGGTCATCTTGGCGAGTAGAACATCTTGAACGACCTGGTACAGGTCTTCTACTGTAAATGCCTGTTTCCCTATATCTGGCTACGGCTCTAGAAACACTTGACTGATTGATGTTCATCAAATTAGCAACGTATGCTTCAGATCGTCCATCTTCGATTAAAGCAACTATAGTAGCCACTTGTTCTGAAGTTAAATTGCTCATTTTAGTTTTAAAAGCGTTGGTACAGAACTCTGACTTCGCACTTTAAAATTTGTCCATATAGGAAGACTTTCAATAAACAACTGAACAAACCTTACACATATGCATTTTTCTAAATGTGTTCTTTTAGAAAAAAAAAAAAGTAAAAACGCTAAGTTCCATTATTTTGTTAGTGTTTTTATAGTCCACATACACGAGGCAAACTTTTTGTGAACGTATAAAAATATCTTGGTTCATAAATGCCCTTTTTTAGTTTATGCGATACTTTTTTGGCGGAGTGTAATTAATAATTTTATCGCAACCTTCTACATATATCGTATATTAATATTTTCTTGGTTTTCTGGGTCTTTTAAATAATAATAATAGCCAAACTTATGGGTAAATCGTTTCAGTTTGATAAACCTTTCATTAACTTTTCTTCTCAGTGTATGATATGCAAAATTTCAAGAGAAATTTTTAGTTGTATCAGACGGTGTACATTGGGCGTATGTAAGGTGATATATTTTTCAAATAACTGCTTCTAAGGAGTGTAACAGAGTAAAAAGGTTTCGCAATTCTCTTCTCTTCGGGCCAACGGTTACGACATTAAAAGCGTTTATATAAGGCGTAAAAACGGTCATCAGAAATGCGCAATTAAAAAAAAAAGAAAGTGAAAGAGAATTTACTTAGACGAACAGCAAAATGGCGTACGTATGTATGATTTTGTCCAATTAAAATTGAAAAGGAAAACTTCGCCTTAACCGCGCGTCGCTCAACGGTGGGTGACAAAAAACTTTGTGGTGCCTAGTATGTGCGCGCAGACACGCGGGGTAGACACACATCAGCACTCGACATTTTCACTTTCTTTCCGCCGGAGCGCGACGGAGTTACTACTACCTAACGTCGTTGATGTTAAATTTTGCGAAACGGGCACGTCCGTCATCATACGCACGTGATGATGCTGATGGCCGATAGGACGTGTCTCCGTGCGCGCGAGCGCTACATTTCTCGCGCACTGATTGCTAAAATAATGGTCTTCTAATCAACGAGGAGTCTGTGAAAGTTTACCGGTCTTTAACTGCGAAGATGGTTGGGCCATTTCAAAACTAACACCGTTCGATGCGACATCAAGAGCGCAAGACCGAGGTGGCACCGCGATCGGTCTAAATTGTCACGATAACAAAAGCTCACTTGATTCACGGTTATTATATAGAAGTATTCACTAGGTAGAAAGTTTTATAGCAAAATCACTTAACCAAATATTAAAAGAGAAATAATAAATTTAAGAAAAATGGAATCCAAATTTGAGACATCCACACACTGAGAAAAATGGATTGTAGAAATTAGATAGTAAATCTCTTTATGTTAATTAGTAACATAATTATTGTCAAAACGACAATATGTGGGGTATTAAGAGTAAAATAACCAGATGTTACCGTGCTTATAGTAAGAGGTAAAATCTGGATGTTACCAGGTATTCGATGCATATTCAATTTCTAACATAAATGTTCGTAACGCTCTTCCCACCCCTTGCTCTATTCATTGTCGATCTTTACCGAAGAAATCGACCAATAAGCTGTATTGCCACTCACACGTGTTATGTACGTGTGATACAGGTGTACGTATTCGTGTCGGTGCATGTTTGTGTCTGCACAGAGAAAAATCCATGTTGTAATATTTACACTTCACTGTTTGACGGAAATTGTAGTAAGAATTCCTACTATTGTGCAAAATTTTAGAACAACGGCGTTGCATTTTCCTATATCACGGTTACAAAAAAAGCAATAAAATTGTTTAAAAATATTGTGTGACAATCTTCTACAAAATATAGTGAAATGTTTTACAATATTTTACAACAAGTGAATATAATAAATTGCATATAATGTAGTGAAGACAGTTATAATAACAGGTGTAGCAAATTTACTGTGTTGTGTTTATTTAGGTTAGGTTAGGTGCTTGCAACAGTCACCTTACTTTGATTATTGAAAACGGCATTAATAATGAGATGGAATGAAATGAATGCTGTATAGTTTTATATCTATATAGTAGGAATATCATAATACTCATAATTGGTTTAGCTACATAAATATGTGATACTACAGCTTTTGTCGTAAAGATGGCGCTACGCTTGTTTCATAATCTTTGAAATTCGTACTCAATGTAAATTGTGATCGGTAAATGTAGCTGCGTAATATCTATATGATGCTTATACATGGTTAACGTCGTGTAAAAAGTACTGTGGACAATCGCCCACAGACGAGAATTACGAGGCGCTTCAATACCGGTAGTACTCTACAGTACACGGGCCGGTCTGATTCCCGCAATCCTGCCCGATACGACGGCAATTCGCCCGGCTGTCACCGACTAATCAAATTATATTAATTAATTATAATTAAAAATTATTAAACTATATTTATTATAGTTTTCATTGTTAACAGTTATTATCAAATATAGTCAGCGCTACTAGACATTTTTTCACATTTACTAACATGTATGCTCAAATTAATAATACAAATATAGTACACTTTACCATACGAGTTAATAAAAAGTATTCACAGATATTTACTATACAGATATTGTCACCGGTAATATAAAATATGATTGTCCCTATAGGAGTTATAAAATATATCAAAGTATACTATATTTATGTTAAAGAGTACTATCTATTTCTCTCAGTGCACTGCGGTAAATTTAACAGTTTTTGAAGTGTTAAGGTTCAAATTGATTTACAAACATTTATTGCTAAGTGAGTAAGAGCATTAAGCATTAGAATAATCTTGTGAATAATGTTACCCATTTTGGTCATACTTAACTCAATGCAATACGTCACCTCAGATCAGTCAAATATTGCACTGTAATTAAATCAATTAAAATCAAAATCAACTTATTATGTATATGCTGTACTCGTTCGGACCAAAAGTTTAAAGTAAAGCAGCCAAACTATTCAAATTAAAACGATTCCTTCATATATTAATCTGACCTTTTGCTAATTCTTTATTAGCTTCTTCAGAGATACAACAATAGTTAGTAAGTAGTATGTTAGAAATTCATCCATTATTATGCAAGCTGTTATAGGGCTTAGAGGACTGCCCATAGGTGTACCAAACACTTGTTTATAGTATTTTCATACAAAAGTAGCTGAGTCGAATAGGAACTCTATGATTTTTAAGAACTCATCACAGTCAATTGATGTGTGAGGAGACACCAAATCCCATTCTCTGGCAAGATTAATATATGTATGAAGGAATCGTTATAATTTGATGAATTTGGCTGCCTTCCCAGTAACCTTTCATTATGCATATTGTTATTTGACGCACAAAACTTATAATATACGCTGTACCATTGAGGTATACTCACAGTGGCATACATAAGGCGCCCGTAGACCCCACAAGCAACGGTATTCAAATTAAGATTTTAAATTTGGAATCAATCGAAGGGGAAACATCAGACATTTTGTATAATCACTTATTTCGAGTTATAACAGACAACAATTTGAATAAGAAAATTTTGGCGCTCTCGGCTGATAACACAAATACTAATTTTGGAGGACGCACCCGTAAAGGTGTCAATAATGTGTACACAAAATTACAAGATCTTCTGAAACGAAATATTTCGGGAATTGGTTGTAATGCTCACATTATATCAAATGCCATCAATACAGCATCAAGTTCAATGTCAATAGATGTGGAAGTAATTATTACAAATATATATTTATATTTCAATCGGTTTACAGTACGGGTAGCAAGTTTGAAAGAATTTTGTGAAGAGGCTGGTGTTCAATACAAAAAACTGCTTGGTTCTTCCAAAGTCAGATGGCTTGCTTTAACTCCAGCATTAGAACGCGTTTTGCAGTTATATGATCCACTATACGTTCATATTTTTTAAGCCTTGACAAATGTCCTACAATTTTGAAGAAATTCTTTCAAAACGATATGTCAGAACCTATGCTTTATTTTATTCACAGTCAGGCGTCGTTGTTTCATAAAATTACTCTACAAATTGAAGGAGATAAAATTTCAGCAGCAGAAGTTTGTATTATATTAAACGATTTCATACTGCAATGTAAATCAAGATTTAATGATGGATTTTTACCACTAATTCTAATGAATAAACTGACCGTTTTGGAAGATTCCAATCCCGGAATAAAAAATGAATTTTTAAAAGAAGTTAAAAATTTTTATAACATTTGCTATGAATATATCGAAGAATGGATAGTGAACTTTAGAGCATTAAATTGTTTCAAATGGACCCTTCTAAATAGTAAAATTGAATGGAAAGAAGTTTCTTCAGCAGTCGAATTTGTAATGAAGGAAGTAAAAGATATTGTTATTAATGACAATTTTCTCTTTGAAGAAATTCGAAGAGTATATTTATATTTAAATGAAGAAAAATTGAAGAAATGGAACGATGAGAAAATAGAACTTGACAAAAGATGGGTAGAAATCTTTCGGCATTTTAGAGTAGAAAATATCCCACATGAAAATTTAAAAGTTTTAATAGAAATTTCCTTATGTTGTCCAGGCACTAATGCTGCTGTTGAAAGGGTATTTTCACTAGGGAATGATTATTGGAGTAGTAAGAAGTCGCAACTTTCTGTAAAAACATTATCTGCCGTCTTAACAGTCAAATTTATATGCAAAATGAAAGTTGTTCGGATGTGGCTACATTATTAGACGAACATCCTCATTTAGCAAAAAAAAATCCACTCCGAAGAAAAATATGTTTTTAAAAGAAAATAAAGTTTTTATCGTTTTTTCTTAATTTTTTTTTTTTTTCACCTATGAAATACTTGCAAAGTGTACTCTTTGAACAAAAAATAGTTGGTCACCTTAAATTTCATGGATTATTTTGACAATGCTATTTATCGTATGTTAGTGAGATTATACTGAAGTGTTGTTTAAAGTACTTGAATAAAAATGAGCGAGAAAAAATAAATGAAGCAAAATTAAAGCTAAATTAAACAAATTAAGTAAGTTACCATTTCTAAATAGTACTTAGGTAGATGTTTATCTTAAACACCAAGGAAAATAAAAAAACGGATTTCAGTAACATACACACGATATAAGACAGAAATAGAATCATATTTATGGCTGCCTAATTGATAAAAGTCCTTCCTTGATTTAGTTTAAAACATAATCTTATTGGAAACGTTAATAAATGCAACGCCGCCGTAACACCACCGTAATTTGTTTAATAAATTACAAAACAGCGGTTGGTTATTGCAATCGATTAATCACAGCACACGAATACTGTTAGCGTTGTTACATCTGACAAGAAAGGGCTTGGTAGCTGTACGCATGCATATGAATATACATACATATAAACATAGAACACACAACTGTTACGGAACAGAATGTACATAATTAAGTTTATAGAAAAGCCGGCTGCATAATGAGCGGATATATTTATAAGTTGACTAAGATTAGGAAAACATTGTCCTATCTATTTATAACGATGGAAAACATGTTAGGTAATACTTGCATATTAATAACACTTTATAAATTAATCCTTAGCTCTACAGATACATACATAAATCATCTCATTTACAGTATTAGAATTCATATTTCGACGATTTTTTCCATACGATTATTTTAGATTTTTACGGATAAACCAAGAAGTTTTTTTTGACGGGACGCACACTGTAAACAATCATGCAGTTTTACTGTTTACACTGCGTGACTGTATGAAACCTGACGCAGGTATCCTGTGTACTCTATAATAATTGACGTAATAGCGAAACTCGTGACATTACTAAGTTCGATAATTCGAATTTCTGAAACCAAAAAAATTCACGCCCAGATAAGATATGGAGCATACTCGAAAAGCCTGTTTTGACTCAACGCGACGAAGTGAAAAACTGTAAATGGCGCAAACTGCGCCACGTGTAGGACTATTTCGGCATAACTCGTTCGATATAAATTACAAATATTGTCAAGTTACGGTAAATACCGCGTATTTGCCTATATAGATACGGTTTTTGTTTTATATAAGGTACTCTGGCACAATAAATATACACATCAGTAATATTGGTAATTGCAATAATTCAAAAAAAAACAAATACATTAAACGATTTAGATATCAAACCATTACGAAATCAAGTCGTTATGATACGAGTGAAGGAAAGTTTTCTCGTGTGCTTAAGTTTGGAATACTGCTTGCTATTCTGCTCTAGATCTCACGTTAACGTCACAGATAAAAGCACCGTTATTTCCTATCCGTATGCACTTTCTCAAGTCTGCCAAATTAATGTTTCATCAAATTGAGACGATTGGCGAAGTAATATGGGAGAATTATTGCAGGGCAACTATTTTTTGAACTGTTCTTGCTAATATGTAACAACATACTGATGTCTGTTTCCCCGATATGCGATGATTACAAACTTGAGATACTTTATTATTAATATTATATTAATTTGAACTAATAAAACAAACTAGGTACAACAGAAAAATGCTAAAATGACAAGATGTTACACCGTCACTTTATCTCAAGAGGAGCAAATATTGCAATAATTGTCCTGTCAAATAATTAAAATATACGCTTCCTTTTATTATTATCACCCTTAAAGTTTTGCTTGATTGATTTGTTATTTATTGTTTTGTTTCATCTTCACATTTGTATGCAACTGATTTTTTGAGCTATTTGACAGATGTCAACGATGTTTGTACAAACACTCTGTAATATTTGTAGGTTATATTTTCCATCTAGATTAAGTTTTGTTATTGTTGATGTAAGGAGTGCCTCATTTGTCTATTATTTATAATTTATCGCTGTTTTCTGTTCTACTGCATTCGCATCGTTCAGCACTTTTTTGTTTACATGAGTTTTTTGTTCACAACAAATGTCTTTATTTCATTTACTTGCCTCTGTTTAGTTTGTATTGTTATTTGTTTTCGCTTAACTCAAACAATTTTTTAACTTGCGATGTGTACTTTACTTCACTTTATTGTCGGGATTTATCCATCGACAAGTAATTATTTTCTTGGTGGAATTTTTGTTTCCAATTTATTGTTACAATTGCATATTTTCAGCTTTTTTTTTTATTTAATTGCTTATTACTGATTTTAAATTATTGAAACAATATTGAAAGTTTTATGTAATTGCGCCATCTATTAAATTAAGCTATAAATCTGAATTTATTGTGTAAAAAGTAGTTATTTCTTTTTGTGGTATTATTATTATTTTTATAGGTTTATCTGCAGTGCAGCGGTTGGATTTTATTTATTTCTTTGTTATTTAGAATTACTGCTTATATTGCATTGTATTTAATTTATTTTATTATTTTTTTTTATTTATTTATGCATATGTTTGTATCTAATTGTAGGTTGATTATTAGTAGCTTAAAGTTATCTAATTGAATTTAATTTTTCATTTTCATTTCTTTTCAATGTTTATTTAGAACAAGTATCTTACCCTCATTTTGGCATTATTGGTCTCAAATTTATCACAATTTTATTTAATTTTCATTTTCTTAGTTTTTTTTGACGTGTTATACACATTTTCTTGTCTTTACAATCACTAAACTACTATTATTATTATTATATAAAAAAATGCAATTTGTAAATTGTAAAAATTTTCAAAAGTGTTATTCAATAATGGTAAAATGTTCTGTTTGCTGTTTAATTGAAGAGTGATAATTTTTAATGTAATAACTTCTAAGAGATGTTTGTAACTATTTTGGATAAATAAAATTATAGCTACAAAAAAAAAGAAAATATGCCTCAAAATCTTCTTTGCATTCGGACACGTTTGTAAAGAAGAATAATATGTTGGGGTGTTGATAATGAAATTTTTACCAAATTAGATAATGATTATACAACAAAGGATAAGAAAACGGAGTGTTTACAATTTCCATTAAATAAAAATGCGAACTGTTTCGTACTATTTATAAGTACATCTTCAGGCAAGAAATATCTATCAGTGAAGTTATTTTGGTGTCACTGATGGATAATTGTTGCCAGAAGATGCACTTCTAGTACGATCGCATATTTTGTGAAATAGGGACCTAGTTTTATTATCCTTTGTCGATAATGATTTCACACAGAGTCGACACCGAATACAGTTCGCATCATCTTAGAATATTCTTTATCAGATGTTAACTACACGGAACAAATGTAAAAAGTGAAAACACTTTTTACATTTGTTTGATCTTTAAAAAAAGAATGTTAATGACATGAATACGAGCAAGCACGTAAATCACCTTAGTTTCTGTAACTGTTTGACATCTTTTCAAAAAATTGTAAAACAAGGGAATTTTTCTTTATTTTAGTGTTTTAGTTGGCTATCGAAATAACTACTAAAATTATAGCAATCCATTTAAACAATTTAAATCTGTTTTACCGTCTTACGTTTGAGATTTTGTAATGGTCCTTAACTAACAGATGTTCATAAATAAATCGCACTTTTATTAGTTATAAACACTTTTCTTGCTTATTTAGAGTTTGTTTATTATAGGTGTTGGAAACCACATTGAACATGTACAGTTGTCACTTAATTTAGAAAAAGGCACTATAATTATTGATAATAATATTTAATATTCACACAGACCCCATGGGTTTGACAATTGATGCTACCGTATGATTTTAGAGCTATATTAAAACAAATTAAACTGATATTAAAGCTCATTTTCCCCTGAAGAATAAAAATACTTATTATTTTAGGGAATCATAATATAATATTGCTTATAACACATCAGACCCGAAAGAAAATTAAAAATGTGTACATTCAATTAAAACAAGCGAACTACACGCATTGTTAGCTTATGTACTGCCATGCAAAGAATGTTAAGCACTAATTGAGCGGCCCTATACACCTATCTAGTTTTATCTACCGTCAGTAAGTATTCGATTAATGAGAAAAGCATCTTTAAATAACTCGTCTCCATATATCAAAGTCCGCTGGCAGATATCCTTCGAATACATCAAAAGAAAACAAGTTCTTTTCAGCGAACACACAATATTTGGTGGATGATATATTATGGCTTATGTATCCGAATTAGACACAGATATTTTGAATAGGAATTTCGTATGCGTTCTCTCGCGGTCAAATTATTATTGTAACGCGATTAATAAGATGTTCTTATAATTATTTTGGTGATATTATCTTTTGTTTTATTCTACAGGACGTCGATAGGGTCATCATTAAGGGAGTTTTTGAAAAATGTGATACATGTGAATTTTAAAAAGGCACTAGTTGATGAAAAAGATATATTTTTAGTATATATTGCTTTCTAGCTCTGACGTGTGCAAGTGCTTTATCAACCTTTGAAAAATTTTGTTCCACGGAAGTTTGGCCAAGGAAGACAGAAGTATAAAATATGTCATTATAATAAATTAAATAGAAACAATTAGTATAATAGAAAGTACAAAGGAAAAAAGAGCAATACACTTACGTTATGAAATTACATTATGAAACTACATTATGAAACTACATCACAATCAAAAAATTCAGAGAAAGAATAAAAACATTTTGTTTGCAGCCATGTTTTAACATTTTTTTAACTTTCTCAATGGTAAAATTTTCTAATCATTGGACAAATGATTATATATTTTAATACCTAAGATATCTACACTTTTGGCGGTTAAATTTAAATTATGTTTCATTGAATGTATTTGTGGATCTCTGATATTGTACTTAACTATGTAAGTTATTACTTTTGTTCATGAAAATATGTTTATGCTTGTGAATATATAAAGCTGGATTCCAATATATCCAATTCGGAAAGAGTTATAATTCTCAAGGATTTGAAATAAGTTCTGCATGAGGTGAGTTGACTAACTCCTGCAATGCATCTAACAGCCGACTTCTGTTTGAGGAAAACTTTCATCGCTGCTGACGAAGAACCCCATAGAAGAATTCCATATGTTAGATGACTTTGGAATTCAGCGTGATATATCATCTTTAAGTTGTCTAATTCAACTACATTCTTTAGAGATCTTAGCTTAAAAATTGATCTGTTTAGTTTACTTATTAGTTGCTGGCAGTGCGTATTCCAGTTTATGGTGGAAGTAAAAGTCATTCCGAAAAAGAGTGCTGAATCAGTGGACTTTACTGTATTATTTGAAATCTGTAAATTTAAAAAGTTATTTATCTTTTTCTGAACAGCATGAAATAAAATATATTTTGTTTTGTTAAAATTTAATGATAATTTATTAGCACAAAACCAGTTGAATAATTTATCCAAAATCAAATTCGCAGTAGCTTTAACATCAATTTCTTTGTCTGAAACAAGAACAGTAATGTCATCTGCATACAGCACACTACAGCGAACTAGCTGACAAAATCAACTATGTCGTTTATAAACAATGAAAATAATAATGGGCCCAAGACTGACCCTTGTGAGACGCCAACACGGATCGGTAAGTAAGAAGAAATTGTTTTGTACCTATTATTCCTTTCCGAGTGTCTTGTACCAACAATAGAATACGGTGGCGAACTGTAACTACAGTTTGAAGTTGTTTTGTGGAGTAATAATTTTGTTTAGTAATAGTTTCGGCTTTTATTTTTTGATTTTTTAAACATTTGTTACTTAGCCAAACTTCGGTGGTAGATAGAGTACCTGCAATACCTATTCATATTATATCATACGAATATTCAACTATGGCGCATACATATAAATAGAAGAACGAAAGAATTTCAATTTTTTACCATCACAAACCTCTCCCGATTTATTTTTATACAAATAAGCGCGCTGCATACAATTTCAGGACGATACTTTTTATAACCGTGGGCTAATACCATTACATTTAATTGCTTACCTCCCTTTTGCTTTTTCTTATTTTCGATCGCAATCGGAATGTAGAACTGAATACCAACCACGTGCTCGTATGAACCAATAATAAAATAGAATTCAATGACGTGCTTTCGGTGGTGACTCACGATCGATTTACTTTATTTCGCCAATTTCATGTATTTGTTGGTAATTATTGCTAGAACGAATAAACTTTATTGCGCAACCAAGTTCTCCGTTCTACTGCACACACGCGTCACGTTTCCTTTTTTTCCCTCATTCTCGTTTTGAAAGAAGGAACATGTGCACGACCGTGGAAACTTCGAATGTGTAGCTAATTAATTGTATCGGTCAAATTTGTCCGGCCAGAAATTCTTATTATCTTTGCATTGAATTATGTAATCGCCAGTTTATATAATTTAATTAGAGAGGTATGACTTGATATTGTATAACAAAGTTGTATCTTTCTACTGTTTTTAAACAGCATCCATGCAATATTAAGTTATTTTACTTAGAAACAACCATAAAATTGTAGCTATAGAAATACAATAACGCTAAAATTATTTATCAGGTTGTCGAAGCTAGGAGGATAAACTGGTTAAAAGAAAGGATACTTATTCGTAGGTGAGCTACGACTATTACCACAGACAGAAAAAGAAACGTCAGGTGCAATCAATATAGAAACAAACTTCACGCTAAATATTATTTCAAGAAATATTCACAGAAGATTGTTGAAAGATATAAGTATGTACTTACATCGAACAACAACAATGTATGTATGTTTATGTGTATATAAATAAATATATTATTTAGTCGAACATTAATCTCTTTATAATACACTTTTAGTATTATAATCTTAGTGAATACGTCCCTGTTAACCACCCGTGCTCGCAAGGGATTATAACGGTCGGTAAACATTTCTTTTGTGAAGATCGAGTGCTATTTAAAAAGGCAAATCGTTAGAAATATGGACAGACTATACGTTGCATCATTGTCAGTTTTGTGCGTCAAACAGCAATATGCATAACAAGTTGTTGGATGGGTGACCATTTCAATAAAAACTTCTGCCTAGGCGGCTCGGTGTGTCCGGCACCCTGACACTGACATCTGTCGGTAATTTGGGTTTATGAATAACATGAATTAGGTCTTATATTAGAGATAGTACGACATTGTCACTCGTATGTTAATACAGGTTATTATAATGTATGTTACTATTAATAATTCGTCTATATTACCTAGTATAATAAAAATTATTTACAATTATATATAATAATAATAAAAAATAATAAACGCCTTTATTGTGCTATTCTTATTGTATTTGCTTATTTGTTTTTAAATTGGTTAATACGAATATTAATCAATTAGTTAGTAAAAACAAAGTGGGGGTTGTATTTAAATAAAATTTTAAAATAATGTTTACCTACCTGTTAAATCAATCAAACATAAAATTATCATAAAAATATTTGATTGATTTAACGCTAAATACATAATAAAGTCCAAGACAGAGACATTTTTTTTCTGAACATGTAATTCATAATCCGTTTATTTCTAAAAGAAACCTTTATTTTTTTTTTTTCTTGAAAAGCCTTCATACTATTGATTATCTTTATACGATTAAGTAATTTATTATACAATTTGTGTTCCATATACAGGGTGTGTATAAATTGTCGCAAAAGCTACACGTAGCGACACAGTTTGTTCGAATTTGACACAAAATTCTTATGGTAAAATGTCGTATCATGCTTTATGCGTCCTCGGGGACCACATGAAACTAACATTCATTTGGCAACACTGTAGTTTCATACTACCGTAATAATAGATAGAATACTTGTCAAAAGTGACAAACGGGAATTACAAACGACAAATTGGATTACACAATAGATACATAGGGCAAAGCAATAAAAAAAAACACTTTATTAAAACAAAGTTAGTAGTTTTAATTCTTCGAACGCATCTCTTGTAACAAATTAGCATCACTATTACCTACGCATCTGTTCAAATTGATGACCGTCCGTTTGTAAACACAGTTGCAATCTACGAGGTATTGTCCGTATTACTCGTTCTAGCCTTTCCGGTGTAATATCTAATACTGCCGCGTTAATTCTTCCTCTAACTTCGTCAGCGTCCTGTGGAGGTGTAGCGTTGTCCTTAATGAAACCCCAAACGAAAAACTCTAAAGGATTAAGGTCGGGAGATCTTGCAATCCACCTGTTAAGGAAATGTTCATCTAACCACTCTCTCACATTACGAGCAAAATGTGCAGGAGCCCCATCATGCATGTAAAACATGTTACGGCGTATGTTCAATGGCATCTCGTCAATAACTTGTTCCAATACATTTAAGTACCCGTTGGCATTAAGACGATTTGGCAGATAGATTGGTCCAACGTACAATTGGACCGTATTCCCGAATAGCATGAGGATTTTCATTTGCCCAATGGTGAAAATTATGGATATTGAGTACACCATCTCTGGTAAACATAGAACTGGTCGGTCCAAAGAACACTTCTTAAAAAATTACCATCTTCATGAATTCTATTTAAGATACTATGACAAAAGTTTAAACGATGTACGTTATCGTTTTCATAGAGCGGCTGTACCTTAGTTATATGGTAAGGATAAAGAAGGTTTTCACGTAGAACCGAATGAACGGTCTTATTACTGGGGATATTGAATGTGGACGCCAACTGTCGAGTACTGACGGAGGGATCTTCGTGTACTGAGTCTAGAATTTCCTCTTCCAGTTGTAATGTACGCCGTTGTCTAGGTAAAAACAAACCAACAATAATAATACAAATTACAAATAACGATTACTATAAAGCGACTTATATACATTTTTCCCAATGTTCACTGCTACTTCCTTTTAACACTTCGTTTCTAACATTTTGGCAAAATGAATTTCACATTTATAATGTTGTTTGCTCTTTGATCGTCTAGAGCTGCATGGCAAATACCGAAGGGATATTATCGAAGAATATGCAGCAGGTAAATAAAATTCTTTGGAAATTAATTACACGACGACTGCATACCTCATGAATATTTATAAGTGAGCAGCCGTCGACGGCTTGGATAAATTTCAACCTATTTTGACCGGACATGACGTTAAAGGTCAGAGGAAATAAGGTCAGAAGTCAATTATATACTGGAATCGTGAAGTATAATAACAGCGACGAAATTGCTGTAAGATATGTATGTACGTGTATTCTTTTCCTTAGACCGTAATTTATGTGTTTCGTTAGTTAATTTCGCGGTCCTGGTAGTAGAAACGGCCAACATTAATATTCACAGGTACTTATTACGGAATACCGTAGGATATATTCTTGCTTGTAGTATTTATTTGTTTGATATTCAGATAGATTATCGCCATAACGCCATACGTAATATGCGCATGATCTGCAGCAATATGTATAATGGTCTTACTACAGAAGCTTTCTTAAAGTGCCGTTTCAGAAGGATATCTGTGTGAAAAAATCGCAAGCAAATAGCATGTAAACGCAAATTATACCACCACACCGTTATTTTTTGTTACGTAAAACATACACACACCACGAAATGAGCAGTCATCTCTTTATCTGTTTATCCCAGTTTCGGTTCTAACGTTGCTAGTTCTGCACTTCCGTCCTGGGCTTCTGTTATTGTTAGAGAAACTGGCTCATATTAAAAATGGATCAAACCACACGAGTGCGGGGTTAGAAAAGACGAATATTTGTGTTGCGCATGTAAGTTGCGAGCGCGCATTAACGCGATGGGAGACTTTCTGTACAGTGTGGGAGCCCCTTTGTTTCGAATAACGCAAGGTTACCAACTTCTAACAACGCGAACAGTTATCTTAGTTAGGACGGAACTTCATTCTAATTCGCAATTAACTTCGGTTCACACATATTAAATAATATAACTGCATCTCTGGGCTTTTTTTTTATTACTTGTTAAGACGCGAGTTCGTGTTTTTTCTTCGAGATGCTAATTAAGATATACTAATATCGCTCTAAAATAGATCTAGTTTCCATTTACATATATCTTTTTATACGTTTAGAAAGCACTAGGCGATTTTCTTTTGCGTAATTACTGCGATGTACCATAATTGCACCTGGCTGTATTAATAATTGTTAAAGTTTCTTTTTCACTGTAATAATGGAGGATATATTACCCCACCTAAATTAGTGTCATTTAAGAAACATGAATTTTATACCTACTTAATCGCAAAAATAATCTTCTGTTCAATATGTTTTCTTCTAACTAAAATGAAAGAATCTCGCACAATTTTAGGTTAATAAAAAAAGAAATATCCACATGGTTTTCTTTTTATGAGAAAATGGACCATATTCACTTGCTTCGCTTGATATGCCAATAGACATATGAGATTATTTTCATTTACAATTTGAATCACATGTATATGATAATGGTTTTATATAATAATTTGTATATAATATATATATATTAAATCTGTGATTTAATTTAATTTAATTTATGAAAACCCCCATGATATTAACCAAGGCTCCTCTCAAGTTAGGATATCCGTCAATGCTTGGGCAGGGCAAGTAGGCGATCAACTACTTGGACCACATGTACTCCCAGCACGGTTAAATGAGGAATCTTATTTATTGTTTCTTCAAAATAAATTGCCTGAATATTTGGACGACATAGCATTTAACGACACACCTACAATTATGGTTGATGCACGATGGAGCACCCGCGCATAGTAGTAGGGTTGTTCAACAATTTTTAAATCATTCGCACATTGGATTGGACGTGGAAGTCACATTCCGTGGCCAGCCTGTAGCCCCGATCTAAATCCACTAGACTTTTTTTTTCTGGGGATACATGAAAAGTTTAGTGAGTGATCCTCGCTCTGTCATAGAAAATGCCGAAGATCTGCGTAAACCTGTTTTCGTAGTAGCTCAACGCTTTCGCGAGGAAATGGTACATTTTACGAGCGTACGTCACAATTTTCGTCGCCGAATTGATGCTTGCATTCGAACTGATGGTGGGCATTTCAAACACTTTTTATAAAACACATATTTTGTCCTGGTTCACCTGCATCAGTCCCTTTTCAGGACAACCACAAATTTCGTAAAAGGAATTGAAAACATTTACAAACTATACAGTATTTGAGATTTGAAACACGCTACATAAAGTTAACAATCAAACATTAGTTTTTATTACAAACATCATAAGTTTATTTTCAATCAAATTTAACCTTTGAAATGTCCTACTATTTTATGTGACATACGAGTTCATGGCAAAAGCACATCACAATAAAAAAATCACTTGAATACTTTCTTTGCTTTCTTGTGTTCAGATTTATGTGTATACATACGGTAAACACAGATGTGGGCCGTCTTTAACTACATTTTGGGCTCCTAAAATTTGGAAAACTCCAAGATGCGCATAGAATCTTAATTTTTTGTATTTAGCCATTACTCATGTATATCTTTCACCTCTTTTTTTATTGCGTAATATACAATAATAACTTTGTATTTACCAGGCAAAGTTGAACTTGTTGTCAATCCACAAATTGAAATCCC
The DNA here is from genome assembly GCA_949128085.1 of Cetonia aurata. Lineage (NCBI taxonomy): Eukaryota > Metazoa > Arthropoda > Insecta > Coleoptera > Scarabaeidae > Cetonia > Cetonia aurata. The sequence goes on along the minus strand of OX421883.1, from coordinate 60,545,871 downwards.
ACCTGCTAAGATACAAAGCTCTAAGATATGATTGAGTAAAGAAGCAATTAGATTAATGCATCCAACTATGAGTACAAACAAAATAAATTAAACAAAATTACAACCTATAACGTGTTAATTTGTGTAATATAATTATACCCTGCAGATAATTTTGTCATATAAAAACACATCGCCGTTAACTTAATCCTCTGACGAAGTTATCGAAGAATATCACAGCTCGCAGTGGAGCCCCATTCACTTAACTGTATACAACTTTCTCGGATCTTCTAGCTACATATAGGTAGATAGATAGATTCATTGATTTCGAGACAAAGGATTTGAGAAAATCTCCTCCGTGCGTGATTGATGAAAAATCCCCACACAGCACACAACACCGAAAGGATCATTGTACGAAATTGTTTGTGTGTGTGTGCGTGTCGTGCACCTTGATTAATCTGACTCCTCAACGAGTAAACGCATTATTTTCTATTTATGCATCCATGAAAGGTTTACACCGTAATGTACATATATTCTCTCATATTCTGTGGAGGTGTGTATATTTTGTGGTACGTTATGTACGCGAGTCTGTATGTTTAAACTCCTATATATGTACTTGTAACATACCTACATATACATGAATAAAGTTACTGCATATGACGAGATAGGTGCAATCAGCGTGGGTCGATTGTGGAACACCTTCGGACTGAACGTAAATCCGTATTTAGTCCAATAATAAATGATTTTGAATATAGGTATTCAGGAGATTCACGCCCGCAGTTACAACTTTTATAAGCTTTTTTGTTTATATTGCTTATATAATATTATTTGCCTATTTCATATATCCAATGCTGAGCTGACCAACTATGAGGGAAACAGCTTAATAAAGTATTATAACGGGCGTCCTAAAAGTTGAGAGATGGTGAAATATCTCACATTGGATCGAAAAACAAAAAAATATGCCTTTAATCTTTTTTGAAAATCTATCCAAGGACACCTCCACCCCCCACCCCAGAAGGTGAGATGGGCGGAAACTCTGAAGCCTTAAATAGAAATCATCATTTTTATTGCAGATCCGGATTCTACATTTCAAAATACGAAAGTTTTGCCTGAAACATTTTTTTTTTGATTCTTGATAGATGGCTGCTGAAATTCGCGAGAAATAATTTTTGTGAAGTTCTGAAGAAAAGTCTGGAAACCGTCAAAATATCGATTAGAAAAGCTAACTAAAGAACATGTCTTTAACCTCTCAATCATCGACAAAAATGTATTAATGTATTTATTATTATGTAGGGTGCACAGAAAAACAGCGAATTCTACAAATTATGGTAAAACTCAGATAAAGTCCAGTTTTCTAATAATTTCAAAAGGTGTTAGTGACTTGTTTACAGCGATAGAATTCCCTTGAAAGCTTCTAGAGGAAATTATAGCTTATATAATTTGAGACTGATTCTACCGGAAAACCGAAAGAGAGTCTGGAAAACATTGCCTGAACAAGCAAAAAAAGTGGACATAAAGTTATAATTTTTTTATATAATAAAATAGTTTCTTTGTACCATGAATATGAAATAAATACGTTATGTTTTAGTATATTACTGTTAAAATATTTATCACTAATATCAAGTATGTGTTTGTAAATTAATAATTGTTTAATACTCACAAGGGAACACCGGCAAACTGTCAAATTCCAATATCCATGAAACTTCACAGATTGAAAGAGTAGCATGATAGAAGCACTTCCAAAGTTTGCTCGATTTTTCTATTTTTGGGAAGCGCCAAAGGAAACCCTCAGATTTGCGTTAAACATTTGGGGTGATTGATAAATCTACATCAGGATCCGTCACAATCGATCGTTTCGGTCGCAATGAGCAACGGCCCGAAAAAGATCTAATTAAACTAAACTACACACATAAAATAGATTTCTTCTGTCAAGTAAATATATTTCTTTAAAACGTTATACTTCTTTCAAATATATCTGTATTTGAAATAAGAAATTATACTTGAATAGAAAAAAATATTTTACTTAGTTATAACGAATGATATTCTTGCTTGTAAAACTTGTTTTAAGAAAATTATATTTTCCCCAAGAAACAGATTTCTCTATGTAAGAAATAAAAGCGGCAAAGAAAGAGTGGTGTAGATACTTGAATTAAGAAAGTATATTCTTTTCTGAAGGATTTAAATATTTGAAGCAAACCCTTTGTATACTTATTGTAAGCTGAAAATCGTTTTAAAAATGATGATGCAATTTTCATGGTGGGGTGAGCGTGGTTACGTGACAAACAAACAATTACCGATAATGCAATAGTTTTTAGCGTGCATCGAAGGGTGGTGGTGCGTGGTGCTAAAGACGCAAATTTGTGTAATTACTGAAAATCGGTAAGTAATTCATAATGTCCTTATTTATTAAATAGTATACAACAAACATACTTTATAGTATACGTATTGATATGTGGCTGATATATAATTCAATTAAATCTGTAGCTAACTGATTTAATTGAATTGCTTGTGAAAATATGATTGAGACAGTTTCTGAAAATGCATTTTTTAACCATATTAATGTTTTAACAAAACAATACGTAGTGATTTCTTAGGATATTAATTTAAATCTACATTATACATTGGACATCTTTCTTATAGAATAAGATAGGTTAAGTTACTACTTGCTCTTAAAATATTGCGCTTGTTCCTACCACGTTTGAGAGAGGTTTTTTTTTTAGGAAATGTACACTTTGCCGGAAAAGTTCAAACTGTATATACCATACAGGACAAAAAGTTCGCACACAGAAGTTTTGTTGTGGTGTTATTTGCAGAAAAAGTTCTAAGAAATTGTCAACGCGATGGAACGTTCAAAGTCACAGTTCCTGATTAGTGTAATGTAAGTAGTGCCAAGGTAAAGCCAGAAGAGGTTTAGTGTACTATTTCACAAGTTTAGTTTCAGTCCTGTTTTGTTTAATAAAAGCAATAGTATTTTCATTATTGCTATGATTATTATAATTGTATATATACCTAAAAAGATATTGTCGGTATATATGCATAATTTTTTCTAGATCATTATATTTTAGACGTTGCAGAGGATGAACAATTGCAGAGATCTAAAATTTGGTTGAGAGAAAGAAGAGAGCCATGGGATGAGGTCGTGGAAAAATGGACGCAAACATACCGTTTACGAAGAAACGATAAAGCAAAAACTGTTACTGAATTTCTCCGCGAGTGGCCTATATTTAAAGACCAAAGAGCTATTAGTGTGGTAAGGTTTTGTTTTTTCTTAAGTTTCATTGGCATCTGAGAATGCATATATTTTTTAGATCGAACTTGATTTTGATCAACTATATAATGAATCATCAACAAATCGAATGCAAGTATAGATTAATATGTGTAATTATATTGTTAGATCTACAAAAAAAGAAAAAATAAATTATGTTCAAAATTATTTTTTTAGTTTTACTCAACTATGGTGCAAGGGTAGTGATATAGATAAGATAATCCAAGTAGTAAAGTTTTTGTTGTATAAAAGTATTTAAATCGAATCCGCTTTTGTACATCTATATATATATTAACATGACATTTTCCGATAATAAACGTCGTTTGGCTCTTTTCTTAAAGAAATTTAAACTATTAAAAGTAAAGAAACGGAAGAACATTTCGGAAAGTCAACTTATGCTCAGTATCATACTAAAGCACCAAATAGGGCGCCAGTATAACGATATCGGAGGCACTGTTTATTTTCCCATCGTAATATCTCCGTTCATATATATATATCAACGGAGATGCATCAACCAGAGGATGATGATCATGGCGCTAGCGGTAGGTTTTCTTATAAAAAAAAAAAATTTACGAAAAAACAAAACAGGCTCCTTGTGAATAAAAACACAATCTTCTTTCAAAATAACAAACATTTCGTTCAAGTAAAAAGCCTTCTTTACCCTACCAAAGTCAATCTCTTCAATCAAAAATTTCTTTGCAAGACAATAAGGCTTTATTCAATTAAAAATATTCTTTTATTAAGAATATCTATTTACTTAGGCTGAGATTGGAATTCTTATTGATATTATGTTATGATTTGATTCAATGAACGATTTTCTTGTAATAAGGCATTCTTTTCTTAAAAATTAAATATTATTTTTGATCCAAGAATATATTAATTTGCGTATATATGAAACAATGATAATCTTAACTGAAGTAAAATTTCTTTGAATTAAAACTTTTTTTTATGTGTGTACGTATTTTAAAGCCTTTATTACCTAGCGAAAGAAATAATTTATTTTCAGTGAAAAGTATGTTCACACATTGAGCGTTTTGATAAGATTTGTGATTAATGGCTTTAATAAAATTATATTGACCCAGATTTATTCATAAATGCGATGAAAAGCAGAAGAGTAAAAGTTATTAACAAAGATTCTTCTTCCTCGTTTGATGACCCGCACCTCCGTTAATAATTCTTATTCTTCCCCAAAATTTCTCCTTCTAGTGAGTCTCGCTTGTGTCTAGAGTATCCTCTTTGTGTGTCCTTTTAATTCGTTAGCGCTCATGCAGTCCGAATAGTAATCAGCTAATACACCCGAGGTCGCAGTGTTAATAATCATAGACAGTTCGGACAGTCGCGTCTCCTACACCTACTATTACACTTAACGACTGGTAGGTTAAGACCCCCTACACCTGTGCCGTGACGTCAGGCTACTTCCTGTTCTCACGAGATCCCATCGCATTGAAATAATTACATCCGAGGTAGCATCGTCTCAGTCCACCACTTTGGCTTGTTCATATACACATATGCGAGGTCAGCGAAGAAAGTGGAAAACGTTCATTTATACTTAATCTAGAAACGTAGATAACGATTTCAGATTTTATGGAAAGTCTGCGATATTGTTAAAATAACAAAAAGGATACCTGTACACCATGCTTAAATTATTGTATTTTCTTTTTGGACTTTGATATGGATACATAGTTAAAAACAATAACATTATTACAATTTTTTCGCTTTTGTTTTAACAATAAACAAGATAAAGTTAGTAATTTATACCATCAAGATAGATAGATAGATAGATAGATAGATAGATAGATAGATAGATAGATAGATAGAATTTTTTTATCCAAGCGACACAAAAAGTGTATAGGACAAGTCAAGAAAAAGAAAATAAAAATATATATATATCTAAAATACAATAGTTCCAAAAAAAAAAAAAGAAAACAATTATTTAAAAAGTGCGACAAACTCTTCCACGGAGTAGACGCAGCGCCGAAACAACAAGGAGCGCACCCGTCTCTTAAAGAGTTTTTCATTATTCACGGACACTATTTCGGGTGGTAGTAAATTGAAAAGTGTCAACCCAGCTGAGGTTGGGGATCTTTTTGTTACGTTGAGCCTATTGAAGGGTATACTATATTTGCTTTTTTGTCTCGTATCATATGAATGTAAGTCACCATTCCTGACAAAGGCCTCCTTATTTGTGAAAATGTGCATCAAAAGTTCTAGTATATACACACTAGGCAAGGGCTAGATATTAAATTTGATGAAATATGGCCGACAAGAGTCTGTACTTTTAATATTTGCCATGCACCGAATAACACGCTTCTGAGCCAGAAAGACTTCGTTTGACGAAACTGCCGCGGCCCAGAATACAATCCCGTACTGGATAACACTGTGCACCCGACCATAATAAAAGCTAAGTAAGTAATTAAAGTCTATTATATGTTTTAAATTTCTAATTTGGAAACATGCCGAATTGATTTTCTTAACTAAAGCGAGACAATGATTTTTCCAACTCAAATTTTCATCAATATTTAAGCCCAAAAATTTTACGGAAGTTTTTCGTTCCAAATCAAAACCATTAATCTGTACATTATCATTAGAAACTGACTTATTTTTAGAGTTAGAAGGACGGAAACGCATATAATTGGTTTTAGATAGGTTCATGCAGAGTTCATTGATGTTAAACCACCGACCCAGGTCATCCAGAAGTCTCTCTGCCCTTTTACATACGTCCCTAGTATCCGCACCGGTTACCACAGCAGAGGTGTTGTCTGCGTAAATGATCAAAGTATAATCCACAAAGTTAACAATATCGTTGATAAACAGGATGAAGAGAATTGGACCCAAGATTGAGCCTTGGGGCACCCCCATTGCAATAGGTAACTGAGTAGACACAACATCCCTAATTGAACCATGTCCGTCCTTAAAGGATATTTTTACATATTGAAATCTGTTTGACAGATATGATAAAAACCAATCTGCAATTGCTCCACGAATGCCGTAAAGATTAAGTTTACGTATTAAGATATCGTGATCAACACAGTCAAAGGCACGAGATAGATCGCAAAAGACTCCGGCCGGATATTCACCCCTATCTAGAGATTTATACACGTCGTTTGTAAATTGAAGAATAGCTGATATTGTGGAAAATTGTTTTCTAAAACCATGTTGTCTATTTGTAATGATATTGTTCTTTTCCAGGTGACTAAGCAACCTGTTCAACATTGCATACTCAAAAACCTTGGAAAGGCTTGAACTTATTGAAATGGGGCGATAATTCGATATACTAGAGACTGAATCTTTTTTGTGTATAGGATAGACTGTCGAAATTTTAAGTAGATCGGGATACACACCACTCTCCAGAGATAAATTAATAAGCTTGGTCAGAGGTTCAACGATATAGGGAGAAATCCGTATTAATAAGCTACTAGGTATCTCATCCGGGCCCGAACTATTTTTATTTTTGATTTGATTGAATAAGTTTAAGACTTCTTGTTCGTGAAACGGCAAGGCGCACATGCTACCGCATGGACTTAAATTTACCCCAAAAGAGCAAGAGCCCGCGGACACAGCAGGAATGGAAGCCGCGATTCTTCCGGGCTCACCAACAAAAAACTCATTGAAGGCAACTGCAACCTCAGTGGGCCCATCAACCCTCACATTGTCAAGCAAAAGTGCAATATTGCCGGTGCTCCTGCCATTAGAGCCCGACATAACAGACCACGCGGTTTTACTTGGGTTATTGGAAGTAGCAATCTTACGGTTAAAGAAATCTCTCTTGGACCTCCTCACCAATCCAGCGTGAGAACGCCTTGCCCTTTCGTAGGGCTCAATAAAGGATGGATACCGCAGCTGCAAACTGTATAAGTTTCTTAAGTTACAACTGGATACACGAACATCATCACTAATCCAGCCATCTCGATTTGATACATTATTGCACGAAACAAGTTTTTTTGGAAAACAAATTTGGAATAGAGACACGATAGTTTCATGAAAGAACCGGAAGGCTTCATCAAAATTATTGAATTGACTAAAGTCCGGCCAAACTTGGTCAGAGAGGTACATTTGGAATCGTTGAATAGATTGTTTATTAAATATACGAGAGAGTTTTTTAGAGGAACTGTCGACATTCACATTTTCAAACAATCCAGTTCGAAAAACTACATAATGGTGATCTGATACAAGGCAGGGCACAACGGAGGCCCGCGCTCCTATAAAATAAACAGAAAAAAAAATTTATTTTTCATTTTATAACGGTAAATACGTGAGATTAGACGATTATTTACATAATTTTTATGGTAATATATTGATCGTCTATAATACATTTCAGGTAATATTCCATTTCATTGTTATAATTACAGCTTGCACTGGTAAAATTCGCTGAAATGTCTTACTATGTGACTTGCCAACGATCCGTAAGTTAAAAAAAAATACATTTTACTTATTACAGTGCAATATCAAATGCAAAAATCCGAGTAATAATGTCCAATAAATAATGACGTGTTGCATACCAGCTAAACCATATACCCAACAAACAATTGTATAAATCTGACAAGCGGTTGTAGGAAAGTAAAAATGGAGGGGCAATAAATAGGCGTTGATGTATGTTAGGAAATATTTTTTCACTTTGTTGAAGATGGCTATCTTGAGCATCTATTTTAACTTCATGCGCTATAGAACAGCGCATAATGAAATGATTTCTGTACGGTTGAGTTACCTCAAAATTAGTTCTATTTCACATCGAGGAAGTTTTATAACCCTTGCGCAGCAAGTCGAACGTTGGCACGGCTAAACGGACATTTCTTGAGTGACTGCCTCACTCGATTGCACATCCTCTCGTGTTATTCGATTTTAGACCGAATTTCACAAACGGACGTTCACATGTTTACGGCCAACCCAGTATTTGCGGAGTATGGCATGGCTGTGTAACAATGTGTGAATACAAAGCTTTCTTGAAAATATGCCGCAATGTACAAACAGATCTATTAGAATTGCAGAGCTTTATTCGGTTGAATTGTCATATTCAATTTACTTAATTGTCGGTTAATTAAAATAAATAAAAACATTATTAATTGCACACATTAAACTGTGAGAGGTACAGAATTAACTTTATTAAAATCAAAAGCATTTCTCGACATGCAAAGTGACAGATATATTTCTTAATAATCAACAATTTATATTCTTTTTTTGCGGTATACAAGCCGATTAAACTGACAAAATAAAAAAAAATGCCCTTGCTTCCGTCTAACCATTTGAACTCTGAGGTCAACTATGAGAAAAATAATATGCAAATGGTACGCGGTAATTTTATGTTGATTTAATCAAACCTGCATTTTAAAGTGGGACCTCTGTTTTTTTCCTTCGCATTTACGAGGCAAATTAATGAAGTACGTCTTTGGTCATGATATATAAATTAAACGCAAAATCTCTTTAATTATACAAGCGGAGGAATTAAATTACGGAACGATATTATAGCACTTATGTATGCACCTGTTTCACTCCTGAAGTCGTATATAAACTTCATAATTGCCTAATTAAAATCTTTATGAATTATGTTGAGTATGCCGAAATTACTGCTAATTTTCTTATATTCCCAAGCAATATTATTAGGTAAAAAACTGTTAAAAGTAATTAGGCTTATCATGTATGTATATCAATATATTACAACCAGTAAATATAGGCGAGCACTGAAAAATTAATGAAATATGATGAACTGATAACGCAAATGTTGCTACTGCATCTATTTTCTCTGCTCTACTTTACATTAAACAAGAGTGGTCCAAGGATTGACCCTTGGGGAACGCCCGATGCCGCTATGTACCTATCTGATTGATAACCGTGGTATGCTACATAACACATTCGTTGGCGTAAGTACGATTTTATGAGAGTGACAATAGAAGGAGCGAAACCAAACGAACTAAGCTTAGCTTTGAAATTACTATTACCGCTTTTAAACCAGTTTTACATATAAAATACCATATTAAATAAAACGTTTTTGCTTAGATGCCGAAGGATATGATTATAGCGAATTGTATTAATGTTAAGGGTAAATGAAACACTGTTAAAAACTCCACAAAATTGCTAATCTGCATTATGCTAAAGGTTAAATTGGCACCTAAGTAATATTACTGTTGTAATAATATTAACTTACACTTATTAAAATATGCAAGTATTCCTTGTAGGAGTATGTTACCGCTGTTGTTTAGCTAATACGTGTGCACTATTAGTGGAATAACAATTCGAAGAAACTATAACATTACGTAATGGTATAAAGAACTTAAATGACATTGCATTTCATTAGATTACATAAATATATACCTACTAGTAGTTCATTGGGTTTCAATACATTTGTTGTACGTATTTGTTTACATTTCTAAGAGTAACATGCGTTAATTTGTGTTTTTCTGGTTAATTTGGTCGAAAATCATGGCTTTTGATAGTTCCTTCATTCTGTTTTGTCTAATTTAACTTTCTTAATTTCTTCGTTTTAGACCTTTTTTTAGCGGCCCATTTGCCTGATTTCAAAATACAGTCGCGTCCAAAGATTTACACCACTGCTGTTGTTTTTTTTTTATATATTTAAAATGTTCACAGTTTTATCTTTTGGCACCAATTTCTGAGGTTCTCCAATATAATACCCGGTCCAAGAATCAAACAAGAGAGCACTCTTTTAGCCAGATTCTGATGTGATTTGACGTGAGCTTACGTTATGTATTATACTTCAAATTATCGTAACATTAGAAAATAAAAAATAATAATTTGCCAGATATAGCGTACCTCGCTTCCACATCGTTAATTTTTTTTTTAAATGGTTTGCAGTATCCTTGGCCATCGGAGCTTCTGCAGTGAATAAAAGCCAACCTGGAAAGAAAGATAATTACATCTACAATTAGCGAGACTACAGGCGGAGATTTGTCTCCTTTACTGTGGGCTACTCTAGTGGACTACGGAAACTGCCCAGAAAAGCTTTTAATTGCAATTAAAACTTCAGGCATGCCTAAGGTATGCTGTCGCGCTCACAATAGTCGTTAAAGAGCGGTTTTCAAAAGTATGTAAACCGCACTAAATATTGTAGACAACTGGTGTAAACAAGAGCGATTATCAGTCACTACTCAGAAAACACAAGTTGTTACGTTCACGAGAAAAAGATTGCTAGAAGGTGTACAACCACTAGTGAGAAAAAAATGTCACATGTCAAAGAAGCAAAATTCCTGTATATGGTTTGATCAAAGACTTATATGGAAGACACATATGCAGAACATGACCTACAAAGCCACTATTGCTTTAGACAGGTGCAAGAGATTGTGTAGAAGAGGTTGAAGCCTCAGCCCCAAAATGACTCTAAGGCGATACACAAAGGTAATTAAACCCATGATAACATACGGAGCAGTAGTATGATGGTCAAAAACGCTGGGTGGAATACAAAGGCTGGCAATGGTAGTAATTCTAAACCTGCCACCACTACGTATTTACATACAAGGAACTGCTAGGTCTGCAGTTCACAGAATTATGCACAGTAAAACACCGATAAGTAAATCGCATGACCATGAAAGACTACTAGATGAACTTAAGGACGCAACCCTTATAGGAATGCGCAAATTAAAAAGTCCATCAACGAATTGAGAAACAGAACAAGTCCGAGGAATGGTGAGAAAGAAACTCCTGTTTATGTGCTGTGCCATTGGAAGTAGAGAACCCCACAGCGAAGAACTACATCAAGGAACCGCTCTCAAAGACGATAGGCCTAATTAAGAAGGCAAATTCAGAGGACGTCTTCTAGGATAAATATCTGAAAAGGTCGCGGTGAAATAGGTCACAAAGCCAGTCCAATCCTAATCTAATCTAATCCAATCTACCATTCTGAAAGAAGGCAACTATGTTGTCGAAAAATAAATGTTATTTTACATGTAATGTTTGCTGTATAGTAATAGTTGCAATTTTTTAGTAAACATTTCTATGGAAAACTAATAGAGTAAAATTTCGAACTGTATACCTGGATCTGTAAGCTTACATAACTTCGATAATTTGAATAATCTCGCATAGTATTGATCAATTGTTTCATGGTACATTTGTTTTGCACATTCTAAATTTAAATATTCCAAAATACATTATTCACCTTAGGTTATTTAATATAACCTTGTATATTTTCTTTCGCTCGTTGGTATAAGAGAATGTTAAAGAGGTATTTGTCGGAAAGAGTTTTGGGAATGACACATTTGTTTCGCAAGGATGATCACCAATATGTGTTTCCAAAAGTTAACTAGGTCAAACGAAAAAAAAGAATTTAAAACTTGTGGTGATGTTCTTGACACGCATAATTAAAATATCATTTTCTCTTTTCTATTAAGAAAACAAAGCCTGCCCTAAAGATAGTTCACTCAATATTTCATTCTTTTTTTTTTAATTAAAAGGTTTCAGTCTTTTTTGTAATATATGTACTTTTATATGAAAAACACTTAAGTGCTCTTGGCCAAGCTGCCCTAATTATCATACATGTCGAAAATACCTACTGTAAAATTTGCTCAAGTTAATGATAAAGTGCATATTTTAGCCGCTACAGATTTTCGTTATGAAAAATCCTATAATACCAATCTAGAGAACTTGTTTTGTAAATGTAATTGATGAAATAATTTTGGAATGATTATGTTAACTATTATGATTAGTTTTTTTCTTTTGAATATGATGCCATTTTACATTTCGCTATGTTTAGTGAAAGATGATTTCTGTGGCACCAAGTCTCAACGGCTATCAAGTCTCCTTGAAGGCGATGGCAATAATCTATAGGGACTCAATTTTGGTGTATACCTTAAGATCATCTGCAAATAACAGTTTCTCACAATCAATCACATCTACGATATCATTTATAAATATAAGAAATAAAATCGGTGCAAGATTTGATCCTTGCGGTACCCCAGGTGTAGGTGAAAATACATTAGATCTTACATTATACACTGAGAGAACTAGATTGTACTCTTTAACATAAATATAGTATACTTTAATATATTTTATAGTTCCTATAGGGACAATCATATTTTATATTACCGGTGACAATATCTGTATAGTAAATTTCTGTGAATAGCTTTTATTAACTCGTATGTTAAAGTTGGTGTACTATATTTATATTATTAATTCGAGCATACATGTTAGTAAATGTGAAAAAAATGTCTAATAGCACTGACTATATTTGATAATAACTGTTAAATTTTTTATTGTACCCAGTATAATGTAATATTTTACTATGTAGGATTCATGATGGTCATACTTACTATATAGCCTTGTAGTACTTACAATATTATTTTCTATTATAATAATTGAACGTCTCTTAGCATTTAAAATAGTAGATAGTAAACAATAATATAATGGATCATATGCGGGCACTATACAGCGATACTTACCTGTAATGAAAAATATAGTACTATGCAAGGTTTTACCCAGTTCATGCATAGGGATAGTGGAATATTACACAATAAAAACTATAATATTGATTTTATTTTTTTATTTGTCCTTAGAACCATTATTACAAAATTCCAACGTGTATTACTTTCATTAACATAACAATCACTAGTAGGTTAGATTTTGGTTAATGTTGTATCAAAGCATAAAGTACCCACTGCGAAGTGTATGCATATAATATCTATTACTTACCTTTGAATATATCAATTAACTGTGGAAACCCCCACTCGATTAAAATGTTTTCCACGTTTGCATCCATTTCTGCTCACGATGCACAGCAATCAACGAACGACCAGACACAAACATACACCGACACGAATACGTACACCTGTATCACACGTACATAACACGTGTCAGTAATTTTGTCGCGGCAAAACAGCTTATTGGTCGATTTCTTCGGTAAAGATCGACAAAGAATAGAGCAAGGGGTGGGAAGAGCGTTACCAACATTGATTTTAGAAATTGAATATTAATCGAATACCTGATAATATCGCAGGCAATCGCAGCGACTATCTATATAATCCATGTCATTATATAGGCTTTCAGCAATAGAGTATATTAATTGTTACATCCATAAGATGTAGATGGTAACATCCAGATTTTGCCTCTTACTATAAGCATGATAAAATCTGGTTATTTTACTCTTAATACGCCACATATTGTCGTTTTGACAATAATTATTTTAGCAATTAACATAAAGAGATTTACGATCTAATTTCTACAATCCATTTTTCTCAGTGTAGTATTCGACGTATTGCTCTCTACCAATTAAGTAAGATTTAAACAGGAATTTTTTGCAATTTCTTGAAAAAATGTCAAATTTAACATAACGTGATCGCTCGTGTGCATGCCATTTGACACTGTATTACTTTGGCATATTGACAATGTCTATGTATTAGCACGCTATCATCACAGATTTATCTTCGCTTTAACGTGCTCACTTGTTTTAATTTAAAACAACAATGGATTCATGTTTGCACGTATAGTATTTAAGTATACACGCCAACACCGTGTTTGCCATCAATTTGCGAAAAAAGGTTTATCTGATCAGTCAGTCATTTGCCCACTCGGGCAGAGTTACAATGATCAACGCCAGATGCATGCGCGTATTTCAAAAGTCGACTTTGTAAAAGGAGCGAGGAGCTCTCAAGTCGAATGTTAATTAGATGTGCAGTGACCCGGGCGGTCGAGACGGTATCGGCGCATCAACAAACGCCACTCACCAACCGGAACCGGAAACCGGGCAACTACACAAGCGTTAAACCTACCGCTCCGACACAGCACACAACGGCGCACGGCCGACTCACAGAAGTCCATGTCGAACGTGCGAGTAGAAAGAAAAAAATCACCGACGAGAAGAAGAACGCGGTGCAACGAAGAGGAGAATTAATCGACCCATCCTCGATGGCCAACTTATCCATAGATCCGTAGAGACGTTCCCAGATTTTCGAATAATAGATGACGTATAGGTAAAAAGCGCTGCTTTAATAAGAGCATCGTTGTCTTTGCTGTCGTCTTGGTGTGATATGCACCGAGCAAGTTCCTGCCCATTATTTGGTAGGTACTTGGTTTTATTATTTGATTCACGAATGCAGAATGCTTACTAAAATAATATCCAGACAGATCCTATCAGCGCAGGCATAAGCATGTAATAATGACGTGTAAGAAGGTTTCGTACATAATTGAGTAATGTGTAGAATTAACAATTAACTTATAAGGTTTATGACAGCTTAACAATACCAGGTATTTTGATATACGTTTTGCAACATAATCTTAATCATTCCAAAATCATTTCATCAATTACATTTACAAAACAAGTTCTCTAGATTGGTATTATAGGATTTCTGATAATGAAAATCTGTAGCGGCTAAAATATGCACTTTATCATTAATTTGAACAAATTTTACAGTAGGTATTTTCGACATGTATGACAAGTAGGGCAGCTTGGCCAAGAGCACTTAAGTGTTTTTCATATAAAAGCACATATATTACAAAAAGGACTGAAAACCTTTTAATTAAAAAAAAAAGAATGAAAAATTGATTGAACTATCTTTAGGGCAGGCTTTTTTTTTTCTTAATAGAAAAGAAAAAATGATATTTTAATTATGCGTGTCAAGAACATCACCACAAGTTCTAATTTTTTTTTTTTTTGTTTGACCTAGTTGACGTTTTTTTCCCAAAACTTTTTCCGACAGATACCTCCTTAACATTCTCTTACCAACGAGCGAAAGAAAATATACAAGGTTATATTTTAAATCTAAGGTGAATATAGATTTTGGAATATTTAAATTTAGACAGGTGCAAAACAAATGTACCATGGAACAATTGACCAATACTACGCGAGATTATTAAAATTATCAAAGTTATGTAAGCTTACTGATCCAGGTACGCAGTTCGAAATTTTACTCTATTAATTTCACCACAGAAATATATTGTATTGGCGAACCTCAGAAATTGGTGCCAAAAGATGAAACTGTGAACATTTTAAATATACAAAAAAAAAAGACAACAGCAGTGGTGTAAATCTTTGGAGGGGACTGTATTTTGAAATCAGGCAAATGGGCCGCTAAAAACAAATTTCTAAAACAAAGAGATTAAGAAAGTTAAATTAGACAAAACAGAATTAATCTCTGCCGTTAGTCCATTTTCTCCCGGTGTTTTTTCCACTCTTCAATGATTTAATAATAACTCTGTCCAACACTATTTTTTTTCTCATACGCCATTAAGTGTAGTTTATCTCGTTTTTCATGTTGATTCTGAAACTAATTTTAAATTTGATTCATCACGTCAGGATTTTGAGAAAGTTTTGTAAATAACTTTTTCAAAAAGTGCATTAAATTTAACAGAATTTCAAAGTGACTTTTATATAAGAAAGATATTACAAGATATATTGTAGTGCCGAGCATTGAGTGGACATGTCTGAACATGCCTTTGCCTGTTTCCTACGTCACAGCATTTAAACCACGCCCATTTGTGCTCTGGAGTCAATGAAATTAGAAATTTGTAGATTTTTAGCTGTGTTGGTATATAAAGGACTACGCACGGCACGTTAGATGGAATTTAAGTCTATTTGTGATAGTTGAACGTCTTTTTATTTCATAATGTACAATGCTTGTACAAATAATCTCAGCAGCTTCCGTTATGTATGTGGACGACATAAACGGAATATTACGTCTTTAATAAAAAAAAATATATTTTTACTATTTTGGTGTAAAATTTAAATATCAAGACAAAGGATGGGCTCCTCACATTTGCTGGGCACGGTGTGCTGTTACTATATGAAGGGCTGGTCTAACGGTAAGAACAGCGCTATGCCATTTGCAAGACCTATGATTTGGTGTGAACAAATTGACTATTTCTCTGATTGCTACTTTTGTTGTACGAAAACCTTCGGGCTCTCCAACAAAAATAAGAAGAAAATTAGTTAGGCTAGTGTGTCTTCTGTTACTCGTCCAGTAGCTCATTCAGAAGCCTTGCCACTACCAAGACTCATAGATGTTTCGAGTGGAGAATATCGAGAGGACGGACCTCACTTAGTAAACCACTCAGAATTAATTGACCTTATTCGAAGTCTGAATTTGTCAAACAGTCAAGCAGAAATACTAGGATCTAAACTTCAAGGATGGAAGCTGTTAGCTCTGGGCACACATATTTCTGTGTATCGTAATCGCCAGAAAGAACTGTCACAGTTTTTAACCGATGAAGATTCATTCTGTAATAAAATCGACGATTTGATGCTGATATTAGGTCATCAACACAACCCAAAAGAATGGCGTCTTTTTATCGATGCTTCGAAATTCAGTTTGAAAGCCGTCTGACCGCAAAGTTGTAGCAATTCTACTCCGTTTACAACTGAGGTGTACAAAGCACTGCCATTTCATTTGTGAATGGGATAGTCGATCGAGAAATTCCTACTACATTGTTAAAGATTGGCCAGTTAGGGCTCAGTATATTCCTGGACAAAAGAATATACTCCATAAGACACTAGTGGAACCTGGTAAAATATTTCTACCGCTATTGCACATCAAATTAGGTATGATGAAAAGTTTCGTCAAAGATAAGGATGGTCGCGGATTCCAATACCTTCAACAAAAATTTCTCAATATTTCAAATGCACAACTTAAAGAGCGAATTTTTGTAAGATACCAAATTAAACGTCCACAACAAGATACAGAATTTGAAGAGATTTTAAATGACTTAGAACGTGATGCTTGGAATGCCTTTAAGAGTGTGACCAAAAATTTTCTAGAAACATAAAATCGGATAATTACATAGCAATCGTTAATGAACTTCAATGCGGCGGTTATTGGAATAGCGGCGACAAGTAGAATAAATAAAACTTTCAATTTTTATAATTTTGGGACGATTTTGGGATTCCGTCCCATAGTGCAACGTCCTTAAAAAATCAATTTCATACAACTTCATTCTATTTTTGATTCCACGACTTTTAATACAAATTTTCATCAACCCTAACTATAGGATAGTATCATATATATTAAAATCAATTTACTAAACACACAATATATACGCAATAAAAGCTAATTTCATAGGTAATTACCATTATATACGCTCACTTAAATTGATTTATTGAATTGCTAGGGCAACGCACAGTGGTCAATTTGTGAGCGTATTCCGGACATTTGCACAAAATTTGACTTTTTTTGAATTATGCTGAAACGATTATATTATATTTATCTACCTGTTCGCCTACTTCCCTGAAAATTGTGGCAGTTTTCAGTAAACCGGTAATAAGTTATGGTCCGCGAACTAGTGCAAAATTCCATATTTTACATGAGTTGGTATTTAAGGAGAAATTAGTGCGATGTTTAATAGGCCTTGTCTAGCTCACCTAAAGCAATTAGTTGAAATGGTTTTACCAGCAGGTAGTACATTTCTTCCTTTACAATTTACCCTAAATATACTTCGAAATCCGATAAGCCGTAAATTATTCCGACCTAATATATTTATCGTTGCATTTTTCTTGGAATTTTGTAAATAAGCAAGTTTTACGTTATTAAGGACACATCAGGACACTCGAGATTAAATTTATTCTTAATATTCAAAGGCTTAACTATGCCATAAAATCAACTAATCTCTCGGAAACCCTCAGAAAGTGATTACAGACGAAATATAAGGAGAGAGTGCACTTATAAATTCCATTCGCATTTTGGTCACGTACCAAGTAACGTCTCGTGAGTGATATTCTGAGAGCTTATTGTTAATTATTCTGTTGTATTTAGTGTTGTTACAGTTGTGTTATCAGTTGTTGTTAAGTTTTTCTTCGTAAATTTTTGTTAGTGTGTTTTTCGTTATTGTTCAAGCAACAATGGATTTTTCACCGATAACTCGGTTAGATTTGCACAACAAAATGTTGGAATATCCTAGAAAAACTATTACTGACCGAAAAAAACACGTGTTGGAGTACCTTAAAGAACACTTCGCCACTAATGGAGATGAACATGCCACGGAAGTATTAATAACTTTTACAAGGGAAAGTTTTTTCTCGCCGTACCTTAAACGATGGCAGAAGGTTTTCAGCAAGAACGAAGTTTTCTTGGCTCGATATGACGATTGGCTAAGAGAGGAAATTGTATTTCCTGAGCTATTAAAGAATCGCTTAACACCAACTTCGTCCAATACGGAGCCTACTCCAGGGCCCTCGGGTACTCAATCGACTAAGGATTTCAAGCAGTATTCTGAGAGACATAAACGTCGAAAAACCGAACAGTTAAGGGAAGAAACATCGGCAGCTGAACTAAGTTTTGCAACGTCAATGAAATTACGCGACGAGGGTGACCAGGCTGCTGCGAAATTGTTGACCGAAGCTACGACAACAACCCCAACACGTGCTAAACGCATATTTCAGAAATGGACCACTTCCGATCCAGAACAACGGAAATATACTCCAGAAGAAGCGTTAGCTTTAATTTTAGAGCTAAATTTAACCCGGGAACAATACACAAGACTAAAACAATCGGCTGATAGTTGTGGACATGATTTATATCCACCCTATTATAAGGTTTTAGAGGCAAAAAGGGATTTCTACCCAGATGGCATAACCATCACAGAATCTAACTGTGAAGTCCCACTGCAAAGTTTATTGGACAAAACTTGCGAGAGCTTAGTGAAATGCATTTACTCTGCCAGTGACGATTCCCAATCTTTAAAATTAATTTGCAAGTGGGGCTTTGATGGAAGTTCCGGCTACTCAAAATTTAAACAAACATCAGATTTTACTTCCTCTTCAGAACTCCAAGCTGAGGGAAACCTTCTTGTAATGTCGCTTGTGCCGCTCCGGCTTGTCAAGGAAAATAATGAACTTCTCTGGAAAAACCCAAGACCATCCTCTAAACTGTTCTGTAGACCAGTGAAACTACTATGGATAAAGGAAACCGATGAAGTTAGTAGACAGTTAGAACAGGACATGAACAACCAGATTAATAATTTAAGGCCTTGTCAAACTGAACATGGAAAAATATCCTTTACTTTGTTATTGACAATGGTGGATGGCAAGGTTTGCAATGCAATCACTGAGACCACAAGTGCTATGAGGTGTTTCATGTGCAGGGCGACAATATCGGAAATGAATGACATTGACGAACTACGGACAAGGAAAGTACAGAAGGACACACTTAAATTCGGTTTGTCTGTCCTTCATGCATACATTAGGTTTTTCGAATGTTTACTGCACATTTCCTATAGATTGGAAGTGAAAGTGTGGAAAGTAAAGAAAGAAATGAAAGAGGCTGTAGGCAGACGAAAAAAATATATCCAACAGCTATTTCGGGATCGCATGGGTCTCCTTGTGGATGTTCCTAAGCAATCCGCAGGAAATACGAATGACGGAAACACAGCCAGACGCTTTTTCGGCAATCCCACTTTGTCTGCAGAAATTACAGGTATTGATGAGGATCTTATTAAGAGATTTTCCATTATTTTAAGAGCCATTAACAGTGGATATGACATTGATGTAAATAAGTTTGAAACTTACTTACTGTTTTAAGACTTCAGAAAAGTATGTATCTTTATATGGGTGGTACTACATGCCAATTTCAGTGCACAAAATTTTACTGCACGGAACAGCCGTAATCCAAGAGGCTGTGGTGCCAATT
The DNA here is from genome assembly GCA_949128085.1 of Cetonia aurata. Lineage (NCBI taxonomy): Eukaryota > Metazoa > Arthropoda > Insecta > Coleoptera > Scarabaeidae > Cetonia > Cetonia aurata. The sequence continues at coordinate 60,526,077 of OX421883.1, read as the reverse complement.
GGTGAACTATCTGAAGAAGCCCAAGAAACTAGAAATCGGGACATTCGGCGCTACAGGGAACATCATACTCGAAAAATAAGCTCCCAAAAAGTTAATTATGATCTTTTTCATAGATTGATAGTAAGCTCCGATCCATTTCTTAGTTCCAAAAGGGTTGGGGCAAAATTACATCTACCCAGAGAAATAGATGCGGAGCTTAAAACGCTTTTAATCGTCAACCCTGAAAATGTTGAAACGGAGTTGGAGAACATTTCGTCCGATGATAACTTTTAAATGTTTAACTGTTACTCTTCTTATGTCTGTAGTACTTCTACCATTTACTGTAAAATAATGTAAACATGTGAAATATATAATTTCCACAGTAAAAAATATTTTTTATTATGCTTATCCATGACGAATCGACGTCATTTCAAAAACTTTAAAACTGAAACTTTAATAGTTTAAAAGAAACAACCTGAAAAAGTAATAATTAAAAACTTAAATTTAAAAAAAAAATTTTTTTTTAAATTTTCAACTCTTAAAAAGAAAATTAGAGCCGATGTCCGGATTTGCTAGGTATATTGACCACTGTGCAACGGTCATTTAAATATGTAAATCTGTGTGAATCACTTGAAGCACATACGCTTTGGGTCGACATCTATCGGCGGCTTATAAAAACTGCCCACGGATAATTTATGGGTTAGATGTGAATAAGTAACTTCGTCGACGAAATGAATTGCCTTTTATCGATAGTATCATATTATACCGCAACGTACTAATTCAATGGTATATCTAATTTATTGACATATTGCCTCTTCTTTTTACGAGTCGGTAATAAACCAAAAGAAATATTATTACACCTACATATGCCGTAATAGTTTCATAATTGTAAGGTGTTAATGTGTAATTATTCGTTTAGAAATATTAAATTACATTGCATTTTGCTTTTGGAGATAATATTTATGCGGTAGATATGTATACTGTTCACACTTTGATTGGTATTTCAATCTAGAAAGGTGTTGCCAATACAATTTAGTAATTACTATCTTTATTTATTTATTATTCTTAACTATTCACATTTGAATTCATTAATATTGCAGACATAATGATTTATATGGATATATTCTTATCAACTGGTTGTGGCATTTAAATTGAGGCAATATTTTCAAATTGACACAATTTATCAATTTTGTAATATCAACGTTCATTTACGGCCTTTATCGTACACAACATTTTGAACAACATTGGAACGGCTCACCGATCTATTAAGAATCAAGGTAATTTACAATGTCGTGCATCAAGATCTCCCCTCCGTGTATTTACTTATGGAATTTAATAGACTCCAACCTTATTATTACCTGCATCATAATCCACCAGGCTTAATGCTATGCGGCGAATAGTAATCGACGTTGCTCGATCACAGTAATTTTCATAATTTATGTAAGCATTCGTTATTAATTTTTTCGTTGTATTGAATTGTGTAGGTGCGTAAACACTTTATTAGATGGCCTATTTACGGAATCATTGAAAACCCCTGGTTATTATTATTCGTAAATAGGAGATTTTTTTTCTGTTCGATTCCGATTCACGTTTTCAGCTTTGAAAGTGTGTTTTTCTTGCAAAATTGAGTCATTACATTGCTCGTAGCCTGTTATTACTTGGTCATTATTTCACACTTTATTATAAAGTATTAATTGATTATTTTTTTTCCCGTGGTATTGCAAGGTGAATATCTGCAGGACTGTGAACAAATCGTGCAGTTAATAGATGTACACTACCTTTCAATCTGCACAGGGAGAAAAGTGTACGAAATTTTACTGCAATTGTCAGCATTTATACTACACCTTGTAGTATCTACATACAGGTATCAGTACAATTTGTAGCAATGTTTACCATCAAATTGTAGCACTAAGTTTGTAGTATTAATTCTTACAATTTATATGAAAAACAAGAACGAACAGTTAAGTAGTTTTCTTTCAACAACGTTATAAGATAAAGTAGTATTTATTGTAGTAAAATTGTATACAATATTGTGTGACTTTTCTATATACTGGTGAGCATAAATTAACACCTGTTGTAGTAATATTGATTCCACTCATTATTTTAAATTATTATAATTTTATAATAAATTTTACTTACCTTTATTGAAACATCCACAAAGGATATATAACTTAATACTACATTGTTGTGTGGATAGGTTTCAACTTATGTATTAATATATGTAGTATATACCTATGCAAATTACTATATATTTGCAATAATTTGTACTAATTCTTGAATTTTATCTAATGTAGTATGTAAAATGTCTACCTTGCAGTTTTAAAATGTTTCAGTCGCCTGTAGCACTTCTAATATTTTTATCATTATTTCTATAATTTATCGTTAAAGTTTCATTTCATTGTTAAAAGGATCAAAATAGGTAGTAAAGATACACTATGTTAACAAACTAGAAACATATATTCTTAAACTAAGCAAATTCACAAATAACAGACTTTAACATAACACAAATATTTAAAACAAAACAGCAGTCTTCTGTACTACTTCCTAATTTATTTATTATAATTTTACTACACTACCACGCTACCGTATCGCGGACGTACCCTCTCCGAAGCTGCAATCGACAATTCTATCCTACTTTCGGTAATTTTCACATTTTCTTCCATTGACAATTGACTATTAGTACTATTACATCACTAGGTAAGTGCCTGAAGTTATTTATTAACTAAAACTACTACAGTAATATAGAAAGATTGTAATAAATAAATTGGGAAGTATATATATTAAAACATGAAGAGAGCACTATTCTTCACAACCGCACCTAACACACGTAAAACTAAAAGGGAGGACAATTGCAGTGAATTACACCACAGACCAAGAACAACTGACAATGATGTTCAGAAATTGTAACCTTCTTGAATGAACATTTAACAATGTATTTCTATTAAGTGTTTGAACACTTGCATAAATTTTATTATAAAATCAATAAAGTAAACTTTAGCTTCCAATTTACCTCACAAGAAACAGCAAATGAGCGGGCTATCTGCACACAGAAAAATCTATACTTACCTTAAATAAATTTGTCTTGGACCAAATAAATTTACGTTTCGAATATCCGCAAGACAAAAACTTCTTGAGACAAGGAAAAAATTGTCTTAACAGCATTATCTTGACATAAGAGGTTAGAAGTATTGGATGAAACTACTTTTAGTCCCCACTTAAGAATATGGGCCTAGATGCAAATGTAATCAGAAGATTCGCGGTTCGAACTTACAAGCGATTGCTACAGGGAAAGAGATTGATTGCGAGAAGAAGATATTTACGCAAAAGAAACCGCTGAAAAATTTATATGGTTGGTACCTGCCTTCATACATAAAATTCAGATATAATTCAATATGTGAAACTTTCAATAAGCAAACTTTTAGAAGAAGCTGCTGAAGCTCGAAATAAAGACTTTGAAACCTTCAAGGAAGAAAATGTAGCTGTTCTGCTACAAACAAAGATATTTTTAAAAGACTACTTATGATATCCGAGCCATATATTTTCCATTCAAGACGAAAGTTAAACGAACACACAAGAAGTGAGTTATTACCAGAAGCTGTAGTATTATCAATTAAGGAATTGGGAACAGGAAGGTGGCAAATTGTGTTAAATGAAAAGTAGGTACTGCTACTGTTAGGTATCAGAAAAGGTAAGCGAATTGTTTTACTATCAACAAAAACGTTTACTACCTACATATCACTATTTAGAAGAAATTTCTGCAAAAAGCCAACCTACATAATTTTATATCATATATGCTCTTTATGCCTGATATAATAGTGTCGCATTTTTCTGTTGACAATTAATTGGGAAGATTGAAATCACCTTCTGAGTTAGAAATCATGATGAAACTACAAACAGCAGATAACTAGATGGACGTGAAAATTATTAGGTAGTTTTCGTATCTAGACGAAAGTTAACTAACAGTAGGTATATAGAATTTTCCTATTGAAACAAGTTTAATTTTACCTTAGTATTAATAACTTCTTTACCGTAAAAATGTTTACTAATTGCAAGGTAATAAATATCTACTTATTTTGCAAAGTAGAATAATTACCCATTAACATTTAAGCTAATAAATGCACATTGCATAGGTGAATTTGTAATAAAAAGAAAACTCTCCGTCTAGCAATAAACATTTCGTCGTACCTTTTTTTATCTTCGGATTGCATGTTAGAAATGTTCAGTCGCGCATTCATTTAATTAATTTGTTTATGCGTTAACGTGACCTCTGCATTTTCACATTACATCGACCGACTGTGCAATTATAAAACGCTAACCGTATATGAAATACGTAGATAATTTGTTTCATTTCCCATGATGTGTGTTAATCGACAATCGTAAAATCTGGCAGTCGGTGAAGGTACAAACTTACCTTCAAATTAGAGTGGAGCAATTCCGTTTTGAAATTAATTTTATATAATTGGGCGATCTTCTTTTTTTAAATTTTACAATTTCTCGTTAATTACTTAACAACACGCTCATTATATCCATTATGCATTTCAGATATTACCACGCGGACTTATTGGTTCACCCAACATCGGAAACTATTAACAATTTTTTTTATCAAAACAATCTTCCTTTAATCATCCAGCGTAGGTCGTGCTACATTGTAAACGGCATACTCACGGTGCACAGCTGCAAAGCGGCCAAGCGGAGTGCATATCGCGTTTTAACAGTGTACCTTGCACGAAGTTCCCAGATTGCGTGGGTGTTCGACCGGGCCCTAGCATCAAATTGATTATATATTTACTCTGCACGATTATAGTTATTAGAGAAAACATTATCTGCGAAGAGGAGTGGTCGGCCATGGTTTTTTAATAAAAACACACTTTTAAATATGCCTCAAGTTACTTTTTTTTCTTCATCGAACGCTAAGCTTTGAAATACTTGCAGGTTTTATTATGGAAAATCTATGAGAAAAAAAGAAACTTACATCCATAGCGTAGTTTGTGTACAGGCTATGAAGCACTGTACAGAAATATATATTCGTAAATTCCTGGGCGATCGGCGACATATCGTATGTAGTTTATTTATTTATTTTGATACTACATTTACCTAATTGAAGAGTGAGAAAAGCTCTGAAATCTAATTGTAAATATAAACTATTTCAGTTTATGCTGTCTGTATCTGTTTTTACAAAAGCGCGGATTTAAAAAATAATCTGTAAAGAAATTTAGTTTCCTACTGTTTTTACTAATACAGGATTGTCTCATAATTGAGTCATTTATTTTAACAGGTTGTACAACTCGTAAAAAGAAGTCAATTTACCAAAAATCATTTGCAGAATAACAGAGTTTAAGTAATTGTAGATCAAAAAGAATGCCAAGGGATTGCAACACGGGAATAATCCTGCCCATTTTTAACAATGGTGATAAAAGGGAATGCAAAAACTATAGGGGAATAACGCTATCAATTATATCGGGAAAGATATTAGCAAGAATCACAAGAATTCGAGAAATTGTGGAAGAAACGATTGAAGATACGCAATATGGATTTAGAGGTGGGAGAAGTACGCAAGACCTAATCTTCATATGTATATATATCGGACTTTCTTCTGTTCATGTAAAACTTGGATTTTCACACGTATTTCATATGTAACCTCGCTGGATTTTGGCATATTGAATAAAATAAAATTGTATTGAAGTAATATAATCACAGGAGAATCTTCACTTAAACAATAACAAAAGAACGTTCGAAGTATTTATTAAACTTTGAAAAACGCACATGTTTCACTTTTTACGTGTCAGATGTTTTATAATCCACCTGATAAAGTTTTATTTTTCTACACTGTTGTATTACATGATGCCGTTTTAAATTTAGTTTACGACAATTGCCATTGTTTATTGTACTTTTTGTCATACGGATATTTCTAGGGGTGCTTAATACCTTTGACCAAGGCTGTATATCGCGTACAACACCATAGACTATAAATCAAGTTAGGTGGTAGGTATATAACTATAATACTTTAAAACGAAACGGGTGTTTATCACATGAAACTTTATTGTATGGGCGTTCTTATTTATTGCGCATTATAAAGGGTTTCTGTATATAACTACTAATTTTACAAATATGGAAATTAGAACGCCTGTTCTTATTAGTGCTTAAAATTTGTAAATTTTACTAACTGCCGTATGTAAAAGCTTTTGTGCTTGATCGAACATAAATTGCATTTAGGCACGATAAAACTACTTCCACGGTTTATAAATACATTACAATTTATACACGTAACGGTTTGAATCAATGGGCGGTAAATAAAAGCAATTCTTTTTAAATAAACCTTGAATTGTGATTGTATTTAAAATATTTCTGTTATTGCACGAAACAGCTTTTACAGCAAAAAGCAAAAATATGCGGTAAATTAATTATACTATATAATAAGTTCTAAATTAGATATTATGTGTTTCTAATGTACTTTTTTATTTGTTCTGTTTGACGTGCATTTCGATAAAAAAAACTGAACGGGGAAAGCAATGTGAGAGATTTGTAAAACGCTAATTTATTAAAATGGAACAGGGTATAAACAACAATTACACATTTAATTAGGCACATAGCGGAGATCCCAATCGACAGAACAATGCAGATATTTCACTGTTACTTAGTTATGGTAATGTGAATAAGCGAGTGTGCTGCTGTTCCCTATATAACTACAACCAGTAGTAAGTAAGTAAGGGTTACGATGGAGAAGTAGCATCAACATTCTATCAGAATTAAAAAGCGGAAAATTAAAGATTTATTAATTTGCGGTATTACCAAGAAAAATACGATGGTTCTCTTTGATATACTTGTATAACGGATCAAGTATGTTGGATAGATTTTTTCCTCTTTTGTAGTTTTTTTTTTGTGTTTCCATTTCCCTTCTCTTTCTCGCGTTCTTCCACGACGTTTATGAATTTAATGAAGGCTGTGACCTGTTACCGAAACAGCGTTATTTCCTCATTTTATTCACGGTGTGTAATGGATGTGTGGATATAGCATGGATGTCTGATCCGTACCTTACATACACGTAACGTATGTGTTCTTGATTTCTTTGTGTAATCGTGGGAAAAATGCGGGAAAATAGACAATGCGATGCGATATTAAATTTTACAGTTTCTTGCCTAATGATTTCACAAATATCTAGATAATGGATTCCGACGCAAAATAGCGATGTAATTGCAGATAGATATATCGTTGTTTCTATTAAATCATTTTTCTCTAGCGACTACCCTTTTGATTTTATCTCAAACGCGGCAAACAATCTGTTTCTATGTCTCAGCAAGGGAATAGCCCCCCGTCTTTTTGAAAGTAAGAATTCTAGCTTTCAATAATATCATCCAGTTCTTCAATAAATGGTAAAATGCTTGTTCGGTATCGTTCAGCATTTAATCTAACTAAAATCAATAAAAATTGCAAAGAACCATTATAGGAGCCTATTTTTTTGCTATACCTTGAAAAAATATTGGCCCAATCATTCGTCTCTGGCCAAAAAACGTTAAAGCTGGTTACTCTTTGACATGTCCAAACGGAAATATTCTAACAATTGTTAAGAATACAATTACAAGGTCCAGGTTACGACTTCACTTTTTCTACTCAATCTAGTTTCAAAAAAAAATCACAGGTAACTTGACGCTTTTAAATAAACTCCCGTTGTTAAATAATAGAAATGGTGAAATTACATGCATTTTTTTTTTTATTGTAATAGATTTAATAATTTTCAATTCTATCTAATAGCTAATTTTCATATTGGTCATTGCTTTATTTTCTTCATTTTAAATTGCAGTTCTGTTTGGTGTTCTATTTATACAGATAAATGGGTGATGTGCCTATATACCTATATACCTAAAAAAAAAAGAATTCAAAGAAAGAGCGATTAGGTATTCTCTTATTTAAATTTTTTCAAACGCTGGTTTCTAATTATTTGAAACATTCATAGAAGAAATGGCTGTTAAAATGAGGAAAAGAAAAAAACACTAATTAATTTTGGATATTATTACTTTACAATTATATAAATTAAGAAAAAAAAAAGTGCGATGGCCGGGAATCGAACCCGGATCAACTGCTTGGAAGGCAACTATGCTGACCATTACACCACCATCGCTTCTGGTGAGTAGATTATATAGATATTTATAAACACGTGCGAAAAAAATATATATTATATTTTCATTGTTTCTTTCGCTTTAAATCGGCTCTAAGTTTTCCTCAAAACAAATTTCAACATTTATTGTTTCTTTACGGTATACAGAATCTCTCTTTCACACATATTTGTAAAAGGTTGCGAGTTAAAACGAAAAAGAATAGTTCACCGTAGTTTGATGGACCTGTAAAAAACGAATTCAGTCGTAAATATTTTTTTTATAACGTACCCTGCTTATTTAGTTTTTTGTTCTTTATCTATTGTTGTGAAACTGTGTATTTAAATAATAAAAGAAAACTAAATATTGTACAAATAGCAAGAGTACATTTCCCTCTCTGAACGTGATAGGTGGTGATAGGTAGTAAAATTCTACAAATATGCCAAATTTCATTCAAAACGATCAGTTTCGGTATGTATTGACTTGCATTAATTTAGACATTACGAAGTGAATATGTCGTTATATACAGCCATATGTAAAACAAAGAGGTATAATCCCTCCACTCGATTTCTTTGCATTTAGACGCTCCTGAACTAATTACGAACGAGCATCTTTTACGCAATCCACCTCTTCAGAGGTCCCCTTCTCCATCAGACGAAAGATGAATGCTCGCATTTACGTAACTGACATATTCGGAAATTGACAAATCAAGGAAGCGACGAGATTGACAGATAAGTGACTGTCGCAGGCCCACCCGTTGTCTGACAAACGACGGACAATCAATAAGCGCTTTTAAATTTCAGGAGCCATGGGAAAAGCAGGGCGACATCCTCGTACCTAATTATTGTGCCTGGATAAGCGTAATTTTTCTTGACGGACGGTGCTCGCCTCCTTTTACCTCCCAGGAATTCTTAACCTTGAAACCGACTTCGCCTGCCATTTCATTGAAATTCTATCCATCAGTGTGTGGTGTGTGCATGATAATAAACATACTCAGGCAGTGCGCCAGCCGTGTCTGGCGCGTGCTAGAATATAAGTATGCCCTGCCTTCTTGGATTTATAATATTTTAGTATCATCCAGAAAATGCGCAAAAAGGAATGAAACAAATACAGCAACGAACAGCTATACGGAAGTTAATGGCAAGAGCAGTGATTTTCTTTTGTTACAAATAGGGATTATACCTATTTGTTACCTGGGATTCGGTGAATGAACAGAAAAATAAATTAACCATCTTCCGGCGCTATTTAAAGAAGATTTAAATGCACGCTTACCATCCAAGCATAATACACATGAAAAACTCGAATTATCTTCGAGATTGCGTAAGCTTCTATCTCTATACAGATATATTATAGAGACTGTGATGTGCTAAATTAATTTTTAATTGATGCTTGCATTTATTTCTAGCGATAATTTTATGTAAATGTACATTCACAAACTATGAATCATCCTTGCACGAAACCAGTTGTAAGAGATATGTATATATATATATAACCGTTTGGACATACTTATACAGGATTCCAAGGAAGGTGCTGATTAATTAATAGTTTTATTATTGTTTCCTTTTATTCTTCGAAAGTATTAATTTATTTTATAATTAGAGCAAGGAATCTTTGTCATTGCCATCAACCATCAGTGAATTTAAGGAAACATATTTCGCGAAGTGTATACGGAACTGTACAGCATTTATTTGCACTAAATCAAGGATCTTAAAAGAGTTTTCAATTACAGAGCGATTATGTTTAAAAGTCATTGATTAATATATTAAATACACTGTAGAGTATTTCCTATCCTAGCAACTTTTCTTTAACAACCGCTTTATTTTATTTTTTTTTTTTGTGGATTTCCATTTTCAACAAAAGACCAAATGAATTCAAAAAAATATATATCTATATACTATTTTCGCAACACAAATAATTGTCTTTTTAAACATCTTAAAAACCGTAAAATAAATTTACTATATTTTACCATTCCTCATAAATAAAAATCTAAAACTTACTAAACAGGTGATCGAGGTAGCCATGCAGTTGGCGTGTTTCTTTCTATACACAAATTTGGGAATGCTTCGTTAAAATGATTTCGTACCATTAAGCGATTATGCGTTGGTGTGCATTCGTGTTAATACCATTCGGGTATACAATATCTCCGTAAAGGTAATTCATCCAACTTATTATCAAAATCGTTCTGCACAGAGTGGAGGTAAGGATCACCAGTAATGTAGCATCAAAAGTATATGGACCAAGAATTGTTGAACCAATGGCACCGCAGCGAACTTTAAATTCAAACTTAACTCGGGATCTTCTCTGATGCTCAACATGATGCAGTTTCCTTTTTTACATCCATAAATGTTCGTTATGTCTCTTTATCATGCCGCAGTTTGTAAATCGTATTTCACCCATCCTGTTTAAACTGTGGGTCAACTTCACACATGTTAGTAAACCAAGTAAACCAAATTTCTTAGGGTCTTCATTATCAAGGGGTGATATTTTAAAAATCGATCTCTATTATCCAGGGGTTCCAAGTAAGTCAACCAATATGCATTACTTCAACCGTCAATATTTCATGATAATTGGGATCATGGGTGGACCATTTCTCATTTTTGTTATTTGACCATTGCTTGTGTAAAATTTTAGCATGGGATAATTCCTGCACATTTGTATAGATTAGGTCTTGTAGAATCACCGGTCTATGAATGTGCGTATAAAGTGACCGATTTGAATCACATAATTCTGGGTTGCCCTAAATATCAACGCTACAGAAACCAGTTGATTTGGGAGTTGGCGGATGTGTTGGTCGTTTGGGTGAGAATAGTCATAAAGTAGATGAGGCTTTGCTTAATTTCATAAAAAGTGCGGGGATTAGAATTTAACAGAGTTGTATTCGCTGTTGGCTGCTATCTTAAATATATTTGTATAAATCCCAATACGTAATGTGTGCTTTTCCCTTATCTCTTTCATTCACGTGGTTTCTTTCGTATCAATAATAGTAGCTAGTGAGCAGAGATCCCGAAAAGCCAAAAAAAAAGTACAAACTTCAATACGCTTGTTGTAATAATCTATTCTATTGAAATTGCCGGTTTGAAATCGATGAATTTTGCATCACATGTGCCAATACGTTTACTTCAGTATGTTCATTAATGCCTTTAGCAGTCTTATTTAGATTACAGAAATATAATCTCTTAAAAGTAGTCAGGGAAGGCTGGGGACGGTCGAAGTATTGTTGTATAACTTGTTTGTACAACATTTTTACGGCACAAAATGTAAAACTCAACCTTTTTCTTGATTAGAACAATTCATCCTGCTAATTCTCGAAACCCCAATCAACATTCAATATAAACTAAGGTTATTTGCACCTGTCAATAATTGTCGTTTAGATCTTTCAATTATTTCCATAGCTTACTACGTAAATAGTGGAATAATGACTGTAATGTCAAGTGTTATATCTTAGAATCGCTGAAAAAATGCCTATTTTTTTGAAGATATGGTCGACTATGGTTTCCATTTAAAAAAACTTAATTTTTTTTGTCTTATCCCAGAAATTATAGCTGAAATAAAAGCTTCGGTTGGAGTGTCTTATTAAGCATGTAATTTCCTACAAGTTTTCCCTTTTACACTTTTTCTCTAAGGTCCATTATAACTGAGCTATAGGCATCACACGAAACGACAAAAAATTAATTTTTTCGAGTAATCTAGTTGGCCGTGCATTTTTTTTCAAAAAGTGAATTAAACTCGTAAAACTGCTAGTTTCAGATATCTCCGTGCTAAACATCGAAATCACCCTGTATATTTCCAATTTGGTCTATGCATTCAGAGTATTTTAATTAAAATTAATAAATGCTGGAGAGTAAATATTTCTAGACACGTTATAGATTGCAGCAAACTTAGAGTAAAAAGAAAAAAACAAAATCACGGAAAATAAAAAGCCACAAAAGTACAACAACCTATTAAAAGTGAAATTCTGTAACGAGCCGTTCTTCCGTTAAAGACTTTGTTCAAGGTAAATATTGGATATCCTGACCCGTAATCGTCTAAAGAGTATTTGTTAAATAAACACTTGTGGGATATTATTTACTTTGGAAACAAGAACGTGTAGGTATGAGTGGGTACACGTCAACGAGCATGTAATGATTATTAATACGTATGTGTGTATATAATGTTTATGAATCGCACATACGTACACATACATGCATCATATTATCGATCGGCATTGTTGGGTTATTAAAAATTTTTAATTGGAACTCCATTCGCTCACTTTCTGATCGAACCGATAAAATAGTTTTCGGTGTAACAATTTTAATCTGAGACTGTACGAATAAATACCGAACTGTTCACTCCTCGTCTTGTTTTCCTATCCTGGCATTTGGGATTAATGCGTCTTCACGAGAAAAGCAGTTTTATTGTAAAATGTAAATGTAAACTAAACGTTTCTAGCTCACAACAAAGCTTCTCTTGTATGTTAAAATAACATAGGTACTAGGTATGATATGTTGAAGTAGATCATTATATGTAAATCTCTTATTTAAATATATGTATACATATGTATCTAGTGCTGGATGTTTTGAAAACTGGCAGTAACTAAATATACGACAAAAATACAAAGAGAAGAAGTGGAAAATCCGGAATGTTTTAATTCTTTTTCGGTTAGTGATAAAACCGTTCTGAACATACACACTTTCTGAATTGTTTTATGTTATATTCGAATGGAATTGATGCAAAGATGATTTGTAATGCATTTCCGATCATTAGACGGAGATTATTATACAAGGTGTCCCTGAAATAAGAGTACAACGTATTAAAAATGGGAAGCCCTAATTTTATTACACCTTTTATCTAAATTAATTTTTCCAAAATTCCCACGCATACGTGAGGAAAAAAATGGCAAAGATATTTATTAAATATCCGTCACGCCACTGGTATTTGAGACACTACACTTCTAACCAACGAAGGTAGGGCAGGCAACACGCGACGTATAACTACGCTCTGAGTCTCAGTCTGTCTGGATCCTTACGCATGAACACATCGGATATGGCTTTTACCACACGCGAGTTGTTCGATATGATTTATGTCTACGGCGAAGCAGGAGGAAGTTGTCGAAGAACTCTACGTATCTACCGGCAGCGATACCCCAATCGTAGAACCCCGTCTTACACGTGTATAAAGGATACCGTGTTTAGATTAAGAGAAACTGGTCGATTGCTACCAAATTACGAAGGTCGCGGACGTGAAAGACCACGTCGAATTTTACGAGCCGAAGAAGAATTGCTGGATATTGTGAACAGAAATGCAGGTGTAAGTACACGTGATGCTGCAGGGCAAGTGGGGGTGTCACGCAGTACGGCACACCGCATTTTTCAACACATTTTATTTAACACTTCTCCTGTTTCGCCGGTTTGCAAATCGGTTCTTTTCAGAACCAACAATTGATTATGAAAGAGAAAAAAAGAAATAATTACGCACATTACCTTCGTCACATCAAATAACAACTTTTAACAATGATGTTTATTTCAGACAGCTGTCATTGATCAGATTACGCACAAGTGAATAGAGTTATTCATTAATAGATTCCACATTTTACTTTCAATATCTTCTTTAAAATTTGCTTTAAATTTCGCGTACGTAATAATATTGGAGTCGTTGACTCGTATCAGCTGCATACAATGATTATCTGTATATCACAGCTGTATTTACAAATGACCTTAAGATATAGTATAAACACAGATAGTGGATCCATGGGCGGCACATTCGTGACGTTTCAATGAGTTTTTAATTGTATATTCGATATTGCAATTGGCGTACGAATTTTTGGATACTTATTCAGTATAATTTGGGTTTCCCATTTTTAATATTTTGTACTCTTATTTCAGAGACACCCTGTATATTAAGTAATATACATAGATCGGAGAATTTCCCTGTAACGAATAATCGCAAATATAACTTCCGGAAAGCGTATCTACGTACCTTTATCGGAATTGTGTATCACCGACTGGTCATTTCTCATACAAATTGATACTGTTGACAACTGTTTAGGTGCATTCTATGATCGCGTTTACTCAATCATTGACAAACATGTATTTACCTATTATCCATACCACTCATCGGCGCTATCTAGTTTGTTGTACACATTCCATCAAACATCTTCTCAAAGTGAAGGTAAAGTATTTAGTCAATACGTTTGCTGGTGAGTTTTCAAAAAAATTTCTACAACTTCAAGTACCGCATCTCAGACGTTTACTTATATATAATCTTTCGTTTGAAGTTGGATACATTAGTGAGGAAGAAATTCTGAGAGGAAAAGATCTGTGATGACATGACAACAGGTGATGATCAAATACCTGGCTTCCTGGTTCGCAACTGTGCTAATGCTGTACCAATTATAGATTAACAATATTTTTCAGACAAACACATCACAATAAAGACTTTGGAAAGTGTTCTCAAAGAATCGTTGTGGAAAGGTTTTCGTTAGTGTCATACTGATATTATATAACAATATATTTTCTTTCTCGAACTTTAAGTAGTTTTTTTCATTACCGTTTTCACAGCAGCGCACAAAACTTACATGATTGAAGCCTATTTCAGGACAGCGTTTTTGTTTATAATTTTTGTGAGCACTTCCCAGATTTCGCAATAGGATTCTCACATGTGCTTTGTACATAGTGTTGATATATTTGGCTAAAATAAATCTGTAACTCATAAAAAACTGTGCCGGTAGATCAATTATTCGTACAGAGGAATTGATTATATTGATGTTCGTAATGGAATGGAATCCCACAAAATCTTTGAGATGCCCGTCCCAAGAAATCGGGAGTTTCTTATGGACCATGCCAAACCGTTTTACAGAAGAACTTGAATATGGATAAGATGCAAACATATCAAGCCTTTTTGCCAACCGACCACCCCACACGTCTTGAGTACTGCCTAGTGGTTCGTCAATAATTTAATGCACAACCACCTGCTAAATTTTACATTTTTTTTTCTGATGAAGCATGCTTTTATCTTTCGGCGTAAGTAAATTCTCAAAATGTGCCTGATAATCCGCATTTTTTTTTTGTTGGATCTAGACTAACATACTCAGAAATTGGTGTTTGGATTGCAAGAATAGTTGCGCCGATTTTGTTCAATTTCACCATTAATGCAGAGAGGTAGAGAAATAACAATTTGAATGTTTTTGTTCAACAACTTAAGGCAGATGAACTACAAAATGGCTATTTCCAGCAGGTCGGTGCAGCAGCACATATGACAAGAGAAACTGAATACAGTCTATCTCACAATCAGTGAGTTCTCTGATAATCGACTTATAAGTTTAGATACACAAGTTGTGGTTCTTCCGAGGTCACCCTATTTTACTATTATGAACTATTTTGTGTTCCCTTACTTTAAATATGGGATCTTTAGAACTCCTGGACTTAATTTGCAAGAACTGCAATAAAGGATTATTCAAGAATGTGCAAACATAACGCTACAAATGCTGCACCAAGCATTTGATAGCATGATAGGGCACATAAATTTAGACATTGAACAAGGCGAGGGTCATTTCCAATAGTTAATGTAATTTTATTTTTATTTTTTAATTAAATTGTTATTTAAAGCACGTAGGTCATTTTTATTTTATTAGTGTTTGAAATACACTTTGATGACACACTTGATAATTTCGTCAGAATTATATCAAAAGAATGGAATATGCTATGACAGACATTTTCCATTCCACGGCAAACTTTTGCCAATATAATTTTTGATCTTGCCGTACTTTAATATAACGAAATCATACGATTCTGCAGGTATATCGCCAGTGATAGAAGTCATTTTCCTGTGATTAATATCCATTGACTATCTCTATTAATAAGTTAGAGACAATGAAATGTTTCGTTAGCACCAGACGGATAATTGTAATTATTCCCTCTCAGCTTTCACATTACCATAGCAATAAAAGAGTTATTAAAATGCCGATTAATAATTCATGCAGCACATTGAAACAACAAAAAAAAAAGGAAGAAACTTGTCATGCAGATCACCCGTATAGATTATTTTTTTCAATGGCTCTACCGACAACGCACAAGTCTGCGGTCATCTTCGACACCAGACACACCTGTGCAATAATATTTCCTATTAATCCGAAAAAAAAATATTAATATTCATATAGAAATTTAGCCCCTGACACACGTGCCGCGTATCACACCGTTTTACCACACGTGGACAAAAAACAATGTAACTCGCCGTTGAATTTATAATCCATCCCCCCAGTCTAGCCATTGCGTTCGCCGCCATTCTGAATTGTGTAAATGAATAATCGTAGAGGAAAATCTTGTAAAAAGGTGGTTCACATCTCTTTGTCACCAGTATATAGTGAGTCCCGTGTCCGTGTCGATTAGGAATTCAAAGGCGATATTTTGACTAGAATATGTCACAAGTACCTGATTCAAATTCATATTAAACGTTGAGGATGATTTTTACGTTCGACAAGTCATTAGAGTGCCTCGGAGTTCGACGTCACGTCCTCCTTACCTACCACACGGGGTGCCTTTAGGAATTAACATCATCGAACGACTTGTTTGTTATTCACCGTGTCGGTGATGGCTAAGAATAGTCGCCTATAGAGGGCCACGACGATTATCCGAAAACAGGAGTCCAAAGTGCGTATAATGAGTACATTCCCAGTACTTTCTGATAACACATAATGACATAAAAGACCATACAATAGATACATGATAGTGGAAAATAATGATTATTGGCGGAAGTATACATCGATCGAGAATATATTACTTTGTAATATCAGGTAGTAAAATAATTCCTTCTTTTTAATAAAATTTTAATTCCAATTAATTTTCTTAATTGTTGAACAATCCTACTACTATGCGTGGGTGCTCCCATCGTGCATGAACCATAATTGTAGGCGTATCGCTAATGGTATGTCGTCCAAATATTCATGCAATTCATCTTGAAGAAACAATAAATAAGATTCCGCATTTAACCGTGCTGGGAGTAGGTACATGTGGTCCAAATAGAAAACAGAAATAAACGTTTTTTATAATTAGTTTCAACGCCGAGAATTTTGGTATTTTCATAATTCGAAACTGTGATCTAAATTTTGAAAATGAACAGATAATGCATAAGAGCATTTACTTAACCGACTATCACTTTTATGTTGAACTATTCGATTCATTAACATTTGGGAAGTTTGACCAACACAGCAACCTTGGCAATCACGACAAGGAATGTTATAAATAACATCACTTTGGTCTAGAATAATTCTAAACCAATTATTGGTGTCTTTTCTTTGATTCTTGTAAGGATTGTTCTAAGGGTTACTAACAATAAGTTATATTTTGCAATATTGATGTTAACATTTTTAAGCTGTTTAATTACGTTATTTGTTAAACCTTATTCTATTAAACGGTAATTTATAATATCTAAAAGTGGTAGTAGCTTCGTTATTTATATGTCTATCAGGTGAATTTGAAGAAAAAATTAATTTATTAAGAATATCTTTAGGGTAGCCGCTATTAGCAAAACTGTTAAATATTTAAAGTATCATTTAAAAATTCTTTGTCACTAATCTGTTTTCCATGGCAATAGCGGTATTATATTTTTTTATTTATAGGTTTATTAGTATGAAAGTTGCTAAATCTATGAGATGATATAAGTTTTTGATACCATTTGATTGATACCATTCAATATATTGTCATTTTCAGTTCTTATGGTTTTTATGGTTATCTACCTTAACCATCATTTTCCAATTGTGCAGTGAATTCACAGACCTGATAGACTGCCAACGAACCGTATGCGCATCGCTACAGCGCACCATCAAAAGAGGAAAGGACATCTTGGAACACAGGCGTCATTATATACGTCATGTTTCATGTAGCGTCATGCGTGACGTTAAATTTTTTGCAAGTTGACAAGTGTTACTGATGTTACCTAACCTTGCAGTTTGATTGCTTTATTTACTTTCTTTGCTTTAATCTTTCACGAACTGTTTCGAATATTATATATTATGCACCCGATATTTTTGTTTTACGTGTAAGGCTGTGGTGTAAGTATGCAAATTATAGCATTAACAATTGGGTTTATATGACAATTAATCCAGGTAGTTTTTCCTAAAGAAAAGTGATGCCATCGTGTCGTGTAAAATCCTGCAAAACCAATAGTTACAGATGACGGAGAACAAACTTTTCATATGTAAGTTGCAGAATAATGCCATAGCTTAAAAATATTCTGAAATTATGATAATACTTAGTGTTTCTATGTGAAATATTTTTCTGTAGAATGCCCAAACATTGTTGTGTGGATTACTGTTACAGGGGAGGGCGTACCATAAATCCCTGCAAAAGTAAGCGTGCATATGTTTGTTCACTACATTTCCTCGAAAAGGATTTTGATAGAACGGGGCAGATTGTGCGAATTAAAGAGAGAGTTATTCCAACATTGAATTCGGACAAAGAAAATCTAAAAAACTACACTGAGAGAAATAGATAGTACTCTTTAACATAAATATAGTATACTTTAATATATTTTATAGCTCCTATAGGGACAATCATATTTTATATTACCGGTGACAATATCTGTATAGTAAATATCTGTGAATACTTTTTATTAACTCGTATGGTAAAGTGTACTATATTTGTATTATTAATTTGAGCATACATGTTAGTAAATGTGAAAAAAATGTCTAGTAGCGCTGACTATATTTGATAATAACTGTTAACAATGAAAACTATAATAAATATAGTTTAATAATTTTTAATTATAATTAATTAATATAATTTGATTAGCCGGTGACAGCCGGGCGAATTGCCGTCGTATCGGGCAGGATTGCGGGAATCAGACCGGCCCGTGTACTGTAGAGTACTACCGGTATTGAAGCGCCTCGTAATTCTCGTCTGTGGGCGATTGTCCACAGTACTTTTTACACGACGTTAACCATGTATAAGCATCATATAGATATTACGCAGCCACATTTACCGATCACAATTTACATTGAGTACGAATTTCAAAGATTATGAAACAAGCGTAGCGCCATCTTTACGACAAAAGCTGTAGTATCACATATTTATGTAGCTAAACCAATTATGAGTATTATGATATTCCTACTATATAGATATAAAACTATACAGCATTCATTTCATTCCATCTCATTATTAATGCCGTTTTCAATAATCAAAGTAAGGTGACTGTTGCAAGCACCTAACCTAACCTAAATAAACACAACACAGTAAATTTGCTACACCTGTTATTATAACTGTCTTCACTACATTATATGCAATTTATTATATTCACTTGTTGTAAAATATTGTAAAACATTTCACTATATTTTGTAGAAGATTGTCACACAATATTTTTAAACAATTTTATTGCTTTTTTTGTAACCGTGATATAGGAAAATGCAACCCCGTTGTTCTAAAATTTTGCACAATAGTAGGAATTCTTACTACAATTTCCGTCAAACAGTGAAGTGTAAATATTACAACATGGATTTTTCTCTGTGCAGACACAAACATGCACCGACACGAATACGTACACCTGTATCACACGTACATAACACGAGATTTACTATCTAATTTCTACAATCCATTTTTCTCAGTGTATATTTTTATTTAGAATCACTTGATGTTCCTGAAACAAAGGGTAGAGGTAAATAAACGATGTATAACATATATATTTCTTTAAATTTTCTTCACTATTAGGTAAATTAATCTGCCCATCAAAGAAAGTACAATATATTTGCCAGTTCACCGAAAAACAAATTCGGAAAATAATGGTCTTGACAGGAAACAAGATTCCACAAGAAGAAAACTTTCTAACGACTTTTGTTTTTTTACTATCAAGTCATGTTCCCCAAAACATTTTTTTTTAGTTTATCCTATCATTTGTTAGATATGTCACCTCTGGAAGAAACTCGTGTTTCAACTTTAAGTAAAACCATAATATCGTCTTATAGCAAAATTAGATTTCATAATTTGGCGAAGAAGTTTACAGAAAAAATACAAGGAAAATCAATAAGGAAGGAATTAAGTAAACTAATATTATTTAATCATCAATAAATTATACAACAACTACTGCAGTATATTATTTACTCCTGAACACAACATACAATGTTTAGAGGTGGGTCGGATTCGTAAGATTCATCAGTATATTCGATTCCCATGCATATATGATTCGTACGGTACGAATCTTTACTATTTATACGGATTCGTATGAATCGAAATGATCCGTATCGGCTGATACGAATCATTTCGGTTCATACGAATCCGTATCAGTACGACTCTTGTATACTAGTATAGTCAAGGAGTCGGAGTCGGAGTCAGTGTCGGAGTCAGACTTCGACTCCAACAATATATCCAACATTATTTGGTTCATCATAAATTTATTTGAGTTAATGAGAAAGAGATTATCTATACCCTATTTTAATATAAAAGATTGAATGTCTGCTAATATCTTATACCTATGTATATTAGCTATGTATATTATCTATGTATGTGCCTGTATTCATCAAGACAATTTTGTGTTTAACCTTTGATGAAATTTTGAGGTTTTCCTTTTGTTATTAACAAATAATAACATAACAAAATAATCCATTATTGTTTCACTTTGTTTTATTTTACGAAAATTTCAATTTACCGTTTTTTTTTTGCAAGATCCTTAGAATAAAGTGCAAAGAGTGATTAGAATTCTAATCACAAAGAGTCATGAATCATCACAAATCTATAGGAATTTTTTACAACATTTCGGTATGAATAGGAGTCATTAGGATTCGAATCACTAAAAAGATTCGAATCGCCCAGCGCTGGTACGAATCCTTCACGGTCTTTCGGTACGAATCATATTATACGAATCTTTAATTTTAGGACTCTTTGGGATTCGAATCACTAAAAAGATTCGAATCGCCCATCGCTAACAATGTTGGATTGTTATGACGAGTCGTGAAGATCTCATGAAACTTGTATTAGATTTTGCCTACGTATTTTTATATGACGTTGAAAGAAATTTTTTCTTTTCTCCCTTATTAAATCTGAGAACGAATGAAGTATATGTTACCAGTTCATCGTAAGTTTAGAAACAGTCTATGGTTCTAAGTTGTTCACAACTTTAATAAAAAAAAAAACAATGCTATATAAAATACATAGGATAAAATCTTACATGTGCTACTAATTATCATTACAAATTGCGTGCTATTAAAATTTATTGATAGATCCTTAACTTTATTTATTTGAATATCCGCCATGGTATCGACGTCATTGATGACGTTTGTGTTTCAATATGGCGCATTTCAATTGATGGCAGTTTTGAGCACTCTATCATCTCTATGAGTGAATTGTAAATTGCTATATACCGAATACCCAAACAGAGAGTTCTTATTCCTTAACGAAGTCTGGTCGGTACTCCTTATCAAATATGATTAGAATAGCTGGTATTTTAGTGCTTTACTAGCTACACAGTAAGAAATTTTGACGTGTAATTTTGGCTAGTGTTTTGGGTAAAAATTTAGTGTAGAAAAGTATGCACTTTGTAGTGTAAAATCGGCACTACCTGGAACACTAGGAAACGGTAAATACTTTACCAGGAGCCGTGTTGGAGATGTACACTAAAACGAGTAAACTCATATTATATGTATTGCTGTAAGCATAAGCTAAGGCATAAGGAATTATGAAATGAAATCGTAAAGAGCATTTATAATACGACATAATATAAAAATATATGAAGACACAGCATATTAAAAAATAAAATATTTTTTTTATATGGCAATGTGCTATAATTTGTTGTAACAGTAG
The DNA here is from genome assembly GCA_949128085.1 of Cetonia aurata. NCBI lineage: Eukaryota > Metazoa > Arthropoda > Insecta > Coleoptera > Scarabaeidae > Cetonia > Cetonia aurata. Next base: position 60,504,248 of record OX421883.1, on the reverse strand, counting down.
AAAATTGTAATCATGAACACTTTATTGTTGCATCTCTTTAAGGTAGGCTGTAAATTTATTGGAACTGTGAAATATTAAATGTTGACGGATATACATACAAACGCATTTAGATAAAAAGTATTAGAGAATAATCTGATACAAACATTGCGTCGCACTCGTTCTAGCATGCGCGGGCCAATCTTTCCGGGTATTCCCGGTTGTTGTTTAGACTGAGGCGATGTATCTGGTTATCGGCGTTGCTCGTCAGTCGGCATCAGTCGGTCAGTCGCATCACAGAACACCTTGGTTATATGATGTGCATAGTTTGAAGAAGTTTATGATTAGCGCTAATTATAGAGCGTTCTCTTCGTTAGTCATATTATAGTTTACAATACTGTTACACATACATACACCTTGCAGGTAAATATCAATCTTAGAATATGTTGCATATTATTTTATGTTTTATTTTTGAATGATTGGTCGACATTTTGTATAAGTACAGCATAAATCCAAGCATGGAGGTACACCGTACCTCCGTGTATACCTGGTACAGATGTTAGTGTATAAGGTGTACAGAGTTACATGAAAAATATGTACTAACATAAATATTTCATTAAAAACAAATGCGGATTGAGCTGTTGTCGTTCTAGAGAATATGGAGTCCTCTACGTATTTTATCAAATTAAAACATATCGATGTTGTCAAATTAATAAAAATAACAATAGGTGAGAGCACGACAGCGGATCTTTTGCAGGAAACAGGTATTTGGTACCGAAGCATTTATTTGCTTTTTAAAAGATAAAATAAATAAAATGTTACATCGTCTTTATTTTATTGTAATGGAGAGAGTGTAGATAGCTGGATTGTTGTTATTTGAATTTTGTGAATCAAATTCTTATTTATTAAATTATATTTTTGAAAAATTCAAATAGTGTAATCCGTTAGTCTACTCTCTCTTTCTCCTTTTTCCCATTTAAAAAACAAAAAAAAATTAATTGCATGTTTACACTAGAGTAGCGTACATTTCACACTATAGTAGTGTACATTTTACACTATAGTAGTGTATATCAAATTACACTGTAATAGCCCAATACACTAGAAGTGTATATACTTTACTATTTGTGCAGGGTACATTTTACACTACGGTTCACACTAGGTGCGGGTACATTTTTTAACACTATTTAGTGTGGACCTCCCTGTGCAAACGCTAGTGTATTTGTAGTGTTAAATAGTGTAAAAAATTTCTTACTGTGTAGATATTCAAGAAGAAGCAGAGAAGTTGTGATAGATATGTTGATAAATAACATTAAAGTTAGACGTTTGTTATAGTCTTTGATGTATTCAAAACTTTATAAGAAAGATTAACAAATACTTAGTGGATGTGTATGCAACTACTACTAATGATACGTCCTTTGCAGTTCTAAATATATTAATACATCTTACATATGCGCTAGCACAACATAATCAAACTAACACTACAGTGTTTACTGACAAAGAGAATTCATTCATTGTCCGCGTAATGTTATCCACAGACATACGCAACATTTAAGAGCCCATAAAATAATTTGCCGTTGCGTTTATTGTATATTAGCCCACGAAAAGGACGATAAACGATGGGTTTCATTACAACCGCGCACAATTATCGATCTTTACAGGGCGTTAAGGACGTATTGTCGGATGCAAATCGAGCGATTATTTTAATTTTCCGATATATAATATTTACACCCTGTGTATTTCCATAATTATTACCGATAAATTTTAACTTCGCCTTTTAATGGCACGGTTGAATTAAAAACGCATAAAAAACGTATCAACTCAACGCCTACGCGATGGCGTATGTAGAGGTAGGCCAAAAGCGAGCGTATAAATATGCGTATACCCGCTAATTTACTAACGTCTTGCTAACTAGGTATATAACGATAAATTCGCTATAACTATTTTTTTTTTTTTTATTGAAATGTTAAAACTTGGACGAGAACGATTTAATCGGTACGATTTACGTCAGGCATGTATTTGTACTTGTCGATTTTATGGGTGAATTTTAAAAAATAAGGCTTAGATATTTATCACGGAAAATATTTTCCAAACGAACTAGACGAAATTACATTTTACGTTCGCCGGATCATAAATTTGATATCGATATCCTTGGGAGTGCGTTCAAATAACACAAACGAAATTTTATAATAGCTTCGCATGCACGGAGAAAACAAGTTTATATTAATGATAAAATGCTACATTCAGAAATTACAAGTAACCTTACAAACTTTACTATTATTTACACTGATGCCTCCAAATCGAATAATGGTTGTGGCTGTGCGATTTTTGACGAAACTAATAGGGTCGAAAATTCGTGGATTCCCACATCGGCGCACATGGCACGCACGGAAAGTGCTGGTCTGCTCTAGTTATTATCATCAATACACAAATAAAAAGCGGAATTTACTACGGTACTTCTTCTTTCTTTAGTTAACTGTTACAGATAACAGTTATATTATGTATTATTATTAAAAAGGATAATCGTGGGTGGCACCTTTTTATCTGGGACGGAGTGTACAATGCTCGCCCATATTCCGGTGAAAGAGATAGCTTTGCATGTACGACATGTAGTAAGTAAAACAATCGATTTATTAAATGCATCCACGAGCACGTGCCGTACTTATTGTCTTTGATTATAATATGCATCGAAGATGTTTATTAAAGACATGGAGGACATGCAAATGCCGCCACAGTCTACGTATTGCATGAGGTATAAAGCATCCAGTATTATTTACAACAAATAAAATATATTGAAAGGCTATCATATAATAATCATTGTGAAAAATAAAGCAACTTATTTTACTTATAGCGTTTTCGACTTACTGCACTTTTATCCACTGATTGTATTTCCATCTTATTTGAATACATAATATTAGTAAGGGAGATAGATATACTCCACGGGTAAAGTGCAATAAGTCGAAAACGCTATTACTTACTTTAGTATTTGATTAAGGTATTTACTCTATTTTATTCAGAATTATGTCAAATCCTACTAAAGCAAACTACAAATTGGGCTATATGAACCTTTCATGCATTAATATTTTATCGATTTTTTCTCGACTTCAAGGACAAGAAAGACTATAAGAAAGAAAGAGCTATATATGAAGCGACTATTAGATATCTTTCCCTAAGTTAAAGCTCGTTTCAGAGAACGTCCTTTGCTTTCAGGTGAATGTTTGGAAGATGCAATGAAAGAATTTGCTTAAGATTTGTTGGAAGGATGTTGGTTTATTGGAAAAACGTTGGAAATTGTGTGACCGTTAGTGAAACACTTTGAACAATATTTTTCTTGTTTCCTGAATCTTATTCTTCATAGTTAAAGTCTCTCCTCGTAGACGTTATAAAACCACTCCTGGTCTCTTTGAAATAGTAAGGCAAAAATAAAGTAGTATTAACCACTTAATGCAATTACCATCGACTTACCCCCAGCCTAATTTAAATTCAGGAGGAAAAAATTGTCAAAAATTACCGAGAGCGCTCTTCTTGTCGACGATTGCAGATAAACACGCCGACATTACATTATTCCTCTTCGGTGATAATATTTCTCAGTGCGAGGTAATTGCGGGCAGTATAAAGAAGGAACGGAGTGAGAATCCGAGAAGACGAAGAAGTAGAAGAATTTCTCCGACCGCCTCTTTTATACGAACGGTGTGCGTCCGCGCTGTCCTGATGCGGTTCTTCCATTCTCCTCTGTTCGAATACCGCTACGCGCCTATAAAATCGAATCGATAAATCCGGTAATCTAATTACCATATGTGAGTTGTCCAGCAGTCCTCGGTATCAGTAGTATTTTTGCGCTCATATCTGTCCCGATAGCGGGATAGCGTTTGCGAATGTTGCGCACACAAATACAGGGAGACAGAACAATATTTGCACATGCGTGGATTTACGAGAAATGCGGGGAATTATTCCACTCATTACCATATTAGCTGCTAGAATGTTTAGCAGGCCGTTTGATGTTAGGCGAAGGATATGTTCGACAAATTATCCGTGTTCTATAGCGAATATTCAAAATATCTTTTGAATGGTAAGTAGTTATAGATTGCAAAACACCTACTTTACATCAATGCTTAAGCGATGCAACGCGATATTTGATTTATCATGTTTATTAATGGGACTCCAATGGAAAATATTGTATTAAAAGTAAAACTTTAAGAGTTACATAGAAACTGATGGTATGGCATTTGCATGGTCGTTGATTATGACCATCTTATTCTGCGATATAAGCAAATCTCAAGCAAGAAAGTCCATTGAAAGCATTATTAAACAATAAGTCCAGGAGTGAGAAAGGCATCGAAACAAATAAAACAGTTCATAATAGAATGAATCTTGTCACCTCAGACATTTAACTGAAAGTAACGAGAGGAAAATGATCTCCTCTGATTGCAGACTTTGACATGTCAAAGTATTCTCTCGATATAGTAAAGATTGGAGTGGTTATCTGGTGGTGAGTGTTAGAAGTACTGCATTAGATACTGACGCACCAAACTTCTCATCCCTGGGAAATAGTTAGGATCGCATTTCCTTCTCTTTCCTCGATTGGGTGTTACTGGTATAGCTCTCCATCACAATCTATTTTTCACGATTTAAATATTTCTTATACACCGGTTTTATCATTTCTGGTGATTACTTGATGAATGGCAGACTCCTTGATAACAACGACACTCCCCTTAGCTATTTCAGGATTTGGCTTTGGCTTCCGGATGCCAGTTTTAATGTCCAAATCCGAGGGTGAGCCCGTTTTTTCGTGTTGCCGTGTACTGACGAACGATCAACAAAGGCACTAGTTTCTAAAATCAACATGCTCTTAAAATCTTCTTACCAATTAATATGCAATCTTTGACAGCCAATGTAGAATTTAAGTAGCAGTATTTTCAGAATTTCTTAGATGATAAGAATCTCCCAGTTGGTATTTAAACCAGAGTATTGAGACCAGAACACATCTTGACTTCTAGTCCTGCAAACTCCTTGGAACCAGGTTTTACTGATTTTACGGCAATCGCTGGTGTTTTGGGTAAATCTAATTGCGGAGTTGGACGGCGCACGCCCTCCGTAAATTACTGAATCAGTTCGCAAGAATCTCCGGAGCAATATGGAATCCAAACCCGTAGATTCTCTCGTCCGAGGCAATAAATTTTACTTGTCGTTTTCAAAAATTGAATATTGGGATTGGGGAGGTAACCTAAGTCCACCGTGAAGAAGAGAGTGGAAAGAAAGAAAGGCGGCAGCTATATAAGATGTTTTATCGTAGTGCCTTAAAGGGGTCTTCGAAACTATCGCACATATAAGATATTAATCGGCAGAAATGAAATTAAGACAGTGTTGGTTACTCCAGTCAAAGTTAGATATACGGTAAATTGAAAAGTATATAGTGGTTCATAATATTGATTTCAATTCAATTGTTTGTAGTAACCGTATAAATATATACTGCAAATAATTTTTACACATGACGCTTTATAATTAACGCATGCGTAAATAATACTCATTAATAAAATTTTGAAAATATCTTCATATATCTCTACAATCTTCTTTATTATATTGACCAAAGCAATTTAGCTGATGCCAATTCAGAAAAAGTTGATTCGTACATTTTCTCATCTCTCTTTACTTCGTCATCGGCTAATTTATAAGTAGTAAAGCGAACTTTACTATTTACTGTAAAATCTTCCTCATTGTATTGCCCACGACAATTTAGCTGGAAGCAATCCAGAAAAAAGGTTTAATTCACTAAATTTAGGAGGTACCTTAAGGTATCTCAGAATCGTTTTTTAATTAAGTCTTTTTCAGGTCTTCTACAGGGGAAAGGTCAACCTTTCCAAAGATCGCATAATAATAAGCATTTCTTGATTCAGACATTATTAGACGAAATGAACTTTTACGCATGTACCAGGAAAGTTGTTCCCATATTGGAGAAGTTTCTGATTTGTTCATTGGTTTGCTGTTTAGCTACTGTAGGTGCTGTGCCAATTAGAGGTTCTGGTCCATGGAAATACTCCGCAGTATCCTCTTTCGCAAGAGTGTGAGTGAGTGACTAGGTGCCCAGATTAGGGATAGATTATTAGCTGTCTCCACTATATTTAGAGCGTTGTTACAGCTCCAGATCAGCTTGGAATTTCATGTATGTGCTTCTAGTGTTTTCAGCACCCCGTGACTGTTACTAAAAATTTTTATTAATTTGTGTCTGATGTTTTTATCCAAAATCTCTTTAGCAAATATTCAATGGAATAGATTTCAGCCTGGAAAAGCATCGTGTATTACCCAAGGTTGTAAAAAGAATATTACTGCACTAACATCTTCGAATCGTCCGTAAACCAGCAGGTGTCTGCCTGTGTCACTGCGTCTTGCTTTTTCGTTGCATCTCCATTCCTCTTCGTTTGCAAAGGAGGTAGTGAGGTATGCGATTATCATTGGTCGAGTACATATCATGTCGGATGAAATTCCCAGCATGCTGTTGGAAGTAACCAATTCCAGCAGCTTAGTAGCTACATAGATATGACTATAGAGCGATTAATTCGCAATGTGTCATAAACGGATTGCAGTTAAACTGGCCTCCCTTTCCACAATAATGTGCAAGGATGGTAGATCCAGAAAAGTTTTCAATGCCAACGACGGAGATGAAGACATTGCTTATGTGATTGCCATACTTGCAATTCTTTGTATGGATGTAAGTCTTGCTATGGTACCATAGGTTATGGTTAGACGTACAACAACGTTGTACGCACTACACAATTAACAACATCACATAAAGCCGATAGATTAGTTTTGGGAATATCCTCCCAGATTTGCCATATATTCTAAGCTAAATCCATAAAGATAACCTTGCCTTGACTAAATAAAACTGTACTATTAAAATATCTGCTAAAATGCATGCCTTTTAGTTAATCTATGTTCAATTATTAATGTTCATTTAAGAAAGTCAGCTATGCGTTCTCTATTATATTTTGTAGTAAGTACAACATTAAGAAACATAACTTTTTAGACAGTTGTCAACCACGTGTTATTTTCATTTTACTTATTTTACTCTAAAACAAAATTTGTTTCAAAATTTTTAATTCCTTGTTCACAAAACTTATTTCTGTAAATTACGTCGCGGAGGTAGAAGCACCATTACAGCGCATTCTATTGTGTGAGATTCGGTACAAGAAATTGTAAATGCTGTAAAGCTGAAGGTCGCTTCCCAACCAGTCGGGACATCTTCAAAATTGACAGGCGCGAACCACGGCTTATTTACGGATTTACGCAACATGTCCGAATGTTTTCGTGACTCACTGTAAGCGAAACACACACACGGCCGAAGGCGCGTACACACAGGCGCACGTGCATAGAGGAGAAGCGTACGGGCGACCGAGCGAACGACGACAGGGACTCGGACTCAGCGGACAGGCGACTTGGTTTATTGGAGCCACCGCACTCGATATATGGCCCTGCCGGCCGAGTATATATGGCCAATGCCACAGATAATAACGCTCTGAACTACGAGTGCTGCGCTCCAGAAGGAGCTGAAGAACTGCCCTACCACTAACAAAGGAATTCTGGATGGCCGAGCGATAAGCACTTGCGACCGCACTTGTCGGCTTAAATCTTTTCGTCTCGCTCGCTTGAAATGGGACCATCATCACGCGTAGACGAAGACGATGTGGATGTTCCCCGCTAGACGGTGATGACCACGGTGACGATTTTTGCAAAGCGTAACGTCCACCAATCCCATAGAATCCAGGGATCGCTTTTTTTCACCAAACTGAGTAAATTTTGCATTCTATATAAAGTGCGCGTGTTTTGAAAACTCTTTTCTACATACATGTAGAAAAAAATATGTGCATTTGTCGGGATACTTTTCTCCTTTTGAAAGGTAAATTTATTTATATTCACACGTACAAAAAATATGTATAAACACCTCGTAAGTAATAAACACTAGATATATATGGCAAAACTAGCTTTTATCAACAAAAATATGAACGACATGAAATATAGTTGAACATATACCAATATTGGTTTTTGTAACTATATTTCTGTTTAAGTTCAAAATAGAAGTTGTCTAAAAATACTAAAGAATAGAAAAGAGTAACCTAGGTACTGTTAAAGATATGTGCAGAAGAGAAATTCGACGCTACAACAAACTCATAAAAACGTGGTTTATATTTGCTTTGGAATAACCCCGCAATATCAAATTGAAGACAAGGATAAAGATATTGTTTTAATTTCATGCAAGTTAGATTTGACTCTATTCTTGGCTGTATCAAACTCCTCTAGAGGGAACGATAGATAAAAAAAAAAATTAGTAGACAACTGACATGTTTGTATAAATAGAAAACAAAAAAAGGACCCACTGCAGATTCTTGCGGAACGCCACGCACCCACATATCAGAGGATATTCTTAGAATATTCTTTAAGCATGCTTTTGGGTATTTATATACAGGGTCTCTCCTCGTTGAGTTGCATAACTTCATAGGGTTATTCCTTGTATCAAAATTAGCAAAACACTTCCAGTCAGCATAGGTCCAATTCTCAACCGTTTTCGAGATATGGGTGGTCAAAAGCGTTGAAAATCACTAGTTACGGTAACTAATTTAGATGAATCATGGACGCATTTGGCTTGACTAGTAACTTAGATCCAATGAACTTGACGTAGGCTTCTGAACAGTTGTCATGTAAGCAGTTCTGTTGTATTTTTGACAGGTTTGGATTTCGCTCGCAGAACATTTAAAAATGCCTCTTTTTACGAAGGAAGAGTACGCCGACATGATATTTTTGTATGGCGAGAGCCTCCGCGAAGAAACCACACTGAAGCTGTTCTTCATGAAGTTTCTGAGAATCGGAGAACCAGCATAAGAAGAATTTCTGCCACCACAGGACAGAAAAGAGCGTCGATTCACAGGACTTTACGTGAAAATGGGCTACATCCATACCACGTACAACAAGTACAAAATCTCTTGACTATGCAAAACGGGAAGAATTTTGCTCGTGGATCCTAGAGAACCAGGATCTCCTCCCAATTGCTTTGTTCGCTGATGAATCCACCTTCACTCGTGATTAACAACTCCCATAACGAGCACATCTGGAGCGACGAAAATACCCATGCTTTGTCAGAAAGTAGATTTCAGCACCGATTTTCGATTAATGTGTGGGAAGGAATCATCGGAAATGTTATCCTAGGACCGATAATCTTTGATGGAACATTGACTAGCCATATCTACAGGAGATTCCTAGAAGAAGAGCTTCCCATTCTTCTTGAAGATATTCCCTTGAACGTCCGTAATAGGATGTGGTTTGTCCATGACGGGTGTCCGGCACACTATGGAAGAGTGGTAACCGACTTTTTGAACACTGCGTTTCCAAACCGCTGGATAGGGCGGAATGGAGCTGTCGCATGGCCCCCGCGCTCGCCGGACCTGACGCCTTTCGACTGTTTCCTCTAGGACCATGTTAAGACCATCGTTTATGGGCAAGAGAAGCCGGCTACCAAAGAAGAACTGGTAGGTAAAATCCAACGAGCATTTCAGGAAGTGGAAATATGGAAAATGTCAACTGGATAGGAGGACTGAATCAAAGAGCAGAGTTGTGTTTGGCAGTCCAGGGTCGTCATTTTGAGCAGCTTTAAATGTTTACAGCATTGCTTGTTTATTAAAATCATTAAAACAATTTCTGCTCATTATTGTGGAAATAAGACTGTAATTTAAGTTAATCGTTCCTTGGCAACCATTTCATGGCGAAATTCGAGCCAAATGCGTCTATGATTCGTCTAAATTAGTTACTTTAGTTAGTGACTTTCAACGGTTTTGACCACCCATATCTCGAAAACGGTTGAGAATTGGACCTATGCTGGCTAGAAGTGTTTTGTTAATTTTGATACAAAGAATAACCCTATGAAGTTATGCAACCCAACGGGGGGGACAGCCCTGTATAATTGTTCTTAGAATAAATGTATTCTTCTATTGCAATTATTGCGAATAAGATTATAACGTCTAGTTTTCAGTATTCCTGTAATTTAATCCGTAGGTAAAATGCAAAGTGAAGTATATTTCACCTCAATGTAGTCGTATATGCACCAGCATTGATATTATCCAATAATATGTCATAAATTATAAACTACGACAATGTCAAAATAATACAATACAGAAATAGAATGTATATAAAATGTTAATACAACATTCACATTAAAATATAAGATATTGTTGATGTAGTTTCTGACGATTCGTCACTAATTTTAGTGTCTATATCAAAGTGAAAACATAAACTGTAAATAAAACATTAAAAAAGGAAATTGTAAGAATGGAATAAAATATAAATACTTTATCGCATTTTGACGAAACGTCAAAAAGCACATAAATTATTTACAGAAGATAGAAGTTAATTTTCGTCCGCAATCCTAAGAATTTTAAATTCAGATATTAACATATCACAATAAAATTATTTCTTATTCCATAATATTACCAGTATTATATTAGCAGAAGTTAAAATTAAAACACAACAAAATAGATACATTTATATACAGGGTGTTTTAGACCACTCGTCCACTATCTTTTTCTTCAAAAAATTTAATAACAAAACCCGACCTGAAGAATCCTTTAAAAATATTTTCAACTTTCATTATACCGGAAGTCGATAGCAACTTTCTTATTTTAAATGGAATCATATATTTTTTCTTGCTTCAATGAATCCTACAGATAATTTGAATACAATTTTGACTAAAGTTCACTATCTCTAAATGTAACCGTTTCTGAGATATTCATGCACTGAGAAAAATGGATTGTAGAAATTAGATAGTAAATCTCTTTATGTTAATTAGTAACATAATTATTGTCAAAACGACAATATGTGGGGTATTAAGAGTAAAATAACCAGATGTTACCATGCTTATTGTAAGAGGTAAAATCTGGATGTTACAAGGTATTCGATGCATATTCAATTTCTAACATAAATGTTCGTAACGCTCTTCCCACCCCTTGCTCTATTCATTGTCGATCTTTACCGAAGAAATCGACCAATAAGCTGTATTGCCACTCACACGTGTTATGTGCGTGTGATACAGGTGTACGTATTCGTGTCGGTGCATGTTTGTGTCTGCACAGAGAAAAATCCATGTTGTAATATTTACACTTCACTGTTTGACGGAAATTGTAGTAAGAATTCCTACTATTGTGCAAAATTTTAGAACAACGGCGTTGCATTTTCCTATATCACGATTACAAAAAAAGCAATAAAATTGTTTAAAAATATTGTGTGACAATCTTCTACAAAATATAGTGAAATGTTTTACAATATTTTACAAGTGAATATAATAAATTGCATATAATGTAGTGAAGACAGTTATAATAACAGGTGTAGCAAATTTACTGTGTTGTGTTTATTTAGGTTAGGTTAGGTGCTTGCAACAGTCACCTTACTTTGATTATTGAAAACGGCATTAATAATGAGATGGAATGAAATGAATGCTGTATAGTTTTATATCTATATAGTAGGAATATCATAATACTCATAATTGGTTTAGCTACATAAATATGTGATACTACAGCTTTTGTCGTAAAGATGGCGCTACGCTTGTTTCATAATCTTTGAAATTCGTACTCAATGTAAATTGTGATCGGTAAATGTGGCTGCGTAATATCTATATGATGCTTATACATGGTTAACGTCGTGTAAAAAGTACTGTGGACAATCGCCCACAGACGAGAATTACGAGGCGCTTCAATACCGGTAGTACTCTACAGTACACGGGCCGGTCTGATTCCCGCAATCCTGCCCGATACAACGGCAATTCGCCCGGCTGTCACCGGCTAATCAAATTATATTAATTAATTATAATTAAAAATTATTAAACTATATTTATTATAGTTTTCATTGTTAACAGTTATTATCAAATATAGTCAGCGCTACTAGACATTTTTTTCACATTTACTAACATGTATGCTCAAATTAATAATACAAATATAGTACACTTTACCATACGAGTTAATAAAAAGTATTCACAGATATTTACTATACAGATATTGTCACCGGTAATATAAAATATGATTGTCCCTATAGGAGCTATAAAATATATTAAAGTATACTATATTTATGTTAAAGAGTACTATCTATTTCTCTCAGTGTGATTTTGTCAAAATTTTGACATTTGCATCTCCTTCTATAGTATTCTGTATTTTATAAACCAGTAGAGATGATCTCATTTTGTTACGGCAAAAGAGAAATAGTCGTGCATACTAAATACGGTCATATAAGAAACCACTATATTTTATACAGAGTGTTCATGAATCGACGGTCAACTTCGACACTTTTAGAAGAATATGAATGTATAAATACTCTCATATTCTGTCGATGTGCATATGATAAGCTACGAAGTAACCAAGTCCAGTAAACTCTATATGTAAACTACACCACTGGACGAACAGCCAGAACAGCTCACCGAGATTAGCGACTACGATTATGGCACGCACCATTTAGAATAATTATTGTTAACACAGCGCATCTCGCTGCCGGTGATGCTGCTGCTGTGAAGCGCTCGAAAGTTGAGCGAAGCTGATTGACGGGAACCCCGTCCCGACTGCTGTTATACCGGATCTCTTTGGCGGTGATGTTTTAATCGGTGGCTATAGGACGAGAAAGAGATGCGGCTGCATGCGGAACGAGAAGTGTAAGATCGTATTTATTGCGAAGTGTTTTTCAATTAATTACGGCGGCCGATCTGACAACGAAAGTTGATTTCCTGATAGGACACGGTAAAGAGTGATTTGCTTCGGTTTCAGTTTAATTTTATAAGGGGCAAAAGAAGTGTAGTTTAAGATTTATCTATCTTAGACCTATTTTATCCCAATTTAATAAAAATCAATAGGTATCTACCAACTTAATTGAACTTTTTCCTTTGCTTTGTAATTATAACCAGATTGTTCGCATATACTACTAATTGTCTACTGCTTGTTCTAAGATTGTGTGCCTCTATTTATTCCCCTTAAGACATATTCCAAGACTGAACTGAATAACATTACTGACAAAACGTCGCGTTGGTTTACCCCTTGATTAGTCTCTGTCTCTCCTTTTTGAGTTAGTATGCTGATTTTTGTTTACTTCAATGTCATGACCAGTAATTTTCTTAACTTTAAGTTTATAACCACTTCTTTTAGTGCTGCCATTAGTTCTTCTCTGTTTAGAGAATCAAAAATCTGTCTGTGTGAAATACAGAGTCTCCGATTCGGAAGGATTTATGTAGAGAAAAGAGCTGTATATCTACAAAACGGTGGGCATTTTATCACTTTTGGACAAAATCCCTACCGAAACGGAGGTTCACAATGTCCTCCGTTTTATTTTAACCTCAACACGGAGAAAACATCCTTCTTATTATTTCCGCCACGGATATTTGCATATCTAACTCCCCAACGGAGTTAAATGTATTAATTGCCTATTATATTCTCTCCATATCAGAGTTATTCTTATTTCAACTACTAAACGCTGTTAAATGTGTCCGATTCATGTGATATTCCGTTTTTATCGGAGTTATTTTTTTTAATAGAATACGTAGTTTTAGTTGCGTATTTATTTCCATGAGTTTTACACCGAACAGGAGAAAAATAATCCTTTCGGGAATTTTTTTTGTCCAAAGTGGAGTGCGGTTAATGCTCGTCGATGAACGCATGCGTAAACGTTGTATGAGGGAGCCACTTGAAAATCGCGTCAAATAGCAGAAACCCTTCCTTTTATTGCTTAGCCATAAGACGTATAGTTATGTATGTACAGATACACATCGTGTATGAACGGAAATGGCAGACAAGAAATATAATATATATTTACGCGTAAAGTATCAGAATATCAAAAGGTGGGTGAAAGTTGAAGGACAGCACATTACCAAATTTGATGCTGATAAAGCAGGTAAGTGAAATGTTTAGCAGAATATCATGTTGTTGGTAATACGTGCTTGTGCTTTTCTGTACACTACTTGCAGTTTGCAGTTAAAGTATGAAAACGATATTTATCCTATAGCAAACTATGAAAATTATTAAAATGTAATAGTGTGTTTGAATTAAGTAAAAACTATGTAGAATGTAAAAAAATATTATATTAATATTGGTTCAATATAATGAATAACCCTGACTTAATTATTATTACCTAATTAAGAACGTTCACATACTTAGTTTCATATTTGTTTTTTAATTTCTTATTAAATGTGTTAGTTTGCTATTAATATATACCATGTAATACTAGATAGTAAGTCAACATGCTATCGTTATGTATATGTCATGTTCGTGTTTCCTTAATATAAACTCTTCATTTCAAAATGACGTTTGATTTAGTATATGTATTTAACACATAATTATCTACTTCCTAACCCCAGAATTTCGCCAATTCGTGTGTGAAAAGTAATAACCACACTTATGTCACTCTTTTGGAATTATATGATTGTTACAATTTCACTATTTCAAAAATAAAACATTCTAAGAAACAAAACGGCTTTGTTGTTTATTCCTATAGAGATTTTTTTCTTTGAAAAGCACAGTCTTCCATGCACATTTCGTAAGATGTGCAAGAAACTTGTTTCATGTAGACAGCATATGTATTCGCAGGAAACGAATTTTAAAGTGGACATTCGCGGGTTGGTATTGATTGCTTCCGATGGCTGTGCTATGTAAATACAAAATTGAATTAATGGTTTCATAATGGAAATATGTAGGTAATTTCATGTTTTATGAAAAAAATGGACTTCGTTTTGGTTTCCAGTAAATTCGCTATGAAATCAATTAATTCTGATATGGAATTAGAAACGCTGGGTAAAAGAGGTAATTTCTTCTATTTCGGAAAAGTTACCTCCGATATGGATTTCAATAGCACCGTCATGGAACTATAGTTTCCGTAACAGAGGCATTTTCGTCTGTCAAGGAGGGGATGTACTCTCAAATGGAGTTAGAATCTCTCTTGGCGGTGGTAATTTCATCTATCCCGGCTCTCTGCCGGCTCTCTGCCGGGAATATCGCTTCTGCAACGGAGGTAATTATATCTGACGCGGAAATAGTTTTATTTATTCCGGAGAAGATTACCTCCTCTATGGATTTTTTTAACAAATTATTATTGCCGTAGCAGAGGGGTTTTCACCTGTCACTGCGACAGTTAACCTCCCAGCGGTGTGTTTTACCTTCGCAAGAGCAGAAACATCCTCCTTATTGGAGGAAATTCACGGTTTCTAGGATGAAATTGCCTCCACGTTTCTTCCGTCGGGGTGTAAAATATTTAACTCTTAAATGGAGGCTCCTTGAACGGATGGTCGCGAGGGAACACCGCAAAAGTGTTGAAACGGTGTTAAATCCAACTCCGTATTTTTTATCTGTGTACTCATTCCCTGTGTTTAATATCTGCTATAAGCATAAAAATAAAGATGTTGACGTCAACAAAAAGTGTTTACTATTCAAGGATTTCATAAATTTTTAATGCCTATGTAGACGTAGATATATAAAGCTACCGGAAATACCTCAAAATAACGTATTTAAACGACAATAAATTTATTCAATATCTTCGTCATATCGAGTATGATTTACAGCGGTTCTGACCGGAATACGAGAATAACGATATTTAGTCCTTCGGCACGGCAAACGCCCAAAGAAAAAAGAGAACAAATCTGACACACATGTTGAGCTACTGCCATGGAGAATGGAATTAAATTACTAATATAATAATCGGGGCGCAGAGACGGAAATTAATCACTGCCCAGATGGAATAGTTTGATAGAGGCGAATCAATTATGCGACCAGTTTTAATCTAAGAATCACAATCACATAAATATATTATGAGCGTGTGTAAGTCCGCCACGCACTGCAGGCTGCAGGAACGATCCGAGAAGAAACGGTAATTTTTGTATAGGTATATCTTCTAACGCTTCGCGGCAGTCGTATTAAAATTATAGTCAGCGCAGTTTCTATGGGCTATGAATAGATATTTTGATGGAATATTAAAGCACAGGTGCACGCGATGTATGTAACGTATACATACATATATACATACTTAATAAGTATGTGTTTGTTGTCGTCGAAATATCATACTTTGATCACTCTTCGTTTTCTTATTGATAGGTAAATATCGTATATGAATTTTTGGTTTGTAAATTGGAAATAAAGTACTAATACATATTCTAAATATAATTAATAATAAATTTGAGATTGGATGAATTAATCAACAAGATTTGGCAAGTAATCATACGAAAGAGAACTGCTAATACAATATACATATATTCTTACTAAAGATGGAACTAAAAATGTATCATAGTAGGAATCGCTGTACTAAACAAAATCAACGACAGAGGCATAAACATTAAAGGAAGATACGCACCACAACCATATCAAGTGTGGATATTTGTTTGTTTTGTAATTTATTGCGGAAATGACGAAAAAATGTAACTCAACCCTTAATTTTTACCAGCGAGTTGATGATGAACAAAAACTTAAGGTTGTCTTCGACCGCCGGCAACATATAATGTGGTGTTTCATTGAGTATTATAAATATTTTATAGTAAGTAGTGTTATTATGTGGTTCCCTATATCCTTTATTTAATTTTTGTATTTGTAATTAATCTATATATAGGGTTAGTAAAAAGTCCCGGAACGGTCGAATAACTTTGTTATTTGAAAATTATGATTTCTGAAATTTGGTATGGGGGTATAGTTAATATAAATGCATTTTATGCAATACAGTTAATATTTTTTTCACTTCCGGTTTAATCGGCAATACGTCCAACTTTTTTTTTTTAAATGGAACGCCCAGATTTTCTTAACACTTTTGAATGCAAAATAAAAAACTACGTTCCGGAAGTATTAAGATGTTTATTTTTATTCACAAGAAAACAGTTAAAAAATTAAAAAGTGTCCTAATACAGAAAAATCAAGGTTCCTTTGAAAAAAGTTGTTGTTTAGTGTTTGCATTCTTTTTGATGATGATGAAGAAACTAGTTTGAATGTGTTACTTACAGTGGAAGAAAATCATCACGTGTCCACAACAGAATTAGGTCAAATTCATGAGATCTCTCAAAAATCTGCTCATACGATTCTTAAATCAGCAAGAATGAAAGCCTATAAAATGTATCCCGTCCATGAGCATTTATTTAAAATTAAAAATAAAGAGGAATTACAAAGCGAAACGGGGGTGGGAGATTATTGGGCATGGTCTATGCTAACGACAAATGCCTTACATCATATAAGGTGGATTACATGAATAGAATGGTGACAAAGTTGATGAAGGAGGCGAAACCCCTGGGTCTAAAAATTGATATAAAGAAGACAGCAGACATGAGAATAGAAATTGACAAGCATGAAAAGGTACACATCGATAGCGAAGAAATAGAACAAGTACAGGAGTTCTGCTACCTAGATAGCCGAATAAACACCAGAGGTGGGACAGAAGGAGATGCAAACTACAGAATAAAAAAGCCCAACAGGCCTTCGGAGTATTGAACAATATTTGGCGATCATCACTGATTATGCAAAAGACGAAAATCAAAATATTCAACAGTAATGTAAAGTCGGTTCTTTTATATGGAAAGATGGGCTCTAACCGAGTAAAGCCTACAGAAAATCCAGGTTTTTGTAAATAAAAGCCTCCGAAAAATTATGAAAATATTTTGGCCGAACACCAATGCGAACAGGGAACTCTGGTCCAGAACTAGGCAAGAGGAAATAAGATATGAGATAAAGAAGAGGAAATGGATTTGAATTGTTCACACGTTGAGAAAAGAAGATGATGACATTACAAAGCAAGCACTGAAGTGGTGTTCGATTGGAACGAGAAATAAAGGTAGACGAAGGAGGATCACGTGGAGAAGAGCAACAGAGGATGGGAAGACATGGCTAAAGATAAGAATGAATGGAAGTGCTTCGTGGATGCCCTATGCTTAGTCAGGGAGTAACAGTGCTTAATATATACAGAGCGAAACGCGTTTAAAAAAAATTCAAAATTTAAAACTTAATTAATTAAAAAAAAATAAAATCAAAAAAGTAACAAAATTTACAAAGGGAGACGCGTTAAAAAAAAATAAAACATTAAACATTCTAAATGCGTGCCCCTTTGTATATTTTTTTATTTTGTTGATTTTATTTTTTTTTAATTTATTAATTTTAATTTTTTTTTTTTTAGTATGAGGCATGAATTTACATTTTTTTGACACAGTTAATAAATTTTTGTCACATCCTGTTTAACCGGAAATGACTTTGATTTTCCATTTTTAAATAGGGCGACCTGCATACCTTTATGATATTTTGATAATATTTTCAGTACAACTATATCAAATTTAATATTTTTGACGTAAAAAGAATTCTAAAATGAAATTTGCCATTCAAAACTTCCAAAATGTTTGCAATCTGTCACTATTTGTATATTGTCAACAATAATTGTTTATATCTGTAGATCTTCTTGGTTTTTAAAGTCAAATAGTTAAACACTATTAAATTGAGTAAAACTTTTCGGTTTATTTACAAAACCTTAATCATTTACAGTTTTAAAAATTAATAATTTTTAAAACTGTAAATGATTAAGGTTTTGTAAGGTTTTACTCAATTTAATAGTGTTTAACTATTTGACTTTAAAAACCAAGAAGATCTACAGGTATATACATATATTAAAAAGTCAAGAAAATTTGGAAGAAATAATTGTTTATATCCGAGCTTTTGTTTGTCGCACTTGTTCATGGCTATGTTTGACTATATATGTCATTATTACGTATAGCATTATTCTGCGTTTTCACAAAAAAAAAAATACTTGATAAACATTCGATCAGCATATTAATGTAGGATAGCAAAATTCAATGCTCTTTCAAAATGAGCTAGTGGCCCACCCCATTCTTATTTAAAAAAAAATTAAATAAAAAGATAAAAACTAAATTCTAGACGTCCAAACGCGCGTAAAAACGCGTAAAAACCAAGAATAAATATCAAAATACTTTTATTATGTTTATACAATAACAACTGAGCATTTTAAGAAATTCAGAGCACTCTAGATGAAAAAAAAATTAAAAAAAACCTTCTCATGTCAAAAAATATTAAATTTGATATAGTTGTACTGAAAATATTATCAAAATATCGAAAAAATATTAAAATCTAAATAAAAATACGAAGTCCATGTTTAGTTAATCTGAGTCAATTTTACCACAGAACTTTTTTTTTTCGCAACCAGTTGTATACTTTACAGCGTTTCTATTCCACATTACTATACCTCGACACTCCAAACATTAATTGAAATAATATGGTACGATAAACGATAAGAATACATGTATAAATCAGGATAGTAATCATGCGATCAAGATCTGAATAATTTCAATATTAAATTGCTAATAATTTTGCATTCGCATACATAAATAACCGCATGCAATATGCAACCGCGATAATTGAATAGCTAATACGCGTCCTCAATGCCAGCGTGCGCTTGTATTAGCGTCCTTTGAAGCAGTAGTGAGTGTCTCGTACAGAAAGTTCGATTTAGGGACAGAATTTCTGAATAGCCAGGGTGTGTAGCAGGCGTCTACGGGATTGCATATTTATTTAAACGCAGTTTATTGACACGCGGCGTGATGCGACAAATTTGTATTGCAAGCGACCGTGCACGTATAGACGCAGGTGCTTATTATTTATTATTTAGTTGGTAGTAGGCATCAGTCATCAGACCCATTCTGAAAAACGGGCGGGAAGACAAAGAAACGAAACGTCATACATATTCAACGACCAATCAAGAGAGACAATATTCATCCGGTTACTAATAATAAACAAAACGCAAATGCATGCATAAGGTCATAAAAGTTATTATATATATCTATATATATATATATATATATATATCTGCACATGTATTTGTACGATAAAAAAACAATCTTGCCAAATAAAATTGTCTGAACTCTTAGCGACAACAAAATAGAGGACAATGAAATATCGGATATATTTTATTCATTGCAGGATGTTTTATTTAAATATTATTACTTTCATTCATTAAATCCTTTTGTATTTATTGTACGTTTCAAGATTTTATTTTTATACTCCTTGTAATAAAATCGGTTGCAACAACAATGACGCTCAACGAATGCACACAGAAATTTGATTGAGTTTTACACAACTGTACAGGCTGTCCCATGCATTTTGGGCACTTTCGCAGGGTATCTCATTGTCAGTTATTAATAGTTGCGGGGTGCATGACAGTGTCCTACTTTTTTGTGAAAGAAAGGTTGACGCAAACATAATTTTGCTAGCCGCCTTAGTTTTTAAGATACCTACAAGGTGAAAAATTGAAAATTTCCAATTTTCCAACAACTCTCGTATCTCAGTTGCTATGAAAGTTACTGAAAAAGTAAACAAATTTAATGTTATTCAGATTTTTACGAAAAATCCAGTGCCGTAGTTTCGTATTTCGATTAGGCACAATTTGAGGATTTCCATAATATATAATTGTTTATATTAATTATCACAAACAAGCTAAAAAAAATTATATTTTTTAAAATCCAAAATTCAATCTTCCAATATAAATGGATCGGTTTTGATATTGCGAAGTCTATTAAAATTTAGGGAGATGAAAATCATAGAACGATACCTTCAAAAACCAAGGTAACTCCTACTTGTTTTTGTCACATTCACTTTTGCTCCCTTTTTTTTTTGCTTCTGTTTTCACCTTTAGAAGTTTGTCGGATTTTTTTTTTTTTGGTTAACCCAACAATATTGCATGTTTGTTTCAACAATAACTTCAACTTTATTTTTTGTTTGATTTAACCAATGTTAAATTATTAGTTCAATTAAAAATTGTGCTTGTTCCAATAATCTTAATGTAGTCGTTTTTGGTACATTTATTATTGCTTTCAACAAAATTAATTGGTAAATTCTAAATATCTCTTTAATATCTCTACTTTACCTTTCCCATTTTAAGCATTTTTTTTCAGTTTATAAAATCAATTTTTTATTAATCTTTTTTGATTAAATAAAATAGTGATCCTTACTCCATAAAACAGTAGTATGAATTCCGTAGTGGAATTTAGTTAACACCGAAGCCAAGTACATTTAACTCCGTAACCTAACACTGTGAAGGTGTTCACGCAGCACCGCAACTGGGTTCATCTAACTGCGACACGGAGTTCACGTTACACCATAACGGAGTGCTTGTAACTCCATAAAGGAATTTATTCAACTCTGTAACGGAGTTCTGCTAATACAAAATGAAGGTATCTTCTTTAGCTACGTAAAAGTGTAAATTAACTCCGAAGCACGGATTTTATTATTAAATTACACAACTCCGTCACGTTTAACTACTTGTGTATTTGGTCGCGAGGGAACTATCAGACGGTGAGAAATCGGTGTTGAATCCAACACCGTATTTCATTGTGTGTAATCGCAGCTTAAAAAGGTGCGCTTTCAACTAACAGTGTCAGAATTTCCATCACTCAGCGGAAGTTCTCCCTGGACATCCTCAAATAGTTTGATGCCGTTTGCCTATCAGGGTAAGATAAAGTACCCCTGGCAAAACGGCACGCGCAATTGTCATCCCAGGCTTTAATGAATTGCTGATGGGTGATAATTTTAATCTGGTCACACAAGGTAGATATTGTAGGGCTTATAAACGATCCAGGACCGTACAGAACTGTCCCGGACCTGCGTTTGGCCAGCCTCGTCATTTCTCAGATTGCCGTCGTGTCCTTTAATTATACCATCAGTAATGAAGGTAGCTTCATCACTGCATATCATTTTTTTTGTAAAATTCTCTGTAATTTAGAAAACGCCTTGCCGTGCGTAAATATTTTGGCTTATAGGGTTTTAATTTGTGACGACGGATAAAATCCTCTAAAACTGAATTGTAAAGCTTGGTAAAATGCAAAAATCTTGCAATCAAAGATCATAATCTAAACTATGGAAAACGCATGTACGAACAAATAACTTAGAGATGCTTAAATAAACCCCGTCATACCGAAATGATATAGAACAGTAGTTATACGATTAGCCTTTTATGCCGTCAGATTTCGAAGGCTAATGTGCACTCCAAATAACCCCAGGCCTGTCACTTATTGCACGTGCAACAGTAAAGATACGATAGACCAGCGGAAGAGCTAATATCGGTACCAAAAATGTGAAATTTAATTGGCATCCTAACTCATATAATCTCGTACTATATCAGCGCGGAGATAAAATCGCGACTGAATCGTGTGCTTCATTGATACCTTCTTCTTTACTATACGCTCGCGGCTCGCTAAATAATCCTAGAGCGACTCGCTTAAAAATGTTTGGAATACCAGTCGACCTAACCTAAATCACTTCCTCGAAGGCGAAACACAAGAAGAGGTAGCGGTCGATCTCCCTGCGCCACCATCCCCCAACCGCCACAGACTCGTCCATAACTCAGCGGTTACAAGCAAAAATCCGCGGACAAAAACGCACCGGACGCAGCAAAAAAAGATCGAAGGTAGCTCGGCTACAAACGAGGGATATAAACAATTGTCGGGGTAACCATGGTAACGCGCACCGGCGGCTTTGATTCTGGATTTGCATAGCGGTCTCTGATATGGTAATGTTGCACTGTTCTTGGGCTGACTGTACTGAGTGGACACTGCGGTAGCCGGCGCAAGTCGCTTTTCGGCTTACACTAAGTTATGTCAACCGATTTTTGCAATTCTGTAGTTCAGATCGTCGAAAGGAGCGTGCGGATGCACCACATGACTACAAACCAGAACGTACGGTGTTTTGATGCGGTCCAGTTTATTTGCAGAAATGTAAATAATTTCTACTGGTTCGTAAGGGATCAGGACTTTGGAGGATCCATTTTACGTAATGTCAATGCGTTCATCAAATTATAACCATAATTATGCTTCCCCAGTAGAGCAAATTATTTTTAAAACGGTGTTTTAGAGAAGTTTATCGCAGTAATTTACAAATACTGATCTTTTATATGCATAGACGACATAGGCATATTATTTAGTCTACAGCGGAGGCTCCCAAACTTTTTTTTCTCATAGACCACTTTGGAAGTTTTGCTGGTTCCGGTGGACCCCTGCAGCTACATTTCTACTATATTCCCAAAACTCGACAAAAAATGTGAAGATTAGATCTAACTATGGAAATTTGCGTTGCGGCTAAGTTATTGGTCAATTAATTAATTGATTGTGCTGTGAGTGGATGTCAAAAAAGTGAAGTTAGCCAATCAAAAAAGTGATTCCATCCAACTTTACTCCTTTGACATCTACTCACAGCACAAGAAACCGATCAATTCTCACATATTTTATTTAGAAAACTCCCCATTCGGAGTGGTAAAAATAAAAATAGTATATTTCCTTGTGTTGTATTTAATATGTAATCATTACACTATTAATTATTATTGTTATCATATTACATTGTAATATGATAACAGTCGTAATATAATTAAAATTAAATATTAATAACGTAACGTAACTTCTACAATGACAATCACAAAATAGTCATAATTTTAGTGGGATGGATGTACTTGATGGATTGACAGCAAATTATCAATATTTGGCTTCAGTTTTGTTAGGAATAACCGCAAATCTCCCCGTTCTGTGATATTCAATCTTTCTTTTGTTAAAAGGTTTGTAACGACACTAAAACTTTTCTCGACAAGATATGACGAGGGAAACGCTATCAAAAGCTTTCTCGCAATTCCCCACAGTCCAGGATATTTTTCGGGTATTTCTGCCTGCAGCCAAAATGTTTGATACCCTCTTTTAAATTTCACCTTCAGTTCCTCATTAGTGCTAAGCTCGAGTAGCTCCTCTTGTAATATCACATTCTCCACTTCCGTTTCATCAAGTGGATTTATGATCCATGGTGGTATTTCCATCGTCATACTATCTTCAAATCTGATTTTAAAGTCATCATGCAGGGCAATTAAATGTTGGCATTCTACATGTGACAAGTTTGGAAACTGGGAAAATTCGCGCCGACTAATATTTTGCTTCATAAATTTCAATTTTCCAAGAAAAGCTGAAATTACCCCCTTTGTTTTTATTAAATTGAGGCTGTCCCCTTGTAATTGTAAGTTAACGTCATTTAATTTGATGCTTTCAAATTGATCAGGTTTTCTTTTAAATCTGGATCTTTACTTTCCAGAAACTCTAAAACTGATTCAAAAAGTGAGGAAAATCTTGTTAAACTTTCGACAACCAGCGTACTTCAGTATGTAAGAGCAATCGTTGGAAGTCTTCATCATTTTCATCGCACAATTGTGCAAATAAACGCGTATTCAATGCATTGCTTCTTATTTTGTTAACTGCATTAATCACAAATTGAAGCGATTGGTGCAATTTAGCACTCAAATTTGTCGCTAGTAGGAGTTGTCGGTGGATGACACAGTGAATTGCAGTTACCTCTGGTATAATTCTTTTAAGATGGCTTATAAACCCACGGCATCGCCCGGCCATGGCAGGAGCTCCATCTGTTGCCACAAAATAACGTTTGTGAATGGACCAAATAAATTTTCGTGGACCCCCGCTTACGAATTGTGAACCCCTATTTTTTTGGCACGCCAACGTAGACCCCCGTCGAGTATCCCGTGGACCCCTGGGGGTCCACCTGGACCACTTTGGGAATCACTGGTCTACAGTCACGTTTTTGTACCACAATCCTGTGAACATCTTCTCTACTTTTCTGACGCAGTAATGTATTGCCTACACTCATATTAACAAACATATTTTTTTAATGTCATCATACATAATGTGTACTTAATTTTTTTCTCCTTCCCAAACAGGTAGGACGAATGTGCAACGAAATCACACTGATGCAAGCAGGCACCACTGCCTTATGGGCGGTTTGACAGCAAATCAGACTGTAGACACACTAAATTTTATCACACTCCAAGACTAAGAAGATATTGCCATCTCAGTGTACAGACAATGTGATAGGGATAGCGAGATTTTGAACAATAAAAACATAAGACGGTGTTCAAAAAGTCAAGAGCTAACAGCAAATACTCTTGCAATAAAGGGCTTTGTTAGTTTGTTGCTGAGGGAAGCACCGGATTGTGTGATATACATTTACATTGCTATGCACTGAAAACTATTGACATATTGTACTATCCCCACTAAAAGTTTGTCAAACCCGAAGAAGTTTCCACTGCCGGTAGAGATGTTTTACGTGCCAAATATAGCATTAACACTGAACCTAGGACTTTATTTCCTGTGCGAGAAGAAGACAATTTTACGACTCTGTTAGAAAAGGTACTGTCTATGCCAATTACAGCTATTATAGTCAAACTGTAACTCAATTTCTAGGCAAACCTGTTCTCCGATATTGAAATAAATTGCACCAATATTGGAGCAACTGTCCTGGTTTGCTATATGCAAAAGAATGCATTTCACTCAATTGTGTGATACTACCTAAACTTAACCGTAAAAATGTCAAGGTAATTGTTTCTGTTTTTACAGGTTAGTACAGACTCAGAAAGCACCTGAATGAATGAGCTGTGTTTGCAGTACGATGAGAAAATAGAGCGGATTTTCTACCACCCTCCAGCCCCCATAAGAATCAGGTGGATATGTGACCCTTGGGAAGGTTGATTTTTCTATGGAAGACTTGAAGGAGATCTCATTATTTAGGTGTGGGATTGTGAACTCTCTTGGTAACAACAACAAATCTCTCAGGACTTTGCACAAATCGTAGAATGTGCAAACGATCTTAATAGTAACAAATAGAAGATGCTTAGAAGATCGACTGGAACTATGAGGAAGAGAAGCAATTGTTAGAGGACTCAAGAAAACAAAATACATATATGATTAGCTCACAGAAAACTTCCAGTAACATAACAAATAATATCAATATGGTCGAAGTACCTTTAAAAAAATGGATAATTTTCAAATACTTGGGGTGACAGTGAATGGAAAAAATGACAGACAAGAAGAAATAGAAAAACCAATCCAATTGTATAGTAACGCTTGTTGGAAATAGCAGAATAACGTGCCTTGTAAAACAAACGCAGGAAAGCTTTTAAAATCTTAGAAAGGCAAGTGTTGAGAAAAACAACTGGCCCAAGGAAGATAACTATGAATGTTTGCAAAAGTCTTATGAGCTCAAAAGTTAAGAACTTGATGAACAGGAAGGAGGGCAACTAATTAAACAGTTTGGATCCCAGTGATAAGTCTGACTTTGACAGACCGAAGATGACATGGCTGTGGATGAGGTATTTGTCATCATCAAGCATTTTCATAAAGCCGCTCAGATAAAATCTAAACTAACAACGAGTATCCGTTTCTTCGAAAATCTTTTCTACTTTGACACAATGACGCATTTTAAATTCGATACCGAATCGTGACCTCACAGGATTCCTTTGGTAAAATCTTATGCAAATGAATTCACCAATGAGAATTTCAACGTTAATAATCACTTCATGATCGGTGTCATCGTATCGGCTTAAATTTTCCGAAACGGTACGCGTCGGCGATTTACAGATATTTAGTTCAGAGGAAAACCGCAGCAGCGCTGGTGACGTATATACCGCGACTATTTTCGGTACTCGCGAAAGGCGATGTCCCACTTGGCGAAGAATACCGAAAAACGGAACGACTCATCGTCGCCCGTATGATCGGCAATTGTTCGCGACCGATTCCGTTTCCGCACCGGGCCCGTCGGATGGCATGGATTTTCTACCGGATCGCAGGTGACCCAATTGCGCCAGGAAACCGCATCATCTTCGTCGACGGCCAACAAGACAACAATAACAACGACAAACACCCCATTGTTAAGCGCGCATTGAAGACCTTCGTACCACATATACGTCAACAAACTCGACGGATGACAGTGGACATCGATCTACATAACATGCTCGTGACGTAAAGACGTGTGTCTAAAATCGATCACCAATCAAGAAATCCCATTTCCGAACGATGTGACTCATTAGAGAACAATAACTAAAACTTTGAATACGCCAGCAGGGTTTGTATAAGTGCAAAAGATATGGGCAACTCATCTTTTGACTATGAATAGTAGGAACTATAAAGTACTAAATTAATACAAGTAAATTGTGAAATGATTACGTACAACAAATTAATAACAAGTGTATATGTTAGATATGAGTATACCTACTCAAAACTGTGACACTGACAACAATCAACACTCCTAAACACCTTATCATAAAACTGAAACACTTTACAGCGCAGTAAAGCTTTAGTTAGACTTTTATATTCGTGGTCCGAAAAGTGTGACACTGGAACAATAATATACTTCATTAATATCTTATGCCAATACTTTACTTGCACTAGAATTATGTAGCTAGAATAGGTCTAAACTACCATCATCAGTAAAAATACTTTATTGACAGTTTAGCTTTTTCTGCTGATAGCTTCAATGCTAGTGGACAATGCAGGCTTTATTATATACCTTTAAGTTTATTTAAAACGTTTCAGCAAAAATAAATAAATAAATAACAGTAAATATGAGTGTAGTCATTACAAAATAAAAAAATTGATTTTGAAAACATTTAAAATTTAGAAAGAAATTAAATGATTAGTGTGTTAAACAATCAACGAATGATAGATCTTCGTGAGATTTGCTATAGCAAGTTTATGGTTAACACTATTTTTCTCTTTTTTGATAAAAATTATCTGTAAGATGCACCTGGAATAATAATTATGTTTTTTAGTTAATATTTTGGTGTTGTCATAGTCAAATTTGTGCTTAAAATTTTGTTCATATTTTTTTTAAGAAGATTTATGGCTTTGTATTGTTTCTTAAAAATGGTTTCGTTTGACATACCTAAATATACGCACAAATTGCATCCATGAATTAAAAAACCTATTGTTAATCAATAACGTTGCTTTTCCGTTTATATGAAATTGGATTCGCTTCTTTTACCATAGGAGCCATTTTGATCTATAATATTGTTAATGTATGACAAAGAATTACTTCAAGATTTTTAAGGATTATAAATTTTTCCACACCCGAACACAGCGAACTTAAACATTGCAGCTTCCTGCCTTTTAGTATTATATCTTTCATTTCCTTTACCTATTAAATTATGCCAGCCAGTCCAAAACCCTGGTGCCCGTATTCGTCTATACAGGTCGAAATAATCCTTTGGGTTAATTTTTGGCTTGCCAAAAAATACTTGTCTTTTTACGTCCAGAACCTCACATTCACATAGGTTGTGGTATGCGGTCTCTGTTATTCTATCACACACTGCCGATCCATGATTTCCATCTGGAAATGTCTGTTAAACAGATATGCCAAAATCATGTCTCATTCTCAAAAAATCGCCTTCCACATAATGGACAATATTGTTGTGTTCCAATTCTGCATATCTGCCACTACGTATTTCTTGCAATCTGAGCTGCGCCATTCTTGCCTCCTCCATTATCATCAAATATAGATTAGGGAGGTCTCTCTCATTGCCTCTGTTATTCCTAAACACATAAGTCTCTATATCTTGCTCAGTTCCTTTATAGCAGTTTGCTGCTGCATCCTTGTCCACCATACCAGGGATGTGTAACCTCCATGTTTTTCCATGGGCTCTTCTAGCCAACATAAGTGTTGTCCCCACCTTAGTTTTAATTTTCTGGAACTTTCGATTCTAACTAAGCTTGGAGTCAAGAATGACACCAAGATATTGCACTTCCTCTGGCCAGCTTTAGCTCTTTACTCCGGAACTTTAGTGGCGCTAGATCATCGAACTTCCGCCTTCTCGGGAGGAGGCATTCCTCGGTTCATTTTGTAGGACGTTCTGGGTTTTGTCCCGCACTATGTTTCTGAATTGGGGAGGGGAGGGGGTGACTCTCCCCTGTGCAAAAATGTAGAGATTGTGGGAGAGCAGAAGAAACTCCTGTGCACCTCCTAGTCGACTGCCCAGCAGCGGACAATGAGAGATGGAGTTGCCTAGAGGTCGCTCGGTTAGACGAACCCAGTCGAAGTGCTAAGACATCGTGGGTGCACAATAAGGTCTATGGCCGAGTTGCCTTGAAGGTCAAAATAAAAATGTTTCTGAATTTACCCTGGACAATACCAGAGTTTTATGCCCTTCATTGCTCAGTCTTGCTAGTAACTCGTCCACGACCAGATTCCACAGCAGAGGAGACAAAACCTCCCATGGCGGACATCCTCTTACGACCCGAGCCACCAGTGTTTCTCCCATGATAGTTAATACAACTGACTTTATTTTTGTAATAGTTCTACATAAATTTCATTCATCAACTTTTTATTGAAGAACAGTGCGCATAGTTTATGTTTTTCTTGTCTTTTAAAATTAACCAATTATATCTTGTATGTATTAAAGAGCTTTCATAGTGAAACTGCCTTGTTGAGTAAACTAATCTCCCTATAAGCATGCTGTTTGTCCATCTGCAGCTTGTTTCTTGGATCCTTTGCTTCCTTTTTTTTAAAGCAGATGCTGCGGAGGTATTACAAAATGCTCCATGTAATCTATGGGAAAGTGCAGAAAAATTCTTCCTCGGTTTGCAGAGCATGATCACCCCTCTGTAAGTACCAGCTGATGTAACGCGATCTCTGTTGATTTTCCTATTTGGTACGCATACAGGTCTTGTTGTAATGGCCGATTGAGCTTCTTTCAATCTCAGAGTCCTCTTTCAATCTGAGTTATTAAAAGTAGAATCTGATCTTTCTTATAACCTAATGTTTAGTCTTCCTTCATTCTTATAATATATGACGTACGGGAGCACGCCACTGACTCTTCCTACAAAAGCAGACTTTTCGCATATCTGTTGCATACTGCATGCGGAGACGTTTACGCAATCGAAGAAACCGCTCCTCGCTGCTTGTGGACAGAGCGAACCGGCGGAGATAGTGGTGCTCGCACGTGACAGGCATAAGTTAGACGGGAGGCCGCGGCATTCCGCTGCGCTGCCTGTCACCGTCCGCTTTGTGGAGCCGCGCTCCACTGCTAGACGACGACGGCCAAGACACTGCCGGCCTATCAGTGAAAC
Source organism: Cetonia aurata (assembly GCA_949128085.1). Classification (NCBI taxonomy): domain Eukaryota; kingdom Metazoa; phylum Arthropoda; class Insecta; order Coleoptera; family Scarabaeidae; genus Cetonia; species Cetonia aurata. The sequence goes on along the minus strand of OX421883.1, from coordinate 60,474,367 downwards.
CCGAACTCGATGCTAACGAGAACCCCGGTACCAATAGCATCGGTATCGATATATACATATACACGCACACACGAACACAATAGCCGCACAGATACACACAACCGTGTGACGATGTGCCCTTGCTGCCCGTGTTGTTCCCGTTCATGCCGCTGCTGCTTCTATCTGTTCTGTTAATTAATTGTTGTTGATTGGATTGCACTATTGCTCTTTAAGTATCTGGTTAAACAGCGCTCGATTCGTGTACCGCTGATCCCCCGGTTGATGCTTTATGAGCCGGTCCCCTGTACCGCAATGTTAAGTGTAAGGTGTTGTGCATTTTTTTATTATTATTTTTTTTTTTTGAATTAAGTGCCACCTGTTTCCACATTCATTTTTGCATTTTATGGTCGCTGTTGTTTTATCGTTTGCGTATATACAATTACAACTAGCTATAATAAAAATAATAATAATTGATTTTGTCTAGAGATCAAACAAAGATGTAAGACACGTCAATTCAATATATAGAACATAGAGTACACACATGAAAAGTAAAGAACAAACTCCTGAAATATGTGAAAGCTGATTTAAGTAAATACTGTTTAAGCATACAATTGAATTGCTTAGGATGGGCACAATTTTTGATATTATTAGGCAAAAGCTGGCATACGACGGGTTTTTCTTAAACAAACAAAACTTATGTGGGTCCGTTTTTAATAAATATCTAGTGTTATGATCATGAATGTTAGAATATTCACCTGGTAAGGTCGGATTCATCACATTGGGATATAAATTTGCCAGAACAGGAACAACGTCATTTCTCATGAGATCCAAATATTGTATACCACTGCCAAATTCCCGTCAATAAAAATTGGACCAATTATATGATTACCGATGATAATAATAATAATATTTATCGATTCGTGGTATCATACATCATAAAAGAATCAGTCGAAAGAAGAAACAAAAGGGATAAAGTACTGAGAAAACCAAATAAACATAAACATTAATCTCAACATAATACAAAAGAAAAAAAAAACAGAAAACAAAATTAAAAGGTACACAGTAATAATAGTTTTAGAATTGTTAAAAATTAGCAGAAAGAAAATCTTCGTGGCTGTAGTAACAGCTTTTCTGTAAAAATGCTCTTACGTTTTGTCTAAAACCGACATTAGCTTTTAAGTTGTTATGCAATTTATTATATAATTTCTTTCCAATATAAGACACGCCTCTGTCGGTAATACTTAAGTCGCATCGTGGAATAAAGATATTATTTCTATTACGGGTGGAGTGATCATGAATGTCTTTTAGAGTTTTGTAATTATGTCTATTTTTATGATGATAGCACACAGCTTCATAAATATAAAGACAAGGAAGGGGCAATAGATTAAACCTCTGGAACAATGATACCTGCCCAGACGTTCACCTTTTGGGGATATTCTGATTAAAGATATCAGTAACTTCCATTTGACTTCTGCACTTATTTCTGTAACCGATCATCATCAAAATTTCTATCCGATGACTGTATTGTCAGTTCTGATAGAATGAACAAGATTGTTGCAGATTAGGTAGCTAAAATTTAAAAACGTGATTGCAGTTGGGTTGTTCAAACAGAAAAAAATGCAAGTCTATAATTTGTTTGTTTTAATACTTCTTAAATTGGAAACATAACCTCTTAAAGATTGGAGATTGCTTTTAATATTTTAGAGAATCTGAATTAGAAATGAAAATAAGATGACTCGCAATCCTTTTTTATCGGTTATCGTTTAGCTATCGTAAAATAATTTGAATTAACACTCGTTATTTTTTTTTTACGTAAAAGCAAGCATAGCGAGTTGGGGCGAACGCACTTTCCCATATGTTGAAAAAATATTAAGCGAAAAGTGACGCCACATGACGAAAGAGAATGTGTGTAAATATAATATTAACTGCCGCCAGACAATGGAGATATTTTACAAAAAATAGAAGCGATGAGTTCGATGGAAGGTTGAAGATCGCAAGAGACGATAGCCGTTGTAAAATGGGCAGAAAAAAAAAATAAAGTTAAAAGTAAGAGAGCGTACGATTTGTAGACAATTTAGTTAGCAATTAATTGAATTAGGGAGGCCAGAGATTTATGTTATCAGTCGGCGTCATCGGATATAAAAATACCGACCCCACGACCTGCTCCGAATGGATTATGGTCCTCATTCTCATGAAATGAATATAGGTGGTTGCTCCGTCATTGGGAGCATGCATCAAAAAACAATTATTTTGTGTTTATGTGAGGGATGTGTAACATTAAGTACATCATTTTTATTAAATGATATCGATACCCACAAAACTATTTTGTATTTTCTCTTGATTCTTTCAATCAAGGCGAAAGAACTACTTATTTTACTGCTTTCACGGTGTGAAATAAATATTAAATTCTGATTGTCTAAAGATAGGTAGGTACTAATGATCCTAGAATTAAAAGATCGTATGAACTTAAAGAAAACAATATAAAACTGAAATCTCTGAATCAAAAAGATCTTGAATGAGCTGCTCTTGTTGGTTTACAAATTCAAAGTCATCTTTTTTTGCTGACGTTGAATGTCTTGAAAGATCCAAAGGACACAAATTTAAATTGACTGTATTTCAACAGTCACTAGTGTTACCAACCTCACGCTGTCACTTGCAGATATACCCTTTCTATCGCAAAACCAAAAGATCAATTAGAATCGTTACTGTGATAATTTTCAAGACCTCAATGGCCACAGTAGTAAATGCAAAATTTTGTATTTTGGCTGACATACCACTTTATTAATTAAACGAAGTATCTTGCGCCAGATTGGAGCTCCATACTATCTGATATTCATTCCTAGCTTCCACCAAATTCTATAGTTACAGCATCTGGTGTCTAGTTAAAAACAAAAACACGATCATATAAAATATTCCACTGAGTTGGACTCGCCATACATTTTTGCGGTACTACTTTCTCTTAATTTATCACCACCAATCACAGTCTTTCTCTCCTTCAAATAACTTATTTATAGAATCTTTCGAAAATCACAAAGTTTTCTAATTAATTAACCAATGATTATCTAGCCGAATTGAACGCAGTTTAGTTATTAGAGCACACCGTCTTCCTGTATAGTTTTTATTAGGCCTTCCAATGCCTCTGTGATGGAGTTTTCTTTCTGAAAAACAATATTGCGTACCCACCTCTCTCTTTCAATAGAATAAAAACGCAAATCCAAATCTTTTTAGGTAATGTTATATTTATACACCCCAAGTAACTTTTCCAGCAAAAAATAAAATGTTTTAAGAAGCTTTACCATGACTGTAAAGCTTCTTAAAATTCAATAGGAAATTGCAATGTATTGAAAGTTGCTTGTAAGTTATAGGTCGGAACTTATTTGGTTAGTAACTTATATCTATACAGTAGATCCTACATTTCAATTGGAAAAAAAGTTATAAGCAAAAATGTTCAAAAACTGTCCCGATTCACCGCATTTAACGATATTCTAAATTCTGTGTATTAGTAGGTATGTACCCACCTACATAGAGAAAAACGTCAGTTCATATTTACTAATCAGTTACTCCAAATTTACTGTTCTAATCCATTCTCTTCTAGAATCTCGACAACAAAAATATAATACAGGAACAAAAACAAACTAAGGTAAGCTTTGTTAATTTTGAATGGTTCAATGCGAGTTATTCATATTGACAAAGCAAAAAGAAGGTACTTGTCCCGCAATACTTTTTATTAGATAAATGGCTACCGCTTTCGAGCCTATCGGCTCATCTTCAGGCATGGTAACAAAATCCGTAAAAATTGTCAAGATATAATAAATTAATTTAGCTATAATTGTGACATATAGTGAAATGTGAAGTTTACATTATATACTTATCACAATTATAGTTAAATTAACTTATTATATTTTGACATTTTCTATGGATATTGTTATTCTGCCTGAAGATGAGGGCTCGATAGGCTTGAAACCTAACCATTTATTAACCTAATAAATAGTATTGCAAGAAAAAAACTTTTTCATTTTTTCAGTAATTTTATTGTTGAAATTAATATCTGAACTATTACCGAATTTAAGGAACCCAAAAACGTAAAATAAGCACCCAATATAAACACTGCAAAAACCAATTAAATGTGATCCCTTTTCTGTTTCTGTTTCTAGTGGATGTTCACATGTTCTAGTTCCAATTTTATTCAACATAACTTCTTTTCAAATTTAAACTTACCGCCATTTTTCAATTTGAATATAATGTAACGTTTCGTACAGAAAATGGTGACGTGTTCTCAAATAGGTGCCCTAACACTCCTCTAATTATGTTTTTTAACATATGAACTAATTACAAGTACCTAGTTCTACTTGTTCGTTTTATAACATTTTACTTAGTTGTTACCTACTTCAACATGTTACGAATAGTTGGTAGTCACAAAACTTCCTATTATTAAAATTATAACATTTTGCTAAAAAAACAAATATGCATTTATTTTATGGGATTACAGCTTCAAGCACTTTTAAACTCCAATCAAAATGCAGTATGTTCAAGATTGCAAAACATTTACCTATCATTTGAATACATTTATCTAAATATATTTTAAGATTATGATCACAGCCAAATACTAACAGGGGATTTTTTCTTGTCTTTCCCGAATGTTTTCGTCCCTATTTGCGGGTGTTTTTTTTTTCGGTAACCGTCTACTCTATCTGTGGCCGATATCAAATCTCGAGAAGCGGTAACATTAAAATTCTGAACGGGTCTAAAATTCAGTTGGTCACCAAACTGCGGCGAGGCTCCCGAGAAGACTGATTGATGTGTGATTCGCCGTTTGAGACGTCACCCGGACCACTTTTTACCCGGTTAGGGCCCATTAGCCCCCAGCGCATCGTGCCACGTAATAGGGACTCCTTTTTCTACAAATGCTTGTAAATTTTTAATGGATTATCTCCGCGGACTCTGTCGAACTGACCGGCATACGATACTGCCGACGGCATTTTTAAAAATACGATCTTTTGCGCATGAAGCCGAAGGTTGTTCACTTTTTTTGAGTATCGATTTTTCTTTTCACTTGACGAACAAACGTAGGTAAGTTATTTGAAATCTTTTGTGTTTTAGAGAAAAATAGAAAATTGTGACATTTATAAAACTATATGAAATTACTATCTAATATTTTCAATTCAACGTATTGCTTTTAATTATTATTATAATTTAAAATCATAATATTAATTACAAATTACATAGTGGCAGTCTAATTTTAGTACATTTATGCCACCTAAGTTAGCTAACCCAACATACATCGCTCGTTTTGAGGTAAAAAATAGAAGAAACAGTACTTACACATTACACAGTTTATTTTTAAAAAAATTTTGCGTATTTAGTACACTGTCATTAAAATTGTTCAAGATCTTAATTAATGTGTTCCCATAAACACTTTTTAATATGAAAAGCTAGTATTGACATCGAAATAAGTCTAATAGAAGTAGGACAGAATACACAAAGGTTCTGTTCCTTTACATGAGTAATAACACTAACGCACTCATCAGAATTTTATAGCAGCGAATTAATCAAATAATTTATTAATTCCAACATTTAATTAAGTTGCATGGTTTGTATCATTAGTATCAGTAATGCGTATATCTATATATTATATACATATGAACGCAACCAATTATGCAGTGCATTTGCATGTGATAACTATTAAACAATAGATGCCAGCACAATGGTGCTTATGTGTTTTTGTGTACAGAAGCACACGCACTTTTTCCATAGCCAGTCGCAACTACCAACACGGCAACACGGAATTTGTTTTTGAAATTTTGACACGGATTTATGTTAGGTGTCATTAGATGTCGCTTACATCGACAAATTAGCATTTATGAAAACCTAACTACATATTGCTTTCCAGCATACTCTGGCGGAAAATAGCACGCTTAAGATACTTATTTAAAGAACAAAACGAAGCAGTAAAGAGAAGATAAGAAATAGCGGGTAGATATATGTTATCCTTGTTTATATATTATTATAGTTGTTCAACCTGGTACCTGTTGCTGATGAGGAACTTAGGTACCATAATTTTTGAATGAAATTTATTTATGAATGAGCACACTATCCCATCCTGTTGTATGTATGTACCTACATATGATTGTATATAACTATAATATATATAAACAAGGATGTTATGTTGCGACTAATAATTTCAAATTTGTTAGCGACATCTGTTGTTTAGAAGAGTAACGCGGTTGAAGTTAATGAGGTTAAAATCTTAGATATGGTATTTATATCGCGAGTGATTCCTTCACTCAACGACATCTCAACGATTTATACTTTGGACCTGGAAGCAGTGGCGGCTTGAAGCAGCGTGACGCAAATTTAAGCGTTACCATTACATCTTATGGATGTGATTTATGGTGAAACTGATAGAATAAAATAAAAATTGTTAATGAAACGTTATCCTCATTTAATTAACATAAAAAAATTAAATCAAAATAAGCATTGCCAACACACGTAAGCATGTGAATTGCTAAACGCTAAAATTTTAATATTTTACAAAAGGAAATTTGAATACTGTGCATATGTTGTCAGAAGTTCAATATACAAGTTTTTTACTTACGTTTTTTTTTTTCCACTAGATATCTCAATCACTAATTAGATTATTATGTACAGGAATGTTAATTTATTTATAGTATTCATATAAGGGTATATAAAATTACATTAAAACCTAGCTATATACAGTGTACAACATTTTTTTATAGATATTTTTAAGTAATTTGCAACATAAAATAAATATTGTTCACAACACAAACAAAAAACCACGGTACAATACAAAATTAAAGAATGATTATTTGCTTAAACTAACTAAATAACCTTTTGTCGTTAAAACACCTCTACATTTTATATGAACTGAAAATCTCAAAGCCCAATTTAAAGTCAATTCGTCTTCAAATATCTGTTGGATTGCTTCAGCAGGTAATATTTCTAGAATTAGATTAGATTTTAATTAAATACATTTAAAAAAAATATATTTAAATACAATACAAACCTGTGGGATCACTATGAGTTAATAATTGCACTTCCTGCTCTTTGCAAAATGCTTGCAACGTAGGCGGCACAACACAACAAGTAGCTAAATTTATTTGTATAATACTTGGTTTAATATTAGCCCAATCATAGATCGTGCGAAAGATATTTTCTTCTACATCGGCCAAACCTATTTGACCTATTTTCTTGTTTTTTGTATATGTTTCAAGTACTCTCCAAATATTCTGTAGTTTTCCAAGGTTGTCATTTTGTGGAACTTTGTGATTATATGATATTATCACATTCTGTACTGAACTGACATTCAATACTGAAAATGCTATAAAACATTCCAACTGCATATTTCTACATATTATTCATATTTACTACTAACCTTTATCAATACCTTCCTTCAGATATTCTTCATTATCACTGTTAATAAATATCTTTAATCCAATCTTCAAATCTGACAGGTCTTGCTCTGAAATTTTCGCTATTAAATCATCGTGTTGCCTGCTCACAATTAAAGGCTGATCAGGTTCTGAATCAATTCTCTCCGACTTTGCAAAATCCTTTAGGGTAATGTTAATCGCTTCTTTCAACTAGTAAATTACCATAAATATTGTGTTTCATGTTAAACATCACAATACATACCTCCTCAGTAGGATTCTGACCAGGGTTTTTAGTTAAATCATTTAAGACAAGTATATTTCCCGTATTTATTATGATGGCGTTACTTTTACTGAGCACTTTATCCATTTTTTGCAACGTTAAATTATAGCATACGGGGTGAAGAACTCACATAACCACACACACAGTGTTATATTTCTTATTGATGGTTTCAATATAACTGAGTTTATATTTATATTAAAAGCAAAAAGTGCATGTCATCTTTAATCAATAGTTTTACACAGAATTCTTACAACATATGACGCAATCTTTTTTGATAATCTAAACGACCTTGTAGCTTACCGGCAACCGACAACATTTTTTCTAGTTTGACAGGTATAAAAAAATTGTAATTTGTAAATGTAATATGACGACGTTGACAGAAAATATCGCATGGTGCGACATCTCTTGGCTTGAGGTTGAAGTAACTATCGAACCTTTTATTATTTATCATGTGATTTACCTATAGTAAACAGATCACTGCCTTTTGAGTATTTTACGCGGTTTTTGTTTTCGCATGATGTAGAGAAATATGAAATGAGGAATTTCAAATGCGCGTTACAAAGTGCAAATAATTACTAGTCATTACGGAAGTGATTTTGTATTCGGAATACGCAATAGGTGAGTTATTTTAAAATTACATTACGCGCATCTTGTATTTTGACGCCCGTTATCTTCATACGTGCATGAAAATATCCGAGATAAGTCTAGGCATCGACATTTAGTTGATTTGGTGTTAGTTGTTAGATCAATACGTTAAATAATGCCGGTAGATATTCCTGGTTTTGTCTACGCCGCTATCGTAGCAGGTGGAGGCATATTTGGTTACTACAAAGCTGGTAATTTGTTTAAAATTGTAGGTTAAGTTAGTAATTCAAAATGCAAAATTTATGTGTGTGTATAGGTTCTATACCGTCTTTGGGTGCTGGTATTTTGTTTGGTACTGCTCTAGCGTATGGGGCCTTCCAAGTAAGCAGAGATCCAAGTAATTATTCCACGCAGCTAGCTACTAGTTCAATATTGGCAGGCGTTATGGGGTATAGGTTTTATAATTCTGGCAAGATCATGCCAGCCGGCTTAGTATGTGCTCTCTCAGTGGCTATGATTGTTCGAATTGCTATAAAAGCTTCTGGTTTCAAGCAACACCAATAATTCAAATGAACCAGAGAATCAGGATAGCTGTAATTTTTGTACACTTACCTTATAATTTTATTAGTCTTCCGCGCGTGGTAATACCTAGATATATTTATTCGATACCAAAATGACATGACTTCCAACTAATAGTACCTTATTATTTACCTCATCGTTATAGTTAGTACTTATTATAGTATACCTACTTTATGTACTGTAAGTAACAAATAAATATTTAGTAAGTGAAATGATTTTTGATTCAGATTTATGCTTAATAATTTTAATGTTTTGTACGCTAAAAAATAAATCAAATTATATAAATGATAGGCGTTATTTCTACCAACCAATTTTTTCATTTCTTGATTGCAAAATTTCAATTTATGAGTAAAGAAATCAAAAAGGCAAATAACAATTGGAAATATTAGATATCTTTATTATAAAACTCTATACTTTTATATCAAAATGAAAATTTCTCACAAAAAAATATTTCTTTCTATAAAACTTGTATGTGTTACCTAATAAACTATTTGTTATGTTAAATCTCAGATTAAAAGTGCTAAAGCAGCACATTTTTGTTTTAAAACGATAGAATTATTTATTTAATTTGATGTAGGTAGATTAAAAGATTGTACAACATCAATAACAAGCAAACACAGTTTTGCTGGACAATATTTTTTATTTTCCAAATAAATTTACACTTTCTCTTATGCGATATAAACATGTGCATTATCAATACAATTAATTAATGGACAGGAACTTAACTAAAGTTTAAGAGAAGAAAGAGAATAAACTGGGCAATATAGCAGTTTTCTCAGAATACGTCTTAGCAACAAATAGAATTTTAAGTAGCAAGAATAACAAGCGACTTATTTTAGCATGTCTAGATGAAATGTACAAGGAATTACAACAAAATAAATCGCTACTCATTTGATCGCATCAACAAAATAGTGACTTTACTATTATAATACATTACATACAGTTAGATACACTGGAAGTATATGCGCGTATCGTCTTTGCCAAATGAATCCATATCACAGATACATTTCAATATAATCATTGTTATGAAAGTTTTTAAGTTGGTTAAAGGTGAATTGATAGGTGAAAATATTTGTAGTTTATTGATAGGGGAAGGTAATGAATCTTCTTATGCAAATCTAGTATAAATCTGATAATTGTTTTAAAAAGATTTTGAAACAATTATCATGTTTTATATCTATATATAGTACTTAAAAAATACTTTTTGAGAATCTAAATGCACTAAACGTCATATACATATAATAAATAAAAACTCAGTGAATTACTCCCTAAGAATCTTGATCTTTTGTTTTTTGCCTTTAGTTCAAATAATTTATCAGATTATTGAAAAATGCAAATCAACATTTAATGATAATTTTAATATTCTTATCAGCGGAAAAAAGGCAATTCATTAAAATTTTTAAAGTGAAAAGGAATTTGTTTAAACCAAGATACCGGCTATCTCAATCCTGTTTTCAATTATAGAATGAAATGTTTATTTTATTATGATTGGTAATGTTTAGATAACTTAGGAGATAATTTTAGAGTTGATTTGTTGTGTCATATTCTCCTATATTGTATTATTAAATTAAATTTTACAAACAGAAAATTCTGGATTCACATTGGCAAAGAGTATTTTCGCCAAATATTTTACACGATAAAACTAAAAACAAAAAGTACTTACATCATACATATTGCATATTACTACTAAACCTATTAGTAAACAATTGCAACTTAATAAAACTATTAAATTACATTATATTGAGAAAGTAGATCACAATTTTTCGTTTCGCATCACTATGTAAAATGATACAGAAAATACATTAGAAAATTATTGGCAGTAATTAATTGATATGAGTGTTGGAGTTATCTTGTATATTTGTCGCTAGAAAAATATTTATACTTTTTACAAACTCCTAATAATTTGAATTTCAGCTGTGAGTATTATCACATATTTACTCTCTTGGTTCTAAAGGCGCATTTTTTCTATATATTTACAAACACACTTTCCGTACATTACAAAACACAGTTTTTTTTATTATTATTATATCTAAGGCACTTGAGTATTTGAGTTTTCAAGTTCGTGTCAATCGTTGTAAAAATTAACTTGTCGATACTTGGTATCTATTTATTCGCAATACGTTGTAATAACAACATATTTATCTATATGTATGTCTTTCCCCTCAATGGCGTGGGCTGCAAAAATGACATTAATATTAGGAAAAATATAACATAAGGATAAGAGATGCAAATTAGAAATTCACACGAGATTTTGAGATCCTCCAGATCAGTTTTAATACCTTATTTCTTTCAATATGTTAATTTGCATCTTTTATTATTATAGAATCGCTAATAAGACAATAGAAAGTGAATGATTTCTATTGAAGATTTAACGATTAGTTAATAAATGTGTAGCGAACATAGACAGCAAAACTGCAAGTCAAAATAAGAAGTTAAAGAAACAAATTCAGTGTTATTACTGAAATAGATAATTATAATTGGTGATACCTACATACCTTGTGCCTACATTTTACACCGAAAGCTACTTGATCCCAAAGATAGGCAACCTAAATAACGCGTCTCTTGACTGGCAAACTGACTAACTTTCAGTAATTTTTTTTTTGTAGATCCGTTCCAATTATGATTTTGTGCTTATTTTTAAATCACTGATCACGTGACATTCGGGATTAAATGAAGACACAATGTATTCTGCTCACACTAAAAATTTTATGTGATAATTTGGTCACAGATGGTTTAGAAATTCCAAAATTGAGTGAGCATTTTTATAACTTATTCAATTTTCTGTCTTTTATAACACCTTTCAGTCATTTTCTAGTGGAAGATATTGTTGTAGACTTAAGAAACTTCCAAGGCCCGGTCTTTGAAAGGTTCTACTGCAAACTTATTTTTTTATATACAGGCTGATTGATCGAGACCGTCCATTAGAAAGATTAGGCCTCCTAGTAATAATTAATTTCTGTAAAGTTGCATACGTACATAGTGTAATAAAATCTATGCCCTGAAAATATTTTCAAGATGGCGGCACTTCCGGAAACACCGGAAATTGACATCGACTTTCTTATTTCAAATGTAATGGTATAGTTTTCTTTGCACTTTTGAAATCTAAACGTTATTCTAGAGGAACTTTTACTAGTATTCCCTATACCTAAGTGCAGCCGTTTTGGAGATTTTTCGACTTTTCGAAAATTTTTGGATTTACATCACGATGTTTAACATTATGTACTGTCGCGAAATTTTAATCGAGGACGCTAAAATTAAGACTATCGATGGAAAAAACCCTGCCATTTCTGTCGAAGTTTTTGTTGCATTATCTACAGGCTGTCCAAAATTTAATTGTCCTTTAGTGCAACTGCAGACCATCAAAACTCGATTTTTTCAAATACAATGCCCCATTGTTTTTTCAATATTCTGAAATCTTATTAAATTTTGCATCAAAATGTATTAACGTTCCCCATACATATCTGCAATAATTTTTAAGTTATGAAGGTTTTGGATACATTTTAGAGGAAATTACAAAATGTTCTTAATAAAAACCCGAAATTAATTACTAGGAGACCCAATCTTTCTAATGGACGGTCTCGATCAATCACCCTGTATATATAATTAACGTTTTAAAAAACA